>CM046002.1:6533841-7169399 GCA_025175895.1 Wurfbainia villosa
GGACACTTGGCATTTGGGAAAGTCCAACATGGGTTGGCAATGGAAAGTCCAAGTCATGGGTACTTGGCAATGGAAAGTCCAAGTCATGGGTACTTGGCATTGAAAGTCTAAGTGGGACACTTGGCATTTGGGAAAGTCCAACATGGGTTGGCAATGGAAAGTCCAAGCTTGAGTCTTGGCATGGAAAGTCCAACATGAGTTGGCAAGGGAAAGTCCAAGCATGGGTCTTGGCAATTGAGAAGTCCAACATGTGTTGGCAAGGGAAAGTCCAAGCTTGAGTCTTGGCACTTGAAGTCCAAGGGGATTGATATTGGCGGCGTAAAGTCCAAGCGGAGTCTTGGCGGCGTAAGTCCAATGTGCCTTGGCGGTGTAGACACCGTTAGCATGACATAGCCGATGGAAGCACCTGGAAGCTAGCGCGATGGATGAACAAGTCATGGATGACTTGGAGGGATCTGAGAGGCGTGAGGCTGATGAAGGTGGCTAGAAGGTTTAGGTCTAGGCTAAGGGTGGTCTAGCAAGTATGGGGGCACCATACTTGGGTTAAAACCTCATTCTTGCCGATCATTGAGTAGCTCGCGATCGGCGCCAAGGGATGGCGATCATTGCCCGATCGGTCGATGTCGACACGAGCGCTCGTGGCCGGCGGTCGACTACGGCGTTAGCGATCGGCGCCAATGTTGGCGATGATCGCCAAGAGATCCGTTGGAGTTTTTCCAGCGTGGATCGAGCCGTTGTCTCACGACAACAGTGACATCAGTCGACTGGTGGCTTATGGCAGTCGACTGATAGGCGGAAATCCAGGTCGCGCGCAAGGATAAAAGGAGCTCGACGGGAAGGATTTTGGCATCGGTTTCTTGAGGCTTTTGGGGCGATTTGCTGCTGCAAATCAGGGTCTCCAAGTTGACATCAAGCAACCAAGCGATCAAGCATCCAAGAGCATTTGTAAAGTGTTTTCTTTACTTGTATTGCTTTGTATTTCATTGTCTTAGCTTGTAGCTTTTGATTATTGTTGTAATCACTATTGTACGAGGTTTCTCCACCTCCGGATTGTTCCGAGAAGGAGTTATTTGATAGTGGTGTGTGATTGGCATCGCTAGGGCTCATTTGAGCCCGATCCGTGGAGTAGGAACCGGTTCGGTTCCGAACCACGTTATATCCTTGCGTTTGTGTGTTTGTATTTTCGTTATTGCTTTATTATCTTTGTTTCCGCTGCGCTAACGAAAATTGTAGACAAGCACGCGAACGATTTCCATCGACGTACGGTCATCTACGCTATTCACCCCCCCTCTAGCGGGCGTCAAATCCCCAACAGTCGGTGGAGTATATTGTTGGAGATTTGACGGCGCTAGAGGGTGGTGAATAGCGTTGTGACCATACGAAGATGGAATTCGTTCGCGATCATGTCTACAATTTCGTTAGCGCAGCGGAATATAGAAATGAAAGCAATAACGAAATACAACAATCACGAACACAAGTATATAACGTGGTTCGGAACCGAACGGTTCCTACTCCACGGATCGAGCTCTAAAGAGCCCTAGTGATACACACGCACTCACTAATCACAAATACTCCTTCTCGACACAAGTCGGAGGCGGAGAAACCCCGTACAAACGTTTACAACAATAAACGAATGAAATACAAGCAATATACAATGTAAATACGAAGTACAAGTAAAGAAAAGACTTTACAACACTTGTTTTGATTGCTTGAATGCTTGGTTGCTTGCTTGCACTTGGAGACCTGATTTGCACCAACAAATCGCCCCAATAGCCCTCAAGAACCGATGTCCAAAAATCCTCTCGTCGAGCTCCTTTTATCCTTCCACGCGACCTGGATTTCCGCCTATCAGTCGACTGATGCCACTGTTGTCGTGAGATAACGGCTCGATCCACGCTGGAAAGACTCCAACGGATCTCTGGCGGCATCGACCCGGCCGCGTAATCGGCCCACGGTCGCTCACGGGCGATCGCTCGCGGTGAACTAGCGATCATTGCCTAACCCTTGGCGATCAGCCAGCACATCGGCTGCTCGATCGCTCGATGAGCGTCGCCAGAGCGATTCGGCTCTTAAACGGCAGTCGACTCACGGCAGTCGAACCGGCCATAATGCCAGTCGACTGCCAACCTCAAAGATGAGGTTTTAACCCAAATATGGTGCCCCCATACTTGCTAGACCACCCTTAGCTTAGACCTAAGCCTTCTAGCCACCTCCATCAGCCTCACGCCTCTCGGATCCATCCAAGCCATCCATGACTTGTTCATCCATCGCGCTAGCCTCCAGGTGCTTCCCTCGGCTATGTCATGCTAACGGTGTCTACACCGCCAAGGCACATTGGACTTACGCCGCCAAGACACCGCTTGAACTTTACGCTGCCAATATCAATCCCCTTGGACTTCCAAATGCCAAGACTCAAGCTTGGACTTTCCCTTGCCAACCCATGTTGGACTTTCCATGCCAAGACCCATGCTTGGACTTTCCATTTGCCAAGACCCATGCTTGGACTTCTCATTTGCCAAGACCCCATGCTTGGACTTCTCATGCCAAGTACTCAAGACTTGGACTTTCCCAAATGCCAAGTACCCATGACTTGGACTTTCCATGCTCCAAGTGTCCCACTTGGACTTTTCATGCCAAGTACTCAAGACTTGGACTTTACCAAATGCCAAGTGTCCCACTTGGACTTTCCATGCCAAGTACCCATGACTTGGACTTTACCTTGCCAAGACCCATGCTTGAACTTTCCCATAATCACATGGTCAACCCCAGTCAACCATCAATGTCTTCCTCGAGTCAAACTCGAGTCCGGTCAAACATGACCCGGGTCGATTGCTCCAACAATCTCCCCAACATATTAACCGACATTAATGTCAAACATCAATGCCAAACCACTTTATTAAATCCCTTTGTCAAACATCAAAACATCACTCGAGTCTAGTCAATCGTGACCTGGGCCGATTGCACCAATAATCTCCCCCTTTTTGATGTTTGACAAAAACCAAACAAATCATCTGAGTTAGACCACTAACTCAAATCCCTTACCAATTATTCCAAATCGGTAAACACTCTCCAAATGTTCTCCCCCAAACATTTTCCCCCTTTTTGACTAACATCAAAAAGGTTTTCTCTCCAAAGAGGTCAATGTCTCATATCCTAATGAGATCTTATAATCTCCCCCTTGATTCAAAAATAAATACCTAGGATGCCTACCATCTTCCTAGTGATAATTCACATATCACTCAAGAGAGACAATCCTATACTCTCTCCCAATTTCCAAATTGGGTATCACAAACCCATCAATTTTCCCAATTGATGATACTCTCCCAATAACTTCTCCTCTTCAAGGAGAAAAACACATCCATCATCCCAAGATGGATAACTCCCCCTAAAGGCTTGCTCCCCCTTGACCATTGCACCAACAATGTCCTTGGGAAGCCCCTGAGCCAATAGGAACTCTAAACCATCAAAATTAAGGTTCTAAGTTCAACATAGAACTTTCACTCACCCTAAATTTGATACTTTGACCTAACACTTCTCCTAATCCATATCCAATGGATTTTCACCCTTTATAATGCTTCCCAAAGCATATCCTAGGGTTAGAAGTGGTTGGGGACCTTTACCATGGCTGAAAATGGGCTAAACAAACCTTGTTAACCCAAAATCAGACTGCGATCGACTCGACGATAATCGATCAGATTACTCACGATCACATCAGCCGCAGGCCGATCGATAAATAAAATCTCGATTTTCAGCTATCAGAAATGAATTTTGGAAATTCATAAATAATTATACGTACTTTGAAAAATCCTGAAAGTTCATACGTATAATACTTATGACACATACAATGGGTGAAAAATATTTGAAAATTATTTTACCCATAAAAAAGTGAGTTTGATACAAAACTCAAAACCATTGAAATTTTTAATGTTTTGGCCCTATTTTGTATCAACTCTATCAATGGTGATTGCTATCAAAAGATAGACTTCACCAAGGTTTTTCAAAATGATTTTAAAATGTTTTCAAAACCTTATTTTGGATCATATTCCTAGGGCTCTATGTACATGACTTGTACACAAGCTTTCCTAATGATCCACAAATGAAACAAGATGAGTTTTAGTTCATCTAGATGCAAAAACTATGCACCTTGAACTCAACTCATATCCTAACATCTCACATGTATCTAAGGTGTATAAATACACATACATGTCAATTGGATGTGAGATGTGAGTTTTATTCATCTTATCTAGGGTTTCATGCATTTTTCTAAGGCAACCCTACTTGATTCCCTTATAAATGGGACTCCAAGTCATGTCATTGTCCTTAAATCAATTTTAAACAAGTTATCTTAAATGCATGAGTGATCATGGCATAATAATAGCAATAATTAAGCATGGCCAATGATCGTGATGTCATGACATAATATGAAATCTAAAAACACATGACATTTATCCTTAATCCCTAAGCATACTCATGACATATAAATGATAGAACATAAGTATGATGTCATGTCATGGCATATGGCAAACAAATCATGGCAAGTAAAAAGTATAGGTATAAGTATACCTAAATTTTAATATTAATTGTCATTTGATATAATTAATTATATTTTGCCATATTAACCTAAATTTTTCCAAGTGTGCCAAAAACCCAAAATGACACACTACAACCTCTAAACCTAAATTGTGCCAATTTGACCATTTTATCAAGCTTCTCAAATAATATTGGCACATCCTAAAATCTTTTAGGATAATAATTCAACCCTATTTCCAAGGTATCCATAACCTTGAAAATAACCTAAAATGCCACCTTTATCATGGTTGAGTTAACTACCCATCCAATCAAGGTTGGCACACCCTAAACCCATCTAGCGTGAATCAATCACGCTCTTAGGAATCCAAAACCGATTTGAGCTCCTAGGGTTAATTAGGTATTCCTTAGGGATAACCTCCCTAGATACCTTCCTAATGACCCTCCTAGGCTTGTTAGCCTTGGTCATTTGGGTCTTACTTAGGTTGACTCTAGGGGTAACTCCCCTTGCAACCTTCTTAGTGGCCACCCTAGGTTTCCTATAAACCCTAGCCACTAGGCACACCCTTTGGTCAACTCTAGGGATAACCTCCCTATTGACCTTGGTCTTCCTAGACCTAGTTAGTGTTCCATAATCTAATGGAACACTATGGTAAGTCACCTTGGGCTTAGGTTTGTGACCCAAACCTTGCTTGCCTTTAGTTGACTTTTGACTCTTAGGTCCTTGGTGTTGACTTTGACTTTTGGACCTTTGACTTTGACCATTAGACCCTTTAAATTGATTTTGTATATTCCTAAGGGTCTTTTCAAGTTTTTCAAGTCTTGACCTCAAGACTTGATTTTCCTTTTCTAATTACCCAATTTTAGAATTTTGATTTAAATCTTGGGCATGAGACTTTCTAGGCATATGCCTAGTTCATTTAAGATTTAGACCTAGGTGCTCTTGCACCTTTCTAATTGTCTCCCTAGGTAAAATTGATCTTGAGTTATTTGACCTAGGTTTGTCCTTAGGTAAATTGTTTTTAGGGACATTAGTCCCAAATTTCTCCCTATTATCTAAGTGAATATTTTTAGCTCCTAAACAAAAGTATTTATTTCTATTAGCATGCTTTTCATGGCAAATTGCTAGGGAATTGAAATTTCTAGCATGCTTTTGTCTATTAACTAAAGAAAGAGCATTATTAACTTGATATACCTTAGGGTTAGCCTTGGTAGCTCCCCCTACTTGTGATGCTCCCCTTTGCCCCTTCTTCTCCCCCTTCGGGCATTGACTCCGGTAATGGTCCGGTAGTCGGCATTTGAAGCAAATCACTTGCTCCTTGCTCTTTTTCATTGAGGCACCGGTCTCCTTGACTTTTGGCACGGGTGGAGTCTTCTTAACCCGTTTAGGACACTTACTCTTGTAGTGTCCTTTCTCCCTACACTCAAAGCATATAATATTCATTTTATTATTAATTGACATGCTTGAGTTACCTAGGGTGGTTGTGGTGGTCAGAGTGGATTCTTGAGCTTGCTCTTCCTCTCTACCGGATGTAGATGGTTCTTCTTGTTGCTCTGGTGTTGAGGAAACTTTAATCTCCTCCTCAATCCTAGAAGTGGATTCTTCTTCCACTTCCTCCACCAACCCGGAAATTGACTCCCTATCAACTTCCGATTCTACTTCCTTCTCCGATCCGGATGTTGATTCCCTATCAACTTCCGAATCCTCAAGCTCTTTAGATGTTTCTTCTTGATCTTGAGAGGGTGATGGTCCTTCTTCTTGGACCGATGATAGGCTTTCATGGAGCTTGGCCAAATCGTTCTATAGCTCCTTAGCATCCACATAGTCACCTAGGCTACACAATAGGTCATTAGGAATTAAATCAAAAATGAATTTGATTACCTTCTTGTTTTTATCGAATTGTTGGAGTTGCTCCTCACTCCATTTCTTCTTCTTGAGAAACCCTCCCTTTGGTCCCTTAGGATATTCAAATCCTTCCATCAATGTGGACCACTCCTCAAGGTCTCTCATCATCAAAAAATCTTCAATTCTCGCCTTCCAAGAAGTGAAACCTTCTCGTCCATAGAAGGCATACGGAATTGGGGTGTTGATATCCCATCCCAATTGTCCTTGGATTTCCATCTTTACCCTCTAGCCTTCTTTGTCCTAGCTCCCGGCGGTTAGTCCGTAGAAGAGCCTCGGGCTCTGATACCACTTGTTGGAGATTTGACGACGCTAGAGGGGGGGGTGAATAGCGTTGTGACCATACGAAGATGGAATTCGTTCGTGATCGTGTCTACAATTTCGTTAGCGCAGCAGAATATAGAAATGAAAGCAATAACGAAATACAATAATCACGAACACAAGTATATAACGTGGTTCGGAACCGAACGGTTCCTACTCCACGGATTGAGCTCTAAAGAGCCCTAGTGATGCACACGCACTCACTAATCACAAATACTCCTTCTCGACACAAGTCGGAGGCGGAGAAACCCCGTACAAACGTTTACAATAATAAACGAATGAAATACAAGTAATATACAATGTAAATACGAAGTACAAGTAAAGAAAAGACTTTACAACACTTGTTTTGATTGCTTGAATGCTTGGTTGCTTGCTTGCACTTGGAGACCTGATTTGCACCAACAAATCGCCCCAATAGCCCTCAAGAACCGATGTCCAAAAATCCTCTCGTCGAGCTCCTTTTATCCTTCTGTGCGACCTGAATTTCCGCCTATCAGTCGACTGCCATAAGTCACCAGTCGATTGATGCCACTGTTGTCGTGAGACAACGGCTCGATCCACGCTGGAAAGACTCCAACGGATCTCTTGGCGATCGCCAACATTAGCGATCGACGATCGCGCGTAATCGCCTAGTCGACTACGAGCATTCGTGTTCGGTGAACTAGCGATCATTGCCAACCCTAACGATCATTGCCGTAGACATCGATTATTGCTCGATGAAGCGGCGGCAGCGATTCGGCTCTTAAACGGCAGTCGAACTCAAGTCGACTCACGACAGTCGAACCGGCCATAATGCCAGTCGACTGCCAACCTCAAAGATGAGGTTTTAACCCAAGTATGGTGCCCCCATACTTGCTAGACAACCCTTAGCCTAGACCTAAGCCTTCTAGCCACCTCCATCAGCCTCACGCCTCTCGGATCCCTCCAAGTCATCCATGACTTGTTCATCCATCGCGCTAGCCTCCAGGTGCTTCCCTCGGCTATGTCATGCTAACAGTGTCTACATCGCCAAGGCACATTGGACTTACGCCGCCAAGACACCGCTTGAACTTTACGCTGCTAATATCAATCCCCTTGGACTTTCAAATGCCAAGACTCAAGCTTGGACTTTCCCTTGCCAACCCATGTTGGACTTTCCATGCCAAGACCCATACTTGGACTTTCCATTTGCCAAGACCCCATGCTTGGACTTCTCATGCCAAGTACTAAAGACTTGGACTTTCCCAAATGCCAAGTACCCATGACTTGGACTTTCCATGCTCCAAGTGTCCCACTTGGACTTTTCATGCCAAGTACTCAAGACTTGGACTTTACCAAATGCCAAGTGTCCCACTTGGACTTTCCATGCCAAATACCCATGACTTGGACTTTACCTTGCCAAGACCCATGCTTGGACTTTCCCATAATCACATGGTCAACCCCAGTCAACCATCAATGTCTTCCTCGAGTCAAACTCGAGTCCGGTCAAACATGACCCGGGTCGATTGCTCCAACAATCTCCCCAACATATTAACCGACATTAATGTCAAACATCAATGCCAAACCACTTGGTCAAATCCCTTTGTCAAATCCCTTTGTCAAACATCAAAACATCACTCGAGTCAAACTCGAGTCTGGTCAATCGTGACCTGGGCCGATTGCACCAACATATATTTCACATAGGAGTTACTTAGCGTCCAATTAGAGATCTATGGGACAAAGTCGGCCATCCCTAGGAATCCAGGATTAATAGGGTTGAATGCTTGGAAACCTGATGCTAGTAAAAAATAATACTTCAATAGATTTGGAGATCATACATAACAAGAGAGGATAAGGTTGTAAAGAAGTTGTACATAGCAATTGTTGTGGAGATCGGACATGCTCTATGCATTTTGGCTCTTTTGAAAAGCTCAATAATGTATTTGCTTTGAGAGAGAAGACAACCTTCAATATGTGAGATAAATTCAATACAAAAAAAAAAGAGCATTATCCATATCTTGAACGAAAAATCCTTGATTGAGAATACTTAATAAAGTTTTGATGCTCTTTTGATTATTGACTATTATTAAAATGTCATCCACATAGATAAGAAAAAAATATCATAAATACATCATTATATTTATAGAATAGAGAAGAGTTATTCTTTGTACCAAAGAATCCTTGAGCTTACAATCAATTAAATAAACAATGAAATCATACACAAAGAGCTTATTGTAGACCATATATGAATTTCTTGAGTTGACAAACATAATTTAGAAATTATGGATTGATGAATCCAAGTAGTTGCTCCATAAATACAGTTTCCTCAAGATGAGTATGAAGAAATACATTAGAAATATTTAGTTATCGTATGAATCAAGTAGAACTAATAACTACTGATAATAATAATATTACTGATGTGATTTTGATGATTGCGCTAAATGTGTCATTGAAATTAATACCTAATTGTTAATTGAATCTTTTAGTTATAAGACGAGCTTTATATCATTCAAGAGAACCATCAACCTGATACTTAAGGTGGAATACCCATTTAGAGCCCATAACATTCATGAAAGTGGTGTAGGGTATTAGGCTCCAAGTTTCATTACAAAGAAGTGTATCAAATTCTGCAATCATTACCATATGCCAATTTGGATCCTTGTCCGCTTGTGAAAAGCAAGCTAGTTCAATATATTTTGAGGGGACTACTAGAGTTCGTGGAAGAGGATATTTGGTTGCCATTAGTGGACATTGTGTATAGATATCACTTAGGGGAAGCATAAGATAAGGAAGATCATCATTTGAATCAATTTTGAAAGGGAAGAGTAAGTAGGTTGACATGGTGATGTGGATGATGGATTTGCATTATCTGAGGATCTAATATTAGAGTGCATATTATCTTTAGCTGGTAAGATTTCCAAGATTACACATGGAATAGATTCTAGATTATTATTCCTTTTTATATTGTCAATGCATTTTGTTAGTACTAGAATGGTCACTTGGGGTGATTCTAATTGCATAGAAAAGTTTTCAAAGGGCTTCGAAGTAGGTCTTAGGATGTCATCTCCTCTTGTATCTTTAGAGTGTCTCAATGGGAAATCTAATGTTATCTTGGGTGGCATCAAAAAGGTATTATTGTTTCCTAAGGATGAAACTATTGTTGTGGCTACAAAAGAAAATAGACTCATAAAAAATAACGTGTTGATAAATATACATGTGTCCTATTGGTATATGTAAATAACGATATTTATAGTGTAAATTACTATAATCAAAGAAAAGATATTATTGGAAATGAGAATTTAATTTGTGATTAGAATATGTCCATAGCCACATATAACATATGCAATCAAAGATATGTAAGGATACGTAGTTAGAATTTTAAACTTATATTTTAAGTTAATTCAAATTCAAATTAAAAAGTATTAAATTAATTTTAACTCCTTAAAAAGTATTTTTTTAATAAAAAAATTAAAATCTAAAAAATAATTAGAAAATTTAAAATTAATTCTAAAATTTTTATTCTTTTAAAATCTTTTTAAAATATATGATTTTAAATGTTTTAAATAAATTTTACTACAACAACAATCCAGCCTTATCCCACTAGGTGGGGTCGGCTATATGGATCCTTCTATGTCATTAGACTCTATCCCCTACTATATCATTATATATAATTAAATAAATTTTATCTTATTTTATTATTACTAACCAAATCTTTTTTGATCTTCCTCTACCTCGTTTGATATGTATATTTGTCATTTTTTACATCACCTAACTGGAATATTTTTTCGTCGTCTAAGTACATGTTCATACCACCTTAATCGTATCTCTCGGAGCTTTTCTTCAATAGATGCAACTCTGACTTTCTTTCTAATGCTCTCATTTCTTATTCTGTCCATTCTCATATGTCCGCACATCCACCTTAACATTCTCATCTCTATAACTCTCATCTTTTGCTTATGTGCTCGAGTTGTAGCCTAATATTCAGCATCATATAACATAGTAGGTCTAACCGTCATTTTGTAAAACTTCCCTTTCAATTTTAGAGGTATTTTACGATCACATAAAGCACCCAATGCTTTCCTCCATTTCAATCATTCTGCTCGTATTCTATGTAAGACATCTCTCTCAATCCCTCCACCACCTTGCAAAAATGATCTTAAATATTTAAACCTCTTAGTTCGAGACAACTCACCATCTTCTATCTTAATATTTATCTCATTACGTCTAATATTGTTGAACTTAAATTTCATATATTTTGTTAGTGCATATAAGATCCACATATCTCCACAATGGCATGATATTGTCCACTTTGGGTCTAAGCCCTCATGGTTTTATTTTTGGGCTTTACCCAAAAGGCCTCATACCAATGGAGATATCTTTTTTCTTATAAGCACATGATCTTTTCCATGTCTTACCAATGTGGGACTTTGATTGTATTCCCCATACTCCCAACAATCCCCCCCTCAAACGAAGGACCACATTGGGCCCCCCCTCAAGCCTATCCCTCCTCGAAGGATTTTCTCTGCTTGATGTCCGATCTTCAACCCACCAGGACTTCCTGTCAGTTGTTCGGTCCCCCCGACCCAACTAGACTTCCTTCCTGATGTCTGGTTCTCTTGATCCGGACGTGGGAGCTCAACTTCCTTCGTTCGAGGTTCATGGCTTGACATGGACCATGGCTCTGATACCAATTGTTAGTGCATATAAGATCCACATATCTCCACAATGGCATGATATTGTCCACTTTGGGTCTAAGCCCTCATGGTTTTATTTTTGGGCTTTACCCAAAAGGCCTCATACCAATGGAGATATCTTTTTTCTTATAAGCACATGATCTTTTCCATGTCTTACCAATGTGGGACTTTGATTGTATTCCCCATACTCCCAACATATTTTGCCTTTACTCTACTAAGCCTAAAACCTTCTAGTGTTTCCCGCCAAGATTCTAGTTTAACATTTACTCTTTCACGTATCTCATCTACTAAAATAATATCATCCACAAATAACATGCACTATGGTACTGTGTTTTGTATATGTCCAATAAGTTTGTCCATGATTAGTGTAAAAAGATGGGGACTTAGAGTTGATCCTTAATGTAACCCTATCTTTATTGAAAATGCTTCAGTTAATCCTCCTAAAGTCTTCACTCTGGTCGTTACTTCCTCATACATATCTTTAATTAGTTCAATATATGTTACGCTAACACCTCACTTTTCTAGAATTTTTCATATAATTTCTCTTGGGACTCTATCATAAGTTCTTTCTAAGTCAATGAATACCATATGTAGATCCTGCTTTTGCTCCCGATACTTTTCTATTAGATGCCTGAGAAGATGTATAGCTTCTATTATTAACCTTCCTGGTATGAATCCAAACTGATTTTCAAGAATGATGGTCTCCTTCCTTAATCTTTTTTCTATTACTCTTTTCCAAAGTTTCATAGTGTGGCTCATTATTTAATACTCCTATAGTTTGCACAAATTTGTATGCCTCTCTTATTCTTGAAGGGAATTAGAGTGCTTACCCTCCATTGATCAGACATCTTTTTTGTTTTCAATATCATATTAAATAATTTTGTAAGTCATTCAATACCTTTTTTCCCTAGGTACTTCCATACCTCTATTGGAATATCATCTGGTCCAATGACTTTTCCATTTTGCATTCCATTTAAAGCTTGTTCTACTTTTGAAATTTGAATTCTATGATAAAAAAATTAAATTTCTATACTCATTTTGCCTACTTAAATTATCTAAATTAAGTTGGTCATCTAAACCTTCATAATAAAGCTGATGAAAATATTTCTTCCACTGCTCTTTTATTTCTTTATCATTTACTAGTACCCTCCCTATTGCATTTATCTTTAATACATCTTATTTGATTAAGATCTTTTGACTTCTTCTTTCTCACTTTAGCTATTCTATAAATATCTCTTTCACCTTCTTTTGTATCTAATTTTCAATATAACCGTTCAAAAGTTTTATTCTTAGCTTTATTCACTACTTTCTTAGCTTCTTTCTTGGCTATTATATGTTTTTTTAAGTTTTTCTCATTCTTACAAATATATAATTCCTTATAGACTGCCTGTTTTTCCTTCACTTTCTCTTGTACTTTCTCATTCAACCACTAAGATTCCTTACTTGGCGGTGTATGCCCCTTTGACTCACTGAGTACACTCTTGGCTACTATTTTCAACTTTGATACCATCTTATCTCATGTCGTATTAGGGTCACCATATATTTCATCTAATACTTATACTCCTACTTCTCCTTAAATATGATTTGTTTCCCATCCTTGAACTTCCACCATTTAATTCTAGGAGTCATATATATTTTCCTTCTATTAATACTGTAAGATATCAAAAAATAAAATGATATTAAAATACCCTTGGTTAACTAGGAAATGGACTTATAGAATTTTCAGAAATTTTTAGAAATTTTCCTAGAATTAAATGGAGTTTCTATAACATATTGGGGGAGATTTAATAGGCTTTTAGAAGGCCTGTTTAGATTATCTGTAAATGAGAGATTAATGGGTTAATTAACTTTATGTTTAAAGAGATAAACCTAAGTTGTTATTTCCTTAATTCTCCGATTCTTATTTCTTTCGCCGCGATTTCCTCTTCCGAGCCACAACCGCGAATTCCCTTTCTTCCTTCGTGATTCTTCTCACGCCATAGTCGCAAATCCCCGATTTCTGCCGCCGCACTTCCTCTTCTCACGAGCTCAAGACAACGTCGCCGCCTTATTCCCTGGGTCGCCGCAAGCTGCCAGCCGCACCATCCCCGCCTCCCAGTGCTCACGCTCATCGTCATCGAGCCTAGCTTGTCACGCCCCGAGAGGGGGTACTAGTCCGAAGAAAATCGGACAACACCTCCCGTGTACTGTGGACAATTGAAACTTGTATACAAGGTCCACATGACCCACTATACATCGACCAACATGGCCGGAACATAAAATATAAGGGTCTCAGGCCAACAATCAAAGCAACTATGAAACATAAAAACCTCTATACTTACCTCTTCTGCTATCTGAGCAGGAATACACAACCACACATATAACCCAAAACAAATCGAAACAAAAAGTCCACCAAGACTTAAACAAGTACCACCAAAACAACAAAGAGTCTAAAGTATTACAAGTTTAAAACATAGAGTCGTAGTGATAAAAATGCGGAAAAACTAAAAAGAGGATAACGGAGTCGTCAGATCAGGGGACTGGCAACTAGACCCTTCGGAAGGCTTCATTCTAAAATAAAATAAATATCAACGGAGTGAGTAAAACTCAGCGGATATCTAACAGTCATGCATAGTAAACTATAAGTAACAATAATAATCATGCTGGTACAGTTTCTCAACGAAAATACATACCTAAATCTGTACATATCAGAATCACCTAAGCTGACATAAAATACATCCACACAAGTATATGTAGAATCACCAAAACAAGCAAACATAATACCTCCTGTATGTTCATGGCAATTATATGCAACAACCAAAAGTGCAACAAACAATGTATATAGTAAAAACGTATGCACATGATGCAATCACCTTGTCACCCCTAATTCCAGTTAGGCCACTGACATGTCATGTGTATCGGCTGAGTGGGTAGGGCTGTGATAATTGTGCACTCTGTCGTCACTACACCTATGTGACCGAGTGGATAGGATGTTGGCAGAGTATCACCCTCCTACCCCATGTATGTATATGGGGGACATCACCTCGTCTCATCTCCTCGTCTCACGACAAAGGAGGGATCCCTGTCTGCTACCACGTCGCAATACAAATCACCTGAGCGACAATCGTGGAGCCTTGACAGAGCAACTACACACACACATGAAATACCACAAATCCACGAGTGGTTGTGTGTGTAGATAATATGGCTAATGATGGGCTCAACTACCAAGTGGTATCACCTCCTACCGAGGAGTCGATGATCGCCAGTCATGCAATAATGCAAGATGGTGCATGTCACTAATGCACGATACACCTATCAAACCATGGCTACCTATGGTATGTACCAATAGGAGCTCATATCAAATAACCTAAGTACATAAGTCTATGTACACATGCAAGTTATATTAATTATTCATTTTATGCCCAATATGTAAGCTATGTCACTACTCTAATGCTAGATAAACAAATGACAAGCATCAAAGTGATATAACATAATATAATAAGAATATGAAACGACTACAACACGTACTAGGTAGTGACATACCAGGGCAGTTAACAAGCATAGAAAAACTACTACTAGCTATAGTAACCAATGCACAACAAGATGACAATATCTAAAATAAGATAAGTCAAAGATACCCACCTGCTATGAAGAAAATCCAACTGTCTTTACACTCGTGGACCTGTCTCGTGACCGAAACATGCATATAACATGATTACCATCAAATCCAAGCACACGACTACTTACGAATTAACTACTATATAATTCTTATATTCGCATCCCTTTTTTATCGAATATGAATTAGAAATCCCCAATCATCCAATTCAACCTCAATTGAGCTTCCTCAGCTCGTTCCCAGGTCACACACAGAACATCACAGCCAACTCCACAACTTCACAGCTCATGCATAGCCATCACAGCGATCTACAACTCACTCACATCCGCATAGAACCTCTTCACTCATCCACAGCCGAACACCCCAACACCAGCCCACAACCGACATGGTCCATTGACAGAAACCCAACACCATAGACAAAAATCTATCGGCAGACAACAAGGGTTATCAACAGTAAAGAAAAGAAGGAAATATATTAGGCTTACCAGCCCTAGGAACCTCCACCGGCAGGGATTTCTCAATTCTGCCCTGTTCATCGGACAATCCAGTACCAATCATTGCCCTAAACGACGAACTAAGTCAACCAAGGTGAATCACAGTAGAAAGTTGATTTCGTCCAAGATAACAAGAAGAAATCGGCCCTTGCCTAACCCCGACGACAACCAGCCGTACCACCCCTGGATCTGATGGCTCTATTCACCATCGGCTATGGTAGAGACCGCAGCTCCTGTTCAGAATGAAGGGAGGACGCTATCGACGCAAGCTCCCCTGCCACTCCACACTCCCTGCTGCCACTCATCCGCAGGGATCGTCGAGGTCGATCCGGTCGCCGCCGTCCGTCGCAAGGAGAAAAGGGAGAGAAGAAGAGGGAAGGGTCGGCGGTGCGGAGAGGTGAGGTCGCGAGGAGGAGAGGGTCGCGAGGAGAAGAGGGTCGCGAGGAGAAGTTCGTGCGCGACGGGGAAAAAAAACTTGGATCGGTCAAAAAGTTAACCGGATTACCCCTTTATAAGTAAATAAAAACCTAGGTTTTAATTACCACCTCATTAATTTAATTATACCATTAAATATTCCGTACAAGCCCCGTTTAATACCAGAAAAATTCTTGGAAAATTTCCTAAGATAATTTCTTAATTAAAAATGGGTATTTTTATTTTCCGATATCTCACATTCTCCCCCACTAATAAAATTTTGCCCCTAAATTTCCCACTCAACTGCATAATGAGTAAGAGATAACACAAGTACTGAAGGTATATTTCACGTACCTTAAGTAAACAGGTGTGGGTATTGAGCTCTGATCTTTTCCTCGAGTTCCCAAGTAGCCTCCTCATCGGTGTGGTGACTCCACCCGACTTTAACAAGTCGCACAATCTTATTCCGTAACTGTCATTCTTTGTGATCCAGAATCCGTACTGGTACCTCTTCGTAAGTAGCATCAGGTTGAATGGAACCTGACGCATCTGACAGAATATGGGTAGGGTATGGCACATACTTCCTCTAGTATGGACACATGAAACACATCATGAATACCAGCCAAGGATGGTGGTAGTGCTAGGCGGTAAGCGACTGCTTCGATCCTCTCTAAAATCTCGAACGAATCAATGTACCTTGGAGCTAGCTTACCACGGAGGTCAAATATCTTCTCTCCTTTTGTGGGGGAGACTCGCAAGAATACATGGTCACCAACAGAGAACTCCAGAGGTCTCCGTCTCAGATCGGCATAACTCTTCTGACAATCCTGCGCCTCTGCCATCCTTCGTCTGATAGTACGGACCAACTCTGCCTCATGCTGAGCTCTTTGGGGTCCTAGCAACTGGGCCTCCCCAACCTCCTCCCAGAGGGTGGGTGTCCGACACTGTCTACCATACAATGCCTCAAACGGGGCCATTTGGATAGCCAAATGATAGTTGTTGTTGTAGGCGAATTCCACTAATGGCCAGTGGTCTTCCCAGTTGCCACCTAAATCCATAACACAAGACCTCAATAAATCCTCTAGAGTCTGAATGGTTCACTCAGACTATCCATCTGTCTGCGGATGGAATGTTGTACTAAAATGGAGTTGTGTGCCTAAGGCCTGCTGTAGACTCTGCCAAAACTGAGACATGAATCGGGGATCTCTATCTGATATAATGCTCAAAGGGACACCATGCAATATGATGATCTCCCGACAGTATAACTCTGCCATACGATCCAGAGAGTCGGTCCTCCGAATCGCTAAGAAGTGTGCGGATTTGGTTAGACGGTCAATGACTATCCAAATCGTGCCATGGCCTCGTCGTGTCCTAGGCAAACCCACCACAAAATCCATGGTAATGTGATCCCACTTCCACTCGGGAATAGGAATCCTTTGAAGTAGCTCAGTTGGTCTCTGATGCTCAGCCTTCACCTATTGGCAAACTAGGCATCTAGCTACAAAATATGTGATGTCTTTCTTCATGTCGTTCCACCAATACAAACACTTTAAATCTCGATACATGCGGGTTTCTCCTGGGTGGATCGCAAATCGAGAGTGATGAGCCTCCTGGAGTAACTCCTCCATGACCGGGTGAGACTGAGGTACATATAGTCTGCCCTGGAAATAAATAATACCCTCATCATCTCGGGTGAACTCAATTTGTTGTCCAGAGGTTATCTGGCTGCCAATGAATTGTAAGTGCTAATCACTAGTCTGAGCCTCTCGAACTCTCGTCCTGATAGATGACTAGCGACCATAGTAACAAGAATGCCCTGCTCTATCGGTCCCTGCTCCTCAAGGCCCAACTCGGAAAAACCCTGAATCAAATTCGTGACTAAAACTCGGTAGCACGCTAAAGTCCCTTGGGACTTCCGGCTAAGTGCATCGGCAACCGCATTGGCCTTCCCTGGGTGGTAGCTAATGGTACAGTCATAATCCTTCAGGAACTCCATCCATCTCCTCTGTCGTAGATTGAGTTCCTTCTGTGTAAATAGATATTTGAGACTCTTATGATCAGTGAGAATCTCAAATGTAACACAATACAAATGATGTCTCCAAATCTTCAAGGCAAAGATAATAGCAACTAACTCTAGATCATGAACTAGATAGTTTTTCTCATGCTCCTTCAACTAGCGAGAAGCATAAGAGACCACCCTGCCATGCTGCATCAGTACTGTGCCTAAACCCTAGGGAGATGCATCGGTATAAAGGACAAAACCATTGTCCTTAATGGCAATACCAGAATCAGTGCTGACACCAGTCTCTTCTTCAACTCCTGAAAGCTGGTCTTGCAGGCCTCTGACCACTTCACGCCCTTCCTAGTAAGGCATGTCAACGGCATAGCAATGCTCGAGAAACCCTCAACGAATCATCTGTAATAACTGGCTAAGCCTAAGAAACTACGAACCTCCTGAACCGATTTTGTGCTCCCAAGCGTGGCGACCTCGATCTTCTAGGGTCAATCAAATGCCTTTGCTAGAAAACATGTCCTATGAGCGGTGAGGTAACGTAACGCGGCGCATTTCTTGAACCGCATCTGATTTATACAGCCGAAGCCTATCCAGGATAATGTGAAGATGTTGCGCGTGTTCTTCTTCGGAACGGGAATAGACCAGAATATCGTCAATAAAGACAATGACGAACCGATGAGGAAATCCATAAATTTACGGTTCATCAAATCCATGAATATTGTCGGAGCATTGGTAAGCTCAAATGGCATTACCAAAAACTCATAGTGCCCATATCTGGTACGGAACGCTGTCTTCTGAACGTCTGCATCTCTGACCCTTAGCTGATGATATCCAGACCGCAGATCAATCTTAGAATACACTAATGTTCCTTTGAGCTAATCAAACAAGTCCTCAATACGTGGCAGGGGATATTTATTCTTGATGGTGACGACGTTCAACTGTCTGTAGTCGATGCATAATCTCATCGAATCATCTTTCTTCTTTACGAAGAGAACCGAAGAATCCCAGGGAGATACACTAGGACGGATAAAACCTCTGTCCAAAAGCTCCTGAAGCTGGACTTTTAGCTCATCCAACTCCTTCAGGGCCATACGATAAGGAGCTTTCGATGCCGGTGTCGTCCCCGAAATTAACTCAATCGTGAACTCCACTTGCCTTCTAGGAGGCAGGCCCGGTAACTCCTCCGGAAAGACATACGAATACTCTCAGACGATAGGAATGTTCAAGATTTGAGAGTCACCTCTATCCTTGGCGTTGATTAATGATAATAGAAAACCCTGACAACCATGTGATAAAAGCTTCCGAGCCTGAATCACAGAAATGGTCGATATGCCATCGTTTCTGATGCCAGTGAAATCCCACGAGGGTTTGTTAGGAGGATGGAACGTAACTACCCTCGTCTGGCAATCCATAGTGGCATGATACGCTGTTAGCCAGTCCATGCCAAGAATGATGTCGAATTCGATCAAGTCGAGAACCAACAAATCTACCGAAATTATAACGCTGTCAAAATCTAATGGACATCTTCTAGCCTCCTAGGTGACTTCTAATTTATCCCCAGAGGGCAGAGATACCATCAATTTTTGAGACCTAAGAGTGGGTAGTCTACCAACCTCCCTCAGGAACGCCCGAGAAATAAATGAATGTGAACTACCAGTGTCCACTAACATATCAGCAGAAAATGCATAAAGTAAAATTGCACCCCAAAAAATAGATCTGTTGACTAGCTGCGCATCCTCTCGGGTAACTGAATGAATATATCCAGTCTCTGGCGGGGGTGGAGGTGGTAGCACTGCCAGAGGCTGCGGCGGCTGTGCCTGAGACTACCACTGAGGCGGTGTCGAGTCTTGTACCGGAGGCTGATATAAATACTGCTGCTGATATGGAACCAACGGCTGAGGCTGCGACTGATACTGCACCAACGGCTGAGGCTGCGACTGATACTGCACCAACGGCTGAGGCTGAGACTGATACTGAGGTCCTGAAATAAAACTCTGCAACTCCATAGGGGCACTAGGGTGTCCCTGTCCATGCATGGCATAAGCAGCAACTGTCGACGGAGCCGTCCTCTGCTGGCGTTGCGAAGATTGGGCTTTCTGCCTGCCTCACTGAGGTCCCTTCTGTCCGTACTGTCCTCCCTGCACTGACACTCCTGAAGCCACATGTTGAGCATTTAGCAAACAATCTTAGCTCTAGTGTCCAGGAAGTTTGCAGTAATAGCAAACTGACTGTGTCAGTGTACAGGTTGATATAATATGATCCCTGGATCTGCACCTAACACAGTGATTGTCATTAGAGGACCGCTTTTGGTTCTGCTGGTCAGACTAGGAGCGTCCTGACGAAGATCGTCTGATCTTCTGGGATTTGCCTGATGCCCTAGAAGTATTCTGACCTGTCTCACTGTGATCTCCTCACTGCTGGCCCATAGCTGGCGATTGCTGAGCCTGAACTGAACCCTGAGCTAGTTGTTTCCTTTTCCTTTCCGCATTTGCTCTCTATTGAGCCGACTCAATCAGAAGAGCTTGATCCAATGCCTCTCTGTAATAAGAATTCCCAAAACCTATTAGGTTCACTTGAAGATGTCCGCCTAGACCCTGAACAAACTGAAGCATGCGAGACCGGTCCTCAGTGACTAACTCCAGACAAAATTTAGCTAACCGGTTGAATTTAGCATTATATTTTGTCACCATGCGATTGTTCTGTCGAAGGTTCTAAAAATCCTGACGACGCGTCATCTGATAAGATAGTGGAAAGTACTAGCTCTCGAAAACCTCTCTAAATTCTGCCCATGTTATTTGCTGCTCGCCTATAATCGCACGCTGCGTGTCCCACTAGGTTTCAGCCTTGTCCCGTAAAAGGTAGGTTGCAAGCTCTGTCTTCTCCCACTCGAAGCAAGCCAAATAGAAAAAGGTCTACTCCATATTCTCTATCCAGGACTGTGCCACCCTCGGATCTGCCTCTCTATGGAAGAGCGTGAATCGGCCTTTCACCGACTCTGCCAAGGCTGGAATCCGAGCTCGTGCCGTAGTCACATTAGCAGGATGAGTAGGGATCACCGTGGGAGCTGGCAAAACCACTGAAGTTGGTGTGGTTGCACAAGCAGGGGCTGGTACTGAGAAAGGGGAGACTAGTACTATTGGTGGGGATGTCGGGCATGCAGTAGTAGGCACCATTGGTGGAGGTGCCGCATATCCCGTAGGCACTACTGGAGGAGGTTCCTGATATGTAGCAGCAGGGGCTACCGGTTATACCTCAGGGGCTACAGTAGCAGGTGATGCCGAGGGTACTGCGGAAGATGTTGGAGTGGGTACCACTGGTGGTACCGTGAATACCATAGAAGTAGGTATCTCTAGAGGAGGAATCGTCAGGGACTGAGGCCCCAATACACCCATGGCACCATGTGAAGTTTGACCCTGATCGACAGGCTCATCCTCCGTAAACCTTTCTGGCATTCGAGTTGATCTCAATGTCCTCGTGCATGGCCACCCTGCACCATGTCTCGGCACAAGAGCATGCCCACCTCATTTCATATTTGATAAATTATTACCTAAGTATTATTACAGATAGAAAATCAAATAAGTTCACCTGTTAGCCATCAGGAGATGTCTTGTCGCCGCCAAGTCCCCAATCCGATCTTGTCGAAATATGACTTCAAAATATCCAAAATGCCAAATCAACGAAAATCCATAAAAATCCGAAAATGCACAGGTTGACTTGCTAAATGTGGTGAACTCCGAAAACCCAAAAACCCTTTGGAACTAGGAACCTATGCTTTGATACCAAATAAATTGTCACGCCCCGAGAGGGAAATCGTCCGACAAAATCGGACAAAGACTCTCCCACATCAAACTTGTATACAAGGCCCACACGACCCACTATACATCGACCAACATGGCCGGAACATAAAACATAAGGGCCTCAGACCAACAATCAAAGCAACTATGAAACATAAAAACCTCTATACTTACCTTTTCTGCCTTTTGAGCAGGAATACACAACCACACATATAACCCAAAACAAATTGAAACAAAAAGTCCACCAAGACTTAAACAAGTACCACCAAAATAACAAAGAGTCTAAAGTATTACAAGTTTAAAACATAGAGTCATAGTGATAAAAATGCGGAAAAACTAAAAAGAGGATAATGGAGTCATCAGATCAGGGGACTGGCAACTGGACCCTCCGGAAGGCTTCATCTTGAAATAAAATAAATATCAACGGATTGAGTAAAACTCAGTGAATATCTAACAGTCATGCATAGTAAACTATAAGTAACAATAATAATCATGTTGGTACAATTTCTCAACGAAAATACATACTTGAATCTGTACATATCAGAATCACCTAAACTGACATAAAATACATCCACACAAGTATATGTAGAATCACCAAAACAAGCAAACATAATACCTCCTGTATGTGCATGACAATCATATGCAACAACCAAAAGTGCAACAAACGATGCATATAGTAAAAACGTATGCACATGATGCAATCACCTTGTCACCCCTAACGCCAGTCAGGCCATTGACATGTCATGTGTGTCGGCCGAGTGGGTAGGGTTGTGATAACTGTGCACTCTGGCGTCACTACATCTATGTGACCGAGTGGACAGGATGCTGGCAGAGTATCACCCTCCTACCCCATGTATATATATGGGGGACATCACCTCGTCTCATCACCTCGTCTCACGACAAAGAAGGGATCCCTGTCTGCTACCACATCGCAATACAAATCACCTGAGCGACCACCGTGGAGCCCTGACAGAGGAACTACACACACACCTGAAATACCACTAACCCATGAGTGGTTGTGTGTATAGATAATGTGACTGACGATGGGCTCAACTACCAAGTGGTATCACCTCTTACCGAGGAGATGATGATCGCCAGTCATGCAATAATGTAAGATGGTGCATGTCACTAATGAACGATATGTTAGTGAAAGCCCTAGAGTCAATCATGTGATGATTGTTGTATGGACTTTATTGTATTATATTCCTATTTATAAAGGCATGGTTATTATATTTACTTGTATTGGTGCCAAATAACTAAATATAATAACGTCCTTGAGTAGTAGGTTCTTATCTATATCAATCGATTGGTTGAATCGATAATGAGATGATATAGAGAACACTACTCTTAATTATTCCTAGTCAAGTATTAACATTCAGGGACAATGTTAATGCGTAGAGACTAGCATGTAGGTCAACACGATGACTTGATCTCACAAGTCATGGATATGAGATACCAAGTTGACACATGGGTATGCATTGGAGAATGTATACTGAATGACCCGCCATGAGAAAGTATCATGGATCGTTATATGAGTGTCATATACTTTCTCATGTGGCTATTAGTATGACTATTAGTCCTTAGACCTGAAGTCACCATGGTTCCCTACATAAGGAGTTGCATACTTTGGCTTCGTCAAATGTCACCCGTAAATGGGTGGACTATAAAGGCGATTACTGGGTATGTAACAAATTATGCGGAGGGATGTGAGTGATGTAGATGAGATCTATCCCTCCTATATGACGGGAGCGACATAGTTATTCTTGATAGAGTGAGACCACGAAGTGCATGGCCATGCCCAAATGAGTCAATATGAGATATTGAGCTTATTTGATTAGAGTGAGTCTACTTGGAGCTCAAGATATAAATTGTACCGAGGATGACACGGTCTATGCCTTAATTGGTCAATCTAGATGTCAAAGATAGAGGGACATTGTCACATATTGTGAGAGTCACAATTAGTAGTCACAAAGGTGATGTTGGAGCTCAACATTCTTATAACTTGGTTAGCAATGATGTGTTGCTAGATACCGCTCATTGCTTATGTTCCTAAATCGATTTAGGGACATTGCCAACGTTACAAGAACCTATAGGGTCACACACAAAGGGCAATTAGATGGAGATTAGGTTCATATGATGAACCATGAGGATTAGGTTCATGGGATGCACCAAATTGGATTAAGAGTAATCCAAATTAGATTAATTGAGTTAGACTCAAGTTGATTCAAGTGTTGAATGAGTCTAATTTAGATTTGATTCATTGAGTCAATTTAAATTAATGAATAGAGATTCATTAAATCAAATTGACTTGAATCAAGTGGTTAGATTTGATCAACCATGGGAGATAAGAGGTCAAGTTTGACTTGACTTGAGAGGAAAGATGAATGGTCAATTTTGACTTGACCAATTGCCATGTCATGGTGACATGGCATGTGGGTCGGCCAATGATGGTGTTCCACATCATCATGGACTTATCATGGGGTGCCGCCTCATGAGGGAGACCAAGAGCCATTGGCTCTTGGAGTTACATGCATGCATGTAACTCCCAAATAAGTGGTCGGCCACTTTAGGAGGCTTGATGGTGGTAATTCATTTGTGTGGTAACTCCAACTTCATCTTCTTCCTTGCTCCACTCAAGTTCTCTCCCAATCCTCCACTTTGCCGAGACCTTCAAGGAGTGGTAGCACACTCAAGATTGTCTTTTCTCCACCTATTGCTTGTGTGGATACCAATAGAGGAGTGTGCACTTGACACTCTCGAGTTCCGGCAATCCATTTGGATGAGCAGGATAAGTGAAGGGCATCGCTTCAAGGGTAATTTCTTATCATGTATATCTAGAGTAGATCTAAAGGTATTAAACACATACATGTTAGTTTTATTTGTTATACTTTGCACGGATCCGTGGCCGGGCTTTCGAGGTTTCCGCAACGCAAAAAAGCGATTTTTGCGGCTCGAAAAACCCAACAGTGGTATCATAGCCACGTGCGAAGCATGTATGTGTTTCGTATTTGTAGTTTTTGTATTAGATATAAAAATTATAGATTTTTAAGTTTCTGTAAATTTCCTATTTTTATAGAATTTTTGGGCATTTTTCTCAAAGAGTCGAAGCAACAAGTGTTGGGACACTTGTAGGCTTCAACCACCGAGAAAAACTCTCCGAAACGGCGAGTTCTCGCTTTAGGTTTTTGGGACATCGACTTAAGTCACTGTAAGATCATAGTAGGGACACTCGAAAAGTTTATTTTGCGAGTAGGGGCGCTGCCCTTATCCCCGAAAGGGGCCTTGTCCCACGATCGCGCCCGGAAACCGCTTAGCGGGACCGTTACGGAGAGATGACTCATAAAATTGAAAAAAATAGGAAAAATTATAGAAATTTTCTGTAAAATACATAATTTAGTATTATGTATAATTCTGTGATGGTCATGGCCCAAGAACCCCAATATGATTGGATGATGATGTGTTGTAATTCATAATACGGCCTGCATGCCATTTTTATGGTTGTGCGTGTTGTATAGTGTATGCGACCTGCACGTCGTACCTCTTCTTTTAAAATTCTAGTTGTAAATAGTTTTAGACTCGAATGTAACTTGAGTTTCATATTTGTAATGTACAAAATGGAGCGGTAGAAAGTCCACTTGTGAATGGAGTTACGAGGAGGGTGCCGACGACACATGGCGGTCAAAGGAGGTGCTTGGAGAAGTCGTTAACCCTAGGTTGACCGTCTGATCTTCTCATTGGCTTGAGAAGATCGTAGTAGGGCCATGACCTAATCACAATTAATATAGGATATATATATATATATATATATATATATATATATATATATATATATATTTGTTATGCTTGTATGTATGTGATGCATGCTAGTAGAATAATGCTTGTATGTATATGATGCATGCTAGGTTATTTTTCTTGTATGTATATGATGCATGCTAGAATAATGCTTGTATGTATGTGATGCATGCTAATATAGGATAATAAAGGCCTTAATGTGTATATAATACACATTACGATTAGATTAGATCTTAATCGAATCAACTCATAAATGCCTACCAAGTCCTTGATACCCATCACTACCTCGATCATTTGTAGTTGTTGAATCTGCTAAAGCAGAGCAACGCATATTATCTTGGTAGTGTGCGGAGGGACAATCTTGGTCCCGCCTATCACGGCTTGGGTTAGAGTAAGCTCAATTAGATTGAGTGAAACTAGTTAACTCAATTGGATCGAGTAGAACTACAGGCATATTCCAACCGTTGGAAAGATAGGATAAGATCGCATTTACACTAAATCTTGGGCGATTTAGCCAAAGCTAACTCAAGGTCTTTTGTAAATGTGGGTCTTGATCCTATAAACAAGAGTTGCATAGAGATGTAATCGGTAATGTGTTACCCACCGATCGTACTAAGTCTTGGGTGATTTAGCCAAAGCTAACTCAAGGCTTAGTATGATATGGATCTTGTCCCGCAGGAATTATAGCTAGTTTGTATGAATCTAGTAATGTGGTTTGACCACATTCATAACTCGATTCTACAAAATTCCTATAATTCAGTGGGAGCATCATTTGATTAAAGGCCTAATTAAATGATAAAAGGAATATGATATTAATTCTCTGCATTGTATGTTGTAAATTACTATGTCGATAAACACGAACACTCTCTCTCTGTGTTCTATCCTTGAGAAGGACAAGCTCAATGGAGCAAATTTTCTGGACTGGTACAGGAACCTGAGAATCGTTCTCACCCAAGAAAGAAAACTGTATGTCCTAGAGCAGCCTATTCCGGAGGTACCTTCTGTCACTGCCTCGCGAGCTGACAAAGATGCTTACAAGAAGCATCAAGATGATGCATTAGATGTGTCATGTCTAATGCTCGCGACCATGAACTCTGAGCTTCAGAAGCAACATGAGTTCATGAATGCTTATGATATGGTTGAACATCTTCGTCAACTATATTAAGGACAAGCAAAGCACGAGAGATATGAAGTTTCTAAGGCATTGTTTGGTTCCAAAATACAAGATGGGACTCCCGTAGGTCCATATGTACTCAAGATAATTTGGTACGTAGAAAACCTACAGAGATTGGGATTCCCCCTTGGCCAAGAGCTGGCCACTGACTTGATCTTGCAGTCTTTTCCGCAAAGCTACAATCAATTTGTCATGAATTATAACATGAATGAAATTGATAAGCCACTGTCTGAGATGCTCAGCATGTTGAGAACTGCTAAGCTCAACCTTAAGAAGGGAAAATCTGACTCCATTTTGATGGTGCAAAAGAAGAAAGGCAAGGGCAAGCCTAAAGGTAAGGGAAAGTCCCAAGCCAAGGGCAAAGGCAAGGAACTGAAACCCAAAGGAGGGGTGGCCAAGGAAGGGGTTTGCTTCCACTACAAGGAAGTTGGACACTAGAAGCGTAACTGCAAAGCTTACCTAGAAGATCTTAAGAAGAAGAGAAGTGAGACTTCTACTTCAAGTATAAATGTTATAGAAGTCAATCTATCTATTTCTTCATCATGGGTATTAGATACCGGATGTACATCTCACATTTGTACCAATGTGCAGGCGCTGAGAAATAATAGGGCATTGACAAAGGGCGAGGTGGACCTACGAGTAGGCAATGGAGCAAGGGTTGTTGCTGTTGCTGTAGGAACTTATGATCTATCTCTGCCCTCTGGGCTTGTACTAGAATTAGATGAATGTTGTTATGTGCCTTCTTTAACTAAGAACATAATTTCGGTTTCTTGTTTGGACAAGAAAGGATTTACATTTATAATAAAGAACAAATGTTGTTCAGTTTATTTAAATGATATGTTCTATTGTAGTGCACCTCTAATGAACGGACTCTACTTTCTAGACTTAGAGAGCCCTATCTATAACATAAGTACCAAAAGGTTCAAGTCAAATGAGTTGAACCAAACCTATCTCTGGCATTGTCGCTTAGGTCACATAAATGAGAGTCGCTTATCTCAGCTCCATAAAGATGGACTGCTAGACTCATTTGATTTTGAATCATATGAGACATGCGAGTCTTGCCTTTTAGGCAAGATGACCAAGACTCCCTTTAGTGGACACAGCGAAAGAGCAATAGACTTGTTAGGACTTATACATAGTGATGTATGTGGCCCTTTCAATGTTGCAGCTAGAGGTGGTTACAGGTATTTCATTACATTTACTGATGACTTCAGTAGATATGATTATGTGTATATCATGACACATAAATCATAATCCTTTGAAAAGTTCAAAGAATTCAAGAATGAAGTACAAAACCAGTTTAGCAAGAGTATTAAGATACTTCGATCAGATCGAGGTGGAGAATACCTTAGCCATGAGTTTCATGACTATCTAGCTGAGTGTGGGATTCTATCCCAACTCACTCCTCCTGGAACACCACAGTGGAATGGTGTATATGAAAGGAGGAATCGTACCCTATTAGATATGGTACGATCTATGATGAGTCACACAGATCTTCCTATATCCTTTTGGGGATATGCTCTAGACACAACAGCCTTTACCCTTAACCGTGTATCATCCAAGGCTGTGATAAAGACACCATATACGATATGGACAGGGAGAAATCCCAATATGTCTTTCATGAGGATTTGGGGTTGTGAGACTTACGTTCGACGTCAAGTCTCAGACAAACTGGGACCCAAATTCGATAGGTGCTATTTTGTTGGATATCCCAACGACATAAAGGGATATTACTTCTACATTCCCAGTCAGCACAAAGTGTTTGTGGCAAAGACTGGGGTTTTTCTAGAAAGGAATTTTGTTTCTAGAAAAACTAGTGGGAGTACATTCGATCTTGAAGAAATTCAAGATAAGGACCATAACACTGAAGCCTTGATGGAGGTTGAACAGGAACCACAAAGTGTTGTGGGTGATGAGGTTGTTGCACAAAGGGTTGTGGAATAACCACCTATTCAGGTAGACCTACCTCTTTGCAGGTTTGATAGGGTACGTCGTCAGCCTGAGAGATATTCATTTCTCTTGTCTGACCATGATGACGTTATGCTCATTGAGAATGAGCCTACCTCCTATCAGGAAGCTGTGATGAGCCCAGATTCTGAGAAATGGCTAGAGGCCATGAGATCCGAGATAGAATCCATATACACCAACCAAGTATGAACTTTGGTTGATCCACCTAAAGGGGTCAAACCCATTGGGTGTAAGTGAGTCTTTAGGAGAAAGACTGACATGGATGAACTTACGCATACCTATAAGGGCCGATTGGTGGCTAAAGGTTTCAAGCAAATTCATGGTATTGACTATGATGAAACCTTTTCTCCAGTGGTGATGTTTAAGTCCATTTGGATCATGCTTGCTATTGCAGCATACCACGATTATGAGATCTGGAAGATGGATGTCAAAACCGCATTTCTGAATGGAAACTTACTTGAGGATGTGTACATGACACAACCTGAGGGTTTTTAGATCCACAGCATACTGGGAAAGTATGCAAGCTGCAAAGGTCCATTTATGGGCTAAAGCAAGCTTCTCGGAGCTGGAATCTTCAATTCAATGATGTGATTAAACAGTTTGGTTTCATTAAGAATGAAGATGAACTCTGTGTCTACAAGAGGGTTAATGGGAACACAGTTATCTTCCTTATATTGTATGTAGATGACATACTACTCATTGGGAATAACATCCCTTCGCTACAGTTTATGAAGACTTGGCTAGGGACGTGCTTCTCAATGAAGGACTTAGGTGAAGCAGCTTGTATTCTAGGCATCAAGATCTATAGAGATAGATCTAAGAGATTGCTTGGCCTAAGTTAGAGTACATATATTGACACGGTATTACTACGGTTTGCCATGCAGAATTCCAAGAAGGGACTTCTGTCGATGTCACATGGTGTGAATCTTTCGAAGACTCAAAGTCCCTCTTCTAGAGAGGAGAGAGACCGTATGGATAAGATCTCTTATGCATCTACTATAGGATATATCATGTACGTCATGTTGTGTACTCGTCCTGATGTCTCGTATGCTTTGAGCATGACGAATAGATACTAGTCAGATCCAGGTGAGCGTCACTGGATAGCAGTCAAGAATATTCTTAAGTACTTGAGAAGGACTAAAGAATATTTCTTGATATTTGGAGGCGATGAGGAGCTAGTTGTAAAGGGTTACAGCGATGCCAACTTTCAAACTGACCAGGATGATTATAGATCGCGGTCAGAGTTCGTGTTTTGCTTGAATGGTGGCGTTGTGAGCTGGAAGAGTTCGGCGTGACACGATTCTTGCCGATTCTACAAATGGTTAAGTATCGCATCCGAGGCAAAGAAAGGAGGCAGTTTGGATCCGTAAGTTCATTACTGAGCTTGGGGTGGTTTCTAGCATAGCAGATCCCATAGAGCTCTATTGTGACAACAATGGACCGATTGCATAGGCTAAGGAACCTCGCTCACACCAGCGGACCAAACACATACTACAACGCTTCCATCTCATTCGAGAGATTATCGATAGAGGAGATGTGAAGATTTGTAGAGTACCCATAGAGGCTAACATCGCAGATCCCTTGACCAAGGCTTTGGCACAGAAAAAGCATGATGGGCACACTAGGTCATTGGATATTAGATACTACGGTGATTGACACTAGTGCTAGTGGGAGATTGTTAGTGAAAGCCCTAGAGACAATCATGTAATGATTGTTGTATGGACTTTATTGTATCATATTCCTATTTATAAAGGCATGGTTATTATATTTACTTGTATTGGTTCCAAATAACTAAATATAATAACGTCCTTGAGTAGTAGGTTCTTATCTATATCAATCGATTGGTTGAATCGATAATGAGATGATATAGAGAACACTACACTTAATCATTCCTAGTCAAGTATTAACATTCAGGGACAATGTTAATGCTTAGAGACTAGCATGTAGGTCAACATGATGACTTGATCTCACAAGTCATAGATATGAGATATCAAGTGTTAGTAATATATGAGAGATGTCATAAGGCAATCGCCTTATGTATGAACCATTTATATGATAAATGAAGATTCACTATTTGAGTATACATGTTTTATGTATTTGATTGGATCTTAAACTCATTTACTGAATGTCCACGATACGATTCACAGCATGAGAGAATTTGTGATTGGATCACAACTAGTGAGTATCTCTACATGTGTAATTGTGATGTATCGAATTATCCCTAGTCGATGAATTGATGGATTTGGACACCATCAATTCTGTCGAGACTAGCACGAGGTATACTCCTTGGTGTATCCAAGCAGCTGATTCTCACTGGCTGGAGACATAGTGATGTCCGGAGTTAATCGTGGATGCTAGTTATGATAACTAGTTCATTGGAGTGACCAGTCGTAAGACTTCATATGGTTCTCTGCATATATAGATATGTCAATGAAGTTCTTACTGTGGCTTAAGTGCGATGTTCCTTTGACTTGCGGTATTCAAGTCATCTTGATCATGGAGACTTATGCTTTGATCTTAAGCAAACATCTCTAAGGAGATGTGGACCCGGGATGATTGGGTATAAGTCAAGTGATCGAAGGTGTTTGAATAGCCTATAAAGGATTCACCACTCCGCGAGGAGATGTATACCCATGGCCTCTCGTCGGATTGTTACTAAAGTCTTTGGCCAAAGCATTACATGTTTAGAGTAAGGTACTCTTCGATACATGTGGAGTAACTAGAATCTGTAGGACGAGGAAATAATACTTGGGCTAGGTGTGACGTAGTCAGCCTAGTGGGGACTGACACAATAGACCATGTCCTGAAACAAGTGGGTATAAGATGAGTGAAGGGAATGGGGCACGATTCATTCGAGCTACTGAAGGGTTTCAGAAATAGTTCTGGATCAACCGTTGATCTTTTCGGTTAATTGGGGATCATGATGTACTACTAGGTGCCACTCATGATCGTCTATAATTAATGGTTAATTATAGACGGCCAACATAAACCGAGAACCTATTTGGTCACACGCACAACGAGCGTAATCCAAAGGATTTAAAACGAGCTTGAGAATGGGATTCTCAGACCGAGAGAAACTATGTTTGGTTGGACCAAACATAAAGCGAGCATGAAATTGTTTCAGTCGCAATGGAAGCGTGGATGGGCCGTGTCTTATGAAGACATAATGGATGGACCAAAATGGTTTGGTCCTAATCCAATGGATGAGAATAAACCAAAGGGTTTGGTTTATATTAAACGAATGAACCAAAGGTTGGTTCGGTTCGTTTTAACTTAAAATAAACCATCATGGTTTGGTTTATTTTAACTTATCTTAATGGAGCGGGTTAACGGGATTTATGGATATGATCCATTAACCATTAAGAGAATTAGTTCTCTATAAAAGTGGGCTTAAGGGATTGTTAAACCCTAACTAATCCAATCATCCAAACCCTAGCCGCCCAACACAAAGTTGCCGCCCAGCTTGTGTTGCCGCCCAGCCCCTAGCTCCTCCAACCGGCGTCCAGAAGGCGGCTTCCTTCCTCCTCGCCGGCGTCGAGCTGCTGCCGGAAGAGTTCCGGCGATCCTCCTTAGGTTTGGCATCAAGGTAAGCACTTGGCTTCCTTTGTTGGCCGGCGCCTATCTCCTCCACCAAGCTGTCCAGTTTTCTGGACAGCTTCTTCTCCTCTCGTCGGAGCGTCGTTTGGACGACGGTTAGTGCTCCGACAGCGGCTAACATACCAGGGATTTGATCTCCGGTAATCCTCTGAGGTGGAGGACGAAGGATTCGTCAAACGGTTGACGAATACCTCTCCGGAGAAGCGAGTTTTGAGAACTCGTTTTGGATCCGAATTTGGATTCGGATCGTGATCATCTCTCGATCACGTCGTCTTCAACACGAGGCTAGTAACCCGTACGAAGACGAAGCTCGAGACTTAGCGAAGTCATCCCGAGGAGCTCGGCGTGGATACGAAGAGAGACGATTCTTACGAGGATCGTTCCGGTTGATGCCGTTCCCGCTACACGTCATACGGAAGGTATAACGTAGTTTAATTTCCTTTTATTGCAATTTTAATTTACGGTTATGTCTACACTTGTTGTAATAGCATGCGTGTGTTGTGTGTGTTGTAATAAATAGGAGTATTTATTATTTTTATTGCTTCCGATGTGCTCATGTTTACGAAACATGATCGAACACACACACGCCGCGGTGCCGGAAACCCAACAGTGGTATCAGAGCCCAGGTTGTGTTTCGACATAATCGTAAAATGGTTTTGCGATAGTCATAATGTATTTCTGGAAGTTTTCTAAATTTTGGAAATTTAGAAGTATTTATGGAAATTTTTTAATTTTGGAAAGTCTAGAAGTATTTATGGAAATCTTCCACTTTTGGAAAGTTGGAAGTATTTATGGAAATTTATATTTTCCATAAATAAAATATTTGATTAGATTCTGGAAATTTGTTTCCTAATTTAATCATGATTTGATTTGGGAAATCAAATCTTAAAATATTTTATTTCCATAAGTAGTTTTAAAGATTTAGGAAATTGGTTTCCTAAATAGATTTTCCTTAATCAAATAATTCCATGAATAAAATATGTGATTAGATTTGGAAATTTGTTTCCTAATTTAATTATGATTTGATTTGGAGAATCAAATCTTAAACATATTTTATTTCCATAAATAGTTATGACATATAAGGAAATATAGACATGACATAATTGTATGCCATGTAATTGCATTAGATGCATAACATTATGCCATGCGTGTCGTGACATGTAGATGTATGCCATGTATGCCATGCCATGTAGATAATAGTTATTTGCATGCAAAGAGGATGAGACATTAAAAACCCTTTATCAATATTAAAGCCTACACCTTCCATTAATATGGTTAGAACGAGTTGTTTCTTGTTTGGGTTGTTGGACTCTCTCGAGCCGGCTCGAACTGAATATGTTCAAACCATGGAATAGTTTAATACTAATATGGTAGAGTCGAGAGGTCAATCGTTAGCTTTGGTTGTTGGACTCTCTCCAAGCTGGGCTAATTGGTTGAATCGCTCTAACCATATTAAAACTATGTCTGATTAATGGGTTGGCTTTAACCTGGAGCATCGGCTTGTTGGACTCTCTCCAAGGTCGATGTAAAGGGAGGTGAAGTTGGGTGCTATGCATATGATGCATACTTGTTAATGTGTTAACAACCCGATGTATGTGTGAACATTCAAATAGTTGATAGCACATTGTGATAGTTGCATATACGTGATATGCAATCGGTATAGATGATACCTACCGTCGTAGTTATGAATGGCTTGTTGGACTCTCTCCAAGGTTGTTCATAACTATGATGGATATCAACCCATTCGGAGATGGACCTACGATCTCCCGAAGTGATTTTGGGGTTTTTTGAAATTCGAAAAATGAATGGGATTTATAAATGTATATTGATGCATTTTAAAATCATCTTTCTCATATATGCTCGTTTTGTATTTCTAAGTTAATATATTGATCATGATGTGTTTGAATTTGCGTTCCATTTTGGATTCAAATAAATTGACTGGGCCGAACTTCTTGGACTAGCTTAGAAACTTGAGAATTGTTCTCAAGGTGGAAAAGCTTGTGTATGTCCTCGAAGCGCCTCTTCCCGCCCGTCCTAGTGACGATGCAACTTTGGACCAATTGTTGGCCTATCAGAAACATATGAATGATTCTGAACAAATGAGTTGCATCATGCTAGCCGCGATGGAACCCAAGCTACGAAAGCAACATGAGCATTTGGATGCTCATATCGTAGTCCTTCATCTTTGTGAGTTGGTTGATGAGCAAGTGAGATTCGAAAGGTTCGAAGTCTCAAAGCTCCTCTTCACCTCTGAGATGCTAGGAGGTTCATCTGTGGTCTTGCTCGAATATGTTGAAGACCTGTGAGTCTTGAGAAGCATGAGCGAGGGAGTCTTGTTAGTTGATTCCTCGAAGAAAGGTTCTAAGAGGAAGTCAAAGGAACAACAGAAGGGAAAGAAGAGAAAGACTAAGAAGGTAGAACTAGCACAAAAGGAAACTTGCCATCATTATGGCAAGGAGAGCCATTTGTGAAGAAAGTGCAAGATTTATCTTGAGTTCATGAAGAAGGATAAGGCATCGGATGCCCCATCTTCTTCAGAAATCTTCTTTATTGATTGTCATTCTATTTCCTCAGACACTTGGGTATTTGATACTGGGTGTGGCTCACATATATGTAATGACATACATGGGCTAAGGAATAGAAGAAGACTCGTCAAGGGGGAGAGTCAAATTTACGTGTTGGGAATGGAGCAACGGTTGCTGCACTCGCCATCGGAACGTATTTGTTGGAACTCCCTGTAGGACTTGTCTTAGAACTGGACAATTGCTTGTATGTTCCTTCATTGATAAAGAACATCATTTCTATTTCTTGTCTAAATAGAAATGGTTTCCATTTGACGTTTAGTAACAATTGTTGTTACAAAGCTTTGAATGGGGTTCTTTATGGGACTGGAACTTTAAGCAATGGTGTTTATACGTTGGACGTATCCAGTGACATTTGCAATATCGAAGCGAGCAACAAGAGTGCTCGAAAGGATAATCAAATAGACTCCTACATGTGGCATTGTCGTCTTGGCCATGTAAGCAAGAAATGCATGTCCGAATTACACCGATGTGGAATTCTGGAATCGTTTGAATTGGATTCATACGATACATGTGAATCATGCTTAAAAGGCAAGATGACTAAGTTACCTTTACGGAAAAGGTGAGCAGTGGGAGAGTTACTAGGTCTAATACATACTGATGTATGTGGACCTATGTCAACTCAAGCTTTAGGAGGCTATAGCTACTTCATTACCTTCACCGATGATCACTCACGGTTTGGGTATGTGTTCTTGATGAAACACAAGTCTGAAGCCTTTGAAAGGTTCAAAGAATTCAGAAATGAAGTAGAGAAACAACATGACAAAAGTATTAAAATACTTCGATCGGATCGAGGTGGTGAATACTTAAGTCAAGAGTTTCTTGATTATCTAAGAGACAATGGCATATTGTCTCAATGGACTCCGCCCTATACACCACAGCATAATGGTGTATCAGAGGCGTATAGGACCTTGTTGGACATGGTCGGTCAATGATGAATCATGCGACTCTTCCCAAGTCCTTTTGGGGTTATGCACTTGAGACATTGTTTACTTGTTAAGCAGAGTCCACAAGGTAGTCTCTACTACTCCATATGAGATATGGGCTAAGAAACCTCATGTATCTTACTTGAAGATATGAGGTTTCACTGCTTATGTGAAGCTGGTATGTCGGACAAAGGGATGCTAAGTCGATAAATGTCTATTTATTGGATACCCTAAGGAAACAAGGGGTTACCAATTCTATCATCCTGTGGAACAAAAGGTGTTTGTTTCAAGGCATGCTGTGTTTCTAGAGAAAGAGTTTCTCTTGCAAGAAAACAGTGGGAGTGTCGTCGAGCTTGGGGAGGCTCGAGAGACTCAAATAGACATTGATGAGATACCTGGTGAAGCACAACAGCCGACAACTCATAGTGATGAGCAATCGACTGGACCTATTGTAACACCACATCTTCGTAGATCTGGTAGAACACGCAATATTCCTGAGAGATATGGATTTCTCGTAAGTGAATCGAATGACATGTTACTCATTGATGATGAGGAGCCTACCAGTTATGAAGAAGTGCTGACAAGTTCAGAAAGGGATAAGTGGCTTGGTGCCATGAAGTCGGAAATGGATTCCATGTACGAAAACCAAGTTTGGAACTTGGTTAACCCACCTGAAGGCATAAAGCCTATAGGGTGCAAGTGGGTTTTCAAGAAGAAAACCGACATGGATGGTAATGTGATTACCTATAAGGCTAGATTGGTGGCGAAAGGATATCGTCAAAAACAAGGTGTTGATTATGACGAAACCTATTCGCCTGTAGCTATGCTTAAATCCATTCGGATGCTCCTGGCCATAGCAGCTCATTATGATTATGAGATATGGCAGATGGATGTGAAAATAGCTTTCCTTAATGGAAACTTGCTCGAGGATGTGTATATGATACAGCCTGAGGGTTTCACATCGGTTGACAAAACCAAGGTATGCAAATTGCGACGATCCATTTATGGATTGAAGCAAGCATCCAGGAGCTGGAATATCCGTTTTGATGAGACAATCAAAAGTTTGATTTCTCACAAAATCCAGACGAACCTTGTGTGTACAAGAAGGTTAGTGGGAGTGCAGTCGTGTTCCTAGTATTGTATGTCGATGACATATTACTTATAGGAAACGATGTGTCAATCTTCTGATCGATTAAGGTTTGGTTATCCAAGACATTCTCCATGAAAGACCTGGGAGAAGCAACCTACATCCTTGGGATTAAGATCTATAGAGATAGATCGAAACGGTTGCTTGGTCTTTCGCAGTCTACATATATAGACCGAGTGCTAAAAGGTTTAGCATGTCGAAATCCAAGAAAGGTTTCTTACCCATCAGGCATGGGGTACACCTTTCGAAGTCTATGTGTCCGCGCACAGAAGACGAGAGGATTTGCATGAGTAAGATTCCCTATGCATCCGCAATAGGATCTATCATGTATGCTATGTTATGTACAAGGCCGATGTATCGTGCGCTCTGAGTGTCACGGCGGATACTCGATCCAGGAATGGATCATTGGGTGGCTGTTAAGACGATCCTTAAGTGCTTGAGAAGAACTAAGGATGTGTTCCTAATATATGGAGAAGGGTACATGGTGATACGTGGGTATATGGATGCCAACTCCAGAAAGACAAGGATGATTCCATGTCTTAGTCTGGGTATGTATTCACCTAGAATGGAGGCGCAATAAGTTGGAAAGGTTCCAAGCTTGACACTATAGCGGATTCTGCCACTAAGGCAGAATACGTTGCTTTGAAGCGACAAGGAAGCGTTTTGGATCAATTAGTTCATCTATGAACTTGATGTGGTCTCATCAATGATCCAAACATGTGCTTCGCCGCTATCATCTTATGAGAGAGATCATCAGTAGGAACGAAATACAAATCGAGAAAATTCCCACTGAAAGGAACTTAGCGGATCCTTTGACTAAAGCATTACCTCAAAGTAAGTTTGAGGGTCATGTTAGAGCTTATGGTATTGGATACCGTAGTGATTGGCATTAGGCCAAGTGGGAGTCTGTTAGTAATATATGAGAGATGTCCTAAGGCAATCGCCTTATGTATGAACCATTTATATGATAAATGAAGATTCACTATTTGAGTATACATGTTTCATGTATTTGATTGGATCTTAAACTCATTTATTGAATGTCCACGATACGATTCACAACATGAGAGAATTTGTGATTGGATCACAACTAGTGAGTATCTCTACATGTGTAATTGTGATGTATCGGAATTATCCCTAGTCGATGAATTGATGGATTTGGACACCATCAATTCTGTCGAGACTAGCACGAGGTATACTCCTTGGTGTATCCAAGCAGCTGATTCTCACTTGCTGGAGACATAGTGATGTCCGGAGTTAATCGTGGATGCTAGTTATGGTAACTAGTTCATTGGAGTGACCAGCCGTAAGACTTCATATGGTTCTCTGCATATATAGATATGTCAATGAAGTTCTTACTGTGGCTTAAGTGCGATGTTCCTTTGACTTGCGGTATTCAAGTCATCTTGATCATGGAGACTTATGCTTTGACATCTTAAGCAAACATCTCTAAGGAGATGTGGACCCGGATGATTGGGTATAAGTCGTGATCGAAGGTGTTTGAATAGCCTATAAAGGATTCACCACTCCTTGCGAGGAGATGTATACCCATGGCCTCTCGTCGGATTGTTACTAAAGTCTTTGGCCAAAGCATTACATGTTTAGAGTAAGGTACTCTTGATACATGTGGAGTAACTAGAATCCGTGGGGCGAGGAAATGATACTTGGGCTAGGTGTGGCGAGTCGACCTAGTGAGGGCTGACACAATAGACCATGTCTGAACCAAGTGGGTATAAGATGAGTGAAGGAATGGGGCACGATTCATTCGAGCTCTTGAAGGGTTTCGTAAATAGTTACGGATCAACCGTTGATCTTTTCGGTTAATTGGGGATCATGATGTACTACTAGGTGCCACTCATGATCGTTCTATAATTAATGGTTAATTATAGACGGCCAACATAAACCGAGAACCTATTTGGTCACACGCACAACGAGTGTAATCCAAAGGATATAAAACGAGCTTGAGAATGGGATTCTCAGACCGAGAGAAACTATGTTTGGTTGGACCAAACATAAAGCGAGCATGAAATTGTTTCAGTCGCAATGGAAGCGTGGATGGGCCGTGTCTTATGAAGACATAATGGATGGACCAAAATGGTTTGGTCCTAATCCAATGGATGAGAATAAACCAAAGGGTTTGGTTTATATTAAACGAATGAACCAAAGGTTGGTTCGGTTCGTTTTAACTTAAAATAAACCATCATGGTTTGGTTTATTTTAACTTATCTTAATGGAGCGGGTTAACGGGATTTATGGATATGATCCATTAACCATTAAGAGAATTAGTTCTCTATAAAAGTGGGCTTAAGGGATTGTTAAACCCTAACTAATCCAATCATCCAAACCCTAGCCGCCCAACACAAAGTTGCCGCCCAGCTTGTGTTGCCGCCCAGCCCCTAGCTCCTCCAACCGGCGTCCAGAAGGCGGCTTCCTTCCTCCTCGCCGGCGTCGAGCTGCGGAAGAGTTCGGCGATCCTCCTTAGGTTTGGCATCAAGGTAAGCACTTGGCTTCCTTTGTTGGCGGCGCCTATCTCCTCCACCAAGCTGTCCAGTTTTCTGGACAGCTTCTTCCTCCTCGGGGAGCGTTTGGGCGACGGTTAGTGCTCCGACAGCGGCTAACATACCGACGGATTTGATCTCCGGTAATCCTCTGAGGTGGAGGACGAAGGATTCGTCAAACGGTTGACGAATACCTCTCCGGAGAAGCGAGTTTTGAGAACTCGTTTTGGATCCGAATTTGGATTCGGATCGTGATCATCTCTCGATCACGTCGTCTTCAACACGAGGCTAGTAACCCGTACGAAGACGAAGCTCGTGACTTAGCGAAGTCATCCCGAGGAGCTCGGCGTGGATACGGATAGAGACGATTCTTACGAGGATCGTTCCGGTTGATGCCGTTCCCGCTACACGTCATACGGAAGGTATAACGTAGTTTAATTTCCTTTTATCGCAATTTTAATTTACGGTTATGTCTACACTTGTTGTAATAGCATGCGTGTGTTGTGTGTGTTGTAATAAATAGGAGTATTTATTATTTTTATTGCTTCCGCTGTGCTCATGTTTACGAAACATGATCGAACACACACACGCCGCGGTGCCGAAAACCCAACATCAAGTTGACACATGAGTATGCATTGAAGAATGTATACTGAATGACCCGCCATGAGAAAGTATCATGGATCATTATATGAGTGTCATATACTTTCTCATGTGGCTATTAGTATGACTATTAGTCCTTAGACCTGAAGTCACAATGGTTCCCTACATAAGGAGTTGCATACTTTGGCTTCGTCAAACGTCACCCGTAAATGGGTGGACTATAAAGGCGATTACTGGGTATGTAACAAATTATGCGGAGGGATATGAGTGATGTAGATGGGATCTATCCCTCCTATATGACGGGAGCGACATCGTTATTCTTGATAGAGTGAGACCACGAAGTGCATGGTCATGCCCAAATGAGTCAATATGAGATATTGAGCTCATTTGATTAGAGTGAGTCTACTTGGAGCTCAAGATATAGATTGTACCGAGGATGACACGGTCTATGCCTTAATTGGTCAATCTAGATGTCAAGGATAGAGAGATATTGTCACATATTGTGAGAGTCACAATTAGTAGTCACAAAGGTGATGTTGAAGCTCAACATTCTTGTAACTTGGGTAGCAATGATGTGTTGCTAGATACCGCTCATTGCTTATGTTCCTAAATCGATTTAGGGACATTGCCAACGTTACAAGAACCTATAGGGTCACACACAAAGGGAAATTAGATGGAGATTAGGTTCATATGATAAATCATGAGGATTAGGTTCATGGGATGAACCAAATTGGATTAAGAGTAATCCAAATTAGACTAATTGAGTTAGACTCAAGTTGATTCAAGTGTTGAATGAGTCTAATTTAGATTTGATTCATTGAGTCAATTTAAATTAATGAATAGAGATTCATTAAATCAAATTGACTTGAATCAAGTGGTTAGATTTGATCAACTATGGGAGATAAGAGGTCAAGTTTGACTTGACTTGAGAGGGAAGATGAATGGTCAATTTTGACTTGACCAATTACCATGTCATGGTGACATGACATGTGGGCCGGCCAATGATGGTGTTCCACATCATCATGGACTTTTCATGGGGTGCCACCTCATGAGGGAGACCAAGAGCCATTGGTTCTTGGAGTTACATGCATGCATGTAACTCCCAAATAAGTGGTCGGCCACTTTAGGAGGCTTGATGGTGGTAATTCATTTGTGTGGTAACTCCAACTTCATCTTCTTCCTTGCTCCACTCAAGTTCTCTCCCAATCCTCCACTTCGCCAAGACCTTCAAGGAGTGCTATCACACTCAAGATTGTCTTTTCTCCACCAATTGCTTGTGTGGATACCAATAGAGGAGTGTGCACTTGACACTCTCGAGTTCCGACAATCCATTTGGACGAGCGGGATAAGCGAAGGGCATCGCTTCAAGGGTAATTTCTTATCATGTAGATCTAGAGTAGATCTAAAGGTATTAAACACATACATGTTAGTTTTATTTGTTATACTTCGCATGGATCCATGGCCGGGCTTCCGAGGTTTCCGCAACGCAAAAAGCAGTTTTTGCGGCTCGGAAAACCTAACACGATACACCTATCAAACCATGGCTACCTATGTTATGTACCAATAGAAGCCCATATCAAATAACCTAAGTACATAAGTCTATGTACACATGCAAGTTATATTCATTATTCATTTTATGCCTAGTATGTAAGGTATGTCACTACTCTAGTGCTAGATAAACAAATGACAAGTATCAAAGTGATATAGCATAATATAATAAGCATATGAAACGACTACAACACGTACTAGGTAGTGACATACCAGGGCAGTTAACAAGCATAGAAAAACTACTACTAGCTATAGTAACCAATGCACAACAAGATGACAATATCTAAAATCCAACTGTCTTTACGCCTGTGGACCTATCTCGTGACCGAAACCTGCATATAACATGATTACCATCAAATCCAAGCACACGACTACTTACGAATTAACTACTATATAGTTCTTATATTCGCATCCCTTTTTTATCGAATACGAATTAGAAATCCCCAATCACCCAATTCAACCTCAATTGAGCTTCCCCAGCTCGTTCCCAGCCCACACATAGAACATCACATCCAACTCCACAACTTCATAGCTCATGCATAGCCATCACAGCAATCTACAGCTCACTCACATCCCCACAGAACCTCTTCACTCATCCACAGCCAAACACCCCAACATCAGCCCACAACTGACATGGTCCATTGACAGAAACCCAACACCACAAACAAAAATCTATCGGCAGACAACAAGGGTTATCAACAGCAAAGAAAAGAAGGAAATAGATTAGGCTTACCAGCCCTAGGAACCTCCACCGCCAGAGATTTCCTAATTCTGCCCTATTCGCCAGACAATCCAATACCAGTCGTTGCCCTAAACAATGAACCGAGTCAACCAAGGCGAATCACAGCAGGAAGTTGATTTTGTCCAAGATAACAAGAAGAAACCGGCCCTTACCTAACCCCGACGATAACCAGTCGTAGCACCCCCCCCTCGATCCGGCGACTCTGTTCACCATCGGCTCCGACAGAGACCACAACTCCTGTTTAGAACGAAGTGAGGACGCTGTCGATGTGAGCTCCCCCGCCACTCCACACTCCCTGCTGCCACTTGTCTGCAGGGATCGTCGAGGATGATCTGATCGCCGTCGTCTGCCGCAAGGAGAAAAGGGAGAGAGGAAGAGGGAAGGGTCGACGGTGCGGAGAGGTGAGGTCGCGAGAAGGAGAGGGTCGCGAGGAGAAGAGGGTCGCGAGGAGAAGTTCATGCGCGGCGGGGAAAAAAAACTTGAATCGATCGAAAAGTTAACCAGATTACCCCTTTATAAGTAAATAAAAACCTAGGTTTTAATTACCACCTCATTCATTTAATTATACCATTAAATATTCCGTACAAGCTCCGTTTAATACCAAAAATATTTCTAAAAATTTCTAAAAAATTTCCTAAGATAATTTCTTAATTAAAATGGGTATTTTTATTTTTTGGTATCTCACATAGCTTGTCATCGTTTCCTCTTCTACTGCCTCATCGTCGGAGATCTCCATCTGCGTAGTCGCTGGATCATCGTCTGCCTCTCCGTTTGATCACCTTTAGCTACCATGAACTATCGTTGCCACATCCAATCGTTGGCCTCCGTTGAACCAAGCAACAACAAGCGTGCGATGATTTCTTCCCTGCTTGGGTGCTTGTCATCGATGGACAACACTACCCATTCTTGTTTTCTTCCAAGCTGACAATAGTCGATGTTGCCACCATGGATGATCACTCTGATCGCAGGTCAGTTTGATGTCTTCCTTTATGATTCTGAGCTTGTCTTCATCAGATTAGGATCTCGAGTTTGTCTTTGGCTCGATTCCGAGAGCTTCCTGTGCTTGTGGTTCTTCTCTATGTTGTGGAAAATTCGGATCACCGCCGAGGACAAGGTGGCAGTCTTCCAAGGGTAATTTTGGCCTTTGATCTTTGCTATTATCCCTGGTTTTACTTTGTTTATGCTATGTGTGTGGAACTGTGATTAATGAAATCTGAATTTGGATGGGTTGTGCAAGGTAAGTCCGACCTGGATGTTTGTGGATAATTTTGTATTGATTCAATGATTTATAGCAAATGGAAAGGGATGTTGTTGCTGATTGTAGTAGGGTTGCGATCTGTGAATTGGACATAATGGGAGGCAACTACGGGTGGATGTCAAGGATTTGAAACTAGGTAAGTTTCAATTTGGATTTAGCTAATTGTACAATAGAAGAGGTATATATATGATTGATTAATTGGGGTGGATCTATTATAACTATTTAGATTTAATATGGGATTTGGGTTAATCAATCAGGGATTGAGATTGAGTTAGATTCCTATGGTTTGTTTATATTCGTGTTGGGTTATATTCTGTGTGATATACAGGATCTTTATTCGAGATAGATTCACGGATGTGAAGACCATCAGCATAGTCTACATAGCAGGTGGGTAATACCTACCTTGATTAGGTAGTTTATTGATTCTGGTACATGAATATTTTTACGATGGTGATGACACCTTTACCTTGACTCCACTCTTATTTAATCATGTGTTTGATACTTAGTCTTTGTACTTTGAGTTGCTCTGTTGTTATCTCTACATTTCATTCATCATGGTTATGGATTACATATGCTATGGTATGTGGACCTATGTGTGTGTAGCTAAGTACGGTTGTAGACTTAATTTGTGTCATTAAGATAAATCACCTGGGGGTGAGGGAGGTTGTAAATGTGGAGTTGATTGTCGGATCATGTTTCTTTACGTTGTGGGTCTGTTATGGACCATAGATATGTGTATGGTTGTATGGATTATCGATAGTAGATTGATATGGATTGGAGGTCCTAGCATGGTTGACTGTCAGTTTTGTATGACTCTCTGTTGGATAGAGAGTGTGTTGTAGATGTATGTGTAATTGTGCATTCATGTCATTTATATGCATGTTGGCAACTTGGTCTCCCTTGTGGTTGAGAGGGTCGTCAGTCATCCTGCCTCCACGGTTACTCGTGGTAGTAATAACTGGTGTGAGGGCAGTTCATTTGTTGTGCTGCACTCGGCCACTATTGATAGTGGTAGTTGGAGTTGCGTGCGGTTGTCCTAGATGTGTGGCACTTGATCACTCATGGGTAGTGTCAGTCGGAGTGGCTAGTAGCAAGGACCCCCGTTGTGTAGCCTGAAGCTCTTTAGCTTATCGCTACTTATTCATACTGCCCACTCGGCCACTCGAGAACAGTGGTTGTTGTTGAGTTAGGACAGTTGTCATGTCGTGCCACCTAGGCCACACTAGGGTTGTGGTAGCAAGTGGGGTGTGCAGGCATGACCATGCATTTGCATTGTCATGTATGATGGCGTATATATATATATGTATATGTGAGTGTGATCAGTATATATAGATACAGTCTATATATATATTCTTGTTGTGATGCTGCATTTGTTTGAGCTATGCTTGATGCATATGTTTGTTTATCATTTTGCATATTATTTGCATATTCTATATTGTTGTGTGTGGAGTACAATGTACGAGTTGGATCAGACTATTGTATGGGTTTGATCAGCGTCATGTTGTGGTATAGGATGGACCAGGTTCGTTTATGTACTTATTTATATGTTGTTCATATAGTAGTGTGTTGATTACAGATATAGTATTGTTCCTTTATGTTGTATGTGTTATAGTGTGATATATGTGTTCAGGGTGTATGAATTGTATCATTGCATATCCTTAGGTATGTCAGTACCTTACATTATGTTATGTACGGTTGATCGGTTGGTTTGGTATATGCACTGATTAGTGTTATACTGATAGTTTCGTTGTTTCCTTTAAGATTGTATGTACGTTGATCTCCTTAGGTATACCTGTTGATCTTCATTTGTATACCTGTTGCTCTACATATGTTATTTGTTCATGAACTATCTTTTATATTACCGCTGAGTTTTATACTCACCACCACTGACCCTGGATTTTTCTTGTCGCCCAGGTAACAGGTAGAAGATTCCTTGGATGCTCGGAGCACTGCTAGCCGATCCCATCTTAACTTGAGTATTTGGATTGAAATCCATATTGGTGTTGTATATTTTGGATTTTATGTTTTGGATTTTTATCCTATATTGTTTCCGTTGTTTAGTAATCGGTTATGTTGTTATGTATTTGGTTTCGATCATGTTTTCTTGTTGTGTCAAAGTCGTACCGGTATGCATGTATTTGAGTCTTTGTATTTTTTATTATTGTTGGTGTATTCCTCTATGACTTTGGTTATATACTTTTATATGTTGTGTGATTGTGGTCAGAAGGCTTTGTATTAACAGAAAATTGTATCACGTACAGGGGAGATGCTGTCTGATTTTTGGGCTCGGCATACTCTCGGGGCATGACAATTTTATTGGTATCAGAGCCCTAGGTTGTGAAGTCCACTTTCAGATTTTATTTCAGTTTGGACATCGAGTTTTGTTTTACTCGATTTTGATTTTGTGAGTTCTGGGATATGGCTGTAGCGGGACATCTCCAAGCTACAAGGTATAAGGTATGATAATTGTTATCACATATTCTTTTGTTGGTTATGCATTTAGTTGATTATAATAGGGAATGACATTTAGTGTAATAGCCATTATTTGTAATCATGGTGTGGGTTGACCACAGGAACGACATGTTGAGTCTATTAGACATGTACCTACTTTCAAAAAGGTGAATTACCTTTGAGAGCCGACTGATACCAAGTCGGAAAGCAGGGTCAAGTAGTCACATTACTTATGGAGATCAAAGATTATAGTCTTAAGGATTTTTATTAACTATGCTAGTCAGATCATTACCCATGGGGTAATGGACAAACGAGTATACTATTGTTGATTCAGACGGTAGAGGATTAGTATATGGTGTTTCATAGGGATTTTGATCCTTGAGTTGGGTGTATTGGGTTGTATAACTTTGAAGGTACTTTTGAGTACTTAACTCGTGTTATATAGAGAAAGTAGAATTAGTTGCAGACCATTATCGAGATTAAGCCGGTACATGGTGGAAGATGTAGGAAATAACCTTCGGGGAATAACACATCACTTGGTTATGGTGTAGTGATGTTGAGAGAGAGTAATTCCTCGCGTCATTTTTTTGACACGTCAGGGAATTCTTAGGCATCAAGTAGGGTGATTGATTGGTAATGGAGTATCATGCAGAGTTGCTATACTTGCAGGGTTTACGCCCACCTAATAGCTCAAGAATGTGAATGGATGTTTTAAGCCACCCACGATTTATTGGCTTACATTTGGATTAGGATATTTGGATCTTCTATCAGATCCTGCTGGAAGACATTGGATCGAGTCATGAGTTTAGAAATGACTTCATACAAGTGTTTAAGAGTGGAGACCGATAAGCAGACATTGTAAGTCAAATATTGGAATTAGAAGAATGATTCCGAAGGGATTATGTGTGTGCAGTGTGGATCACGAGGACACGCAAAGTCAGATTATCCATTGGATCAGTTCATCTATTGCTATTGTAAGCAACCAGTACATATGAGGAGAAGGTGTTCTTTGAAGACTCAGTTGAAGACCATCGATGTTGTTTCGAGAGGATGAAGCACAATCTCGACAGTAGAGATCATCATAGAAGATTGGGTTATCGCACCAGCAGCGATTTACTACCTTAGGCGTAGTTGGAGTTCCTTGATACTCCCATCCAGGAGAAGTGATTTACTCAGCAACATCAGCAAAAGACATCTTAGAAGACTCATGCAGACAACAACCACTATTACCTCTCCAGACATGGATTTGCTTTGTACAGATGAGAGAGTATACGACGATGGTCGTATTTATTCTATATTCTTCAGTTGCAGCTATATTATTTATAGAGTCAGAGTGTGCTATGATGTTGGCAGTTCTTCAATACCTTACAATTGGTGGTGTACTCGTTACTAGTACAATAGTATTTACCAACTCCATTGCAGCCGTTTCGATTTGTGTCCTCAGCTTTAGCAGTTGAAGTCAGTTCCTCCAAGGTAATATTTTGCACCTACATAAGCTCACCCATTATGAGCAGAAGTTAGATGAGTTTACATCTTTACTCGAGAGATATGTAGAGGGTTGAAGGATTAATCGTTCGGGGTATTACTTTAGTTTACCCTTTTGGTTGATATATTGAGAGATATTGGTAGTTTATAGTTATCTAGGTCTAGAACATTCTTAGTTTGGATTAGAAGGGTTCCTATACATTGACTTGTGGGTCGGTGGTATCTCTACCATCAGGTGAGATGTTGACTAACATCCAAGAAGTCAAGGGATGCCCTTAAACTTTGATAGACATACCTTTACTGTTGACATATCCTCACGGATGGTTAAATTGTTGAAATTTGTTGGATCGAGAAGCGTCGCTAGAGGGGGGGGGTGAATAGCGAGCGTAAATCTTTTCGTTCGTTTGTTCGATACACGAGTAAGCACATCGGAAAATAAAGAGACACATTTATTTTTACTTGGTTCATAACCCAGCAGTTGCTACTCCAAGGCCCTAACGGCCCTAGACCGCGTACGGAGGGCAAAGCACTATAACGTCTCCTCCTCGTTGGAGGTAGGAGACAATGATCACAAAACCGAAAGTACGAGGATGAGGCAACAAGCCTACCTCACCTAGTTACGAATAAAAACAAAGAATACAATAACAAAATATGTTACTTGTTGCTGTTGCCGACGAAGAGGATTAGAACTTGTCGTTGCGTCAGCGTTATGATGATGTTGGAGCTTTGGCATTGTAGGAGCACTTGAGAATAAATTTGATGATGTTTGGAGTTGGAATCCTCCCCTCCTTTTATAGATTTTGGCCTCTGAATATGTCTCCTCATCTTTTGGAACATATCACGAAGTTGTACAAAATTTTATCGCGAAGTGGCCGCGTCAAACATTATCAGTTTTGACCTAGTGCAAAGGTTGATTCGTCGCCATCAGTCGACTGATGAGCATCAGTCGACTGCCCAATGTCCAACAGTCGAATGCTAGCCTGGCCACTTCCCTACAGTAAGAGGTTAGCACATAAAATGGTAAATGCGACGATTTCTAACCATCCGATCTCGACCTAGACCTTCCACAAGAAGTCTTAGTCAGATCACCGCTTATGATCATCCCCGTACAGAGGACACGACCTTACCATCTCTCACTCACATGAGCTTACCTTGATACTTACCTTATAGCTCTCGCTTCTGGCCTTCCACTTGATTCCTTCGGCTCCCTCCGGAGTCACTCGAGTGTCGCCCGACTACCGCGGCTTCTTTCGGGTGTCGCTAGCCTTCAGCTCCAGTTTTAGTACTTTTCTGCACACTCGATTTAGCTTGTGAGATAACGATGTAAACTTAACTTTGTGTCTTTGTCATAATCAACACACAGGTTTGATTATCTGGTGCCCCTGCACCAACAATCTCCCCCTTTTTGATCTATGGCAAACCAACACAAAGTTAAGGGAAATTAAAGCATAAAACAAGTATAGTAGATGATGAATGTCATTCCCAAAAACTCCCCCTTAACCAAAACTCCCCCTTAACCCTAGGTGAGTTTTGAAAGAGAAATTTGAATTTTCAAAATTAAATTTTGTGTTACTCCCCCTTAACTTTTTCTCTTCTTCCCCTTTTGCCATAAATCAAAAAAGAATGTTGAGGATTTTGTATAAAATAGGGGTTTTAAAAATAATACCGTATATGCATGCATCTAGATAAATCAAATATGAGTCCAAGCATGCGTCTAGCAGTAGTTAGATAGATTGATTCGAGGTGTGTCCCTCTGCACCAATAATCTAAAGGTTTGTAATATAACCCTTAGGGTTAGTTTGCTTTCCCCCTTAGTCAAATATATGAAGTATAAGAGATGTAGGGGGGGGGGCTAAACTTTAGCCTAAGAGTTGTTAAGTACAACAATTGAGAAAATAAGTAGTATTTTGAAGAGGTTATATTTCAATTATCCTTAACATTTCACCCATTTTATGTGTCTCGGAATTTGTTCACCTTACATGTTTTGTGAGATGATTTTAAATTGATTAAAGATAGTCAACCTTGGGTTAGATTCAGATTTAACCTTTAGATCATTAAGTAACTTTTTTTGTTGGATCGAGAAGCGTCGCTAGAGGGGGGTGAATAGCGAGCGTAAATCTTTTCGTTCGTTCGTTCGATACACGAGTAAGCACAGAGGAAAATAAAGAGACGCGTTTATTTTTACTTGGTTCACAACCCAGCGATTGCTACTCCAAGGCCCTAATGGTCCTAGACTGCGTACGGAGGGCAAAGCACTATAACGTCTCCTCCTCGTTGGAGGTAGGAGACTAATCACAAAACCGAAAGTACGAGGATGAGGCAACAAACCTACCTCACCTCGTTATGAATAAAAATAAAGAATACAATAACAAAATATGTTACTTGTTGCTGCTGCCGACGAAGAGGATTAGAACTTGTCGTCGCATCGGCGTTATGACGGTGTTGGAGCTTTGGCGTTGTAGGAGCACTTGAGAATAAATTTGATGATGTTTGGAGTTGGAATCCTCCCCTCCTTTTATAGATTTTGGCCTCTGAATATGTCTCCTCATCTTTTGGAACAGATCACGAAGTTGTACAAAATTTTATCGCAAAGTGACTGTGTCAAACATTATCCGTTTTGACCTAGTACAAAGGCTGATTCATCGCCATCAGTCGATTGATGCCTCCCATCAGTCGACTGATGAGCATCAGTCGACTGCCCAATGTCCAGCAGTCGACTGCCAGCCTAGCCACTTTCCTGCAGTAAGAGGTTAGCATGGAAAATGGTAAATGCGATGGTTTCTAACCATCCGATCTCGACCTAGACCTTCCACAGGAAGTCTTAGTCGGATCGCCGCCTACGGTCATCCCAGTACAGAGGAAACGACCTTACCATCTCTCACTCACACGAGCTTACCTCGATACTTACCTTGTAGCTCTCACTTCTGGCCTTCCACTCGATTCCTTCGGCTCCCTCCATAGTCACTCGAGTGTCGCCCGACCACCGCGGCTTCCTCCGGGTGTCGCTAGCCTTCAGCTCCAGCTTTAGTACTTTTTTGCACACTCGATTTAGCTCGTGAGATAACGATGTAAACTTAACTTTGTGTCTTTTCCATAATCAACACACAGGTTTGATTATCTGGTGCTCTTGCACCAACAAAATTATGGTATGATAGGTTTCTCGGATGTGCGTATAATCCAAGAGTATTCAGATGTAGTTTCGAATGAACTCCCAGGCTTGCCACTATATAGGCAAGTGGAGTATTCGATCGGAGTGATTTCGAGAATAGTTTCGGTATTGAAGACCTCATACCGGGTGACAACTTTATTTGGGTTTTGCAAAGTTGGAAAAGTTAATGATGCATAGGAGGTATTTGTTAGAATGATGATTTTACCAAGAGATAACTTTATTGGTATCAATGTTGCTAAACACTATGGAAATTAGAAGAACGTAAGTTGTGATTATAGAAGGTGTTGGATGGGATATTTATTTATCCTAGTATTTCTTCTTGAGAAGATTTGGAACACTTTGTTAAGAGAGAGGTAGACCTTTGAGGTTATGCATCGATTCTCGATGATGGAGTGCAGTAGCTGTGGAGAATGAATATCCTTCATTGTGGATAGATGATCTGTTTAGATCAGCTAAAGGACACCTATGTATACTCTAGGGTTGATTTATGATTGGTGTGTTGATATTGTAGTGACATGGTCTCATACAATTATCATTGTCATTGTGATGATTGATATATCATCAGCTTAGAGTAAAAAGGATGCAGGTGTGTAGAGATGACATTCATACTTAGTATGAAATTGTATGAGCTTTTGATTATGTTGTTAGACTATTTAACGATTTAGTCGTCCATGGACTTGAGGAATCGAGTATCCTGGAAGTGGTTGGATCAGTTTGTGGTTGTTGAAGTTGCGTAACTTGGCCACTGTTGATGGTCGTAGTTGGAGTTTGCACTCGGCCACCATAGATGGTGGCTTCCTTGTATTGATTTGGTTATTACCGCAAAGGTGGAGAGGATGCTTTTAGCGTTGCTATACCACTGACTTGTTTGACTAAGAATGTGATGGAATTCACTTGGTTAGAAGCTTGTAAAACTAGTTTACAGGGCCTAAACGGTGGCTAACTTTTGCATCAGTGATAGTTAATCCTTCCGGTGAGGATGGAAGGGTATTGTACACGGATGCATCATTTTAGGGACTGGGAGTGATCCTGATGCAGTTGAATGAGACGTATCTTAAGCTTACGGCAGTTGAGGAATTGCGAGATAAGCTGTCATATACATGACGTGGACTTAGCAGTTATTATCTTGTTTTGTAGAGGTATAGAGCAGGTATGCTCATGGGGTTTTGGCTAGCTACTGTGTAGCTACTATAGAGTTGTTGGAACATGGACAGTTGCAATAAGGGAGATTGGGCACTATAGTCTCCCAGTCACTTACAGTATGTATGATGGAGTGGATTTTGGACAGTAGATTTCCCTTGTGAGAAAATAATTCTCCATCTCCGAGGAGAATAGTGGGTTACATAGTTGTATTCGAATTAAAAAGAGTTGTTTCAGGAGGCTCGTCATTCGAGATTGGTGATGTATTCAGAGTGTATCCGAAAATAGCAAGTTCTGAAACATTCTCGTGGGGAAACGATACATGTAGGACATAGTTGAGTTTCGTAGTTTTATGATGGGTGTGCCAACAAGTAAAGGTGGAATACTAGTGCTTAATAGGGTTATGTACCGAGATGAAAGTGGGAGCTCAGTACGATGGACAGTGTTGGGAGATATCTAGAATTCGGAAAGGACTTGATGCGATTTAGGGTAATCGATGGTCGATTAACTAGGTCCGCTCATTTCCTACCGAGCCGTAAGTTGAACTTGTTGAATTGTGATGCGCACGGATGCGTCCTCAAATCTCGCGACGGATACCATCGTGGACTCAAAGTGCGCGCTTGCGCTCAATGCCCGCAAGTGCATGGATGTCGTCAAGTAATAAAGATTATCGATCTCACAGGGACTGAGATTCGAGTACCAATACCCTAAGTGGTTGTGATTGTTCGGACGAAATCTCTGAGAGAGTCGGTTGGTGAGGACTATCGGTGGACCCTACTCTGTGCGATGTCATACGGAGGAGGAAAAGAGTGTGCCGGGGTCTTAAAAGGCGATTCTAGGACTTCGGTTTCACTTGTATACCACAGAACAATGTTGTCAATTGGTGTCGTCTAAACGTCTACCTATGGTTTTAGGGAAGGGACATCATACACTCTCCCACAGAGCCGCCGCATTCACTGGGAGCTATCCTCGCCCAAAAGGACGATATAGAGGATACGAGGATGTCAAATCAATCCTTGCGGTGGACCATTTTCGATTCCACCGCTCCCTTCTCCCCGCAGTTACGGGAGGTCTAGTTTACCCCTAGGTTCCTTGATCAAACCTCCTAAATCTAGATTGCGAGGGCTGTCACCACCTCGTATCGCCTAAGCACAACGGAAAGAAAGTCAAATACACGTAGATATAATAAAGAGCAACTACCAATTATCAAATTAAACTTTTGGCCAGAATTTAATATGAACCAATATTGCCTATGTACACAAGCTACTCCCTAATCCTAGAATCAAAAGTACTACTCCATAAACACGAAGGAAGAATCACAAAACATGTTTAAGTTCGAATACAATAGAGATAAAGCGCAGAAATAGAGATATACAATGCTTCATGATCTTCTCTCCGGCGTTGTATTGCAAGTTGTGGACCTCCGGCGGCGTTCCTCCTCCCCGCTGCGAGTTACCGAAGCTTTTTAGGGCTTCGACGTGTCGTCCTAGCCGTCGTGCCTCTCCCCTAGGGTTTGGGTGGAACCATCCTTATATAAACATCACCTCGGACTGCTGTAAAATCCGGAAAAAGCCCTAGTCGCGCAAATCCGTCGGGCCGCCACACGGCCATGTGTTTCCACATGGCCAAGCTGTGTGCGGCCCTGGGGTGTTGTTCTTTGCCCATTGAACACGGCCGTGTGAATCCACATGCCTGGGTCGTGTCCCACTCTGCGTCTAACTGCGAAAGTCCCTCTTTTGCTCTGAAAACACATCTTTTTCACCAGAAAAGCTAACCTGCACACAAAAGTACAACGAGCAGACCTCCGAACCCGAAAATAGGCAATACGTGCAAGAATAGAGTGACATATGTATAAAACTAACACAAAATGTATCAAGATGTAAGCGAAAACTACTCCTAAAACCCTATATATTTTGCTCACATCACTTCCCCCAGACTTAAATCTTTGCTTGTCCTCAAGCAAACCTCAGTGTCATAAAATTTTAAAAAGATATTATTCCATAATTAGCATGCTAACTAAATTTATCAAGTGGTATTTGCAATTAAAGCAAAATAGATATGTTCTAAAAATTCACTAAGCTAGCTCCTCGTGCTCGTGCTAGGTGAATCATTGTTAGGGGATGCCCATTCCATGGTGAGTTAAGTCGTCACCCCACAACTTTCCTAAGGTTTCCGGCTCTTAGGCACTTAGCTGCCCCAAAGCGAGGGTCGTTCCCTAGATCTAGCATAAAGTCTCAAAGGCATGCTCGGTATTGAGAGAAATTGGGAGGTGTTTCCCCAGTAACTTAATTCGGTCTCAAAGGTTCACCTAGCCATTTCCACCCACGACAACCGTTTTTTATCCCTCTTAATCTTTTTTTTTCTTTTTCTCTCTCTCTCTTTTTTTCTTGTCATTTCTTTTTCTCTCCTTTTTTTTTTCTTTTATTTCTCTTTTATTTTTCGGCTCACAGGGATTTTAATTTTTTCGAATGGGCTTACACAATCCGAGCATCTCCAGTAACTAAAATGCTAAACCTAAAGTCACATATAGATTCCAAAGTACTAGACTACTGAAGTGAATCATAACTAGATATGTACTAAATTCTCCTTTTCAGAATGTTCAACATGTGTGAGTGCAAAAACAGAGCTAACCAGTGCAAGTTTAGACCATTCAATAGAGCACATAGAATAAAATACCACAAGGTAAATGGAGTTAAGCTACCTATGAGAACAACTCATGCAAGCAACTTTCAAAAATACTTCTGAGGTAACTTTACAGACACCAAAAATTAAGTACTGAAAGGAACTAAACAACTCATTCATGCATGAACAAATGAAAATATCAGAAAAGAAACTACTGCTAGGAAACAAAAAAAAATAGATTTTGGGGTCTTCCCCCCCCCCCCCAGACTTAAATGAAAATATACCTCTAATAGGGTGGACGAGGTGGAAAGTCTGGGAGCCTGGGCATCTCTAGATCCTCGGAGAACCTGCTGTTGAGCCGCTGATGCCACATATACATGTGGTCGATCTGGGAACTGGTGGATGCAGTGGTTACTCAGTGCTCCTCCTCCCTAGTCCATTGCGCCTGCTGGGAATGCATGTGCTACCGCATCTCCCTGCGGTAGGCTATCTCATCCTGATGACGAACAACCTCCTCCTGAAAGTATATGCGGGCCTCATCGTAAAACTCCTCAGCCCACTGGAAATGCTTCCAGAATCCCTGAAACTCTGCCTGTTGGTAGGCGCTCTGCTCCTCCCATCGCTGCCTCTGCGTCTGTTGCTCAGTGTAAATGTCATCGAGGCGCGATCGGAACTCCGAGAAAGCATATGTCGATATACCTGCATCCTTCTCAAAAGTAGAAAAAAATGGTGGCGCAGGTGTAGGCTCATGTCGGCATGGACTAGGTAATCTCCTATGCATGTGTGGACTGGAGGGAGAGTGATACAAAGGTGGAGAGATGGACGCTGATGTGGATGGTCCCTCATGTGGAGGGGACTCCACTATCAGGTCTAAGCGCCAATTGGCACGTATAGTGATGGTAGTACGATCCGGGTCAGGCAGCCTAAGGTCCGGATTGGATCTTAGCAATGCAAGATGAATTGGCTCAATTTGAAAGGAGTCAAGTATGTGAGTTAGTTCCTAGACCTAATGAAAACACCATCATTACTACAAGATGGGTCTTTAGGAACAAACTAGATGACCAAGGGAATATTACTAGGAATAAGGCAAGATTAGTAGCAAGGTGCTTTAATCAAGTTGAAGGACTTGACTATGATGAAACATATGCCCCGGTTGCTAGGTTAGAGTCTATTAGAATACTATTAGGGTATGCCTCCTATATGGGTTTCAAACTCCATCAAATGGATGTTAAATCGGCATTCCTAAATGGGTTTATTAAGGAAGAGGTATATGTAGAACAACCTCCCGGGTTTGAGAATATGAACTATCCAAACCATGTATACAAGCTTAGAAAAGCTTTGTATGGTTTGAAACAAGCTCCCCGGGCTTGGTATGAAAGATTATTATCTTTCTTAATCTCTAAGGACTTTAAAAGGGGTAGTGTAGATCAAACTCTATTTATAAAGTCAACATCAACAGACATCTTTGTAGCCCAAGTATATGTTGATGACATTATCTTTGGGTCAACAAATGATGAACTTCTCCAAGACTTTATTAAGAATATGGAAAAAGAGTTTGAAATGAGTCTAGTTGGAGAATTAAATTTCTTCCTAGGATTACAAGTTAAACAAACAAGTGAAGAAATTTATATTTATCAAACCAAATATGCTAAGGAAATGATTAAGAAATTTGGTTTGGAAAATGCTAAGGTAGTTTCAACTCCAATGGCAACAAACACAAAAATAGATAGTGATAATGAAGGCAAACAAATTGATCTTATACTCTATAGGAGCATGATTAGTAGCCTTTTGTGCTTAACCACTAGTAGACCCGACATATTATTTGTGGTTGGTATGTGTGCTAGGTATCAATCTTGTGCAAAAGAATCTCATTTAGTTACCGTTAAGAGAATATTAAGATATATTAAAGGCACACTAAATGTAGGACTATGGTATCCTAGGACTAGGTCTTTTGATTTGGTTGGGTACACCGATTCCAATTATGTCGGTTGCAAATTGGATCGGAAGAGTACTAGTGGTGGATGCCAATTTCTTGGGTCCTCCCTAGTTAGTTGGAGTAGTAGGAAGCAACCTTGTGTTGCCCTATCCACCACCGAGGTCGAGTATTTGGCTATGGGTGGTTGTGTAGCTCAATTACTATAGATGAAACATACCTTAGAATATTATGAGCTATCTTACTCCAACATGAAAGTATTTTGTGACAATGTGAGCACCATAAACTTAACCAAAAATCCGGTGCATCACTCTAGGACTAAGCACATTGAAGTGAAACATCACTTCATTAGAGATCATATGGCTAAGGGGGACATTGAGCTTAATTACATTGAATCCAAGTCCAACCTAGCTGACATATTTACCAAGGCTCTCCCCGAGGTAGAATTTTCATCACTTAAGAGAGAACTTGGAATGTGCTTGGTTGAGTAAAGGTGTAGGTTTGCATGATCCTATAGAAATCCTAGGATTTATACCTTTAAGCATCTCACAAAATACCTAAGAAACCATGATTTTTGTATTGAGCCACTTAGACAACATGTGAGATGTTAGGAAGATGCACTTGGTTCATCATGCTTGTTATGATGCATTACTATGGACCAAAGTGTCATCTAGAGATATTAATCCTTTATTGGACCAATCATTGGGAAGGCTTATACACAATTGATGTGTATATAGCTCCAATAACATTATTGGAAATGTCAAATAAAACATATTTTAAACTATGTTTATTATATTTTAAAAAATAGTTTTCAAGTGGAACACAAAAGTGATACAAAGTTTGTAAAATTTTAGAACTTTTGTTAGTTTCCAAGTTTGTATCAATCTTGAAATATGGAAAATATATATTTTTCAAATTATTTTTCCTTGATAAAGTATGATTTCAGAAATTTGTACACAAAATTTCATGATTTTTCAAGGTTTCTAGAATTTCTAACGCATTTCTGAAGTTGGGCTGAAAAGGCTGAAATTCGGATTTCAGGCGTAGCAGTCGACTGGTTCAGAAACCAGTCGACTGATACACTGTGTTTTCTGATAAATAGCTCCATTTTCTGATATTTAGTATATCTTTGATGTCCTAAAACTTTAGCATGATAATATTGAGTATACACAAATGTTTAGGACTGTTTAATGCGGTGTTTTAGGGGGAGTTTCATAAAATGTATTTTTTTTTTCATCCCCAAGTTTACATTGTTGGTGCAAAATTAGGATTTAAACCTTCAAATTGTTTGATAGACTTTTGCTCCATATGTCTTTTACTCATCATGAACTATATCTTGGATTAAGGGGGAGCTAAATGTCAATTCTATACCTTAGTTCAAGATTATAACACATTCGATTCTTTTATGAAATATATGATTTTTTTTTCTTTTTTCTTTCTTCTCTTTTTGATTTATGTCAAAGGGGGAGAAGAAATGTTTAAGTTAGAATTGGATATATGATTTGGTAATATGGTTATGTGTGTATCTTTGAAAGACATAACTTAAATGATTGTCAAACATCAAAAAGGGGGAGATTGTTGGTGCAACAATACCCCAAGCATTTTATATGTTTTGATGTTTGGATAATCATCTAAGTTAGGCAACAATTTGTGATCTAATTGTTACCATATTAAAGTGACAGGGAAATCCAAGTATGAAGACTTAGTAAAGGCAAAAGCAAAGTCCAAGTATGATCTTGGCAAGAGAAGTCCAAGGTAAAGGTTTGGCGGCATAAGACCAATCATGTTGTCTTGACGGCATTAAGTTCAAACGGACCTTGGCAAAGGAAGTCCAAAGGCAAGTCTTGGCAGCATAAGTCCAAGCATGTAAACTTGGCGGCGTAAATTCCAAGCACGCTTTGGAAAAGGGAAACCCAAGACATGACAAAACCGAAGGAAGCTATTGGAAGCAAAGCGCAAAGGATGAACAAGTCACGGACTCGGAGGGATCCTGGAGGCGCAAGGCTTAAGAAAGAGCTAGAAGGTTGAGTCTAGGTCTAGGGGGTGAAATCAAGTATAAATTACTCATACTTAATGAGTATCAGTCGACTGATACGATGTATCAATCGACTGGTTAGGTGCTCGACTGAGTCAGGATGAAACCCTGACCATCAGTCGACTGCTTTGGTCGTGGCAGTCGACTAATGTTGCGATCAGTCGACTGCCAACAGTGGCAGTCGACTGATCAAGTTAAATACGGGCACAGAGTGGAGTCACACTCGACTGCGGCCTGTGATCACTCGACTAATCACTCCATCAGTCAACTGATGGATGGATCAGTCGACTGATGAGAATGTCGTTGGAGGAAACGACTCTGAATCCCACGAATCCAGCTATTCAGAAGCCATTAACCGCACCGACAGTCGACTGATGTTGTGCATCAGTCGACTGATGGTGCTCCAACGGGAAAATCAACCTTCTCTCTATAAAAAGAGGGTCGGTGGAGGTTTTTGGGTTTAATGCTTATTCTCTGATAATACTCTCAAGCCTCCATGAGTTTTCAAGATTTCTAGTGATTTTGAATCCCCTCCTCCTCTCTCTAAGCTTAAGTTTCATTCTTTGTAAGAAGAGGAGGATTGTTGTAAAGGAAAGCTTCATAGTGATTTGATTAGGGTTGATCCACCTCAAGGATCACCGTGGAGTAGGAGCGTTATCTCCGAACCACGTAAAAGAATCGTGTTAGCATATTTTTCATTTGTGTTATTATTATTTTTGTTGTGCTTCCGCTAATATTTTTGTAGAGATGAAAAACAAGCTATTCACCCCCCCCCTCTAGCTTCAAACCGATCACCAACAATCTCTGCTCAATCTCTATCTCTCTTGATTTCTCGCCGCTGCCGTCCCCTCTCCTGAACCCATACGAGAACCGATCGCTCCCCGTTATGCTCCCGATCCAACAGCAGCAGGGACGCCACCCCTTCTCGCAATAGGGTTGCTGCCGCACTTCATCTTCTCACGATCTCAAGCCATCATTGTAGTTCGCTGCCTACACCTCGTTCCAGAGGGAGATCCGACCGGAAGGAAGGGAGCCGACACCCTTGCTTCTCTGTGATCTAGCGACCGTCGACGGCTCCTTCTGGTGAGAGGTCCGGCTGGTGGGCAGAACGCTGACCGGGCAGTCAGGTGAGGCCTTCTTCGAGCATGAGAGCTACCCTAGCCAACTGTCATCAGGGTTGTGCGTCCATGAGGGGGGGTGCTGAGTTTTTGAGGATTGCTTTGCCAGAGATCGTCGGAACTAGGTAAGGGATGACTTCTCCTTGTCTAATTCCCTGCTGTGAATTTTCTTGGTTGAACGGGATTTTGGGTGTCTGAGCAGGGATCGTGAGCGCCGATCGCAGCCGGTGAACAGGGCTACCTGTATTGGGGATTTCTGCTGATGGAGTCCAGGGCTGGTAAGATTGTTTTCTCCCCTCTCTTTTAACTGTAAATTGCTAAATGTGGGTGTGGGATCTATGGAGTGCTTGTTCCTGTCGATAGAGTTGATTGTGAGCAAGAATTTGTTGAGTGTGAATGGGTTTAATGTCAATTGAGCGGTTGTGCAGGTTCTGTGAAGTTATGCCGGCTGTGAAGAGTGGATGAGGCTGTGATATGGTTGTAAAGGAGCTATGAACGGTTGTGATTTGGTTGGGAATAGGGATTGTTCTTGGCCACGAAGGGGTTGTGAGTGTTTTGTGGGTCAATCAGCAGATTTTCATATAACCAACATATCTCTTATTTTTAGCAAGATTATTGCCATTGATTTGTTGGTGGGATTAAGGAATCAAGTTTGGTAGGTTTGAAATAATTTGAATGTTGTGTAATTTCAGGTTTAGGATTATTAGAATTGGAATCTGCTATTGGTGCAATCGGCCTAGGTCACGATTGACCAGGACACGAGCTTGGCTCGAGAGATGTTTTGATGTTAGACAAAAACATATGACAATGTAATTGTCATGGTAAAGTCCAAGTCATGGATACTTGGCATGGAAAGTCCAAGTAGGACACTTGATATTTGGGAAAGTCCAAGCATGGGTCTTGGCATGAGAAGTCCAAGGGGTTTGATATTGGCAACATAAAGTCCAAGCGGAGTCTTGGCGGCGTAAGTCCAATGTGCCTTGGCGGTGTAGACACCGTTAGCATGACATAGCCGATGGAAGCACCTGAAGGCTAGCGCGATGGATGAACAAGTCATGGATGACTTGGAGGGATCCGAGAGACGTGAGGCTGATGGAGGTGGCTAGAAGGCTTAGGTCTAGGTTAAGGGTGGTCTAGTAAGTATGGGGACACCATACTTGGGTTAAAACCTCATGTTCAAGGCGTGTCAGTCGACTGATGTCATGTGGCAGTCGACTGGCATAGTCAACTAGGGTTTGACTACGGGAATTGCCCTAGCAGTCGACTTCCATAGGTGGGCAGTCGACTGATTGGCCGAGCAGTCGACTGATGCTCGGATTTTGGGGCACATAATGGAGTCTCACTCGACCGCTGGGACGAGCAGTCGAGTGATGGCTCATCAGTCGACTGATGCTGATGATCAGTCGACTGATGTCATAGCCGTTGGATTTTTCCAGCATGGATTACACCATTGTCTCACAGCAACAGTGTGATCAGTCGACTGATGGTCCCGAGTAGTCGACTGATTGACTTTTTCCAGCACTGGTTGAAGCTATAAAAGAAGCTCGTGATGGAGAAAAATGGATCCGGTTTTTGAGAGCTTTAGGGGCGATTTGTTGCTGCAAATCAGGTCTCCAAGTGCTAATCAAATAACCAAGCATTCAAGCAATTAAAAGCAAGAGTTGTAAAGTTTTTCTTTACTTGTCTTTCATATAAATTGTTGCAATTGCTTGTTTTAGTTTCTTACTATTTTCAGATTACTTGTAAGGGGTTTCTCCGCCTCCGACTTGTGTCGAGAAGGAATGTTTATCATAGTGGTGTGTGATTGGCATCGCTAGGGTTCGTACGAACCCAATCCGTGGAGTAGGAACCTTTCGGTTCCGAACCACATTAAATATTTGTGTTTGCATTGTTGTTTATTTCGTTATTGCTTTCATTACTATTCCGCTGCGTGCTAATGAAATTGTAGAGACAACCACGATCGAATTCCATCTATGAACGATCACACGACGCTATTCACCCCCCCCCTCTAGCGGCTTCAAATATCCTACATCTGCCTCCAATTTAACTGAATGGTTGCAGTTCAATGAGTTGATTTGGATTGAGCTATTTAGCAAATGAAGCTAACCTAGGTGAGTCAGGAGCTAGGTTGTTATGGATGTATACTATTGGTTATTTTGTTATCTGATCTGGTGTTGGTTAATGATGAAATATAGGGATGATGTGAAGGATTGATTAGGTTAATTGAATAACTAACTCAATCTTATAGATTGAGATACGAAGTCGATGTGGAGTTTGATTCGATTATGCGATGTACGATAGAACTTAATTATATTCTATGTTGTGTGCAGGATGTTGAATCGAGAGAAATTCTTGGACGTGAAGGCAAATGATATTTCCATATACTCTACATATCAGGTGGGTAATTCTTACCCTAGTCAGGTAGTTTTAAATGCATACATATTTCGATGCATGATCATCTTATATGATCATGTTACCTTGACTATATTCTTATTTACTCTTGCGCTTGATACTTTACCTTTGGTTGTTAACTTCATTGCTGCTATCATGTTTGATTTTATCATGATTAGGAGTTATATATATAGGTGATATAAGTAACCTAGAATTTGTTTAGTTAAGTGCAAATAGTAAAGTCCGAATGACAACCTGATTGTAAACTGGGCAAAGAGGTCGTCCGTAGGTAGATAATGTCTTGAACCTAGGGTTATTCTAGTACCTTTAGGTTGCATGTTTATCACCGACCATGTATTATGTAAATGGTCAAGTGAATGGTGCTTAGTGTGTCGCTACGAATCGGTGGTCCTAGTTTGTTATAATCAGTTGAGTACGACTCTCTATAGGATAGAGAGTGCGTCGATCAGTAAGTACGACTCTCTATAGGATAGAGAGTGCATCGATCAGATGAGTACGACTCTCTACAGGATAGAGAGTGTGTCCATCAGTTGAGTACGACTCTCTACAGAATAGAGAGTGCGTCGATTAGATTGGTATGACTCTCTACAGGATAGAGAGTGTTATGATCAGTTAAGTACGACTCTCTGCAAAATAGAGAGTGCGTTGATCTGATTAGTATGACTCTCTGTAGAATAGAGAATCTGTGGTGGATGTCTATATGTGGGACATTGCATTCATGTCATTTGCATGCACGCTGGCGATATGCTCTCCCTTGTGGTTGAGAGGGTCGCCAGTCATCCTGCCTCCACGGTTACTCATAGGAGGAGTAACCGGTGTGAGGGCAGAGCATTGTGGTGTTGCACTCTACCACTATAGACGGTGGTAGTGAGATTTGTGTGTCGTAGTCCTGCGTGTGTGGCACTCGACCACTCATGGGTAATGACTATCGGAGTGGCCAACAGCAGGGATCCCCATCGTGTAGCTTGCTCTTCACGCTTATATGCTACTCGATCATACTGCCCACTCGGCCACTTGAGAGTAATGGTTGGTGTTAAGTTGGGACAGTTGTCATGCTCGAGCCACCGAGGTCACACTGAGGTCGTGGTAGCTTTAGGGTGAGCCAATATGACCATGCATGTTGCATTGCCGACTTATGACATTTTTGCATATTGTCATATATATATATATATGGATGATTGTGATTAGTATACATATATAGATGCAGTCTATATATATATGCTTATTGTGATGCTGCATTTGATTGTACTATGCTTGTTGCATTTGGTTGTACATCATTTTCATAAATGCTACCCGCATCGCTTATACGGTCGTGTAGGATACCTGTATAGTTGTTGGATTGTCTATTGCATTCTTTGACCTGTATTTATGTCATTATATGGTTTAGAGCAGACTTCCTATATATGTATATATTGTGGATATGTGCTCAGGTTGGATAGGTGTAGCGTAGCAGGCGTTCAGGTATGTCTGCATTTTATATTGGCTTTTGGTTAGAAGGTATATACATGAATGTGGTATCATGTTAGTGTTACCTGACATACCTGTAGATTTTTCTATCGAATTACATGTGATATGGATATATACATGTTTTCCTATTACCTGCTGAGTTTTACTCACCACCACGGACCCTGGGTTTTTCTGTCACCTAGGTAACAGGTAGCCGACTTCGTGATGGACTTGGAGCACCGCTGGCTGGCATCATCTCATCTCAACTCCGAGAGTCCAGATTTTTGGGTTATCGTTGGTGTTTCAATGTCTTTGGTTTTTTTGTGTGATGATTGTAGTCTGTGACTATTGTTGTTGTATCTTTCTTTTCTGGTTTTGTTATGGTGGTTCTTGGTTTTGGTGTTAGTCATACCGATATGCATGTGTGTGGGATTGTATTGTTATTGTGTTGTTTCCGCTGTGTGTTGATGTGTTATTATGGTTACATTGTTATATGTTATGTTTATTGTGGGCTCAAGGGCCTTGTATTAATACGAGATGTTGCCACGTACAAGGGAGATGTCGTCTGTTTGCTTTTCAGCACGGCATATTCTCGGGGCGTGACAATTATACTTGAGATTGACTATTTCATTATTCTGCGTTCGTTTTGTATTTTGATTTATACCGATTGAATATATGGATGACTAAGGATGATTCTAGGGAGATATTGATATATCCTTTAACATATAATTTAGATTTTGCTCGAGATGTTTGTTCGATTCATCCCTCATAATTATAAAAAAAATCCATACAAAGTAATTAAAAATTGAACAATAATATTTAGGAGATTGTATGACTATCCTACTATTGCACTGTACTGTGGTTTTAACATTCATAAATAAAATCGGATGACCAACACAGTACAGATTTATAACAAGTGAACAAGGATCATAATTCGTTGCTAAATGGAAATATTAATCGGGGTGCATGTCCTCCACTATGATTAAATATCGATACAATCGAAGAGCGATCGTGATTTATTTTTATACTACTATAGAGCCGATATTAAAGGACATTTGAGGTGAATATTATTGTCTTTTGTAATAGGTACTTCCAGGAGCGGACATTTTATATTCGCTCGAGATATTCTGAAAATATTGAATTTTTTTTTAATGTCCTATCTGAACTTATTAAAATTAATTTTAGAGGTCTAAATTTTTAATTTTAAATTCAATTTTATAGAAAATAGTGGACTGAAAATAAAAGTAATCCGTTTTCTTTAATAAGCAATATCAATTACATCAAATTATTAAATTGTTTAAGACAGAATATGAGGAGCTTTACAATTTTGAAACAAAGAAATTCAATTTGAATATCAGTCAGTATGAAAAGCACTATTTGCAGAACTGCCTAAAATCACAGCCTTCAAGAACGAGATATATGATTATGTATCCATATTTAGAACAGTGCCTACGAGTGAATCTTACTCCTCAACAACCTTATCAACAAATACAAATGGAATGTGGTGATAAAATATTCATAAAAAATAAATAAAAAAGGTCATAATTATAATCTCAATATCAATTTTTGAATGTGCATCATGTTCGAATTGAACAAATCATTTATTTTCAAAATTAATAACCGAACATCTGGCTTATAAAAGGAAAAATAATAATAGAAACTAAATTATCAAATTTTTATCAACTTTTTTCAGAAATAATTAATTACAGTTAGAGCGGTCAAATTGGGTTGGACCATCGTATTGACCCACTCCATCAAATAATTTAAGCGGACTGGATTGAAATTTTATCAACTCGTCATTTTGACAGACCTAAACGGATCGACCTGCGCGGGTTGCGAGTCTAGACGGATCGGTCTGTCGTGGGCATGAATTAGCCCACGGGTTGAGAAATGTCAAAAGATAGAACAGGTGAAAAAAAAATTTTATAAATTTTTTTATCAATATTTTAATATTAACAAGATAAATTTTTCACCATTACAATCTTCTTCTATCACTCATATACCTCAACAAAGTATAAAAGAAATTAAGAGGAAAAAACAAAAGAATATTTGATGAAGTACTCTATTTTTTTGTGTACTCTAATTGTTTTATATTATCTTATCACTATTATTCTAATCAATGTAAGAAATAATGTCATATCAAAATCAAATAATTAAGCGGGCTAGAAAATCTCAATTGAATCTCTATTTGTATGAGCAAAAAATTACATTTGCATATTATTAAGATTTGGATATTTTGGAACATTGGAAATGAGTCAAATACATCGGTACTCAATTTTGTATATTGATAATTGAATCTCAATTATAAGATTTTAGTTACTTCACATGCTTATTTTTTTAATTATGGTACCTCATCTATCTTATCGATTATTTTCTAAACTCTCAATGTTTCAATAATTTTAGATATATTTTTAAAATTTTTGGGACCGTGGATTGGTCCCGTCTAATCCACAACCCGTCTTGGATTGGATTGGATTGGAGATTTTCAACCCACTAAGATGGCGAGTTGGTCCGTCCCTCCCTGCTAAATATTAGATTTACGACAGATTAATTCGCTCCACCATGAATCAATCTATTTGACAGCTCTAATTGCAGTCCTTTGAAGGAAGGCTATTCACCTACTGGAAATTTGATGTGTAATATATTTCTCACAACTATCTCGACCTTTTCTTGGAGTTTAGACTTCAGTTCTCAAAGTCTCCTAATCAATGAGACGAAAAGGAATATCGAATCAATGAGACGAAAAGGAATATCGAATCGCATAGCTGATATTTGTTTGCTCTAACAGACTGCATGAGATGAGGAAGATCAAAAACCAAGGATATATGGTTCTCTTTTCCTAAATAAAAAAAGGTAATTTAGTATGCTCTCCCAACGACTTAAAACTCATAAATATATTCATGCAGACGGTTGAACAACAGTGACCGCTCACTGCCACCTACAAATCATGGAGATTTTATTCGGATAAGTCTCGATCTTTTGTAAGCACTGCCAAATGTATATTTCTTCGCATCCACGCACTTCTCTTAGTGCCAGGTAAAGCAGAGACTTTGTTTGCATTCTGAAAATAATCTCTGGTTGAATAATCAGGGGTGGATCTAAGATTATTTTAAATTTAAAGGGATTGCATATTAAATGACAAAAATAATTATTATATTGTATAAAACTTTCAATAACAAAAACAAAATAATTAAAATAATAAATAGAATACACAAAATTAATATTAGCATACTATAAAAAAAAGAAAATTAAAAATTCCTTAAAAGATATATTCAATACAATTCTCTAACTAAAAAAAATCAACGTTCTTTTAAATTTTCGAAACCTTCAATGATAGCTTATATATTTACATTTTTAGTAATTTCTCTTCGAATATATACTATTGACGTATCTGAGAGAAAAACATCTTCCATTTTATTGCGATTCTGCGAAGCCTTGTTTTCATGATATTTATTATAAAAAATGATCACTCTATAGTAGCAATGGAAATCGAAAGAGTAAGTACAAGAATTATCATTTTAAAAATAAGGTCGTACATAACAGACTTATTAATCTTCACCAACCATTGATATAACTCTGAAATGATGGAAAGATTTTTTATAGTCAAGTCATTTGACTACATTATACTCGTAATGCTTCAATTGCATCTCCAATTGCTCTTTTTCATCTTTTGTAAAATCTTGAGCATAAAATTTTTCAACTAATTTACATATATCCATAATTCTGAAAGACTCCACCGTATTTCGAGGATTTAAGGCATCACTAAGAATGAACAATTTCATAGCATCATCACTAAAGCGCCTATTAATTTCTTACAATTATGAATCTATCGAAGCATAAAAAAGGTCTACTTGATAATGATGATCATGATATAATGTTAGTGTTATTATCTTAACTCTAGTACTCTTTATTATGTCGGAGTTTGATACTTAGTTGCTTTGAACTTTGAGGTGCTCTACTTAATATCTATACAATCTCGATTATCTCGGTTGTTGATTACAGTTATTACATTTAACATTATTATTTTGTTACATTACTAGTATTGGTGATGTTATATATATGCAGACATGATTGTCATATTGTATTCTATTGCATTGTGCATCTCTTGTCGAGCATGACTCCCATATGTGGTTGAGCGGGCTATTATGTTACATTACTAGTATTGGTAATGCTATATGTATGTAAAATACCGTAAATAGATGGCTAAAGGGCAATATTAATTGTGGGTAATTTTCTACCCTGGTCAGGTAGTTATCGTTGCATACAGATTTAGACATATATATAATCATATTATATGTTCATATTATCTTGACCCTGCTCTTATTTATTCTTGTGCTTGATACTTGTCGTTGGCCATATATGCTCTAATGTTGATATCATATTTTCCTTTATCATGATTAAGGAGTTACTGATGTGATGTAAGTAGATCTATAAATGTTTAGTAGGGTGTAGATGTTGGAGTATGGATGATGACCTGATTTGTAAATTGGAGAAAAAGATCATCCGTAGATAAGTAAGGTCCTGAACGTAGGATTAATTCCAATACCCTTATGTTGCATATTTTCTACCGATCAGGTATTGTGAAATGGTCAGGTGAATTGTGATTAGTATGTTGCTACGGACCGGTGGTCCTAGCTTGTTATGATCAGTTGAGTACGATTCTACAGGATAGAGAGTGCATTGATCAGTTGAGTACGACTCTCTACATGATAGAGAGTGTGTCGAATAGTTGAGTATGACTCTCTACATGTTAGAGAGTGCGTCAAACAGTTGAGTATGACTCTCTACAGGATAGAGAGTGCATCAATCAGTTGAGTATGACTCTCTACAGGATAGAGAGTGCATGGATCTAATTGGTATGACTCTCTGTAGAATAGAGAGTCTGTGGTGGATATCTGTATGTGTGACTGTGCATTCATATCATTTGCATGCATACTGATGACATAGTCTCCCTTGTGGTTGAGAGGGTCGTCAGTCATCCTGCCTCCCAAGTTACTCATGGAGGAGTAACTGGTGTGAGGGCAGAACATTTATTGTGCTGCACTCTACCACTATAGACGGTGATAGTTGGAGTTACGTGCAGTTGTCCTGGGTGCATGACACTCGACCACTCATGAGTAGTGTTAGTCGGAGTGGCCAGAAGCAGGGACCCCCGTTGTGTAGCGAGCTCTTTACGCTCATATCCTACTCGATCATACTGCCCACTCGACCACTCTAGAGCAGTGGTTGGTGTTGAGTTGGGACAGTTGTCATGTCGTGCCACCTAGGCCACACTGGGGTCGTGGTAGCGAGTAGGGGTGCGCAGGCATGACCATGCATGCTGCATTATTATATCTTATGGCATTTTGCATATTGTCATATATATACATATATGCATGTATATACATATATGGATAATTGTGATTAGTATATATATAGATGCAGTCTATATATACATGTTTATTGTGATGTTGCATTTGATTATACTATGCTTGTTGCATTTAGTTGTACATCATCTTCATACATGCTACTCGCATTTGTTATATGGTTGTGTCAGATACCTGTGTACTTGTTGGTCGGTCACTGTGATACCCTCGACTCGTATCATGACGTAGTGTGAGTTAGCATTACTCTTCATATTTTATGTTGTGGATATATGCTCAGGTTGGATGAGTGTAGAGTAGCTGACTGTCAGGTATGTCATCATCTTTTGTTGTTCAGATTGTTTAGTGGTATGCATATATGTATATTTATTATGCTGATGTATACCTGTCGTACCTATAGATTATACTGTTGAATTACATGTGATATTTGATATATATACATGTTCTCCCTTATTACCTGCTGAGTTATACTCACCACCACGGACCCTGAATTTTTCTGTCGCCCAAGTAACAAGTAGAAGCCTTCGTGATGTCTTGGAGCATCGCTAGTTGTCATCGTCTCATCTCGTCTCCGAGGGTCCCAACATGGATTTATGTTTTCTTTTGATTTCAGATGTTCCTTATTTTGATCCAGATTTATGTGTTGGACTTGTTATGTGATGTACACACTTATGGATTCGGGTTTTGCCGATGTTTCCTTTATGTCATGGTGTCAGTCATATCGGTATGCACTGTGTGTAGTTTATGATGTAGTTGTATTATGTTTCCGCTGTGTTTTTGATGTAGTTATGTTTATTATGTTGTGATTGTGGGCCCAAGGGACTTGTATTAACAGAATATGTTGTCACGTACAGGGGAGATGTCGTCCGTTTGCTTTTCGGCTTGGCATAATCTCGGGGCGTGATAATGTATGTAGATATGATTGTCATATTACATTATATTGCATAGTGCATCTCCTGTCGGTCATGGTTACCATGTGTGATTGAGCGGGTTATTATATTACATTACTAGTATTGGTGATGTTATATGTATGTAGACATGATTGTCATATTGTATTCTATTGCATTGTGCATCTCCTGTCGGCCATGACTCCCATATGTGATTGAGAAGGTCGTCAATGGAGTTATATTTATGGACTGCAGGTGCTAGTATTGTATATTTTCTATCGGTTATGACTTTCTTGTGAGGGGGTTTACATTCATGGATGATTCACCTTGATACAATGTTAGTGTTATTATCTTGACTCTACTCTTTATTATGCCGGAGTTTGATACTTACCCGCTTAAACTTTGAGGTACTCTACTTGATATCTATACAGTCTCGGTTATCTCTATTGTTGATTATAGTTATTACATTTGACACTACTATTATTACATTACTAGTATTGGTGATGTTATATGTATGTGGACATGATTGTCATATTATATTCCATTGCATTGTGCATCTCCTATCGATCATGGCTCCCATGTGTGGTTGAGCGGGCTATTATGTTACATTACTAGTATTGGTTATGCTATATGTATGTAGACATGATTGTTATATTGTATTTTATTGCATTGTGCATCTATTGTCGAACATGGCTCCTATGTATGGTTGAGTGGCCAATTAGTATTGGTGATGTTATATGTATGTAGACATGATTGTCATATTGCATTGTGCATCTCCTGTTGACCATGATGTTAGTATTAGCCCTAAGTGTCAATTATGAGATGATTGATAAGGGAACTTTTGTATCATATTTCATAATAAAGGTAAAGTTTATGGTTATTATATTTACTTCATTGATGTCATTTAAATAAATATAATAATATCCTAGGGTAGTTAGTTCTAGTCTATGGTATATCAAGTGGGTGACTTAATAGTGGGATACTATAGATATATATAGAACACTACTCATAGTTGTTCCTAGTCAAGTATTAATATACAAGGATAATATTAATACGTTGAGACTAGCATGTAGGTCAATTGATGACTTAATCTCACAAGTCAAGGATATAAGATATCAAGTTGACACATGGGTATATATTAGAGAATATGTACTGAACTAACCCGTCATGAGAATATTTCATAGATTGTCATATGAATGTCATAAACATTCTCATAGTGGCTATTGGTATGAATAGTCCTTAGATCTTAAATCACTATGGTTCCTTACATAAGAAGTTGTATACTTTGGTATTGACAAACGTAACCTGTAACAAGGTGGACTATAAAGTCGATCACTGGGTATACAATGATTTATGTGGAGGGATGTGAGTGATGTAGATGATATCTATCCCTTCCATATGATAGAAGTGATATCTGTGGGCCCCTTGATAACGTAGGATTACTAAAATACATGATCATACTCAAATAAATTAATATGAGATATTGAGCTCATTTGATTAGGGTAGTCTACTTGGAGATCAAGAAACACAAAAATTGATAAGAGGAGACACGGTCTATGCTTCATTGATCAATCTAAATATCAAGGATAGAAGGATTGAGTCATATAAGATAATAATCACAGACAGGTTATGTCGGATCTCGACATTCTCGTCACTTGGGTAGCAATGATGCATTGCTAGATGTCACTCATTGCTTATGTTTCTAAAAGGGTTTTTAGAGACATTGCCAACGTTACGAGAACCTATTGGGTCACACACAAAGAACATGTTGCTTTGGAGATGGGTTCATTTTAGTTTGACTAAATGGACCATTAGTCTATTGAATTGGAATCATTGAGTTAGACTCATTGAAAGGGATGGATTTGAGTTAGACTCAAATAAGTTGGCCGAATTTGAGTTAGACTCAAATTGGTTTAATTTGAGTTGGACTCAAATTAATTTGAAGAAGATGAATGATATGGATTCATCATGAATTCATCGTGCATGATTAATGTGAATTAATCATGCATTGAAGAGGGAAAACCAAAGGTTGGAAAAAACCTCTTATCATGCATGATTAATGTGAATTAATCATGCATTAAAGTAGGAAAACCAAAGGTTGGAAGAAACATCTTTAAAAGATTTTCTTCTCATCTTCTCGAGTTAGAGACTTCTTCTTCTTCTCATCTTCTTGGTCGAACATCTCTATTCCTATCTCTTTTGGCTGAAAGTCTTTTGGGTGGTTGCTAGCATAATCAAATACTTTGATTCTCTAAAAGAGTGTTCGTGTGGATACCATAGAGGCGTGACCATCCTGATCACGCTGAGATCCATTGCAAAAGGTTACTATCGGGATTGCGAAGGGTTACACATCAAGGGTAATCTCTCGACTAAATGTAGTTGTAAGAACGATCATGATACTATGTATACACATGGATCTCTGGAGGGATCCAATTTCTGCTACATTATGTGAATGTTTTTTTTTCGCAAAAGATCCCTACACATGACTCCCATGTGTGGTTGAGCGGGTCGTCAATTGAGTTATATTTACGGATTGGAGGTCCTAGCATTATATATTTTCTGTCGATTATAGCTCCCTTGTGAGGTAGAGCACGTCGCTAAGGGGTTTATATTCATGGATGATTCATCATCGCATAATACACCGACTACCGATTGTCTTCTCTCACTCATGATAGAGAGAGAGAGTGTGTGTAGAGATGTATACTGAAAAGTCTATCTTTCGTATGAACATCTTTATTTTGGAATAAAAATCACATGATCATTGTTTGCATATTTTTATGGTTATGCAATATTGTCTAATACTTTACATTGTAGATAACATGGTGTGTGGTGTCACACAGGAGATCATGTTATCGGCCCCTTGAAAAGTATAAGTAAAGGCTCACAACCGAGATGGCTTTGGACAAACCATCGGAATGGTTGTAGTGTGATTTGGTATTGGTTTGTCTTGACCATAGAATCACACTAGTGCACTTTGTGTGTATTGAGCAGGACCGACTTAGAGGTGATTCGATTTATTGCTGACTATATAATCGAATCGGACCTCAGATATTATTTAGTACATGCTCTTAATCCCGATATAATAACGAGCACATATACTTAGTACTCATCTCTTTGATTTACCAATGGGCGAGATTTATAGATTAAATCGATAGGCTAGGTAAGTTGGGAGATGATATTATTTATATGGTGTGTCGTTGATTATAGGAGGAAATCGTGTCTTATATATTAGGATAATGATGTCCCCTTGAGGAGCTCATAAGGTTCATCATGTAAACCCTACAGGTGGACTTGGTCTGGCATGATGAAAAGGTTGAGTGGTACTACTCAAGGAGTTAGATGTTGATTAATTAATGGTCAGTAAATTAATTAATCGACGGACATTCGAGATCTTAAACACGGAGAGAAAATGTACAAATAATATATGGAGCCCATATTATCATATGGGGGTTGGTGAGGTGATCAATGTGTTGGTGTAATCGGCCCAGGTCATGATTGACCAGGACTCGAGTTTGACTCGAGTGATGTTTTGATGTTCGACAAAAACATATGACAATGTAATTGTCATGGGAAAGTCCAAGTCTTGGGTACTTGGCATGGAAAGTCCAAGTGGGACACTTGGCATTTGGTAAAGTCCAAGCATGGGTCTTGGCAATGGAAAGTCCAACATGAGTTGGCAAGGGAAGTCCAAGTGGGACACTCGGCATTTGAGAAGTCCAAGGGTTTGATATTGGCGGCGTAATGTCCAAGCGGGAGTCTTGGCAGCATAAGTCCAATGGTTGGCGGCGTAAAGTCCAAGCGGAGTCTTGGCGACGTAAGTCCAATGTGCCTTGGCAGTATAGACACCGTTAGCATGACATAGCCGATGGAAGCACCCGAAGGCTAGCGCGATGGATGAACAAGTTATGGATGACTTGGAGGGATCCGAGAGGCGTGAGGCTAATAGAGGTGACTAGAAGGCTTAGGTCTAGGCTAAGGGTGGTCTAGCAAGTATGGGGGAACCATACTTGGGCTAAAACCTCATGTTTGAGGTGTGTCGGTCGACTGGTGTCATGTGGCAGTCGACTAGACCGAGTCAACTAGGGTTTGACTACGGGAAGTGGCCTAGCAGTCGACTGCCAGAGGTGGGCAGTCGACTGATCGTGTGATCAGTCGACAGGTGCTCGAGAAATCGGCCACAGAATGGAGTCGAGACTCGACTGGTCGAGTGAGGACTCCATCAGTCGACTGATGGGTATGATCAGTCGATTGATGGTAGATCCGTTGGACTTATCCAGCGTGGATCTAGTCGTTGTCTCACGACAACAATGGCATCAGTCGACTGATGGTCTCGATCAGTCGACTAATCAACTTTTTCCAGCACAGGTTGAAGCTTTATAAAGAGCTCATGATAGAGGAAATTGGCATGGTTCTTTGAGGCGATTTGAGGGCGAGTTGCTGCAGCAATTCAGGGTCTCCAAGTGCTACTGGATCAACCTAGCGATCAAGCATTCAAGAGCATTTGTAAAGTGTTTTGTTTTACTAGTCTTGCTTTGTATTTCATTGTATTTGCTTGTAGCTTTTGATTATTGTTGTAATCATCTTGTACGAGGTTTCTCCGCCTCCGGATTGTTCCGAGAAGGAGTGTTTATTATAGTGGTGTGTGATTGGCATCGCTAGGGTTCGTACGAACCCGATCCGTGGAGAAGGAACCGTTCGGTTTCGAACCACGTTAAACAATTGTGTTTGCGTGTTGTTAATTATTTTGTTATTGCTTTCATTACTATTCCGCTGCGTACTAACAAAATTGTAGAGACGAACACGCGATCGAATTCCATCATGCGACGCTATTCAACCCCCTCTAGCGACCTCAAATATCCAACACAATAATGAACCTTTAGTGGATTGGATCATCATTAGTGGATCGGACTTATGTGGGCTTGATCCATGGGTGGCCAAGACCCAACTCATCCTCATGGTCCCTAATGTAGCCTATTAACACCTCATGATGCTTAGATCCAATGGATAGAAACAAAAATCTAAGATCCATTGGTAGAGATTAAATCTCTACGATCCGACGGTTGAGATTAAATCTCTAGATCCGACGGTTGAGATTGAATCCCTAGAACCAATGGATGAGATTAATTCATGACTTATCCCTAACTCTATAAAAGGATGTCAACGGAGTTGGCGTGGAATAATTGATGAAAGCTAGGGTTTTTGGGCGGCAAGGAAGAGGAATCATAGTTGAGATAGGATTAGGATTAAGGTTTGGAGGCAAGGGTTGCACCAAATAAGGAAGGTATTCTTCTCTTCTTCTTCCTCTTTTGGCCAACGTCCAGTACCTCTCCAGCCTCTTTTCAAGCCTTGGCCGGTGCCCAAAAGCCCCCTTCTCCTTCTCCTTAGGTGGTGGAAACAAGATATAGGGCTTCCCTTGGTGTCTTGGTTGTTTTCCACCATCTTCTCCTTCACCTAGTTGGCCGGCGGCAAGGATAGTTTTAGTTCCTTGTTGGTTATTTCTAGTGAGGAGAAAACCCTTGTTTCTATTCTTCCTCTTGCTTTGGAAGAGCAAGGAAGGAAGATTTGCGATCTAGGAGCTTCGACTTTTGGTAGATCGTCGCCCACACGACGTCCAAAAGGAGGAAGGTCATACATTAGAAGATCGAGAGGTATACCTATTCTACTTTCTTCTTTTGTTTGTTGCTTATTTTTGTTTTTCAATTATAAGCATGTTATAAATTTGTAAATGGCTAAATAATACTTGGATCCCGAGCATAAACACAAAAACCTGCGATCCGGACATCGTCTATTCCGCGGCTAGTCTTAGAATAGAGGTTGGTCGCTTAAACAATTAGTTTGTTCAAGTGACCTCTCTAAACGAATAACACGACGATGACTTGGTTGTTTTGGCAATCCCTTTTGTCTAGGATTAAATTTTTTTAATCCGGGGACATCAAAGGGATCGTCATGGACAAGCTACCGAGGTGAAGTGGGAAGCGAAGTTTCCCCTCACGAACTCGATAAGCAAAACCCTTCAATTGGTATCAGAGCCAAGGTTTCCGGATTTGTGTGTTTAGGATTAGGTTAATTTTTATGCACTTTTTCATATATTATATATGCCAGATAATAGTAGGATATGCGTAGTTTAACTCTTTGGTTGCAGGCATAAGATCCGACTATTATGGCCATATGTGTGTATGTGATTGTATGTGTGTAAATATTTATTTTGTTGAATCCTCGGGGTTGATGAGGCTAGTATTTAGTTTTTTTGTAAATTATGTTGGTGCAGTAGGCACCTAAGTCGAACCTAAGTTTTGATTATAGCAAACGATACAAAGTTAAGCATATATTGTTACCTCATGAGCTAAATCAAGTGTGCAGAAAAGTCTCAACGCTGGAGCTGAAGGCTAGCGACACCCGGAGGAAGCCGCGGTGGTCGGGCGACACTCAAGAGACTTCGGAGGGAGCCGAAGGAATTGAGTGGAAGGTCGGAAGTAAAAGCAACACATAAGTACTAAGGTAAGCTCGTGTGTGCGAGTGTAAGCAAGGTCGTATCCTCTTTACGGGGAAAGACTTAAGCGTAGATCCGACCCAAGACATCTCATAGGTGGTCTAGGTCGAGATCGGATGGTCGACGATCATCGAAATTATGTTTTTGTTGAGCTAACCTTGACTTGCAGCAAGCATCGATCATTGCCGACTTAGAGGACTCGATGCCGAATCAATCGGATCATTGTCGATCGATCAACGTGATGCCCGATCAAGAGTTATCACCATTTTTCAAGGGGTTTTGTGCCCATTTGTGATTGGCTAAAGACCCATTCGATGAGGATCTCAAGGGCTATAAAAGGAGGGCCAAACCTAGGGTTTTTCATCAATTCAAAAGCTTCCAAGTGCTTCCGATACACTCCGACTCTCCGACATCCCTACGACGAAGCGCTGCCGAGACGACGACTAGAGCTTCAACCTCCAACCTTTTAAGTCGTCGGTAACGAAAGTTCTAAATTGTATTTCAGTTTATTCCTTTTAGTAAAGCTTTAAATCATATCAAGGAGAGGGGGAGTGTCCCTCTACCTTGAGTCTTTATCGAGTTTTGTATTCGTTTAACTCCTATCTCCAACGAGGAGGAGTTTGGTTAGTATTTTGCCCTCCGTGCGTGGTCAAGGACCACTAGGGCCTTGGAGTAGTAGCCGTAGGCTACGAACCAAGTAAAAACCCTCGTGTTTTTATTTATTTATTGTTATCTTTCCGCTGCATTTTACTCGTACCTTAATGAACGATTACGAAAAAGTTTTTATCGCTATTCACCCCCCCCCCTCTAGCGAACCGCATCGATCCAACAATTGGTATCAGAGCCGGGGGTTGCTAAGATTTGGTGAAACCACCAATCTAGCCATTTTTCACAGATTTATTTTTCTTTTATTTCTGTTTATTTCAGATTTATTTCGCTTTGTTAAATTTACTCCCGCACTACTAATCCAAGACGCGAGTCTTGGTACTTTTTGTGTGTTTTTGTCATTGCTAGTTTTTTTTTCCTTCGTCTCCTTGTGTTCTTTGTTCTAATGGCCCATCTCGAAGGGTTTAGCACCGTCTGACCTCCGTTTTACAACGGAGATGACTTCCGTTATTGGAAGGGTCGGATGGAATGCTTTCTTAAAACCCAAATCGAGATGTGGATCATAATCCAAATGGGTTTCACACTTCCGACTAATGAAGTGGGTGACTCCTTGGATTATGACCAATGGACCATTGCGACAAAAAAACAAGTCGAAGCCGACGCTAAAAACAAAATCCTTCAATGCGGCCTATCCAAGGAGGAGCTAAATCGCGTCGGCCCCTTCATAAGCGCAAAAGATCTTTGGACAAAACTAGTGGAGCTACACGAAGGGACCGATGAAGTCAAGGTATGTAAGCGCGACCTTTTGTTCAATAAATTGTATAATCTAAAAATGCAGGAACACGAGTCCACGACACAACTTCACGCCCGAGTCCAGGACATAGTCAACAATCTACACGCAATCGGGCAAAAGGTCGAAAACCGCGACCTTATAAGGTATGTCCTAAACTCTTTTCCGAGGACTACCTTATGGGCATCCATGGTCGATGCCTATAAGGTCTCCAAGGACCTTTCTAAAATTAGGTTAGATGAACTCTTTTCAGATTTTGAACTTCATGAGCAGTCTAACTCGGGCAGAGGGGTATAGCCTTGTTTGCAGGTTCAAAGAAGAAGAAAATGCAAGCAAGCCACCACCAACCGAGGAGGAAGGCGAGTCAGAAGAAGAAGTTGAACCGGAGTTATTCCCAGAACTAATGAACCTAGCTCGAAGGATAGCCAAGGGACGAAAGCGAACCACGACTCGACCCAACCAAGGTAAGCCTAAAAGTTCCAATATTAGGTGTTATGAGTGCAACAGGTTTGGACATATCAAGTCCGAGTGCCCCAAGCTCAACCACCAAGCACTTAAGCACAAGAAGGCCCTCAACGCGACATGGGAAGAAGCGTCATCCGAAGAAGACGAAGACCACGTCTTCATGGCAAAATCAATTGAGTCGGACACGGAGACCGAGCCTGAACTTGAGTCAGAACCTGAGGATGACTCGGACTACGAAGCTACCTTCAAGTCAAGCCACGGATACACATCCGGTTCAAAAGATACCCTTAAAGTAAGTCGAACTTTATTTAATACTTTATATAATACGGTTAGGTTTTTGTCTAGGAAGTTAGGTAAGTCCGAGTCCAAGGTCGAGACCCTTGTTGAGGAGGTTAAACTCCTCAAACACGAGGTCTCCCTAACCTCTTCGACTAGTCGAGTTCAAGAGAAGGACTCAACTCGAGTTGAAAAGCTCGAAGTTGAGAACTCTCTCTTGAAAAGTCAAGTCGAAGATCTTAGGAACACGTTGAAAAGGTTCACTTCGGGATCCAAAGGACTTGACCTCCTACTTGGATCTCAAAGGGCCGTGTACAACAAGGCTGGACTAGGATTTAACTCAAACACGACTAATAGGTCGTATATGTCGATTGTAAGTCGACATAGGAAACATGTCCAAGCATGGGTCCCTAAGAACCTTTTGATTTCAACTCTAGGATCCAACCCGTACTGGATTCCCAAGGACCAAATCCACTATGTGGATAGACCGAACCGATTCAACAGTCTAGGGGGAGCCAGTACAAAATATGTTTGTGCTTTAACTTAGAAATTGCATGTTTTAACTTAGAATGTTTGTGCTTTAACTTAGAAATTGCATGTTTTAACTTAGAATGTTTGTGCTTTAACTTAGAAATTGCATGTTTTAACTTAGAAAGTTTGTACTTTAAAACTTGTGAACTCACTTAGAACATGAACATAATCAACTTCGAAAAGATTGAGCCTCGGGGAGCCTCTTTTCAAAAACATAACCAACTAAAATTCTTCGAAAAGATTGAGCCTCGGGAAGCCTCTTTTCAAAAACATAACCAACTAAAATTCTTCGAAAAGATTGAGCCTCGGGGAGACTCTTTTCAAAAATAACCAGTTAGACTAGGAAATAATCTTAGGTGAGTCAAGTCATCATTTTCTTGAACATGGCTTTGTCTAAGGAAGTGGTCGATGATCCGATAAAAGAAGGCCCCTGTGCCTCGCCACGACCTGGAAGCCATGATCTTGAAAAGGTAAACTTGACAAGCCTAGGGTCAAATCCAAATCTAACATAAAATTACTTGAACCTAAATACACTTAATCAACTTAATTGGAAATCATCTCACAAAAAACACATAAGTATAACATGCTTGATCATATAGACACAGGTGAGATGACCTAGGTTTAACAACTTACAACCAATTTTTTTTTTAAAAAAAATCTAACATCCAATCCAACCACCTTGTGTGTAGGATCAATGGATGTTGGACAGCGGTTGCTCCCGACACATGATCGGGGATCAACTCAAATTCACAAAGCTTCAATTCAAACGACAAGGATCGGTAGCCTTTGGGAATAACGGCAAGCTCAAAATCATCGGATCAGGTGATATCGAGCTTAACTCGAATTTTGTTATTAAAATTGTATTACTTGTAGAGAATTTTGAATATAACCTGCTTAGCGTAAGCCAATTATGTGACAATAACTATAAGGTCGTATTTTTAGAAAATGAATGTGTAATTAAAACAAATAAAACAGCTAAAACAATACTCAAAGGAACTAGGACAAATAACATTTATACAATTAACTTAATCAAATCCTCAGCCAAATGTCTTATGACACAGGAAGAGGAATCATGGTTGTGGCACCGACGACTCACTCGCACTCCAAGACTCGGCCCACAAGATGAGTCGAGTGGCTTAGTCAGAGGCTTACCCAACCTCAACAACTTGGTTAATAAAATCTGTAATGCTTGTCAACAAGGAAAACAACCTAGGACACAACACAAGTTAACTAACCAAGAACGAACCTCAAGTGTACTTGAGCTCCTGCATATGGATCTATTCGATTCACATGGAGCCAAGTCACTCAATAGAAGTCAATATTGCTTAGTCATAATTGACGACTACTCTAGGTTTACCTGGGTTAGGTTCATCAAACATAAAAATGATACCCTAGATCAATTAATCAATCTATTCAAATTAATCGAGAATCAAAAAGACCTTAAAGTTAAAAGACTTAGAAGCGATCATGGTGGTGAATTCGAAAATCAAAGGTTCACCGACTTCTGTAACCTAAACGGATACCACCATGAATTCTCTTGCCCTAGGACCCCTCAACAAAATGGCCTAGTGGAGCGGAAAAACCGAACTCTACAAGAAGCCGCTAGGACCATGTTGAACGAATACGACCTACCCGATAGGTTTTGAGCAGAAGCCGTGAGTACATTATGCTATGTCCAAAATAGGATCCTTATGGTAAAAAGGCACCTTAAGACCTCATACGAGATTTATCACGATAAAGTACCCAACATCAAGTACTTTAGGGTATTTGGGTGTAAGGTACATATCCTAAACACTAAGGATTACCTAGGGAAATTTACATCCAAAACCACGACCGGAATCTTTCTAAGATACTCGACTACAAGTCGAGCTTATAGAGTATATAACCACGACACCCTTAGAGTCGAGGAGACTATCAATGTAGTATTTGATGAAGGACATGAACCTACAAAACCCCCAGCAACCCCAATTAGCGAGCCGATTCATACTAGACCTAACTCTGATCCGGAGATCAGGTCTAGTGTTAATCCTAACCTAAGTCAACCAAGTCACTCTATTGATCAAGTGATAGATGACTCCAACCAAACTAGTGTTCAACCAAGTCACCCCATTGATCAAGCATTAAGTGACACAAACCCAACCCAATCTAGGATTCAGACTAACCACCCTATCGATCAAGTGATAGGAGATCCTAATCTAGGAGTTCGAACTAGAGCATCCTATAGGAACCTTAGTCAAATTTCCTTAATTTCAAAGATAGAACCCAAATCAATTGAACAAGTTCTTCTTGATCCCGATTGGATTATTGCAATGCAAGAAGAGCTAGCTCAATTTACTAGGAATGAAGTGTGGGAATTAGTACCACCACCTAAAGACAAAACGATAATTGGAACAAGGTGGGTGTTTCGAAATAAGCTTGATGATAAAGGTGAAGTAGTTAGAAACAAGGCTAGGTTAGTCGCCAAAGGGTTTAGCCAAGTCGAAGGCTTAGATTACGACGAAACCTATGCCCCAGTAGCTAGACTCGAATCCATTCGAATGTTGCTAGCTTATGCCGCACATCGAGGATTTAAGAATTTGTGGATGTTAAGTCGGCATTCCTAAATGGATACATTAAAGAAGAAGTTTATGTCAGCCAACCCCCCAGATTCAAAAATCTAGATAAACCCGACCATGTTCTAAAACTTAAGAAAGCTCTCTATGGATTTAAACAAGCTCCTCGAGTTTGGTACGACAGACTTTCAATCCATCTTAAGTCAAAAGGGTTTAACCAAGGCTTAGTTGACCCAACTCTCTTCGTAAAAACCTTAGGTAAAGAAATATTCATAGCTCAAATTTACGTAGACGATATAATTTTTGGAACCTCTAACTCAGCCTTACTAAACGAGTTCGTTTCACTCATGGAAAGTGAGTTCGAAATGAACTTGGTAGGCGAGTTAAGTTTCTTTTTAGGTCTACAAATTAAACAAACTAAGGATGGTATATACCTATATCAACAAAAATACACTAAGGAGTTAATTAAAAGATTTGGAATGCAAGACGCTAAGGTAATAAACACCCTAATGGCGATTAACGTTAACATAGGAGAAGACCTAGAAAGTAAGACCATTGACTTAAAGTACTATAGGAGCGTGATAGGAAGTCTCCTATACTTAACTGCGAGTCGACCCGACATCCTATTCGCAGTAAGTATGTGCGCTAGGTTTCAAACCTGTGCTAAGGAGTCTCACCTAACCCTAGTTAAGCGTATCCTTAGATATCTAAAGGGTACACTTAACATTGGTATTTGGTACCCTAGATCTACGGAGTTTGAACTAATCGACTACTCCGATTCGAATTATGCCGGTAGTAAACTCGATAAAAAGAGCACGAGTGGTTGTTGTCAACTACTCGGCTCGAGTCTAGTAAGTTGGTACAGTAGGAAGCAACATTGTGTCGCTTTATCTACCACCGAAGCCGAATACATTGAGATGGGTGAGTGTGTCACTCAACTTCTTTGGATGAAGCACACTCTCCGCGACTTTAAGTTAGACTTTACGAATACTAAACTTCACGTAGACAACATTAGTTCAATTAATCTTACAAAGAATCCGATATGTCACTCTAGGACCAAACATATAGAAGTTAAACACCATTTCATTCGAGAACATGTGGCCAACGGAGCCATACAACTCGAATACGTCGAATCGAAGTCTAACTTAGCAGACCTATTTACTAAACCCCTACCCGAAGCCGAATTTAGTCTATTAAGACGAAAATTGGGCATGTGCGTAATAGAATAGGTACATGCAAATTATATGTTCTTACTACTATTTCATTTTTATGAAACTAGCATAGGACATACCTTAGATATCATGCACCTATAGATTTAAGGAGCTAGTACATCTCACAACACATAGGACTAATGTGTTTGTGTACTTAGCCACGTAGATGGGCGTGAGATGTTAGGACCTTACTCCTGGTTCCAGATGTAGAGCTAGTGCATCGCTATGAGCCACGGAGTATAATCATACATACTAACTGACTCTGACCAGGACTGGTTGATCTTACATATCAATCAAGCCAAATATGAGTCGAACATTTTATAGATGAGCTTATTTTCAGTATAGTTTTTTATATATATATAAAAAATAGGGAACATGCTTGGACTTTAACACTTATTTTGTTTTCCACACACCCCTTACCCTTTTCGATATACGACAAAAGGGGGAGAAAAAGGCCAAAGTTAAGAGGACAAAATTTTTTGATAACTTAACTCTTACTTCATATTTAAACCAAAAGTTAAAACTTAGTTAACTTTTACCAAAAGGCCAAAGAATTCTTAACTTAAACTTATTTTGTCAGTCTCGTTTTACTTAAACTTATTTTTTAAAAACTTTTATGTCGTTAATGTTTTACTTAAGGGGAGAAAGGGCTTAACTAAAAGCGTTTTACTAAGGCCAACTTTAAGTAATGTTAATTACTTAAAGCAACCCTCAAGGGGAGGATTAAGGTCTTTCTTCAAGACTCACCCTCGGTCAAGGGAGGTTTCCTCAAGGGGAGTACTTGAAGAAAATCCTTACTACTCCAACTTAATCTTCATATTTTTGTTTCATGCACATTATTACTCTTCATGCTCGCTATTTACTTAACTTTGTATGTGGGTTTGCCATAAATCAAAAATGGGGAGATTGTAGGTGCAGTAGGCACCTAAGTCGAACCTGAGTTTTGATTAAAGCAAAGCGATACAAAGTTAAGCATATATTGTTATCTCATGAGCTAAATCAAGTGTGCAAAAGTCTCAACGCTGGAGTGAAGGCTAGCGACACGGAGGAAGGCTGCGGTGGTCGAGGACACTCAAGAGACTTCGGAGGGAGCCGAAGGAATTGAGTGGAAGGCCGGAAGCAAAAGCAACACGTAAGTACTAAGGTAAGCTCGTGTGTGCGAGTGTAAGCAAGGTCGTATCCTCTTTACGGGGAAAGACTTAAGCGTAGATCCGACCCAAGACATCTCATAGGTGGTCTAGGTCGAGATCGGATGCTCGACGACCGTCGAAATTATGTTTTTGTTGAGCTAACCTTGACTTGCAGCAAGCATCATCATTGCCGCTTAGAGGACTCGACCGATCGTCAATCGACTCTACCGAAGGTCGACTCGGCCCGATCTTGCTGATCGGTGATAGCCATCGATCATTGTTGGTCAGTTATCACCATTTTTCAAGGGGTTTTGTGCCCATTTGTGATTGGCTAAAGACCCATTCGATGAGGGGCTCAAGGGATATAAAAGGAGGGCCAAACCTAGGGTTTTTCATCAATTCAAAAGCTTCCAAGTGCTTCTGATACTCTCCGACTCTCCGACATCCCTACGATGAAGCGCTGCCGAGACGACGACTAGAGCTTCAACCTCCAACCTTTTAAGTCGTCGGTAACGAAAGTTCTAAATTGTATTTCAGTTTATTCCTTTTAGTAAAGCTTTAAATCATATCAAGGAGAGGGGGAGTGTCCCTCTACCTTGAGTCTTTATCGAGTTTTGTATTCGTTTAACTCCTATCTCCAACGAGGAGGAGTTTGGTTAGTATTTTGCCCTCCGTGCGTGGTCAAGGACCACTAGGGCCTTGGAGTAGTAGCCGTAGGCTACGAACCAAGTAAAAACCCTCGTGTTTTTATTTATTTATTGTTATCTTTCCGCTGCGTTTTACTCGTACCTTAACGAACGATTACGAAAAAGTTTTTATCGCTATTCACCCCCCCTCTAGCGAACCGCATCGATCCAACAAATTAAATACGGCATTGTTTAGCCACACTTTATTTTATTTTAATTTCGATCTAGATTTCATGTACACTCCCTCGTGGAGTATAGGATCGATGGATATAAATTAAAATAGGTTTTAGTCTCGACTCGGATCTCCGGATGGCTCGTACATGGCGTAGGAGGAGCGGACGAGATGGCGATGCGACGGGAGACATATTGAAGACAAAAGCCATAATAGTTGGAAAATAATTTTATTTTTCATATTTATTGCTTTTTGTTTGATATGCATGTCGTAGGCTAGGAAAATTCCTCAATTTCAAATTACTAAGTGGGAGAGGGATATTTTTATAAATTCCCGCGGCTTCCATTACGATTTGACAAGTGATGCAAACAAACTTGCGCGTCGGCTCTGAGTGCCTTCATCCATATCGGATGGGTTTGTTTGCGGATCACTAGGTCGAATATGGTTATAGAATATTATTAAGGAGCGTGTGTACTTTCCCATCATAAGGCACATAACCCGAGATAATTATCTTGGTACCGAGTAATGGTGAACACTTAGATACAAATATAAGTATCCTCCCCATCGAAGTCACTGCTTTTATTTGTAGGGCCAAAGAGGAACCAACTATTAATTTTACTTGTCAAAAAGTTAGGTTGACAAGATAGTAAAATTAATAAGTAAAACCTCCTTTTACAAATGTAGAATTCGTATACGTCCACACTATCGTGGCATACGATATTCTCGGTGTTTTGATGTGTTGGTTGATTTTAAAATTTTATTGTTTGAGGAATCAATAATTTTTTGAAATCTGATGTTTTTATTTATGTGATTCTTAGGTTTTCTTTCAAAATGACTTTCAACCCACTTGTTGTGATACTGAATGAGAACAAACTTACTAGACCCAACTATGTAGATTGGAAGAGGAATCTAGACATTGTCTTGACTGCTGAGGAATACAAATATGTACTCCTCGAAGAGTGCCCTCCCAAGCCTGCAGATAATTCTGGGGAAAAGGAGAGAGAGAGCTATAAGAAGTGGATCAAGGTCGATGAGATGGCGCGGTGTTACATTTTGGCATCTATGTCAAATGTACTGCAACATCAGCATCAAGCCATGTCCACTGCTTATGATATGATGCTCAATCTCAAGGAGCTTTTCGGACACCAAAATCGGGCTGCGAGGCAAGAGGCCATGAGAAACTTGATGACGACCACCATGGTCGAGGGAACACCCGTGAGGGATCATGTTCTCAAGATGATGGCTCATTTGAATGAGCTGGAGGTCCTAGGAGCTGAGATCGATGGGGGAACCCAGGTCGATATCATACTCCAGTCTCTACCTAGGAGTTTTGAGCAGTTTCGCCTCAACTACAACATGAACAAGAGGTTGTATTCGTTGGCGGAACTTCTGACAGAACTCCAGGCGACAGAGGGACTATTTCATCAGAGTGCTAAGGCACATGTCGTGGTGACCCAGAAGTTTTCTACTTCTAAGTGAAAAGGCAAGAAGAAGAAGAAACAAACCGGGGTGAAGGCGATGGTAGGTACTCAGGGAGGAGTGAAGAAGCCGAAAGACAAGTGCTTCACTTGTAAGCAGACTGGACACTGGAAGAAGGACTGCCCCAACCGCAAGAACAAAGGTATATCTTTTGGTCTAGTCATTGAAATATGATTAGCGGTGATATCTACCGGCACTTGGTGTGTAGATACGGGAGCCACTAATCATGTCTGCAACACTTTGCAGGGGTTCCAGGAAACCCGACGACAAGCTAAAGGGGAGATTACCATTTACTTGGGCAATGCCATGAAGGTGGCGGCTATTGCAGTGAGAGAAGTTTTATTTATCTCTTGAGATGGATGGATATTCTATTTCTTTTAATGACAGAGCTGTTGTAAAAAGGAATAGGGAGAATATCTGTTCAGGTACATTGATAGGAAATTTGTATACATCTGAACCAAAACCTCCCACGATGGAAATTGAAGTTAATAACTCATCTTCTAATTCCAATAAAAGAAAAGAACCTTCGAAAATGAACCAAACATATCTTTGGCATCTTATGCTTGGTCACATTAACCTAAGCAGAATTCAAAGGTTGATAGCTGATGGACCTTTGGGTTCATTAGTAGTAGAGGATCTCTCCCAACCTGTGAATCTTGCTTGGAGGGTAAGATGACCAAGAGGCCTTTTAAGGCCAAGGGGTATAGAGCCAAAGATATATTAGAAATGGTTCATTCTGATTTGTGTGGCCCTATGACTATCCAGGCAAGAGGTGGTCTTGAATATTTCATCTCTTTCATAGACGATCATTCAAGATATGGATGACACTATAATCTGATCATGGTGGTGAATACCTCTTGGGAGAGTTTAGTAATTACTTATCAGAGGATGGGATTCAATCCCAATTGACTGCACCGGGCACACCCCAGCAGAATTGTGTAGCAGAGCGAAGGAATAGGACTCTTATGGAGATGATTAGATCGATGATGAGTTATTCTAAGTTGTCAGATTCATTCTGGGGATATGCTCTAGATACAGCGGTGTACATTCTGAACTTGGTTCCATCTAAATCAGTGCCTTCTACTCCCACAGAGTTGTGGACTGGGCAAAAGCCTAGTCTAAGTCATATTCGGATATGGAGAGTCCAGCACATGTGTTGAAGGCAGATGCTGGTAAGTTAGAACCTCGTACAGAAGTACGCTTGTTCATTGGCTATCCTAGAGAAACGAAGGGTGGCTTATTTTATAGTCCTAGAGATCAGAGGGTGATCGTTAGCACAAATGTCAGATTTCTAGAAGAAGACTATGTGATGAGTCACAAGCCCAAGAGTAAAATTATTCTGGAGGAGTTAAAAGGGGAAGTCACTTCTTTAGTACCACCGGTACAAGAGGATATACCACATGTCACTGCACTGCATGTCACAGAGGATACATAGGTGATACCTCATCGTAGTGGGAGGGTTGTGAGACAGCCTAATAGATTCATATTCTTGGGAGAATCTTCTGATTTGGTCCCTGGCGAACATGAACCTGATCCCTAGACATATGACGAGGCAATCCAAGATAAAGATGCAGTATCTTGGCAAAGTGCAATAAATGCTGAGATTGAATCTATGGATTCAAATCAGGTCTGGGAGCTAGTAGAACCACCCGATGGTGTAAAAACCATTGGATGCAAGTGGATCTACAAGAGAAAGAGAGGAATAGATGGGAAGGTTGAGACCTTCAAAGCGAGGCTTGTTGCGAAGGGGTATACTTAGAAAGAGGGTATCGATTATGACGAGACCTTTTTGCCGGTATCCATGCTTAAATCTATCCCGATTCTCTTATGCATAGCAGCTCATATGGATTATGAGGTGTGGCAGATGGATGTCAAGATAGTTTTCCTTAATGGAAGTCTTGAGGAAAACATCTACATGAAGCAACCAGGGGGATTCATTGCTAAGGGCAAAGAGCATCTTGTATGTAAGCTTAATCGGTCCATTTATGGATTGAAACAAGCTTCGAGGTCTTGGAACATCCGCTTTGATGAGGTGATCCAGTCTTATGGATTTATTCAAAGTTCAGATGAGTCTTGTGTATACAAGAGATGTGACGGAAACGTAGTGGTATTTCTTGTACTATACGTAGATGACATTTTGTTGATTGGCAACAATATCAAGGTGTTATCGGACGTAAGGGTATGGTTGTCCAAACAGTTTGATATGAAGGACTTGGAAGAGGTGGGACACATCCTTGGGATCAAGGTTATAAGGGATCGCAGGAAAAGAATGTTGTGCTTATCCCAAGCTTCATACATAGACACGATTATGGAGCGTTTTAGCATGCAGAACTCTAAGAAGGGTTTTCTACCTTTCAGGCATGGAGTTCCTTTATCTAAGGAGATGTGTCATAGATCATCTGAGGAGATAGAGGAGATGAAGGCGGTTCCTTATGCTTCGGCAGTAGGAAGCCTCATGTATGCGATGCTCTGTACGAGACCAGATATCTGCTTTGCTGTGGGCATGGTCAGCAGATATCAAAGTAATCCAGGACAGGGATATTGGACTGCGGTAAAGCATATATTGAAATACCTGAGAAGGACTAGGGATTATATACTAGTTTACCGGGCAGACCAATTACTCCCTGTGGGTTATACGGATTCCGACTTCCAATCTGATAGGGATAACAGTAAGTCTACCTCAGGTTTTGTATTTACTTTGGGAGGTGGAGCCATTGTATGAAGGAGTGTCAGCAGAAATGCGTGCCGGACTCCACAATGGAAGCTGAGTGTGTGGTAGCCTCTGAGGCGGCCAAAGAAGTTGTGTGGCTCAGGAATTTCCTGATGAACTTGGATGTGATTCCTGGTTTGCCCAGAACTATCACAATTTATTGTGATAATAGTGGTGCAGTTGCAAACTCGAAGGAACCACGAGACCATAAGGCTAGTAAACACATAGAGCGCAAGTACCACCTGATACGAGAAATCGTAAAGAGAGGAAAGTTATTGTGGCCAAGATTGCATCGGAGGATAACCTGGCAGATCCTTTCACTAAGGTCCTTCCGGCGAGAGCTTTTAATAGGCATGTGGAGGGAATGGGGATCAGATGTATGGCACTTTGAGAACAGCATAGTCTTTTAGTATAAGTGGGAGATTGTAGAGATGTATATTGAAAAGTCTATCTTTTGTATGAACATCTTTATTTTGGAATAAGAATCACATGATCATTGTTTGCATATTTTTATGGTTATGCAATATTGTCTCATATTTTACATTGTAGATAACATGGTGTGTGGTGTCACACAGGAGATCATGTTATCGGCCCCTTGAAAAGTATAAGTAAAGGCTCACAACCGAGATGGCTTTGGACAAACCATCGGAATGGTTGTAGTGTGATTTGGTATTGGTTTGTCTTGACCATAGAATCACACTAGTGCACTTTGTGCGTATTGAGCAGGATCGACTTAGAGGTGATTCGATTTATTGCTGACTAGATAATCGAATCAGACCTCAGATATTATTTAGTACATGCTCTTAATCCCGATATAATAACGGGCACATATACTTAGTACTCATCTCTTTGATTTACCAATGGGCGAGATTTATAGATTAAATTGATAGGCTCGGTAAGTTGGGAGATGATATTATTTATATGGTGTGCCATTGATTATAGGAGGAAACCGTATCCTATATATTAGGATGATGATGTCCCCTTGAGGATCTCATAAGGTTCATCATGTAAACCCTACAGGTAGACTTGGTCCGGCATGATGAAAAGGTTGAGGGTACTACTCAAGGAGTTAGATGTTGATTAATTAATGGTCAGTAAATTAATTAATCGACAGACATTCGAGATCTTAAACACGGGGAGAAAATGTACAAATAATATATGGAGCCCATATTATCATATGGGGGTTGGTGAGGTAGATCAATGATGAACCTTTAGTGGATTGGATCATCATTAGTGGATCGGACTTTATGTGGGCTTGATCCATGGGTGGCCAACACCCAACTCCTCCTCATGGTCTCTAATGTAGCCTATTAACACCTCATGATGCTTAGATCCAATGGATAGAAACAAAAGTCTAAGATCCATTGGTAGAGATTAAATCTCTAAGATCCGACGGTTGAGATTAAATCACTAGATTCGACGGTTGAGATTAAATCCCTAGAACCAATGGATGAGATTAATTCATGACTTATCCCTAACTCTGTAAAAGGATGTCAACGGAGTTGGTGTGGAATAATTGATGAGAGCTAGGGTTTTTGGGCGGCAAGGAAGAGGAATCCTAGTTGAGATAGGATTAGGATTAGGGTTTGGAGGCAAGGGTGGCACCAAATAAGGAAGGTATTCTTCTCTTCTTCTTGCTCTTTTGGCCAATGTCCAGCACCTCTCCAGCCTCTTTTCTATCCTTGGTCAGCGCCCAAAATCCCCCTTCTCCTTCTCCTTAGGTGGTGGAAACAAGATATAGGGCTTCCCTTGGTGTCTTGGTTGTTTTCCACCATCTTCTCCTTCACCTAGTTGGCTGGCGGCAAGGATAGTTTTAGTTCCTTGTTGGTTATTTCTAGTGAGGAGAAAAACCTTGTTTCTATTCTTCCTCTTGCTTTGGAAGAGAAAGAAAGGAAGATTTGCGATCTAGGAGCCTCGACTTTTGGTAGATCGTCGCCTACACGACGTCCAAAAGGAGGAAGGTCATACATTAGAAGATCGAGAGGTATACCTATTCTACTTTCTTCTTTTGTTTGTTGCTTATTTTTGTTTTTCAATTATAAGCATGTTATAAATCTGTAAATGGCTAAATAATACTTGGATCCCGAGCATAAATACAAAAACCAGTGATCCGGACATCGTCTATTCCGTGGCTAGTCGTAGAATAGAGGTTGGTCGCTTAAACAACTAGTTTGTTCAAGTGACCTCTCTAAACGAATAGCACGACGATGACTTGGTTGCTTTGGCAATCCCTTTTGTCTAAGATTAAATTTTTTTAATCCGGGAACATCGAAGGGATCGCCATGGACAAGCTACCGAGGTGAAGTGGGAAGCGAAGTTTCCCCTCACGAACTCGATAAGCAAAACCCTTCAATTGGTATCAGAGCCAAGGTTTCCGGATTTGTGTGTTTAGGATTCGGTTAATTTTTATGCACTTTTTCATATATTATATGTGTCGAATAATAGTAGGATATGCGTAGTTTAACTCTTTGGTTGCAGACATAAGATCCGACTATTATGGTCATATGTGTGTATGTGATTGTATGTGTGTAAATATTTATTTTGTTGAATCCTCGGGGTTGACGAGGCTAGTATTTAGTTTTTTTTGTAAATTAAATACGGTATTGTTTAGCTACTCTTTATTTTATTTTACTTTTGATCTAGATTTCATGTACACTCCCTCGTGGAGTATAGGATCGATGGATGTAAATTAAAATAGGTTTTAGTCTCGGCTCATATCTCCGGATGGCTCGTACATGGCGTAGGAGGAGCGGACGAGATGACGATGCGACGGGAGACATATTGAAGACAAAAGCCATAATAGTTGGAAAATAATTTTATTTTTCATATTTATTGCTTTTTGTTTGATATGCATGTCGTAGGCCAGTAAAATTCCTCAATTTCAAATTACTAAGTGGGAGAGGGATATTTTTATAAATTTCCGCGGCCTCCATTACGATTTGACAAGTGATGCAAACAAACTTGCGCATCGGCTCTAAGTGCCTTCCTCCATATCGGATGGGTTTGTTTACGGATCACTAGGTCGAATATGGTTATAGGAAATTATTAAGGAGTGTGTGTACTTGCCCATCGTAAGGCACATAACCTGAGATAATTACCTTGGTACCGAGTAATGGTGAACACTTAGATACAAATATAAGTATCCTCCCCATCGGAGTCACTGCTTTTATTTGTAGGGCCAAAGAGGAACCAACTATTAATTTTACTTGTTAAAAAGTTAGGTTGACAAGATAGTAAAATTAATAAGTAAAACCTCCTCTTACAAATGTAGAATTCGTATATGTCCACACTATCGTGGCATACGATATTCTCGGTGTTTTGAGGTGTTGGTTGATTTTAAAATTTTATTGTTTGAGGAATCAATAATTTTTTGAAATCTAATGTTTTGATTTATGTGATTCTTAGGTTTTCTTTCAAAATGACTTTCAACCCACTTGCTGTGATACTGAAAGAGAACAAACTTACTGGACCCAACTATGTAGATTGGAAGAGGAATCTAGACATTGTCTTGACTGCTGAGGAATACAAATATGTACTCCTCAAAGAGTGCCCTCCCAAGCCTGCAGATAATTCTGGGGAAAAGGAGAGAGAGAGCTATAAGAAGTGGATCAAGGCCGATGAGATAGCGCGGTGTTACATTTTAGCATCTATGTCAAATGTACTGCAACATCAGCATCAAGCGATGTCCACTGCTTATGATATGATGCTCAATCTCAAGGAGCTTTTCGGACACCAGAATTGGGCTGCGAGGCAAGAGGTCATGAGAAACTTGATGACGACCACCATGGTCGAGGGAACACCCGTGAGGGATCATGTCCTCAAGATGATGGCTCATTTGAATGAGTTGGAGGTCCTAGGAGCTGAGATCGATGGGGGAACCCAGGTCGATATCATACTCCAGTCTCTACCTAGGAGTTTTGAGCAGTTTCACCTCAACTACAACATGAACAAGAGGTTGTATTCGTTGGCAGAACTTCTGACAGAACTCCAGGCGGCAAAGGGACTATTTCGTCAGAGTGCTCAGGCACATGTCGTGGTGACCCAGAAGGTTTCTACTTCTAAGCCAAAAGGCAAGAAGAAGAAGAAACAAACCGGGGCGAAGGCGATGGGAGGTACTCAGGGAGGAGTGAAGAAGCCGAAAGGCAAGTGCTTCACTTGTAAGCAGACTGGACACTGGAAGAAGGACTACCCCAACCACAAGAACAAAGGTATATCTTTTGGTCTAGTCGTTGAAACATGATTAGCGGTGATATCTACCGGCACTTGGTGTGTAGATACGGGAGCCACTAATCATGTCTGCAACACTTTGCAGGGGTTCCAGGAAACCCGACGACAAGCTAAAGGGGAGATTACCATTTACTTGGGCAATGCCATGAAGGTGGCGGCTATTGCAGTGGGAGAAGTTTTATTTATCTCTTGAGAAAAATAAAACTTAGGTTCTGGAAAATTCCCTTTATGTACCTTTATTTAGAAAGAACTTAGTTTCAGTTTCTAAATTATTTATGGATGGATATTCTATTTCTTTTAATGACAGAGCTGTTGTAAAAAGGAATAGGGAGAATATCTGTTCAGGTACATTGATAGGAAATTTGTATACATCTGAACCAAAACCTCCCACGATGGAAATTGAAGTTAATAACTCATCTTCTAATTCCAATAAAAGAAAAGAACCTTCGAAAATAAACCAAACATATCTTTGGCATCTTATGCTTGGTCACATTAACCTAAGCAGAATTCAAAGGTTGATAGCTGATGGACCTTTGGGTTCATTAGTGGTAGAGGATCTCCCAACCTGCGAATCTTGCTTGGAGGGTAAGATGACCAAGAGGCCTTTTAAGGCCAAGGGGTATAGAGCCAAAGATATATTAGAAATGGTTCATTCTGATTTGTGTGGTCCTATGACTATCCAGGCAAGAGGTGGTCTTGAATATTTCGTCTCTTTCATAGATGATTATTCAAGATATGGATGACATTACAATCTGATCGTGGTGGCGAATACCTCTTGGGAGAGTTTAGTAATTACTTATCAGAGGCTGGGATTCAATCCCAATTGACTGCACCGGGCACACCCCAGCAGAATGGTGTAGTAGAGCGAAGGAATAGGACTCTTATGGAGATGATTAGATCGATGATGAGTTATTCTAAGTTGTCAGATTCGTTCTGGGGATATGCTCTAGATACGGCGGTGTACATTCTGAACTTGGTTCCATCTAAATCAGTGCCTTCTACTCCCACAGAGTTGTGGACTGAGCGAAAGCCTAATCTAAGTCATATTCGGATATGGGGAGTCCAGCACATGTGCTGAAGGCAGATGCTGGTAAGTTAGAACCTCGTATAGAAGTACGCTTGTTCGTTGGCTATCCTAGAGGAACGAATGGTGGCTTGTTTTATAGTCCTAGAGATCAGAGGTGATCGTTAGCATGAACGCCAGATTTCTAGAAGAAGACTATGTGATGAGCCACAAGCCCAAGAGTAAAATTGTTCTGGAGGAGTTAAAAGGGGAAGTCACTTCTTTAGTACCACCGGTACAAGAGGATATACCACATGTCACTGCACCGCGTGTCACAGAGGATACACAGGTGATACCTCATCATAGTGGGAGGGTTGTGAGACAGCCTGATAGATTCATGTTCTTGGCAGAATCTTCTGATTTGGTCCCTGGCGAACATGAACCTGATCCCTGGGCATATGACGAGTCAATCCAAGATAAAGATGCAGTATCTTGGCAAAGTGCAATGAATGCTGAGATTGAATCTATGGATTCAAATCAGCTCTGGGAGCTAGTAGAACCACTCGATGGTGTAAAAACCATTGGATGCAAGTGGATCTACAAGATAAAGAGAGGAATAGATGGGAAGGTTGAGACCTTCAAAGCGAGGCTTGTTGCGAAGTGGTATACTCAGAAAGAGGGTATCGATTATGAGGAGACCTTTTCACCGGTAGTCATGCTTAAATCTATCCGGATTCTCTTATGCATAGCAGCTCATATGGATTATGAGGTGTGGCAGATGGATGTCAAGACAGTTTTCCTTAATGGAAGTCTTGAGGAAAACATCTACATGAAGCAACCAGGGGGATTCATTGCTAAGGGTAAAGAACATCTTGTATGTAAGCTTAATCGGTCCATTTATGGATTGAAACAAGCTTCGAGGTCTTGGAACATCCGCTTTGATGTGGTGATCCAGTCTTATGGATTTATTCAAAGTCCAATTGAGTCTTGTGTATACAAGAGATGTGACGGAAACGTAGTGGTATTTCTTGTACTATACGTAGATTACATTTTGTTAATTGGCAACAATATCAAGGTGTTATCGGGCGTAAGGGTATGGTTGTCCAAACAGTTTGATATGAAGGACTTGGAAGAGGTGGGACACATCCTTGGGATCAAGGTTATAAGGGATCGCAGGAAAAGGATGTTGTGCTTATCCCAAGCTTCATACATAGACACGATTATGGAGCGTTTTAGCATGCAGAACTCTAAGAAGGGTTTTCTACCTTTCAGGCATGGAGTTCCTTTATCTAAGGAGATGTGTCCTAGATCATCTGAGGAGATAGAGGAGATGAAGGTGGTTCCTTATGCTTCGGCAGTAGGAAGCCTCTTGTATTCGATGCTCTATACGAGACCAGATATCTGCTTTGCCGTGGACATGGTCAAGAGATATCAGAGTAATCCAGGACAGGGACATTGGACTGTAGTAAAGCATATATTGAAGTCCCTGAGAAGGACTAGGGATTATATGCTAGTTTACCGGGCAAACCAATTACTCCCTGTGGGTTATACAGATTCCGACTTCCAATCTGATAGGGATAACAGTAAGTCTACCTCAGGTTTTATGTTTACTTTGGGAGGTGGAGCCATTGTATGGAGGAGTGTCCAGCAGAAATGCATGGCGGACTCCACCATGGAAGCTGAGTGTGTGGCAGCCTCTGAGGCGGCCAAAGAAGTTGTGTGGCTCAGGAACTTCCTGATGGACTTGGATGTGATTCCTGTTTTACCCAGAACTATCGTAATTTATTGTGATAATAGTGGTGCAGTTGCAAACTCGAAGGAACCACGAGACCATAAGGCTAGGAAACACATAGAGCGCAAGGACCACCTAATACGAGAAATCATAAAGAGAGGAGAAGTTGTTGTGGCCAAGATTGCATCGGAGGATAACCTGGCAGATCCTTTCACTAAGGCCCTTCCGGCGAGAGCTTTTGATAGGCATGTGGAGGGTATGGGGATCAGATGTTTGACACTTTGAGGACAGCATAGTCTTTTAGTATAAGTGGGAGATAGTAGGGATGTATACTGAAAAATCTATCTTTTGTATGAACATCTTTATTTTGGAATAAGAATCACATAATCATTGTTTGCATATTTTTATGGTTATGCAATATTGTCTAATACTTTACATTGTAGATAACATGGTGTGTGGTGTCACACAGGAGATCATGTTATCGGCCCCTTGAAAAGTATAAGTAAAGGCTCACAACCGAGATGACTTTGGACAAACCATCGGAATGGTTGTAGTGTGATTTGGTATTGGTTTGTCTTGACCATAGAATCACACTAGTGCACTTTGTGTGTATTGAGCAGGACCGACTTAGAGGTGATTCGATTTATTACTTACTACATAATCGAATCAGACCTCAGATTTTATTTAGTACATTCTCTTAATCCTGATATAATAACGGGCACATATACTTAGTACTCATCTCTTTGATTTACCAATGGGCGAGATTTATAGATTAAATCGATAGGCTCAGTAAGTTGGGAGATGTTATTATTTATATGGTGTGTCGTTGATTATAGGAGGAAACCGTGTCCTATATATTAGGATGATGATGTCCCCTTGAGGATCTCATAAGGTTCATCATGTAAACCCTGCAGGTGGACTTGGTCCGGCATGATGAAAAGGTTGAGTGGTACTACTCAAGTAGTTAGATGTTGATTAATTAATGGTCAGTAAATTAATTAATCGACGGAAATTCGAGATCTTAAACACGGGGAGAAAATGTACAAATAATATATGGAGCCCATATTATCATATGGGGGTTGGTAAGGTAGATCAATGATGAACCTTTAGTTGATTGGATCATCATTAGTGGATCGGACTTTATGTGGGCTTGATCCATGGGTGGCCAAGACCCAACTCCTCCTCATGGTCCCTAATGTAGCCTATTAACACCTCATGATGCTTAGATCCAATGGATAGAAACAAAAATCTAAGATCCATTGGTAGAGATTAAATCTCTAAGATCCGACGGTTGAGATAAAATCTCTAGATCCGATGGTTGAGATTAAATCCGTAGAACCAATGGATGAGATTAATTCATGACTTATCCCTAACTCTATAAAAGGATGTCAACGGAGTTGGCGTGGAATAATTGATGAGAGCTAGGGTTTTTGGGCGGCAAGGAAGAGGAATCCTAGTTGAGATAGGATTAGGATTAGGGTTTGGAGGCAAGGGTGGCACCAAATAAGGAAGGTATTCTTCTCTTCTTCTTCCTCTTTTGGCCAACGTCCAGCACCTCTCCAGCCTCTTTTCCAGCCTTGGCCGGCGCCCAAAAGCCCCCTTCTCCTTCTCCTTAGGTGGTGGAAACAAGATATAGGGCTTCCCTTGGTGTCTTGATTGTTTTCCACCATCTTCTCCTTCACCTAGTTGGCCGGCGGCAAGGATAGTTTTAGTTCCTTGTTGGTTATTTCTAGTGAGGAGAAAAACCTTGTTTCTATTCTTCCTCTTGCTTTGGAAGAGCAAGGAAGGAAGATTTGCGATCTAAGAGCTTCGACTTTTGGTAGATCGTCGCTCACACGACGTCCAAAAGGAGGAAGGTCATACATTAGAAGATCGAGAGGTATACCTATTCTACTTTCTTCTTTTGTTTGTTGCTTATTTTTGTTTTTCAATTATAAGAATCTTATAAATCTGTAAATGGCTAAATAATACTTGGATCCTGAGCATAAACACAAAAACCGACGATCCGGACATCGTCTATTCCGCGGCTAGTCGTAGAATAGAGGTTGGTCGCTTGAACAACTAGTTTGTTCAAGTGACCTCTCTAAACGAATAGCACAATGATGACTTGGTTGCTTTGGCAATCCCTTTTGTCTAGGATTAAATTTTTTTAATCCAGGGACATCGAAGGGATCGTCATGGACAAGCTACCGAGGTGAAGTGGGAAGCGAAGTTTCCCCTCACGGACTCGATAAGCAAAACCCTTCAGAGAGGGGCGTTAGTGGAGTCATACTCGTAAATTGTGTGCCATCACATCATATGTCTTTGGGCGGTAGTTGTCTCCCCTATGGGGTTGAGAGTGTCGTTAGAGATTTGGATGTTACTATTTGATTAATTCACTCTATGGTAGTAGTAGTAGGAGAATCATATAGGATTACGTAGCTAGATAGCTACTATTTGATTTGACCACTCTACTACTTGTTACAACAATGGTAAATGGAGTGCATACAGTTTCATGTTTGGGCCACCCGACCACTCTGCGGTAGTGGTAGCGGGTGTGGCGTGTTGATAGTGACCATGCATAGACATGCCTTGGATATGTTTGTATGTGTGTGTGTATGCTTATTGTGTGTTATCATTTGCATGTTCATGTTGCACCGGAAAGTATGGATTGGAAATCTTTTCTTATAGTTGTGCATGATATTGCATTAGATGGATCAAATTGGTATACACATTCAATTATTACTATACTCTTATTGATTAGTTATTAATGCTTGTGAGACTGTAGACCTTTGATCTTCATATATTTAGTTAATGCACTATCTTCCTTATACCCACTGAGTATTTTTATTCACTACCCCATCTATTTTTCCTCCTCCAAGCTAATAGGTAGAGGATATTGTATGATGCTCAGAGATTCTATTTGTCAATCTCATCTCACAGCGAGCGTTTTAGTTTTAATCCATTATGGTTCCACATTTTGGATTATGGTTTGTGTTGTTATAAAATTGGTCTTTAGTATGGATTTTGATTTGACATGGGTTTCAATTATTTTTACTTATTGTGTCAAAGTCGTATTGGTACACATATTTGAGTTTTGTATCTTTATATTTATTAGTGTTATTTCATTGGTATATAACTTGTGTGTGCCATCAACTATTTGAATAATGTATCAGTGTTGTATCTTATATTGTCACAGGGGATATTGTCCGATTTGGTGGACAAGTATTCCTCCAGGGTATGACAAATTTATTGGTATTAGAGCCTAAGTTGTGAAGCCTATGTATGAGTGTTCTTTTGTGTGTTTGGATATGTGATTTATTTTACTTGATTTTGACTTTGTGAGTTTTGGGATCTGGCAATAGCGGGATATCTCTGAGCTATAGGATGTAAGGTATGATAATTGTTATTATATATCCTTCTGTTAGCTATGCACTTAGTTGTTTATAGCAAAAAATGATATGTAATGAGTCAGCCACTTCACAGTCGTGGTCTGAGTCAACCACGAAAATAACTTGTAGAACTGGGGGGGCCTGAATCTGCTTTTAAGAATGTGAATTTTCTTTTAGAGCCGACTAATGTTGAGTCGGAAAGCAAAGGTCACTCACGTCACCCTTTACTAGATATCAAAGAATACTGTCTCAAGGAATGCCACTAATTATGTCAACTCGACCACTATCGGTTGGGTAAAGCTCGCATACCAATAGTGGCATAGTCAGTAAAGGATCAGTTTACTGTGTTTAATAGGGATTTAGATCCTTGGGTTGCTCGAGCTTGGTTATATAACCTTAAAGGCACTTTCGAGTACATGACTTGTATTAATGCAAGGAGAGTAGAGTTAGTTGCATACCATTTCCATGACTAGACTGTTACTTGATGAAAGATGTAGAAAACAATATTGGGGGAACAACACATCACTTGGTCATTTTCCCATGATGCTTTTGAGAGGCAATATTTCCTCGCATCATTTTGTATAACTCGCCGTTAGGAATTCTTGAACCTCAAGCAAGGTGATCGATCGATAATGGAGAACAATGCAAATTTTGCCAGATTTGTAGAGTTATGTCCCACCTTGTAGCTCAATATTGCGATCGGATGTTTCAGTTCACACAAGATTTAGCGGCATACATTCGGATTAGGATGTCTAGATCATCATTCTGCTCCTATTGGGAGGCACTAGATCGAGTCATATTTATAGAAATGACTCAACAACAAGTGTTTCGGAAGGGAGATTGATAAGCAGACATCACAAGTCAAGCCTCAGAATCAAAACCCTCCGAATTCTGGACAAAAGAGACAAGATTGAAGTCATGGGCCGCGAGCTACCACTGGAGAGTCTTCTCGACCACAAAAAATTTATCGCTCATTAGGAGGGTCTTCTTGTACCCTTCAGTAGAACCGGAGGAATGATATTGATGTGGTTAGGTGTATGACTAGTGCATATCATGAAGTCATGCGAAGCTAGTTTGTTTGTTGAATCAACTCATCTATTTTTACCGTAAGATTATAGAGCATATGAGTAGAGAGTGCACTCTAAAGGCTTAGTTAGAGACCACTGATGTTTGCCCTCCAGGATGACAATCCACGCAACTTCGACAATAGAGATCATCACAAAAGACTGGGTCATCACACCAATAGTGATCTCTATCTCCCTAAGTGTAGTTGTACCATTTAAAGGGTATGGAACGCACAATGATGCCAGTATCTATCCAGTATCATCCAACAACGGTGGCTTACTATTTGGCATATCTGTCACGGTAGTAGTTACCTCCTCCATCCCAGCCACATCTATTACCCCTCTCTCAACCTCAGCAGTTGACTTTAGTGCCTCTGTGGTAGTCTACTACACATGTCGAAACTCAGCCGTCAAACACCGAAGTGGGATGTGTTGGTGCAATAGGCCTCAATTCAATGTTGACCAAACTCGAGTGGGACTCGAGTAGTGTTTTAATGTTTGACAATGGATTTGACCATTGTTTAATTATATGATTTGATCATATGTTGACCATATGACTAGTGGATGATTAGAATATCCAAAGTCATATGGAGGAGATTGTTAGAGCAATCAACCTCGGAAGTCCAAGTTTAGATACTCAGCAAGGAAAGTCCAAATATGGATATTTGACAAGAGAAGTCCAAAGGTAAAATCTTAGCAACATAAGTCCAAGTGAACTTTGGCAATTGAAAAGTTCAACATGGAGTTGGCAAGGAAAGTCCAAGCATGGCCTTGGCAATAGGAAAGTCCAAGCATGTAGTTTTGGCAGCATAAAGTCCAAGCATGTATTCTTGGTGGCGTAAGTCCAAATGGATCTTGCCAAGAAAGTCCAAACATTGAGGCTTGGCAATGGGAAAGTTCAAGGGTATAGTTTTGGCAGCGTAAAGTCCGAGCATGTAGTCTTGGCGACATAAGTCCAAATGGATCTTGGCAAGAAATTCCAAGCGATGAGGCTTGGCAATGGGAAAGTCCAAGGATGAGGTTTTGGCAGTGTAAAGTTCAAGCATGTGGTCTTGGCAGCATAAGTCCAAATGAACCTTGGTAAAGGATCCAGATAGCTTGGCATAGCTGATGGAAGCACCTGAAGGCTAACGCGAAGAATGAAGAATCGCGGACTCGAGGGATCCGAGAGGCATGAGGCTGATGGAGGTGGCTAGAAGGCTTAGATCTAGGCTAAATGTGGTCAATCAAGTATGCGGGGACATTACTTGGATTAAACTTCATGGTTGAGGTTTATCAGTCAACTAGGACTTTGGGTCAGTCGACTGATCGAGTGTTAAGCACTCGAGAGCCTAGTCAACTCAGAGCAGTCGACTGAGATTATGACCAGTCGACTAGTTGAGGCGTCGTCAGAGACTTGACTATTCGGTTGAGATTGTGGCAATCGACTTCCATGTATGGGCAGTCGACTGGCCTTGAGCAGTCGACCGCCATGATGGACAATCGACTGATCATGAGTGGCCAGAGCACATAAGCTCTGGTAGTCGATTTGTGGTGCAATAGTTGACTGCTAGTAAGGACAATTAACTAATGATATATCCATTGGGCATATTCCAGCGTGGATAGAGTCATTGTGAGATAACATATAGGCTAGCAGTTGACTGCTAGGCATGAAATTAGCTCGATGCAGTTATAAAAGGAGTAGCTTAGGGAGAATTTTGCAAAGATTTTTGGGGTGATTTTTAAGAAGTGTTGTTGCATTCCATACCTTCAAAAGCAATCCAAAGCAACCAAAGTGCAAGCAATCAACGCAATCTTTTGTAAAGTGTTCTTTACTTGTATTTCATTCCTGTATTGTGTTGGTTGTATTCTTATTTGTGTAAGAACTTGTATGAGGTTTCTCCACCTCCGATGTCATACCGAGAAGGAGAAGTTTGATAGTGGCGGTGTGCATCACTAGAGCTCAATTAAAGCTTGCCCCGTGGAGTATAAATCCTAATTCCGAACTACGTTAAATCTCTTGCATTCGTATTTTTATTGTCTTGTATTTTATCTTCATATATTTGTATTCTGCTGCGTATTAACGTTTTGTAGACAAGCAATCACGATCGAAGCATGAAATCGAAGAAATCAGTATTCACCCCCCCCCCTCTAGCACGACGTCATAGACCCTACAATTGGTATCATAGCAAGGTTGCTCTTCTACGGACTCATAGCTAAGAGAGCACAAGCGCTAGAGGATGGAATTGCCCAAGGATAGACTAGGCCAAGACATCACGGTTCCACCTGTCTTCAATGACGAAGACTTCATGTATTAGAAAGGTAGAATGAAACATTTTCTTATGTGTGATATTGAAAATTGGATTATCATGATGGAAGGTTTTGACCCCCCCCCCCTCCCCCAAGGACAAGAAGATAAGAGTCCTCAAGAAGAAGAAGTGGACCGAAGAGCAAAATTGAAAGTACAAGATAAATAAAAATGTAATGTTAATTTTAGCTAACTTAATGCATAGTGTCACCTTGTGTAAACTAGGAGATTATGAGGATGTTAAAGAGCTTTGGAGTAAATTAGTCAAGCTCCATGAAAAATCCTCACCGACACAAGTAGTAGAGGAGTCCAAGGAGGAGTGTTCATCCTCTTAAGCTTAAGAAGAAAGTACATCATCATCCCAAGAGCTTGATGATTCGGAAGTTGAGAGATGCTCAACATCCGGGTCGGTAGAGGAGATTGAAGGATCTCCACTTCTAGGATTGAGGGGGAGGAGAGACCATCCTCAATGCCAGAGCAAGAGCAAGAGGAACCATCAACCTTTGGAAGAAGTGAATAATCCGACCGAGGTTCCCTTACCGAGTTAGGTAACTCAAATGCAAGTATTAAAAATAAAAATCATATTATATGTTTTGAGTGCAGTGAAATAGGGCACTGTAAAAGCAAGTGTCCAAAAAGAGCTAAGAAGACAATTCAAGTGCCCAAGGGGAAGGAGAAGGTCAAGAAGGTCAGAGCCACATCACACAAAGGCAAGGAGCATATTGTTGCTTTCAAGTGCCAACAATGAGGGAGGAGTCGCCCTAGGAAGGACATGAGAGGAGCATCACATGTAGGGGGAGCTAAAGCAAACCCTAAGGTACATTTTAATAATGCTCGTAATTCATGTAATGATAGAAAGTATACTAGGAATGTTTTTAATTCACTTGCAATTGTTCATGGTAACAAGCATGCTAGAAATAATAATAAATATTATTGCTTAGGTGCTAACCATGTTATTTTACCTAAGGACAAATCTAGAACCATTAACTCTAAGATTACCCTACCTAAGGATAGGAAGGTAGATGAGGACCTAGACATTAACTCTAAGAAGGATAGGCACATGCCTAGGAAAAAGAATTCCCAAAAATAGAATGAAAATTCAAAAGTTGGGAATTGAAGAGGGAAAATCAAGCCTGAAGTTAAAGCTTGAGAAATTGGAGAAGACCCTTAGGAAAATTGTAAATTCAAGTCAAGGGTCAAGTAGTCAAAGGTTAGAGTCTAGGAGGCAAACATTGTCTAAGGACAATAAAGGTTTGGGTCACAAGCCTATGTCCAAGGTAGATAAGCTAATCTACTACAATGTTCCATTTAACTATGGAACCACTCCTAGGTCTAGAAAAATCATGGTCACAAGGGAAGTCATCCCTAGAGTTGACCATGATAGATGTCTAGTGGCAAAAGTTTCCAAGAAACCTAGGAAGGCCACTAACAAGGTTACAAGGGGAGTTACTCCTAAGGTTAATCTTGAGAAAACCCAAATGACCAAGGCTTCAAAGCCTAGAAGGGTAGCTAGGGAAGTCATCCCTAGCGAGTACCTAATTAATCCAAGGAGCTCTAATAGATATTGGATTCCTAGGAGTATGATTCCTTCCTGCTAGATGGGTTTAGGATGTGTCAACCCTAAGTGGATGAGTAATTAACATAACTATGGTTGAAATGACATTTTAGGATATTATCAAGGTGATGGGATACCTTAGAAATAAGATGAGATTTATATCCTAAAAGAATTTAGGATGTGCCAATAAAACTTGAAAAGTTTGAAAAATCAATCAAAATTAGCACAATTAGGTTTAGAGTCAATGGTGTGTCATTTTGCATTTTGGCACATTTAGGAAATTGATCTATTATGGCAAAATGGGCATAATCCTAGGAAGTGAAAATTAGGCTTAAAAACTTAGGTATTTCTATATCTTGATATTATAAAATTACCATGCTTTTTTTGTCATATGTCATGTCATGACATCATGCTTCATATAATTATTTAAATGTCATGATCATGGTTAGAGTAATATATGTCATGTTTGTATTTAGGTTTATATTTATGCCATGACATCATGATTATTGGCAAATATTTTAAATTATGCACATTTTTATGTCATGATCATATTCATGCATTAAGACTAATTAAAATGAAATTAAGGACAATGACATGATTTGAAGTCCCATGATAAGGGAATCAAATAGAGTTGCTTAGATAAAATGCATGAACCCTTAGATAAGGAAGAAAAAAATCCACATCTCACAAGGACTATAAGAGGATATGTATGTGTATTGATACACATTAGATATATATGTGAGATGTTAGGAAAATGAGTTAAGTTCTTGCATCTAGATGAACACAAACTTAATATAACATGGAGGAATCATGAGGAAAATAATGTACAAGTCATGTACATCTAGCCCATAGACCATGGTTCAAAATAAAATTTTAAAATTATTTTAAAAATTATTTTAGAAAACCTTGGTGAAGCCTATCTTTTGATAGCAATCATCATTAAACAAGTTGATGCAAGTTACACTAAAAATATTGAAGTTATTAATGCTTTTGAACTTTGTATTAATACTTCAATTCAATGGGTATTTTATTATAAAAATATTTTTCCTCATTGTATTTGATGTAAGTAATATATGTATGAATTTTCAAGATATTTCAAATTACATATAATTACTTATGCTTTTCAAGAATCCAATTCTAAAATCTAATTTCTACATTTTGCATAAACCAATTAACTGCTGCTTGGAGTAGTCGACTGGTAGTAAGGCAGTCGACTGATTTCTGATTTCAATTAATTGAAAGTGTTGATTTCAGTTGAACAAGGTCTGTTTAGCCATGTATCAACTATTTTGTGTCATCCTAACGTCTCATAACCCTAGGATATGCTTTGGAAAATATTGAAAGGGAGAAAATATCATTGAAAATAATTAGGAGAGTTATTTAAGGTGGAGTATTGAATTTTAAGGGAGGTTAAAGTTCAAGTTTAAACTTTTACCCGTATTTTCGATGGTTTAAATTTTTCTATAGGCTTAGGAACTCTTCAAGGACATTGTTGGTGCAATGATCAATGTGGAGCAAGTTTTTAAGAGGAGTGTGTCCATCAAGGGATGATGGATGCAATTTTGATTACAAAGGGGAGAAATGAGGGTTAGGTAAACCTTTATTGTGAATTGCCTCTCATTTAGTGATATGAGATTTATCACTAGAAAGAGTGAAGACATCCAAGATAATTTTGGACAAAGGGAGAGAATGTAGAATCTCTTTGGGAGATGAGACATTAAAAACCTTGGTAGGCTTTTTGATGTATGCCAAAGGGGGAGAAGTGAGGTTTAAGTTAGGTAAATCGTCACTATGCCTTGACATTGGAATAGTTAAGTTTGGATTATTATTAGCCTAACTTAAAGGTATTGTCAAACATCAAAAAGGGAAAGATTGTTGGTGCAATAGGTCCTGGGTCAATGTTGACCAAACTCGAGTGGGACTCGAGTAGTGTTTTGATGTTTGACGATGAGTTTGACCATTATTTAATTATATGGTTTGACCATATATTGACTATATGACTAGTGGATGATTGAGATATCCAAAGTCATATGGGGGAGACTATGTTGGTGCAGTAGGCACCTAAGTCGAACCTGAGTTTTGATTATAGCAAACGATACAAAGTTAAGCTCATGTCGTTATCTCATGAGCTAAATCGAGTGTGCAGAAAATTGTTATAGATGGAACTGAAGGCTAGCGACGCCCGGAGGAAGCCGCGGTGGTCGGGTGGCACTTGAGTGACTTTGGAGGGAGCCGAAGGAATCGAGTGGAAGGCCGAAAGCGAAAGTGACACAGTAAGTATCGAGGTAAGCTCATGTGTATGCAAGAGTAAGTGAGGTCGTATCCTCTTTACGGGGATGATCTTAGGCGTAGATCCGACCAAAGACATCCTATTGGTGGTCTAGGTTGAGATCGTATGGTCGGAGGCCGTCAAATTAATGTTTTTGTTAAGCTAACTTTGCCTTGCAGCTAGCATCAATCGACTGTCAACTTGGAGGACTCGACTGCCATCCAACAGTCGACTGCCTGAGGTCAACATTCAACTGATGCTGCCATCAGTCGACTGATGATGGCCATCAGTCGACTAATGGTAAAGGATCAGCCTCGAGGAGTCAAGCCTTATCACCATTTTTTAAGGAGCCATGTGCCAAAACTCTATTGGGTGAAGTTCCTCTCGAAAAGGGGCTCAAAGGCTATAAAAGGAGGGCCTCTCCTAGGGTTTTTCATCATCTCTAAGTGCTCAAAAACCTCTGTAACTTTGCGATTCTCCGACGACTCTACGACGAAGTGCTGTCAACAACCCTAGCTTAGTTTCTACTCTTTAGTTATTGATATTTTAATTTGTCTTCTCTTTAAATATTGTAATTCCTTTTATTAATCGAGGTTTTCTATCGTTGCACTTTACATTAATAAAAGAGAGGGTTTGTCTCTCTATCTTTTCTTTCGAAGGTTTTTTTGTAATCGTCAAACTCCTACCTCCAACGAGGAGGAGTGTTTTTAGTGAATTGCCCTCCGTGTGTGATCAAGGATCACTAGGGCCTTGGAGTAGTAGCCAAAGGCTACGAACCAAGTAAAAATATTTGTCTCATTTTATTTATTGCTTATCTTTCCACTGCAAATTAATTATCTACTCGAGTTTTAACGAACGAACAAAAAGAAAAGGTTTTATCCGCTTCGATCCAACAGATTATTTGGGAGAGATTGTTGGAGTAATCAACCTCGAAAGTCCAAGTTTGGATACTTAACAAGGAAAGACCAAATATAGATATTTGGTAAGGTAAGTCCAAAGGTAAAGTCTTAGCAGCATAAGTCCAAGTGTGTAATCTTGATGGCATAAAATCCAAGTGAACTTTGGCAATTGGAAAGCCCAACATAGAGTTGGCAAGGAAAGTCCAAGCATGGTCTTGGCAATGGGAAAGTCCAAGCATGGTTTGGCAATGGGAAAGTCCAAGGATGTAGTTTTGGCAGCATAAAATTCAAGCATATAGTCTTAACGACGTAAGTCCAAATGGATCTTGGCAAGAAAGTCCAAGCATTGAGGCTTGGTAATGGAAAAGTCCAAGGGTGTAGTTTTGCCAGCGTAAAGTCCAAGCATGTAGTCTTGGCGGTGTAAGTCCAAATAGATCTTGGCGAGAAAGTCCAAGCATTAATGCTTGGCAATGGAAAAGTCCAAGGGTGAGGTTTTGGCAACGTAAAGTTCAAACATGTGGTCTTTGTAGCATAAGTCCAAATGAACCTTAGCAAAGGACCTGGTTAGTATGGCATAGCCGATGGAAGCACCTGAAGGCTAACACAAAAGATGAAGAGTCACGGACTTGAGGGATCCGAGAGGCGTGAGGTTGATGGAGATGGCTAGAAGACTTAGGTCTAAGTTAAGGGTGGCCAATCAAGTATGAGGGGATCATACTTGAGTTAAACCTCATGATTGAGGTTTATCAATCGACTGAACTTTGGGTCAGTTGACTGATCGAGTGTTCAACACTTGAGAGCCTAGTCAACTTGGAGCAATCAACTAGGATTATGACCAGTCGACTGGTCGAGGAGTCGACTAAGGCTTGACTGCTCGATTGAGATTGTGGCAGTCGACTGCCATATATGGCCAGTCGATTGATCATGAGTGGCCAAAGCAGAGAAGCTCTGGTAGTCGACTGGTGGTGGACAGCTAACTGATTGTGAGGGAAGTCGACTGCTGATATATCAGTTGGACAAATTCCAATGTGGATGGAGTTGTTATGAGACAACGGATAGGCAAGCAGTCGACTGGTGTCTTTTGGCAGTTGACTGCTAGGTGCGAAATTAGTCCGATGTAGGTTATAAAAGGAGCATCTTGGGAAGGATTTTGCAAGTGATTTTTGGGGTAATTTTAAAGGGGAAGTGTTGTTTCATTCCAAACCTTCAAGAGCAATCTAAAGAAACCAAAGTGCAAGCAATCAAAGTAATCTTTTGTAAAGTGTTCTTTACTTGTATTTCATTCCTATATTGTGTTGGTTGTATTTCTTATTTGTGTAAGAACTTGTATGAGGTTTCTCCACCTCCGGTGTCATACCGAGAAGGAGAAGTTTGATAGTGGTAGTGTGCATCACTAGAGCTCAATTAGAGCTCGTCCCATAGAGTAGGAATCCTAGTTCCGAACCATATTAAATCTCTTGTATTTGTGTTGTGATTGTCCTGTATTTTATCTTTGTATATTTGTATTCCTCTGTGTATTAATATTTTGTAGACAAGCAATCACGATTGAAGCACAAAATTGAAGAAATCGCTATTCACCCCCCTCTAGTGCAATGTCATAGACCTTATAAGATGGGTTTATGCCATCACACGAGAGGAGGCACAACGGGTTGATGGATAGGTTATTCGAGGTATTATTTCAATTTACTCCACTTTTAGAGATATATTGATTGATACTGATAGTTTATATTCATTTATATCTAGAGCATTTCTAGATAAGATTAAGAGAGTTTCTATGCTCAAACTGTATGAATTAGTTGTATCCTTACCATTAGGTGAGGTGTTGACCATCAACCAAGAGGTTAAGGGATGCCCCTTAAACTTTGAGAAACATACTCTGACGGTAGATCTTCAAGTTCTTGAAATGGTGGAGTTTAACATCATCCTTGACATGGATTGGTTAGCCACTTATCATCATGCTACAGTGAATGTCGAGCAAGAGTGGTAACCTTTCGCCCATCAGATCAACCTTTGTGAGAATTTGTTAAGACTAAGGATGATGGGATATTTTTCAATTCGGCACTACAAGCTTAAAGACTATTATCCCATGGATGTCAGGGATATTTACTGTCATGGATAAAGGTTGGGAATGATGGTACATCATGCCTCTTGGATGTAGGTATAGTCTGAGAGTACTCAGATGTATTTTCAGATGAACTCGTCATCTTGTCACCGCATAGGCAACTAGAATTTGCGATCAAAGTAATTTCGAGAATGTCCCAGTATCGAAGATCCATATCATATGTCACTAAAAGAGTTGGAAGAGCTTAAGTTGTAACTACAGGAGTTATTGGATAGAGGATTTATTTGATCAGCTAAATGACACTAGTGTATATTGTAAGATCAATTTACGATCAAGATATCATCAGCTTAGAGTAAAAAATGTGGATGTGCAGAAGATGACATTTCGTACTTGGTATGAACATTATGAGTTCTTGGTGATGCAATTTGGACTTACTAATGCTCCATCCACTTTCATGGACTTAATGAATCGAGTGTTTTTGGAGTATTTGGAATAGTTTGTGATTGTCTTCATAGACGATTTTTTGATATATTCACGATCTGAGGAAGAACATGAATATCATCTTTGTTGGAGGATCGTGGTCTGGCTAGAAGGGGGGTTGAATAGCCCATGTGTGTTTTCGTTGGAATTCGTTCATTTGTCTACAATATTTGTTAGCGCAGCGGAAATACAATATACAAATACGAATAGAAAGATAAATACACAAACACACACAATAGACACGCGATATACGTGGTTCAGAAACTTAGGGTTCATACTCCATGGGATGAGCTCAACAAGCTCTAGTCATGAACACACCACTACTAAAACTTTTTCTCGACAACAAGTTGGAGGTGGAGAAATCTTGTACAAGCAATTACAAGATACAAGCAATAACAAAGACAATAAGAAATACAAGTAAAGAAATATTTTACAACACTTTGCTTTGAATGTTTTCTTGTTGCTTACTTTGGTTTGCTCTTAAAGTTTTGGAATGCAGCAGTAATTTCCCTCCAAAATCTCACTAAAAATTGTTGTAGAAATCCTCCCCAAGATCCTCCTTTTATGCTTGTCTCGGGCTGATTCTGCGCTTAGCAGTCGATTGCCATAAGACCCCAGTCGACGGATCTTGTAGCCGTTGTGAGACAACGGCCTAATCCACGTTGGCATTCTAGCCAATGGATACATTGGCAGTCGACTATCATTACCCATCAGTCGACTACCAAGGTCGTAGTCGACTGACCAATCGGCTACTGCCGCTTCGCTTCCCGCTCCGATCGCTAGCCGATCGCCATCCATGGCACTCGATCGCTAAAATCATCACCGACTTTCCAATGCTAGCAATGATCATTATGGCATACGACGCTAGCTGATTTCACCACCGACCGATCATATACCACTACGACTGTCGTCGGGTAAAACCTCAAACACAAGTTGTTTGAGTATCCGACCGTCGGGTAAAACCTTAAACACCAATGTTTGAGCATCCGACACTGATCTTAGCCACTTGGCCAAGTCACCTCATCCTCCCATGGAGTTCCCCATCGAAGCTCTCTTCCTCCGGCCTACATCCCTCAGATGCATTAAGCTCACGACTTCTCCCTGTGCCATCCTTCGCGTCTTGCCCTAAAGTCTGCTTCCTTTGGATTAAATCCATTGCTCCTTGTCCGGCGGTCCCTCGGATACACTAAGCTCACGACTTCTCCCCTTGTCGTCCTTCACTGACTCAAGGATCCAAGCCATGAGACAAGTGACCTTGCTAAGTACTCAAGACTTTCCCATTGCCAAAGCTACACACTTAGACTTTCCCAATGCCGACTCCATGTTGGACTTTCCCTTGTCAACCCATGTTGGACTTTCACTGCCAAGGATACACACTTGGACTTATGTGGCTAAGTCTACACACTTGGACTTCCCATTGCCAATGTCAACCCATGTTAGACTTTTATCGCCAAGGCTACACACTTAGACTTATGTGACCAAGGCTACACACTTGGTCTTCCCTTGCCAACTCCATGTTTGATTTCCAATGCCAAGCCCCATGCTTGGACTTTCACCGCCAAGGCTACACACTTGGACTTACGTGGCCAATGTAGGAGATTTGAGGCTGCTAGAGGGGGTGAATAGCGACGTGCTCGTACGATGGAATTCGTTCGCGTTTGCTTATCTACAATCTTGTTAGTACGCAGCAGAATATATAATAAAATACAATAAGAACAAACACAACACGATAGACACGAGATGTAACGTGGTTCGGAACTGAACGATTCCTACTCTACGGATCGGGCTCTAAAAGCCCTAGCAATGCAAACACGCACTACTAATCACAATAACTCCTTCTCGACACAAGTCGGAGGTGGAGAAACCTCGTACAAATGATCTTACAATAGCAAGAACAAAATACAAGCAATATACAATGCAAATACGAAAGACAAATAAAGAAAAACTTTACAACACTTGCTTTTGATTGCTTGAATGCTTGGTTGCTTAACTTACACTTGGAGACCTGATTTGCAGCAACAAATCGCCCCAAAAGCTCTCAAGAACCAGATGCCTTTTTCTCCTCCACGAGCTCCATTTATATTTTCTTCTGGTCGAAAGTCGATCACCAATCGCCGGGACCATCGATGATCGATCACACTATTCTTGTGAGACAATGGTGTAATCCACAAAAAAAAATCCAGCAAGAAGGAAATCACCAACCGATCATGACCATCGATCATCGTTCGCCATCACTTGACTACCGATCGCGGCCGGTCAAGTGAGACTCCATTCTGTGCCCCAAAACCCGAGCATCAGTCGACCGATCACAAGATCAGTCGACTGCTCGTCCAATCAGTCGACTTCCAAGCTCTGGCCATTAACTGCTGGGACACATCCCGCAGTCAAACCCTAGTTGACTCTCACCAGTCTACTGTCATATGACATCAGTCGATTGGCACACCTCAACCATGAGGTTTTAGCCCAAGTATGGTTCCCCCATACTTGCTAGACCACCCTTAGCCTAGACCTAAGCCTTCTAGCCACCTCCATCAGCCTCACGCCTCTCGGATCCCTCCAAGTCATCCATGACTTGCTCATCCATCACGCTAGCATTTAGGTGCTTCCATCGGCTATGTCATGCTAACGGTGTCTACATCGCCAAGGCACATTGGACTTACGCCGCCAAGACTCCGCTTGGACTTTACGCCGCCAACCATTGGACTTATGCTGCCAAGACTCCCGCTTGGACTTTACGCTGCCAATATCAAACCCCTTGGACTTCTCAAATGCCAAGACTCAATCTTGGACTTTCCTTACCAACACATGTTGTATTTTCCATGCCAAGACCCATGCTTGGATTTTTTCCTTGCCAAGACCCATGCTTGGACTTTACATGCCAAGTACTCAAGACTTGGACTTTCCTAAATGCCAAGTGTCCCACTTGGACTTTCCATGCCAAGTACTCAAGACTTGGACTTTCCCATGACAATCACATTGTCATATATTTTTGTCGAACATCAAAACATCTCTCGAGTCAAACTCGAGTCCTGGTCAATCGTGACCTGGGCCGATTACACCAACAACCAAGGCTACACACTTGGTCTTCCCATGACAATCGCATGTCATATGTTTTGTCTAACATCAAAATACTGCTCAAGTCAAACTCGATTCCGGTCAATCATGACATTGGTCGATTACACCAACAATCTTCATATAATATTGGAGACTTTATAACAAGAGCATCCCTACGTGAATTTCAACAAATGTTCATTTTGACAATCTACTATTGGTGCAATCGACCCAGATCACGATTGGCCAAACTCGAGTGGGACTCGAGTAGTGTTTTGATTGTTGGTGCAATTGGCCCAGGTCACGATTGACCGGACTCGAGTTTGACTCGAGCGATATTTTGATGTTCGACAAAAACATATGACAATGTGATTATCATGGTAAAATCCAAGTCATGGGTACTTGGCATAGAAAGTCCAAGTGGGTCACTTGGCATTGGGAAAGTCCAAGTCTTGAGTACTTGGCATGTAAAGTCCAAGCATGGGTCTTGGCAAGGGAAAGTCCAACATGGGTTGGCAAAGGAAAGTCCAAGCATGGGTCTTGGCATGGAAAGTCCAACATGGGTTGGCAAGGGAAAGTCCAAGCTTGAGTACTTGGCATTTGGAAAGTCCAAGGGGAATATTGGCGGCGTAAAGTCCAAGCGAGAGTCTTGGCGGCATAAGTCCAATGGTTGGAAGCGTAAAGTCCAAGCGGAGTCTTGGTAGCGTAAGTCCAATGTGCCTTGGCGGTATAGACATCATTAGCATGACAATAGCCGATGGAAGCATCTGAAGGCTAGCGTATGGATGAACAAGTCTTGGATGACTTGGAGGGATCCGATAGGCGTGAGGCTGATGGAGGTGGCTAGAAGGCTTAAGTCTAGGCTAAGGGTGGTCTAGCAAGTATGGGGGCGCCATACCTGAATTAAAACCTCATATTTGAGGTGTATCAGTCGACTGGTGTGAGTCAACTATGGTTTGACTGCGGGAAGTGTCTTGGCAGTCAACTGCCAGAGTTGGGCAGTCGACTGCTGGCCAGAGCAGTCGATTGATCTTGTGATCAGTCGACTGATGCTCGGAATTTCGGGCACAGAAGGTTCTCTAGTGGAGTGATCGGCCCGAACACTCGACTGATTAAGTCATCAGTCGATTGATGGGTATTATCAGTCGACTGATGGTGTATCCGTTGGACTTATCCGATGTGGTTCATGCTGTTGTGAGACAACGGATACAGGGGCAGTCGACTGATGGTCCCGATCAGTCGACTGCTAGGCAAAATCCAGCCCGAATGCAGGTTATAAAGGCAGCTTGGAAGGAGGGATTTTGGCATCTGTTCTTGAGAAGTTTTGGGGTGATTTGTTGCTGCAAATCAGGGCCTCCAAGTGCAATTCAAGCAACCATAAAGCAAGCATCTAAAAGCGCATTTGTAAAGTGTTCTTTACATGTTCTTGTGTATTTTATTTGTATCTTGCTTGTAATTCATTCTTATTATTGTAAGAATTGTTGTAAGAGGTTTCTCCGCCTCCAGATTATTCCGAGAAGGAGTTATTTGAGTAGTAGTGTGTGATTGGCATCACTAGGGCTCCTACAAGCCCAATCCATGAAGTAGGAACCACTCAGTTCAAAACCACGTTATATTGCGTGTTATGATTGTGTTGTCGTCTTTTATTATTGCATTTCATATTTCTGCTGCGCTAACAAGCTTTGTAGAGATGAACACGATCGTAATCCATCAAACGACGAATACGAGCTATTCACCCCCCCCCCCTCTAGCGATCACGAGATCCCCTACAATTGGTATCAGAGCAAGGAGCTCTTCTATGTGTTGGTGCAATCGGCCTAGGTTGACTCGAGTTTGACTCGAGCAGTGTTTTGATGATAGACAAAACTTATGACATGGGATTGTCATAGGAAAGTCCAACATGGAGTTGGCATGGAAAATCCAAGCATGGAGCTTGGTGTGGAAAAGTCCAAAGCATTGCGAAGTCGTGCGCTTGGTGCTTGGTGAGAAATGCATTGCAAAGTCGTGCGCTTGGTGCATTTGGAAAGTCTTAAGGATTTGGCAAGTTCACTAGGCTCGGGGTCCTTGAGTCGGTGAAGGATGGCATTGTGAAGCCATGCGCTTGATGCATCCGAGGGACCACCGGACGGGGAGCGAATGGAGTGAGGCTCAAGGGAAGAACACTTCTAGGGCAAGAGACGAGAAGGATGGCATTGCGAAGCCGTGTGCTTGACGCATCCAAGGGACGTAGGCCGAGGGAAGAGAGCTTCAGTGGAGAACTCCATAAGATATGAGGTGGACTTGGGCAAGTGGCTAAGACTGAGTGTCGAATGCTCAAACAGCTTCATGTTTGAGGTTTTACCCAACATCAGTCGACTGGCATAGGTGTCAGTCGACTGCTCTAGGTCATATGGGTTCGACCAGTGTTCGACTGAACAGGGTCTAGCTAATCAGTCGACTGCTAAGGGAGGGCAATCGATTGTTGACACCATCAGTCGACTGATGAGAGAGATCAGTCGACTGATCGAGGTGTTTTCAGCCACAGAATGATTTTCAGTCGAGTGCTCGCGCCAGCACTCGACTGATGGTGTTACCAGTCGACTGATGGGTATCATCAGTCGATTGATGTGTGATCCGTTGGAACTTGACCAACGTGGATCTGACCATTATGAGACAACGGTTGCAGGACCGATCGGGGATGGTCATGATCAATGATCGATGGGCGAAAAATCGCCTGATGCAAAGTTATAAATAGAGCTCAAGAGGGAGGATTTCGCCAAGACTTTTGTGAAGCTATTGGAGGGGAATTATTGTTGCATTCCAGACCTTCAAGAGTCATCTAAAGCAAGCAACAAGAAAGTGATCAAAGTAATTGTGTAAAAGTTCTCTTTTATTGTCTTTGTATTTCTTCTTGTATTTCATATTACTTGTTGTAATAGCTTGTACGAGGTTTCTTCACCTCCGACGTGTAGTTGAGAAGGAGTTTAGTTAGTGTCGTGCGCATAACTAGAGCTCGGTGAGCTCGCCCGTGGAGTAGGAACCATTCGGTGAGCTTGTATGTGTTGTTAGTATTTTCATTATTATTGTTATTCTGCTGCTCTAACGACAATCGTAGACAAGCAACGCAAGAAGAACGAACGAATTCCATCATACGACAATCGAGGGCTATTCACCCCCCTCTAGCCGACCACCATCGACCCTACAAGTGGTATCAGAGCCAAGTCACTTGTCGAGGACTAACTACCAACACAAGCACTACAAAATGGCCGGCGTCATCCATCCACCGAAATTCGATGGAGACTTTTCTTGGTGGAAGAAAAGGATGGAGGTATATCTTGAAATCGATTTTAATTTTATGATTATTGTAGAAAACGGTTTTGAGATGCCTAGGGACCAAGACAACAAGCCAATAGAAAAATCAAGATGGACCAAGGACCAAATGAAGGATTTCAAGACAAATCTCGAGGTAAGAAAACTACTTAGTGATTTGTTACCTAACCATATTTGGTCTAGATTAGGAACTTTTAGGGATGCCAAGGAATTATGGGAGAAGATAATGAAATTCCAAGAAAATTTCCAACCGGCACAAGTAGAGGAGAATGTCGAGGAAGAATCGTCATCCACATTTGATGATGTTGATGATTTGGTGGAGACCTCCACCTCTAGCATTGAGGGGGAGGAGAGGCAATCTTCCACTCCGAAGCAAGATCAAAACGAGGCATCTACCTCCAGAAGAAGTGACCAAGAGTCCTCCACTTCCCTAGGTAACTCAAGCATAATGATTTTAAATAAAGATCACATAATATGCTTTGAGTGTAGGGAGAAAGGGCATTACAAGAGTAAATGCCCAAAATTGGCCAAGGAAAATGCATAGGCACCAAAAGTCAACCAAAAGTCAAAGGATGTCGGAGTCCCCACAACTAGAAGCAAAGAGCACATTGTGTACTTCAAATGCAACCAACGGGGATACTACCGAAGCTAATGCCCTAGGGGGAGGAAGAAAGGGCAAGAAGTTGTATCTCATGTAGGGGGAGCTTCCAAAGCTAACCCTAAAGTATATTTAGTTAATGCACCTTCAATTCCTAAAGTAAAAAAGCATGCTAAGAATTATTTTAGCTCTCTTACAATTATTAATGAAAAGCATGCTAGTAGGAAGAAATATGTTTGTCTATGTGCCAAGCATGTTCATATATCTAAGGACAAACCTAGGACCAATAACACTAGAACTATTTTACCTAGGGAATCAATTAGGAGAGTAGAGGAAAATTTGGATATTAATCCCAAAAAGTCTAGGCACATGCCTAAGAAGAAGAGGTCTTCCCAAAAATCTAATGAACAATCAAAATTGGGAAAATTAGAATTAGAAAACCAAGTCTTGAGGTCAAGACTTGAGAGAATGGAAAAGACCCTTAGGATTATAGAAAACTCTATTCAAGGGTCAAATGCCCAAAAGTCAAGACCTAGGGTTCAAGAATGGTCTAAGGGCAAGGAAGGTTTGGGTCACAAACCTAAGCCCAAGAAGACTTATCATAATGTTTCATTTGATTATGGAACAACATCTAGGTCTAGGAAAACCAAGGCTAATAGGGAAGTTATCCCTAAGACTAGCCATGGTGTTTGCTTAGTGGCTAAGGACTTAAGAAAAACCAAGAAAGCCACTAAGAAGGTCAAAGGGGGAGTTACCTCTAGAGTTGACCTAAGAAAGACCCAAAAGACTATGGCTTCAAAGCCTAAAAGGGTCATTAGGAAGGTATCTAGGAAAGTTATCCCTAGTGAATTCCTTGTTAACCCAAGGAGCTCCAATAGGTATTGGGTTCCTAGGAGCGTGATCGATTCACGCTAGATGGGTTAGAGTGTGTCAACCCTAAGTGGATGGGTAGTTAACGTAGCCATGATGAGTTGACACATTAGGATGTGCCAATATGCTTTGAAAAGTTGAAAAATAATTAAATTGGCATAAATAAGTCTTAGAGGTATGGGTGTGTCATTTAGGGTTTATGGCACACTTGGGAGATAATGGTATTAAGGCAAATTAGAATGAATTCCTAGAAATGACAATTTGGATTTAACACTTAGGTATTTTATACCTTAGTATATTTTACTTGCCATGATTTATTTGTCTTGCCATGTCATGACATCATTTTCATTTTTATCTCTAAAAATGTCATGATCATGTTTAGACTTATTTTTAGATGTCATGTATGCTTAGTTCTCATTCACATGCCATGACATCATGATTTTGGCATATGCTTTCATTTATATCATATCTATGCCATAATCATCATCATGCATAAAATAAAATGGAATTAAAGACAATGTCATGATTTGAAGTCCCATTTATAAGGGAATTAAATAGAGTTGCCTTAGAATATGCATGAGACCATTAAAGAACAAAAACTCACATCTCACTAGAATACTTGCCTTGAATGTGTTTTGCACATTTAGATACAAGTGAGATGTTTAGGAAAAAGAAATTAAAGGTTTCAAAAATATTTTGAAAACATTTTGAAAAACCTTGGTGAAGTCTATCTTTTGATAGCTATCACCATTGAATGGGATGATACAAAGAGGGCTAAATATTGAAGCTTTTCAAAAAATTTGAACTTTGTGTCAATCTCGCTAACTTGTGGGTAAAATAATTTTCAAATATTTTTCACCCATAATGATTGTGATAAGTAATATACATATCAAATTTCAAGATTTTTCAACATATGTATATTTACTTACGAATTTCAGAAATTCATTTCTGAAATTCAGCAAACTGCAAATGCAGTTATCAGTCGACTAGCATAGATACTAGTCGACTGATGACAAGTCCAGTCGACTGGTAGCTGAGAGAGTAGACTGACACAGGCTGATTTCGGGTAAACCTTGGTGGTTATGCCCATGTTCAGCTGTGTTTTGGTCTCCTAACCACTCCTGACCCTAGGACATGCTTGGGAGAGCATTAGAAATGGTTGAAATCCATTGGACATGGATTAGGAGAAGTGTTTAGGGAGAGTATCAATTTTGATTTGGTTAATGATCTTATTGGCTTAGGGACTCTCCAAGGACATTGTTGGTGCAATGGTCAAGGGGAAGCAAGCCTCTAGGGGGAGGTATCCATCATGGGAAGATGAATGTGTATTTCCTCATGGGAGGAAAATTGAGTTGTCTCTCTTAAGTGATATGGGATCACTAGAAAGATTGTAGGCATGTGTTCCTCCAAGGGAGAGATTGTAAGATCTCATTGGGATATGAGACATTCATACCCTTGGGGAGGATCTTTTTGATTTAATGTCAAAAAGGGAAAGAAGTTACCAAGTTACCAATTAGGGTTGGAATTCTCATTGGATGTGAGAATTGCCAATATGGGAGAATTGGTAGACTTGAGATGGTAGTTTTGTCAATCATCAAAAAGGGGGAGATTATTGGTGCAATCGGGCCAGGTTGACTCGAGTTTGACTCGAGCAGTATTTTGATGATAGACAAAACTTATGACATAGGATTGTCATAGGAAAGTCCAACATGGAGTTGGCATAAAAAATCCAAGCATGGAGCTTGGTGTGGAAAAGTCCAAAGCATTGTGAAGCCGTGCGCTTGGTGCTTAGTGAGAAATGCATTGCGAAGCCGTGCATTTGAAAAGTGTTGAGGATTTGGCAAGTTCACTAGGCTCGGGGTCCTTGAGTCAGTGAAAGATGACATTGCGAAGTCGTGCACTTGATGCATTCAAGGGACCGTCGGACGGGGAGCGAATGGAGTGAGGCCCAAGGGAAGCAGACTTCTAGGGCAAGAGACGAGAAGGATGGCATTGCGAAGTCATGCGCTTGATACATCCGAGGGACGTAGGCCGAGGGAAGAGAGCTTCGGTGGGGAACTCCATAAGGGATGAGGTGGACTTGGGCAAGTGGCTAAGACTGAGTGTCGGATGCTCAAACAGCTTGATGTTTGAGGTTTTACCCAACATCAGTCGACTGGCATAGGTGCTAGTCGACTGCTCTAGGTTGTATGGGTTCGACTAGTGTTCGACTGAACAGGGTCTAGGTGATCAGTCGACTTCCAAGGGAGGGCAGTCGACTATTGACACCATCAGTCGACTGATGAGGGAGATCAGTCGACTGATCGGGGTATTTTCAGCCACAGAATGGTTTCCAGTCGAGTGCTCGCGCAGCACTCAACTGATGGTGTTACCAGTTGACTGATGTGTGATCTATTGGAACTTGACCAATGTGGATCTGGCCATTGTGAGACAATGACTACAGGACCAGTCGACTGATGGTCATGATCAGTCGACTGATGCGCGCGAAATCATCTTGGTGCAGGTTATAAATGGAGTTCAAGAGGGAGGATTTCGCCAAGACTTTTGTGAAGCTATTGGAGGGGAATTGTTATTGCATTCCAGACCTTCAAGAGCCATCTAAATCAAACAACAAGAAAGTGATCAAAGCAATTGTGTAAAAGTTCTCTTTTATTGTCTTTGTATTTCTTCTTATATTTCATATTACTTGTTATAATAGCTTATACGAGGTTTCTCTACCTCCGATGTGTAGTCGAGAAGGAGTTTAGTTAGTGTCGTGCGCATAACTAGAGCTCGGTGAGCTCGCCCGTGGAGTAGGAACCATTCAGTTCCGAATCACGCATATCTTGTGTATGCTTGTATGTGTTGTTAGTATTTTCATTATTATTGTTATTCCGCTGCGCTAACGACAATCGTAGACAAGCAACACAAGAAAAACGAACGAATTCCATCATACGACGATCGAGGGCTATTTACCACCCTCTATCCGGTCACCATCGACCCTACACTATGGACTAACACCCGGGAGCAAAACCGCTAGAGGAAGAAAGATGGAGTTTGAAGAACAACAAGGATGGGACATCAACACGCCGATCCCATATACCTTCTATGGACAAGAAGGGTTTAGACAATGGAAGGTGAGGATTGAAGATTTTATGATGATGATGGACTTAGATGATTGGGCCACCTTGATGGAAGGGTTCCAATTTCGAAGAGGGTCTAAGGGAGGGTTCCTCAAAATGAAGAAGTGGACCGAAGAACAACTCCAAGGATTCGAAAGGAGTAATAAGGTAATCAAATTTTTGAGCGATTTAATTCCTAACGAGAGTCTTGGCAGCATAAAGTCCAAGCGAGAGTCTTGGCGGCATAAGTCCAATGGTTGGCAGCGTAAAGTCCAAGCGGAGTCTTGGCAGTGTAAGTCCAATGTGCCTTGGCAGTGTAGACACTGTTAGCATGATAATAGTCGATGGAAGCATCTGAAGGCTAGCGTATGGATGAACTAGTTATGGATGACTTGGAGGGATCCGATAGGCGTGAGGCTGATGGAGGTGGCTAGAAGGCTTAGGTCTAGGCTAAGGGTGGTCTAGCAAGTATGTTGGTGCAACAATGCTCCAAGCATTTATATGTTTTGATGTTTGGATAATCATTTAAGTTAGGCAATGTGTTGTGATCTAATTGCGAATGTGTTTAAGTGACAGGTAAAAGAGAAGTCCAAGTATGATCTTGGCAAAGGAAGTCCAAGGGATGGACTTGGCAGCATAAGACCAAGCTTGTAGTCTTGGCAGCGTAAAGTCCAAGTGAACCTTGGCAAAGGAAGTCCAAAGTAAGGTCTTGGCAGCATAAGTCCAAGCTTGTAGTCTTGGCAGCGTAAAGTCCAAGTGAACCTTGGCAAAGGAAGTCCAAAGTAAGGTCTTGGCAGCATAAGTCCAAGCTTGTAGTCTTGGCGTAAAGTCCAAGATTTGGCAACCCAAGACATGACGAACCAAGGAAGCTCTTGGAAGCAAAGCGCAAAGGATGAACAAGTCGCGGACTTGAGGGATCCCGAAGGCGCAAGGCTTAATACTGAGCTGAGCTAGAAGGTTGAGTCTAGGTCTAGGGTATAAAGACAAGTATGAATTATTCATACTTGTCGGTGAAAACGACCATCGATCGCTGCATTGGCATCCGAGTGATCGTAGCATCGATCATTGCTATCAAACAACGATCGTGATCAAGGAAAGAAATGCCACGAATGCACGATCTCACTGATCGGCCCGTGATCACTGATCGATCACTCCATCGATCGATGGATGGAGATCGATCGACCGATCACCGTTGGAGATGCGGCTCGAATCTCCGGAGATCGCGTTTAGGCCGTTGGTGGCAATGATCGTGATGGCATGCATCAGTCGACTGATCGAGGCCCAACGGGAAAAACAGCCCCTCTTCTATAAAAAGGGGTCATGGGGAGCATGGTGAGGCTAGTGCTCTAACTCCTAACTTCATCCTCGTGCTCACCAAGTTTTCTAAGTGTTTTTAGCAATCCAAAACCTCCTCTTCTCTTGTTCTTCATCATCCATCTTTGTAAAGAAGAGGAGTGTATTGTAAGAAAGGTTTCTCCACCTTGGTTCATCCAAAGGAGAAGATAGTGAAGCTTGGCTAGGGCTAATCCACCTTACGGATTGCCGTGGAGTAGGAGCGTCATCTCCGAACCACGTAAATTGGGTGTTAGCGTTTGGTTTCTTATTTCGTATTTGTATTCATTTTGTATTTGTATTGCTTCCGCTAACTCGATTGTAGAAACGAAGAAACGCTAATCACCCCCCCTCTAGCGTTACAAAGGTCCTAACAAAGTATGGGGGCATTATACTTGGGTTAAAACCTCATGTTTGAGGTGTATAAGTTGACTGGGACCATGGGTCAGTCGACTAGCGTGAGTCAACTAGGGTTTGACTGCGGGAAGTGTCTTGGCAGTCAACTGTCATAGTTGGGAAGTCAATTGCTGGCTAGGGCAGTCGACTGATCTTGTGATCAGTCGACTGATGCTCGGGATTTCGAGCACAGAAGGTTCTCCAATCGAGTGATCTGCTTGAACACTCGACTGATTGAGTCATCAGTCGAATGATGGGTAGTATCAGTCGATTGATGGTGTATCCGTTGGACTTATTCGATGTGATTCATGCCGTTGTGAGACAATGGATACAGGGGCAGTCAACTGATGGTCTGGATCAGTCAACTGCTAGGCAAAATTCAGCCCGAATGCTAGTTATAAAGGTAGCTCAGAAGGAGGGATTTTGGCATCGGTTCTTGTGGAGTTTTGGGGCGATTTGTTGCTGCAAATCAGGGTCTCCAAGTGCAATTCAAGGAACTACAAAGCAAGCATCCAAAAGCACATTTGTAAAGTGTTATTTACGTGTTCTTGTGTATTTTATTTGTATCTTGCTTGTATTTCATTCTTATTGTTGTAAGAATTGTTGTAAGAGGTTTCTCCGCCTCCAGATTATTCTGAGAAGGAGTTATTTGAGTAGTGGTGTGTGATTGGCATCACTAGGGCTCTTACGAGCCTGATCTATGGAGTAGGAATCATTCGGTTCCGAGCCATGTTATATTGCGTGTTGTGATTGTGTTGTCGTCTTTTATTATTGCATTTCATATTTCCGCTGCGCTAACAAGCTTTGTAGAGATGAACATGATCGTAGTCCATCAAACGATGAATACGAGCTATTCACCCCCCTCTAGCGGTCACGAGATCCCCTATATTGATATTTAACAATGAGTTTGACCATTGTTTGATAACGGATTGATCATATGATTGACATGGGTTTAACCATATGAGGAGATAGCTTTATGGGGAGATTGTCGAAACAATTGACCTCAGGTTAAGATTGACCTAGCTCAAGTAGGACTCGAGAGAAGCCAAAATATTGGCTATTTGGCATGAAAAATCCAAGCATGGTCTTGGCAATGTTAAAATCCAAGTCATGGGCACTTGGTGTGTGAAAGTCCAAGTCATGAATACTTGTCAATTGGGAAGTCCAAGAATAGTCTTGGCAAGGAAAGTCTAAAGGTATAGTCTTGACGACATAAGTCTAAGTATGTAGTCTTGGCGACGTAAAGTCCAAGTGAACTTTAGCGGTGAAAGTCCAAGTATAGATGCTTGGCAATTGGGAAGTTCAAGAGTGTGATACTGGCAGCGTAAAGTCCAAGCATTTAGTCTTGGTAGCATAAGTCCAATGTTTGACAGCGTAAAGTCTAAGAATGGAGTCTTGGCAGCATAAATCCAAATGAACCTTGGCAAGGAACTTGGTTGGCATGGCATAACCGATAGAGGCACTTGAAGGCTAGTGTAAGGATGAAGAGTCACAGACTCGAGAGATCCGAGAGGCATGAGGTTGATGGAAGTGGAATGAAGGCTTAGGTCTAGGCTAAGGGTGTTTATCAAGCATAAGGGGATCATACTTGAGGTTAAACCTTATTGTTGAGGTTTATCAGTCGACTGACCGAGTGTTTGACACTCGGGAGTTGAGTTGACTCAGAGCAGTCGACTGGTAGTGTAGTTGATTGAGGCTCGACTGCTCGAGTTGTGCTCTAGCAGTCAACTTCTAGTTGTGGGCAATCGACTGGGCTTGAGCAGTCGACTTCTATGGATGGTAGTCGACTGGTGTTTACGGACACGAGCACAGAACGATCGATAGTCGATTGGCAATCGACTACTGGCTTGGCAGTCGATTAGGGGTTGATGGCAATCGACTGTCAAGGCATCCATTGGCTAGAATGCCAACGTGGATTAAGTCTGTTGTGAGACAATGACACTGTAGGCATTTGATTGCTAGGTGAAGATTCAGGTCACGTAGAGGCATAAAAGGAGCTAAACGGAGAGGATTTCGACAGCAGTTCTAGAGGCGATTTGAGACGAAGTGCTGGTGTATTTCAGGGTCCTTCAAACTCTCCCAAAGCAACTAATAAGCAAGCAATCAAAAGTCCTAGTTTGTAAAGTATGTTCACTTCTTGCCTCATTTGCTTATTGTATTTGCTTGTATTTATTTCTTATTATTGTAAGAATCTTGTAAGAGGTCTCTCCACCTTTGGATTGTTCTGAGAAAGAGAAGATTTAGTGGTGATGTATATCACTAGAGCTCACTTAAGCTTGACCCTGTGGAGTAGGAACCCTAAGTTCTGAACCACATTATATTCTTATGTATTGCTTGTATGTATTTATCTTTATTTTTTTTATGTATTTGTATTTGTATATTCCGCTGCGCACTAATTTATTGTAGACGAGCACGCAATCGAGTGATTGAATCAAGTGCAAACTCAAGAATTGCTATTCACCCCCTCTAGTGGACATATCGGTCATTACAATTGGTATCAGAGCTCGGTGTGCTCCAAAGAACAAGTCGCCCTGATTATCTACAATTGGTATCAGAGCGAGGTCGCTCTTCAAAGGACTAATCACCAAGAGAGCAAAGCGCTAGAGGAGAAGAAGAAAGATGGAGATGCCAAACATTGGATTTACCCACGACATCAACACACCACCATCCTACGAAGACTACAGATTTGAGGGTTTTGATCAATGGAAAGCAAGGATTGAGAACTTCCTAATGATGATGGATATCAAGCTATGGTCTGCCTTGATAGAAGGTTGCAAATTTCCAAGGGCCAAGAAGGGAGGAATCCTCAAAATGGAGAAATGGACCAAAGAGCAACTCAAGAAATTTAAGACAAACCTTAAGGTAATTCAAATGCTAAGTAATTTAATTTCTAATGATGTATTGTCAAAATTAGATGACTATAAGGATGCCAAAGAGTTTTGGGGTGAATTGGAAAAGTTCCATGAAAATTCCTCACCAACTCAAAAAGTAAAGGATTCCAAGGAGGAGTGTTCATCATCTCAAGCTCAAGAAGACTCGGAAGTTGAGAGATGCTCAACATCCGAAGAAGAAAATACATCATCATCATCCCAAGGTCTTAAGGATTCGGAGGTTAAAAGGGAATCAATATCCGAGTCGGTAAAAGAGGTAGAAGAATTGAAGGTAGCCTCCACCTCTAGGATTGAGAGGGAGGAGAGACCTTCCACGCTAGAGGAAGAGCAAGAAGAAACTTCTACATTCGAAAGAGATGAAGAGCAAGCTCACGATTCCTTTACCCCTATAGGTAACTCAAGTGCATTAGTTAAAAATAAAAATCATATAACTTGCTTTGAGTATAGAGAACAAGGGCACTATAAGAGCAAGTGTCCAAAATGAGTCAAGCAAGCTCAACTGACACCAAAAGTCAATGAGACGCCAAAGGAAGCCAATGCCCAAAGTCAAAAGAGCAAGGAACATATTATTTGCTTTAAATGCAATCAAAGGGGGCCACTACAGGAGCCAATGTTTTAAGAGAAGACAACCTAAGAAGGACAAAGGAGGGAGCTCAAGTGTAGGGGGAGTTAACGCAAACCCTAAGGTATCATTTAATAATGCTCCTTATTTGCGTAACAATTAAAAGCATGTTAGGAATTTTATTGCAATTTATCATAAAAAGCATGCTAGCAGTAAGCCAAAGAATCAATCTAGAAATAAATATTTTTGTCTAGGTGCTAAAAGTTATGAATTTAAGTCTAAGGATAAATCTAAATAAATTTCCTCAAGATCTAGCTCATCTAAGGATAATAATCTAGGCAATAATCTCAAGAAATCTAGACACATGCCTAGGAAGAAAAATATCTCAAGAAATAATGGAAATTCAAAAATTGAGGTATTAAAAAAGGAAAATCAAGTATTGAGGTCAAGACTTGATAAATTAGAAAAGATCCTTGGAAAAGTGACCAATTCAATTAAAGGATCTAGTAGTAAGAACTTAAGTTCCAGGAGGCAAGACCTACCTAAGGATAAAAAAGATTTGGGTCACAAACCTAAGTCCAAGAAAGTAATGCCCACCTACCATAGTGTTCCATTTGACTATGGAATCTGTTAGTTATAGCCCTAAGAACCAATCATGTGATGGTTGAATAGGGAACATTTTGTATCATATTCTATAAAGGCAAAGGATTGGTTATTATATTTAAGTCTTGCTTGTGCCAGCTAAATTAAATATAGTAATGCCCTAGAAAAGTAGGTTCTTATCTACAGCACATCAATTGGCAGAATTGATTATGAGAGGCTGTAGAGAACACTTTCTAAATGTTCCTAGTCAAGTATTAATATGCAAGGGCAATATTAATACATAAAGACTAGCATGTAGGTCAATTGATGACTTGATCTCACAAGTCATGGATATATGATATCAAGTTGACACATGGGTATATATTAGAGAATATATACTGAACTGACCCGCCATGAGAAAGTTTCATGGATCGTTATATGAGTGTCATAAACTTTCTCATGTGACTATTGGTATGAATAGTCCTCAGACCTGAAGTCACTACAGTTCCCTACATAAGGAGTTATGTACTTTGGTATCGTCAAACGTCACCCGTAACAGGGTGGACCATAAAGGCGATTACTAGGTATATAACAAATTATGCGGAGGGATGTGAGTGATGTAGATGGGATCTATCCCTCTCATATGACGAGAGTGATATCGGTGGGCCCCTTGATTGAGTAGAACTACTAAAACGCATGGTCATGCTCGAATGAGTCAATATGAGATATTGAGCTCATTTGTTTGAGTTAGTTTACTCAGGGATCAAGAAACACATAGATTGATCGAGGATGACACGGTCTATGCCTCATTGATCAATCTGATATCAAGGATAGAAGGACACAGTCATATATTATAGTAGTCACGGAAAGGTTAGTCGGATCTTGACTTATCTCATAACTTGGGTAGCAATGATGTATTGCTAGATGCCGCTCATTGCTTGTGTATCTAAAAGAGTTTAGGTCCACTGCCAACGTTATGAGAGCCTATAGGGTCACACACAAAGAGCATGATAATTAGAGGAATTAGAGTATTCTAGTTTGACTAGAATAATTTGGGAATAAGCTTAAGTACAAAATGGTTTTTGGACTTTAAGCTTAATGAGAATTTTAGCTAATTGATTTAATGAGATTAATTCAATATGTTACCTCATTGATTTAATAAGATTAATTCAATATGATAACATAAGCTTAATTGAATTAATAAGATTAATTCAATATGATAACATAAGCTTAATTGAATTAATAAGATTAATTCAATATGATAACATAAGCTTAATTGAATTAATAAGATTAATTCAACATGCATGAATGCCACATAAGAATGCCACATAAGCATGCCACATAAGCATGCCACCTAAGCATCCACCTAAGCTAGATAAGGTGGAAGGAAACAAAATGGTTTTGTCTCCTTAAGTGGCCGGCCAAACAAATGTCCCAATGCAATGGATTGCATTGAATGTGTGGAGGTGAAAGGGTTTTTCCAACCCTATAAAAGACCCCATGGAGTGGCCGGCCAAAGCAATTGTGGGTGTGGTTGTTGGGAGCTTGAGGCTTGGAGAGAGCTTGAGAGCTTATTGTTGTGTGGCTTTTGTGAGTGTAGCAAGAAGAGTAGTCTTCTTCTTCCCTTCTCCTTTTCCCTAGCTTCCTCTCCTTTAGGGACTTCTCTAGCAAGAAGTAAAGGAGAGCTCCTCTAGTTTTCTTTTGTGAGACAAGAGCTTGCTCGTGTGGATACATATAGAGGCACGGACACTTGAACGTGCTAAAGATCCAACAAACAAAAGGAAGAAGCGGGATTAACAAGGGCACGCAACAAAGGTAATCCTCTCCTATAAGATAGGCTTGATTTAGAGAAATTTATTTTATACGAGTTTGCTTTCGCATGGATCACTTGGAAGGGATCCTAATTTTTCCGTTGCGCATATGCCATTTGGCATAAAGAATTCCCTACAGAATCATCTCTAGGTCTAGGTAAACAAAGGTCACAAGGAAAGTCATCCCTAGAGTTGACTACGGTAGATGTCTAGTAGCTACTATTTCAAAGAAATCTAGGAAAGTCACTAACAAAGTTATAAGGGAAGTTATCCCTAGGGTTAACCTAGATAAGGCCCAAATGATCAAGGTCTCAAAGCCTAGGAGGGTCATTAGGAAGGTACTAAGGGAGGTTATTCCTAGTGAGTACCTTATGAACCCAATGAGCTCAAATAGATTTTAGGTTCCTAGGAGTGTGATTCCATCACGCTATATGGGTTTAAGGTATGTCAACCCTAAGTGTATGGGTAATTAATTTAACCATTGTAGAGTTGACACTTTAGAACATTTTCAAGGTCATGTAATACCTTAGAAATAAGTTTGGATTTTAATCCTAAAGGAATTTGGGATGTGCTAATAGAATTTAAGAAGTGTGAAAAATCAATCATAATTGACACAATTAGATTTAGAGTCAATGGTGTGCTATTTTGGATTTTTGGTACACTTAAGAATTTGGGCATTATGGCAAAATTAGGATTTAATTCTAGCAAATGATAATTAATATTAAAATTGAGGTATTCTTATACCTTTACATTTTATTTGTCATGTTTTGTTTGTTATGTGTTATGTCATGACATTATATTTCATTTAATCATATAAAATGTCATAAAAATGCTTAGGTTAATTATGTCATGTTTATGTTTAGGTTTATTTTTATGTCATGACATCATGATTATTAGTTATGCTTTAAATTATGCACATTCTTATGTCATGATCATCATTCATGCATTTAGGTTAATAAAAATGAATTGAGGACAATGACATGATTTGAAATCTCATTATAAGGGAATCAAATAGAGTTGTCTAGACAAATGCATGAGACCCTAGATTAGGGAAGAACAAAAACTCACATCTCACAAAAATATTAAATTGATATGTGTACGTGTATATTGATACACCCTAGACACATGCGAGATGTTAGAAAAATGAGTTCAGTTCGTGGTGCATAGTTCTTGCATCTAGATGAATTCAAACTCATAATATGACATTGATGAATCATGAGGAAAGCTAATATATAAGTCATGTACATCTAGCTCATAGATCATGGTTCGATATAAGGATGTCTCCACGGGGATGGCGTGGTTGCTAAGGCACGGCGGAGCTTGCGGATAAGGCAAGGGTCGATTCGGGAGGAGGTCCAAAGCCTTTCCTAGATTCAGATGACCCCCACGTGTCTTGGCCACCATGTCAAGGCCCATAGAACCCTCCGTGATTTACCTCCCTCACAATGGTCATGGAACAGGCCAGTGGAGGCCACTAGGTTGGTGGATTCCAACCTTTTGCGGATGGTTCAATATAAGATTTTAAAATCATTTTGAAAAACTTTAGTGAAGTCTATCTTTTGATAGCAATCACCATTGAAGAAGTTGATACAAAGTAGATCAAAAACATTGAAGTTTCAAGAGTTTTGAACTTTGTATCAATCTCTTAATTTAATAAGTATTTTAATTTAAAATTATTTTTCATCCATTGTATTCCTAATAAGTAATATACATATGAATTTTCATGATTTTTCAAAATACATATATTTACTTATAAATTTTTAAATATGAATTCTGAAATTGATTTTCTACATTTACAGAAACCAATCGACTGCCTCTTGGAGTAGTCGACTGGTGGAGTATTCAGTCGAATGATGACTGATTTTAATCGACTATTGGGTCTGATATGGGTCGAACAAGGCTTGTTCAACCATGAATAAACCAAGTTGGTCTACCCTAACTACTCCTAACCCTAGGACATGCTTGGACAAGCATTGGAAGGGTCTAATGTTCATTGAAAATGAATGAGAGAAGTTGGGAAGAGTAAGAATTAGTTTTAAGGATGGTGAAAGTTCAAGTTTGAACTTTTACTCTAAATTTTGATGGTCTAGTGTTCCTATTGGCTTAGGAACTCTCCAAAGATATTGTTGGTGTAATGGTCAAGGGGGATAAAGCCTTAGGGGAAAGGTTATCCATCATGGGATGATGGATGATTTTTTCCTTAAAGAGGGAGAAATGAAGGGTTTGTGTTAGGAAACTCTCATTTTGCTCACCAAAGGGGGAGAAGTGAAGGTTTTGATAAATCTTCATTTTCCCTTGCATTTGGTGATATGGGACTTATTACTAGGGAGAATGAAGACATTCTAGATGATTTTGGATCAAGGGGAAGAATGTAGGATCTCATGGGAGATGAGACATTGAATACCCTTGGAAAACTTTTTGATGTATGTCAAGAAGAGGGAGAATTGATGGTTTAAGTTAGGTAGCCTAATTTAAAAGTTTTGTCAAACATCAAAAAGGGAGAGATTGTTAGTGCAATTAACCCATATCACGATTGACCAAACTCGAGTGGGACTTGAGCAGTATTTTGATATTTGACAATGGGTTTGACCATTGTTTGACAATGGATTGATCATACGGTTGACATGAGTTTGACCATATGATGAGATATTTTTATGGGGAGATTGTTGAAGCAATCGGTTTCAGGTCAAGGTTGACCTAGCTCGAGTAGGACTCAAGAGAAGTCCAAGTCTTAGTTATTTGACATGAAAAGTATAAGCATGGGTCTTGGCAATGGTAAAGTTCAAGTCATGGGCACTTGGTGTGTGAAAGTCCGAGTCTTGGGTACTTGGCAATTGAAAAGTCCAAGTCACGGGTACTTGACAATTGGAAAGTCCAAGAATGGTCTTGGCAAGGAAAGTCCAAAGGTATAGTCTTGGCGACATAAGTCCAAGTGTGTAGTCTTGGCGGCGTAAAGTCCAAGTGAACTTTGGCGGTGAAAGTCCAAGTATAGATGTTTGGTAATTGAGAAGTCTAAGGGTGTGATATTGGCGGCGTAAAGTCCAAGCATGTAGTCTTGATAACATAAATCCAATGTTTGACAGTAAAAGTCCAAGCATGGAGTTTTGGCAGCATAAGTCCAAATGAACCTTGGCAAGAAACCCTATTAGCATGACATAGTCGATGAAGACACTTGAAGGCTAGTGCAAGGATGAAGAGTCACGAACTTGAGGGATCCAAGAGGTACGAGGTTGATGGAAGTGGATTGAAGGCTTAGGTCTAGACTAAGGGTGTTTATCAAGTATGAGAGGATCATACTTATGGTTAAACCTCATTATTGAGGTTTATCAGTCGACTGACTGAGTGTTTGACACTCGGGAGTCGAGTTGACTCGGAGCAGTTGATTGGAATTATGCCCAGTTGACTAGTAGTGCAGTCGACTGAGGCTCAATTGCTCGAGTTGTGCTATGGCAGTCGACTTCCAGTTGTGCTATGGCAACTGTTATGGATGACAATCGACTAGTGTTTGTGGACACGAGCACAAAATGATTGGTAGTCGACTGGGTAGTCGACTAGGGGTTGATGGCAGTCGATTGCCAAGATATCCTTTGACTAGAATGCTAACATGGATTAAGTCTATTGCGAGATGACATTGTAGGCAGTCGACTGGTACCTTTTGGCAGTTGACTGTTAGGCAGAAATTTAGGACACACGAAGGCATAAAAGGAGCTCGACGGGGAGGATTTCGACAGCGGTTCTAGGGGCGATTTGAGGTGAAGTGCTGGTGCATTTCAGAGTCCTTCAATCTCTCCCAAAAGCAACCAACAAACAAGCAATAAAAAACCCTAGTTTGTAAAGTATTTTCACTTTTTGTCTCATTTGCTTGTATTTATTTCTTATTGTTATAAGTATCTTGTAAGAGGTTTCTCCATCTCCGGATTATTCCGAGAAGGAGAAGATTTAGTGGTGGTGTGCATCACTAGAGCTCACTTGAGCTTAACCCGTGGAGTATAAACCATAGGTTCCGAATCACGTTATATTATTGTGTATTGTTTGTGTGTGTTTGTCTTTATTTCATTTGTGCATTTGTATTTGTATATTCCACTGCGTACTAACTGATTGTCGACGAGCAGACAATTGAGCGATCGAATCAAGCGCAAAATTAAGAACTACTATTCACCCTCCTCTAGCGGACATATCAGTCCCTACATCCGCTGTAGGATTTCTTGGACACGTTGTTTGAGCAGAAGCATTTCAGTGAACCCTCAAAAGATCAAAACAATTATAAGTTTTTGGATAGCAGAGAGGACTTCGGACAACAAACATAATTCTTTTACAATGAGAATGAGATTCTCCATTTTCAGAGAAGATTATGTGTTCCTAAGATACACCATATTAAGGAAGATCTACTCTAGGAAGCATATCGATCTAGATTAGTAATCCATTTGGACGAAAAATCGGATGGATCAAGATTTAAAACGTTCCTACTAGTGGAACGACATAAAGCACATTGCCGATTTCATAGCTTAATATTTGGTGTGTCAACAAGTAAAGGTAGAACGTCAGAGACCAACAGGGTTACTTTAGGGGATTCAGATACCGGAATGGAAGTTGGAGCATATTATGATGGACTTTGTTGTGAGATCACCAAGAACTTGGGAAGGACATGATGTGATTTAGGTAATCATTGACTAATTAACCAAGTATGTTCATTTTCTACTGATCCATAAGATGGATTTGTTGGATCGTTTAGTGGAATTATACTGCAAGAAGATTTCCAAACTTCATAGAGTATCATCGAGTATATTATCTTATAGAGATTCACGATTCACCTTATGAGTCTGGCAAAGTCTCCAACATGTCATGGGTATAGAGCTCCACTTTGGTAAAATTTATACCCTTAGACAGATGGTTAAACATAGCATATCATTCAAACTTTGATAGATTTATTGGGCACACGTAATGAATTTTAGAGGCTGTTTGAGAACTAAAAAAAATATCCGAGCTTAATACCTCACTTATTTACTTAAGATGTGTGACGTTTTTAAAGTAAAGTTGATTAGCATGATATTGTTTACTCATTATACTTAAGTAAGAAATTTGAGGACTAAATTTTTATCAAGGGGAGAATATTAAATATGACAAATAAATAAAAGAGATCCCACCTAAATTTTTAACTAGAATATTAATGAAATAGAAAATTTTAATTAGGTAATTACTTATTGAATTTTTTCAAGAATTTTTAGGAAGTTTTCAAGAATTAAATTGATTTTTATGGTTTTTTATAGGGATAAAGTTAATAGGCTTAGATAATTATCAAAGTAGTGTATGATGTGCTTAATTAATCAAAGGTTAAATAAGCCCCCAGGATTGTAGTGCATCGACATGTAGTTTTTTAGATATCAAAGGTTCAAGTTTCAACTGCGATATATTTATAGGAATTTCTTTCAAACGGAGTGCTAACCCTAAGAAAGATGGGTTGTTGGATCGTTCACTATGTGCACTTCACTGTTAAGGTGCATTGGACATGCACGTCAGTGGCTCTTCCAGTATTACACATACTTAGAGTTTTAACAAAAACCAGATTAGTGTCATCTGGAATTCTGGAAGAATGTAACTGTTGAGAATCTCGAAAATCCTCGTAGTCTTGGTTAGCTACTTGATTTTGTAGTTGTCTAAGTTCAGTTTCAACTAGATTAAGACGAGTTTCAAGCATAGAAAGACGGGTCTCTAGTAAGTGTGTTCGAGAGGAAACTAGCCTAGGTGTGTCAGGAATGTCAATTTTAAAATTTTCTTTAAGACAGGTATTACAAATTTGTTGCCTACATTTCTTGCAAGTTCCTCGTTTGTTGACTGCAGGATAAAACCCACAAGAGGAACAAGGAGTATGTGCAGTTCCCTCTTTAAGTTGTCACTCATGTTCGCAGGTGACTGGTTGTTTTCCTTTGGAGCGGTCGTCTAGACGGTACATTAAATTAATTTCTTCTTCTTCTGCCTCATTATTTAGAAATCCTAATTCGTCAAAATCTTTATTTAAATATGTCGGCATTTGAATGCCATATTTTTCGGCATAACTACCAGGTGGTGTAGTGAGTGAATTTATTAATGAGTAGTCAGTTGTAGATTGGATTTCTTCCATATCATCTACAGAGATAATTGAATATATGGAGGAGGTATCTGAAATATCTGATTGTATTTCCAGAAGATCTAAATTAGTACATTGGACCAAAGTGGATTCCTTAGTGTATAGTTTTTTTCTATTGGGACAGGCTGAAGATAAATGTCCTGTTTTGTTACATGCGAAACAAGTAATGGTATTAGCATAAGTCTTTTTTGGATTAAATCGTCTAACATGTTTATTTTTGTTTAGGTAAGGTTTTCGGGTTGTGCTCTTTCTTAGATAGTATGTTCGTCTAGGTTTTCTTTTTGGTTTTGATGTGAATTTTCTATGTCTAGTATTGGCCCCGTATTGTTGTGGCGTATATATGTGTTTACAGAATCCATATTGCTGGTGTTTCAAATGTTTTTGTATTTGTATAAACGTACATTTTTCTTTCAATTTTGCTATGATATGTTGAATTCGTACTCCTATGTTATTGTGAATAGGTGATATAGTCATGACACTCTAGTCCTTATGTATTTCTCTTCCTAATTCTCCAGGTAGCTTACTAAAAAGTCTTTCTCCTAGCTTATTGTTATAGTAGTTCCCAGAGATGGCTATCAGCGCAAAGAAATCATTGCAAAATTCTTTCACTCTACTCCAGTCTAATAATTGTAATTGCTCTAGATCTCTCATTGCTTCTTGTTGTCTTATATTTAGTCCTGTATTAGAGTCTCTAGTGGTAATCATTGTATGCACCGCATAACAAAAATTGTGTATATTGTTTCCTTGGCTGACTATCCTGGCTACTTCTTCAGGGAAGTTTTGTTTGAAAGATTCCCAGGAGGCTCGTGCCACGTCTCCTAAATAGTTTTCTGCCACTCTAAGCATAGCCGCTCCAGTTTCTATATCCATTTCATGCTTAGCCGCGTAGTCTCTTACTACAGAGACTTTCCACTGTTCAAGGTATAAGTCATGTAATTGTGGGTCACATTCTGTTATATTTAGTAATACTGCATCTTTTCCAAAGAATGTTAGTTCAGAGGGTCCTCTACAGCCAATGGTTTTAAGTAGTGGGTTATTGTTAGTATACGGGTCGACTGTACTTCTAGGGGGATATCCTTGACTATAGTCTAATATTCTCATAGTACTTTCTGGGTATGTGATTTGGAATGGTCTTGAAGCAGAGGATTCTGCTGTATTCATTAAATTTACCTCTTTGTTTATGTTATTTTACACTACAAAAAAAAAACCCTTTAGAAGCGGTTTTAAAAAGCCTTTAGAACCACTTATCAACCGCTTCTAAATAATTAGAATCGGTTTTTAACCGTTGTAGATAATGGCGATGCTAAAGACAACCGAAGCGGTAAAATAAACCGGTGGTTCAAAATAAAGAGCCGGTTGTGTTGGAGACCTATAGAAACGGTTTTTAACCGGTTCTAAAGAGTTTTCAACCGCTCCTATTGTACAAACATCACAAACGCTTGTGACCGCTTGTGTTGGAGACCTATAGAATCAGTTAAAAACCGATTCTACAGAGTTTGCAACCGCTCCTATTATACAAACATCACAAGCACTTATGACCGCATCTATAAACATACATTTTAAAAGCGGTTAATACCACACATTAAAATCGGTTAAAACCACTCCTAATGTGTCTGGTGTCGATGTAATAAACAGAGTTTTAGGAGCGGTTTTAACCGCTCCTAATGTGTTTGTATGGCAAAAGGTTTAGGTGCGGTTAAAAACCGCTCCTAATGTTTATAAGCGCTTCTAATATCGAATTTGAACAATGATCTCATATCATATTGATACAATACCAAATTAAATTAATTTACAATATTCACATCTCACTTCACAAAACAAATTTATTGTATTATCAAACTAACACATAATATTCATGTTTAAGTTCAAAATGTTAATACATCTCATTAAAATTTTACTCCACACTATATTTTACTCGGAATGCATCTCAATACATTTTACTCCACACTAGTGTTAATACATCTCAATGGCAGATTTTGATAAAAACTTGTATGAAGGATTCCTTTTGCAACATCCTCAGCTTTCTTTTGCTCATCTACCGCTTGCTTCCTTTGTTCTTGACTTTTCTTTCCTGTTTCATTTTTTCCGTCGTTACTTTTGTTTTGGCATCGGTAAGTTCAGTTCTTAATCTCTCCAAAGAAAGTTTAAGCTCCTCAGATTTCTTTCGCTCAGTCTCTGCTAGCTTCCTTTGTTCTTCAGCCTTCCTTTGCTCTATTTCAAGCAGCTTTCTTCCCTCTGCAACTTTTTTTCTCAACTTCAGCTCTCTTATTCTCAGTATCACCTCTTTCTTTCTCGTTTACAAGTTCTTTCAACAATTTTATCTCTACATCCCTTTCAGAGATGCAATTATCAGGCATCTTACCATGAGCTTTAGTTTCCTGTTGGTGATAAGCAGCTATCTCAGCCTTCAAATCATAAATTTCCTTCTCCAACTTAAGTATGATACCTGGTTCTTCTTCTTTTTCTTTTTTTCCAGGTTCCAAATCCTCATGTTGCTGACAAACTTAATAAGATAAGAAGACTCGGTCAGCTAGAGACTAGGGAAGTTGATAAAAAAACAGTTGAAACACGTAAGAAACAAAAGAAAATTATTTATTGACATATAACATTTTCGATTCAGGATAAAGCATTCAAAGTACCACTTTAATAACACTCAGAAACAAGATGCATTATTGTGGAAACCTAAAGCTGAATCTTAGAAACTTACTTATGCCTCCTAAAAATAAATCAATCCAGTCATTCAGAAATGTTTCTTCTTATGTTCATTACTGTATTTAATAACTATGCTTCCAGTTTGATGCCCATATTTGCTAGCTGTTTCATCCAGAAAAGATTATGTTTAATGAGCATGCTTAGACAATAACATATCTGTAGCATCTGCATAAATTAGATCTTATCAGACACCACAGGTTTGATTAGTTGTGCTTGACAAAAATATACCAAGGATCTCTCGTCTTTGTTGTATGTGATTGTCCAAGAGCATTGTTTTTGCAATGCAGTACACTGAAATACAATAAACTATTCCTCCTTTCACTTTACTTTTTCTTTTCATTTCGAGAAGAATTTTGAAAAAAAAAAAGGAGAAGGGTCGTCCATTAAGGTACTATGAAATAGAAGGCCTGCAAAACTAGTATTTTTGATGTTTTCCTAGCCTCCCATTATGTTCAGTGTATTCAATAATCCATTTCTGATACATTGGTATACATTTATCATGCATAATTTTTTCCTATCGAATTTGTTGTTATATTCATATATTGTATCCTTCAAACTAGAACCTTTGTGGAATGACATCAGATCATTGCCACAGAGCGTAAAAATAGCAGAAAATAGAAAATAGCAGAAAATAGCAGAACCAAGAAACATATGTATTTAAAAAATAAAAATATTAAATACTCTAATAGAAACATATGTATTTAAAAACCAACCTCAACGATTGCATTCAAAATTCTCTCTAGTCATCTGGTTCTGGTGATGGGGAGGATCTATATCTATTTTCTTCCGCAGTCGATGGAAATTGTTGTTGCATAATATTTGTAAATATAGCTGCCATCTACAAAAATAAATAAATTTGATATCATGTACTTAATTATAAAAATACCTTTTTGCCTTTATTTTGTTTGTGTGAGAAATGTTATTACTTGTGCCGGTAAAAATTCAGGTCCACGAGAGCCCCCAGCACTTCCAGACATCATATTTAACATTACTCGTGCAAAATTTTGAAACTGATTATTTTCTTGCATCTGTCTTCTCATCTCCTCTATTTCCGTCTGTCGTTGTGCTTCTCGCAACTCCATTTCTTTAATTTTCTCTCCCATTTCCCTAAATTTATCTGTTAAATCTGAATTAGAGTGATAATCTTGCCAGTACATTGAGTTGCGTTTACATTGCTCTGGGAACACTTGGCTAGGTAGCGCACCAGCTCCTAAACATCTAACTCGACCAGAGTGCTCGGGTCCAAAAACCTCACTATATATATAAAAAACATAATTAAAGTTGAAGCATATTTAACTTCTATAAAAAAATAAATTAAATTATAAGTAAATTGTTACCGAAATGCCTCCTCGTGTACTTCTATTGGTTGTGTTCCTTCAGGTTTATCTTGGAGGTGACGATCCACAGCCTCTTTAAGTAAATTCTAACAAGGAAATAAAATGTTAATAGAATGAAAAAAAATTTAAAGCCAACTTAAGGAGTAAAATATATTATTCTTACCTCAACTCGTATTGCCTCATCACATAGGAGCACCTCCTTTCTTTTTACTTCTTCGACTTAATTGTTGTATTTCAATACGACTCGGTTTTCTGCCATTCTCTTGAGACTAACAGGGTAATAAATTCACATTTAACACCAAGGATAAGAGAATTAAAGTTTAAAACAATAAATGAGCAAAGGAGAAATTAATCAGAAAGAAGAAAAAAATAATTTTGATTCTTACAAACTTATATTCCAACGATGGAATACTAGTGCGTCCTTGTGCATGGGTCCCTTTCTTTTTGTTTGCATTTTCTCTATTGATTTTTGAAGTTTTCTGATACAAAAATTTATAATAAATTATAACATCTATAAACATATGTAAAAAACAATTAATACTAATTGTACCTCAGTAGACTTCCAATAGTTACATAAAACTTCCTAAGTTTGAAATGTCAACCCATGAGGAATGGGTCGACAACAAGCTCTTCTAGTGGAGTATTAGAATCATAAGATGTAGCTTTCACTTCAGTCCTCCACCGTCTCCATGCGGTTCCCATCATTTGCATTATAACTTTTCTATGGCGATTGGGGATCTGAAGCGTGCCTATAAACAAAAATTAAATATGTGCATGCTTTAAATTCAAATTTGAAATTAACACTTGTCAACTTACGAATAAGGTCCCATGCATCATTCAAGCGATTTGTCGGCATTTTTCTCCAATCTAAAAGTTTAGAGGCAACACAAGTCCATTCCGCAATAGTCCCAATAAAATTTGCAAGTGTCGGTTGTAAATCACCGTAAGGTTGTCCCCTTTCATTGAATTTCACTACTAGCACATGATCGTGGATGTAAAGCATGAATATCTCTCATAATAGTCTTTCCACGCCTTCTTTGTTGAGCTTGGGATGAAGACATGGCCTCATTTTCCTCTGAAAATATAATTTTCACTTGGTGTTGCAAAACTAATCACTATTCATATCCAAAAAAAATTTCACCTTGCTCATTAACCTCATGATTTTGTGTATCATTTTGTATCTCTAATGGTGAATGGGATGTTGTGTCTTGTGATTCATTTTCATCATCAACTCTTCTATTAATTGATTCTTCTCCCCTAGATCGTCTTTGACTATTTTGGAGTAGCTTTCGCATTCGCTTGTTTGCCATTTTCGAAAGTTACCTAAAAATAATATAGAAATCAGTTACAAACTAATAGAAAAATTATCCTATTTCCCATTGCATAGGTAGCATAGTAGCATATAATATGGTAAGCTAAACAAACTAATAAGAAATCAAAGTGACAACAATTGAAAGATTGCCAAAAAGGTGAAAAGCATAATCAACCTGGTGATATTTTCATGATGAACAATTAACAAAATCTATAGTTAATAAAATGTGAGCACACACACCCACTAAGGATGAAAGTTTATACCAACAATCCAAATTTGAACTGAAACTTAAATGGAAACAAAAATCAGAATATCGCAACAATTAGATCGATTGGTCACTTGCTATTATTATTCTTGTGCAATTAGGATTAATTGTGACAGATTATAAAAATGAGAAAATATTTTTGAGAAGACATGAGCATCTCCAACAATGATAAGCAAGCTTGTAATCGATCGATGAGCCACGATCAACATTGTTCAAGCCGCTTATTAGAGAAAACACAATGAACAAAGCTCAATCAAACTTAAAGTTGAGTATTCAAGCATGTTTATTAAAAGCTTCTCATGGCATGGTGTAGGCATATCCAACAATAATAAGTAGGCTTGTAACTAAGTAAAACCAAGCTCAACATTGTTCAAGCAATTTAATAGATAAAACGCAAGTTAAGCTCAATCAAGCTCAAAGGTATGTATTAAAGCTTGTTTACTAAAAGGTTATCAACCCCTTCTAATGTTTTGAGTTCTTACCAAGCTCAGATAGATAACTTAAAAGAACAGGATTTGTAAAAGAACCTAAAGGAAATACAAACAATATCTATTACATATGTATACACAAATCTTTTATAAACCTCAGATAAACGAGCTTTTCGTGTTTAAAAAAAAACCCATCAAACATAGAAATTGGGTTTAAAAGCATATATGTATTGTAATCGGTTATCTAGTTTGGTGGTTTAGTTTATTTTCTTAAACATATATGTATTGTGCATCCAGTAAGTAATTGATATGTGAATTATTTGAACTTCTACCCATGCTTATTCATACTATGAAAATGAAGTTTTTCCATCAAGCTTCGCCTCTCCTCTTATCATCAAACTATTGAACAAGTTATATATAATGGAAATCATCAAGAAATGCTAGCCTAAAACATAGTAGTATTGCTTTAGTATATGCCTGTTCACGCATGCTTGTTAAACCTAGAATGGATAGTCTTGGCGCGTATGATAATACAGCTTGGCGGCGACAAGTGATATTGGCATAAATTTACGGCGGCGGGCGGATACAAGTCTGATTTACGGCGATAAATGGCAGATTTACGAACACCGTGGCGCCTTACGGGCGGATAACATGGCGACGGATAACCATTATGGACAAATAAGCATGGCTACATGACAAAATGCGTGACAATGGCTCGTAAGGGGAAAAGAAGTTAGGTTTTTCCGAGACGAGAGAGGGATTTCGGGAGCTGGAGACGGAGATATAGCCGCGGGAATATGAAATAAATTTCGTTCGAAGAAGAGGGAAATTAACCTAAAGGACGACCTTTAGGAGCGGTTGAAAACCGTTCCTGAAAAGTCTCCAATAGAATCGGTCAAATATACCGCTTCTAAAGGTTTTGCTTATAGAATCGGTCCAAAATTTACCGCTTCTAAATGTTACCAATAGAACCGATCAAATTATACCGCTTCTAAAGGTTGTTAAACCCAGACGCCTTTAGAGCGGCCACGATAATCGCTTCTAATGGTCTCAATAGAACCGGTCCAAAAATGACCGGTTCTAAAAGTTAATCTTTGATGTATTTAGGTATCGTTTTAGGAGCGGTCAAAAAACGCTTCTAAAGGTCCCCAATAGAACCGGTCATAAATGACCGCTTCTAAAAGTTAATCTTTGATGTATTTTTGGTACTGGCCTTTAGGAGTGGTCAAAAACTGCTTCTAAAGGTCTTTGATTCATTCTTTTCCAAACCTGTATTTTTGGTACCATTTTTTTCTAAATGGACGAAAAAAAGACAGTAGTGCTAATTAAAATCCAAGCCTATCAAATTTCGAAAATCTTCTTCTCATCTTGAAAAGAGTGGAAGAATCGTAAACTCATCTAAATCTGATAATGGAGAAAGAGCATCTTTGCACTGCTCGAGCCTTGCAAAGAATACTAACAATACAAAGAATAAAAATAGAGGATGAAAATTTACTGAACATCTTCGAGAGTTTCATAATTCTAAATATAGTTTCAACATAATGAAAGAAAATACAAAAATCAACCAAAGTATTCATCATCTGTTTCATTGTTCACAATCGGAAGACCCTCAACTATTGAACCCTCCATGTCAGTTCTAATTAATTCAACATCTACTTTATTTACATCACTTAATATCGATTCCATATTATATAAATTATTATGAATAAAACACATTGTATCCATATCATCTTCATTGCCAATGTTGTACGTATCTCTTGGTGTGTGACGAATGGCACAATACCAATCCTCCTCCTTCGATCACGAACATAATAAACCATTTGAGTGAGCCAAAATAAAAGGTTCATGCCCATCAAGTTCTCCCGTATGTACCAAGCGTGAAAAATTCACCATTGTAAATCCAAATGGATCAATTTTCAAACCGTAATAGTGTTAATCCAATCACATCGAAAAAGAACAATTCGGCCCACAACCACCATAATCAAGTGAGATGACATCTTAGTTAACCATAATAGATTGACTCATGATCATCATCATGCATCGCACGCACCATGACTCCGCTTATTTTGCACTTTTTGTTTTTTCAGATTCTACCGCATGCGAAATGCAAAACCATTTATGTTGAATCCATGATAACTAAATGCTACGGATTTGGACCACATGAAAGCACCCTAAGATCTAAGTCATCAATCCGTCATTTACTCGATCAACTGTAAGGTACACATATAATTTGTAAAGAAAAAGTCACAAGTCTATTTATTATGAATGTAATAAAATAAATAAATAACAAATATTACTTACTCGTTTTGCAAACCATTCGAAATTGCATTCTAACCATATCATCTAATTGAGAATTACTTGGGCGAGACCATATCTATGTCTTCTTCACATTTTTTAATTCACTGCTCAATGTCAACACTAATATATAATTAGAAAAATTAAAACATTATGAAAAAAAAATGAGATAGAATATGGTATTCAACATGTAATACTTACTCACGATATGGTTGCAAGGCTGTACAATTAGAGAGAATATATCTATGACCTTGAGTTAAAGTTTTGTCATCCAAGGTAAGTACTTGAAGTCCTTTTGTTGGTCGCCTACTTGTGGAAACATCGAAAGTGTGGGAAAGTCAATATTTGGTGTCTCTTTATGTCGTGTTCCATGATTGTTGAATGAGATGTTACCCTCTATATAACGTGAACAAAACACAACACATTCATCTGCTAAATATGCCTCTGCAATGTCTCGGGTCGCGTGCTTTATTTCTCGACAAAATTTTTAAGTTTTCCCGGTACCTTTCTATTGGATACATCCATCGATAATGTCTGAGCCCAAGCAATCGCTTCATACGCTAAATGTACCACCAAATGAACCATTATTGTGAAAAAAGATGGTGGAAATATTCTCTCCAATTGACATAAAACCAAAACAACTCCTTCTTCAGCCTTCTGTAATTCTTCTTCTTGTAGGGACTTTGCACACACTGTTCTAAAATATTCACACAAAACAATAAGTGGAGCAGTTACCTTTTTTGACAACACCCGACGAAGAGCAATTGGAAGGAATTGTTCCATCATGATATGACAATCATGGCTTTTCAAGCCCATAATCTTGCAACGTCCAACATCCACACACTTTGAAATATCAGATGACATACCATCAGGGACACGAATATCTTTCATCGAACAAAATATCTTTTTTCAGCTTTACACATAGAATAACATGGAGGTGGCAAATACTCTCTACCATCTGATTGTGTTCGGGGCCATAGTTGTTTCATAATACCCAAAATCTTTAAATCTCTACGTGCAGCATAATTATCTTTACTCTTGTTGGAATCGTCTAAAAGTGTTCCAATAATGTTGTCATAAACATTTTTTCAATATGCATAGGGTCCAAATTATGTGGATCAAATTAAATTCGATGGCAGACTAAAAAATATGCTTTGTTTTCCACATTTGTTCAATTGACCTGTTTTCATTCTCACATTTGGTTTTGATGCATTACTCTTACCAAAATCACATTCTTGTTTAAGGTCATTCGTAGAACGTCGATCCGGATAATGGAGCCAAATCTAACAGTTGCGGTTGCCCATAACTTAACATTGTTCAATTTACAATATAGTGGTAGAAAACGACGATGGCCTCTGAATGACCACTTTTTGCCATGCTTCAGGTACATTGCATCTGTCTTATCAGCACAAGTTGGACATGCATTCTTGGCATATGTATTCCATCCAGACAAACATCCCAAACCAGGAAAGTCACTAATCGTCCAAATTAATGCACCGATTTGAAACATGTCTTTGTTACACACATCAAATGTGGCAATTCCATTTTCCCACAAATCTTTTAATTCAGTCAATAGAGGACGTAAATACACATCGATATCATTTCCAGGTGCTTTTGGACCTGGAATTAGGGTGGATAAAATAATAGACTGAGGCTTCATGCATTCCCAAGGTGGCAAATTATAAGGCATCAAAACAATAGGCCAAGTACTATGTGCAGTGCTTTGATTTTTAAATGGATTAAAACCATCAGCAGCAAGTCCCAAGCGTACATTTCTAGGATCAGATGCAAATTCACAATGTCGTTCATCAAATTCCTTCCACGCTCGAGAATCAGCTGGATGCCTTAGATTTCCATCCAAAACTCGTTTTTTGAAATGCCATTGCATACTTTCAGACGTCTTGGATGACATGAATAATCGTTGCAATCTTGGTTTCAATGGAAAATACCAAAAGACTTTGGCTGGAATATTAACCACAAGACGTTTTTTTCCACCTTTATATGACCTCCTAGATGATTTGTAAATTTTTCCATCTTGAAAGGTTACACACTTCATAAGCCTGCTCATTCTCACTTTCCCCCAATAAATCATGCAATCATTTGGACAAGCGTGTATTTTTCATAATGAAGTCCTAATCTAGAAATTAATTTCTTTGCTTCATAAAAGACTTAGGCACTTGAGCTTCAGAGAAGTACTTTGGAAGTCCAACAATGTCAGAAATGACTTATCACTCCATTTTCCACTAACTTTTAATTGAAATAACTCAATAAGGAATGTCGTTTAGAAAACTCTGTGCATCAGGTATATAGTTGTTGTTTCCCTTCCTCTATTAGTCGATAAAAATCTTTCACACTAGACTCCATCGATATTACTAGTCGATGCTCCAATACACATTACTTGCAGATCCTTCATGCATTCCAAATGCATCATTCAACATTTCTTCTACCAAGGGTTCATGGCTAGTTACTTCAGGAACTTGTTGCGCTAAATCTCGAAGTTGGTTGTTATCGTGATCTTGTACAATTAGATTTTCTCCATGAAAATTCCATATTCGATAATCTTGTAAGATACCATTTATCATCGATGCTCATGTATTCTCGATCATGACTCAATGAGTTTATGCATTTGCAACAAGGACATGGTCTTGTCACTTGAGTTGCATCACCAAATGCATAACGTAAAAATATAGAATTCCACTCGATACTCAAGACTCGCCATGTGGCAAATGCATATCCATTCCTTCTCGCATGATTTGATCCTGTTTCAATAATTTTTAAACATTTACACATTGAAATATGATATATCAAAATTAAATAAACATTTGTAGATAAACACATACCAATTTTAAAGAATTTAACAAACATAAAAATACAATTCCTAAATATAAATTTTCAAATATATAAATAGAATGATTTCATAAAATAAAAAATCACGAAAAAAATCTGTTATATTATTCAATTTAGAGGAAAAATATATGAAAATAAAGCTTAGCATAATAAACAAAATATAATACACAAAATATAATAATAAATTTGAAAAACAATACAAATAACTTGAAAAAAGATAAATCAAAGGATTCATAAAAAAAGACAAACTCTAATCGATTATAATTTTGTCACCATTAATACTTAAAAAATTTATCACATAATAAAAATTAAATAAAGAAATTACCTCCACAAACAAAATCAAAGGCTTATGACAAAGAAGTAGAAGGCCAGATGAAACTAGGCGAATCGATTTGATGGACCGCTAGAATAGAGAAGACTGCTGAAACAGAGAGATGAAATTGGAAAATAATACACTCCTTAAATCCAAACCGGCTAGCTAGGATTTTTTGGAAAATAAAATCTAAGATACGACCACCCCTCTAATCCAAGACGTACGACTGTTTAGGGTTTTGAGATAATAGACAATACCTCTTTTTATAAACCTTTAGGAGCGGTTATAAACCGCTCCTAAAGAATTGGGATCGGTTATTAAACGATCCTAAAATTATTATACAAATCGATTCTAAATAAACTGAACAGAATCGGAAAAAAAAAAAAAAAATTCAATTGAAGCGTTATTAGAAGCGGTTATAATTACCGATTCTAAATATCTTAAACAAAATCGGAAAATTATCCGCTTCAAAAAATGGTAAATTGAAGTGGTATTAGAAGCGGTTATAACCGCTCCTAAAGCAATAGGAGCGGTTAATAACCGCTCCTATTAAATTTATATAGAGCCATTTGTTAACCGATTCTAAACATACGCAACAGAATCGAAAAATCATCCGCTTCAAAAAAAAATCAATTGAAGCGGTATTAGCACCGGTTAAGAAAACCGCTTCTAAAAGCCCCTCCTTTACCATCATTTTCCCAACTGCTTCTAAATTTTCGATCCAAATGCCTCATTTTTTTGTAGTGTTTAGTTATTATTCGTCTTAGTATCCAGAGGCATGTAGCCGGTGGAGTATTCTTTTGCTATAATATTGTTTTCTTCGTCTTTATATAACTTTACATTTTCTAGGAGGACTTTGTGTAATTTATCAAACCTTTCTAGTTCTTGTATTTCTATTTCGTTTAAGTGGGAGGTCATTTCTGCTGGCAAATAGACATATTCATTTAAGTCATCAAATGCTCCTCCTATGTTTACCAAGTTGATATTATGTCTTCTTTTATGTGTTTCTACTAATCGGAGATGTTTCTGTCCAAATTCTCTTAGTTGTTGTTGAGCAATCAGTAAGGGGTCTTGTTCCTCTAAAAACACAAGGTTGTGTTCTTGGTTTTCAATATCTTCTTCTTCAATTAACCTATTGGGTGTATAGTTTGTAAATCTTACACTTAGCTGTCCATTCCTATCTTTATACATTAATGATTCTGTAGGTTGTATAAGAGTTGGTTGTTCTTCTTGTAAGTTAATTATCCATTCTAGATTGGCTAGTTGTTCTGAGCTATACTGTCTGGGTCTTTGAAATTGAATTCCCCTTGTACTAAGAGTCTCTATTATTCCATCTATTTGAATTTTAAAATTATTATGTATATGATTCATAGTTTTTCCCAGAAATATCATTTCAAGTTGGATATTCTTTCCTTGAAAATTTCCATATCCTTTCGCCTGTATCACTATTTTAATATGGTTAGTAAAGTCTTTAATAGTCATGTTGAAATTAGGACAAATGTAAGTTATTCCTAAATTATCATTCATGTCTACTTCGGCTAAGCCTATAATGGCTTTTTCTTTATCCGAAAATCTAGAGTCATATAAGACTATAAGGACCTTTCCTCCTATTTTTTGTCTTGTCATTCCTCTTAATACAAAGACTATTAAGCCTAGATGTATATAGTGGTGTTTCAAGGTTGCTAATTGTCTTCCTGACTGGTTAGTTATTAAATCTAAATGTTGTTCCTCACCGCCTGGGAGATGTAAAGCTTCGGTTCTTCGTTGCCTGTATATAGAAGTTGCCGATGTGAAATATGAAAATATATTTCTCCCGTATAGGAGTCGCGGTTGTAACATATTTAATTGTTCATTAGAAAATATTTCTAAGTCTCGATCTATGTTTATTACTTCTTCTAATGTTTGGCTTAGACTAGGAAGTGTCCATATGTTGTCCAACCAAGAAGTACTAGATACTGATCTTCTTCCACTCAGTATTCTAGATGTTCCAATAAAACTTTTTGTCCTTGTTTGACTCATTTTGACTCTTCAGGTTTGTATGTTAAAAATGTATATGTAGTAGGACGATTTCTTATTATTTTTCCCGTAGATAGTTTCCCTAAACCTATATTTATATTTTCCAGAGCTGATTTCCAGTTATCTTCTATTGGTACTTTAGACAACTTTTGTTCTAAATCAAATAATTTTCCTTCCAATTTGGTTATCCTAAAATGTAGGGATGTTAATAAGGCTATTATAGTATTATTTTGTTGTACCTAAATTTGATCACTTTTTCCTGTTAGCTCTGTAGAGGAATAATAACCGTCTTCCATAGTTTTTGTATATTTTTGTACATAGTCTAAGGCTTCATCATAATGGATATTTTCATAAATATGTCGGTTCATTTAATGAGTAGTGCATTTATTTGTTCTTGTAGAATCTTGAATTCTGCTTCTATTGTTAGCAAGAAACTTTTTACTTCTGCTAAAAGATCTTTATGTTGGATTTCAAAAGTATGTGGTTGGTTTTCTCTAATTATTCTTGTAAGGTTTATTACGTCACTTTTCTTTGGTAGATTTATAAAATTTACTTGAGCAACTTTGGAGTTAAGACTTTCTTGTGAATTCTTTAGATATATTATATTTTGCTTTATTTCATTAAGCTGGATCTGTTGTTGTCTTTGATTTATAAGTACAGTTTCCAGGACGTGATGTATGTCTCTAAACTTAGTTTCTGATGAAAAACTCTGTCCTAGTAGTATGTATGTTATGGAGTTCAGGTGTGGGTTATCAGAATGCAAGGAGTGAGTGGAGTCCTTAGCGTGTATATAGCAGCTATGTTGTCTTTTGTCTAATGTTTTTGTAGTTCGTGGCAGAGGGATAGATAAATCAAGATAATCAATTTTAGCTAGAGACTGCATACATTTTTTCAAAATCCTAGGTCTTAAGGCTCTGATACCAAAATTCTTTCTATTTTTAATTTTTAATTTTTCTTTTTTTAAATCATTGCTACGATGTGTGCTACTGATGTTTTATTCTGATGTCAGTGTTTTACTACAGTGGTACATATTCATAAACAAGAAAAATGCATACAGAAAGCAGAGAATTTGAGGGGTAAAAACTTAATGTTTCTGGGAACGTAGAGAGAGAGAGAGACTTTGCTTCTTGTCTAGATCTCTTCTTCCTAGTGAGCCTCACCTGGTGCCATATTACCTTGCCCCGACTTTTAGAGGTCTTATCCGTTGCCTCTGTCTGCACAGGCCTTACCAGGCTTATGGCAACAGTTACCTTCCTAAGGGAAGAAAAATGATTGAAGGATCGAAAGAGATCAAGAGAAGAGGTGCATAGTTTCACTCAATAAGTTCTCAGAAACACAGAGAATATTTAGCCTTTCATGGCTTAAATAACGATGATATTAAGATGATATATGTACAAAGGACTTGCACAATAAGACTCTTTTTTTTTAAGAACTTACAGAAAATAGTACAGAAAATAAAAACTTACAGAGGGACTAGACTCTTGACTCTGGACAAAAAACACTCAAGATCTCAAACTAGTAAAAGAAACTTCTCAAAGGATAGATAGGATGCATTTGGCGGAGAGACTGGGGGTCTCTTTATAGGAGGGAAAGAAGATGGTATTCCGCAGGTGCTAGGACACATTAAGCGTTAGTGGAGATATCACGGGTGTAAAGTGGTGTCACGAGTTGGTGCTGTAGATGTCCTTCCTGTCTTTATGGTGGACTTTGTGTCACGGGTTGGTGTTGTGGATGTCCTTCTTGTCTGGTGTGGGTACTATTAGATATCCATCATATTATTGAGGTTGGCTTCTTCTGCTGAACCTCCGATAGAGCCCATGGATGCAACTCTGGATGGGCCTTCTGGTGGGCTATTTTGACGGGTTGCTGCAATCTCAGCTTGTCTTAATTCCATCCTGTATTGTCGCGCTGTTTGGCGTGTTTTCTGTTGGATCCATTTTTCATTTATTTTCTGGTAATGACTTAGTAAGGTTGTGTGTTGGGTAGTAGTTTTAAAAGGGAAGAAAGCAGTACCATAGCTTATCGCCCAGTAAATTTTTTCTGTGAATGTTTCTACTGCCAGTATGTAATGGCGAGAGTCTACAGAATCATCCCAAAGCCAGTCAGAGCCTTGGATAGAGGCTCTCCAGTGTTTTACTTGCTGTTCCATACTAGAAGAGCCCTCCCAGTCTAGTTCTTCGTCTGAGGGGACAAAATCTTCAATCTTATCTTTTTCTGGATTAACTGTTTTGTGGACATCCAGCTTAATCAAATGCCTTGCTGGTTCAACTTTTAGGTTTATCCATTCGGGAGGAGAACTTTTAAAAGTACATACTAATATGTTTCTGAAATGTTCTTCTACTAACAGGTGTCTTATGCACTGTCCGAGTTTCCATGGGAACTCCTGTGTTAGCTCAATGTCTCTTATCCATAGCTTATATAATAACCCATAATCCATCAAGAGAAAAGGGGTTATTAGCTTGCCTCTATATCTGTGTGGCGCGAATGTTTTCATGTCAATACTTGCTTTTCTGAAACTGTATATTACCTGACATTTACAACCACATTTTGCTTCACCGTCTCTGCATGTAGAGAACTTATCTTGACATTTAAGTTTATAATTGAACTCGGCCTCATAGCTGATTGTAATGCCTGTATAAGAGGGTGTCAAGTTATGAAGTCATTTAAGAGCTTCCTGAATCTGCTGGAAATCTATCCAGTTTGATTTATCGGCCAGGGTTCTGATGTATGTAGTCAGATCTGTTGGTAGGTCTGAACTTGTTGTAGTGTCATTCTTTTCTGTTTGTTTTACTGGCTCGCTGGTAATTATGTCTAAGTAAGTCATATCTTTTGGGAGCCATGAAGAGTCTGGGGTCGTTTTTGTTACTGGTCCTTTCCCTTTTAATGAGACACTTACAAAATAATTTGGGCCTGCCTTTGTCCTGACAGCTGTTAATGCTTCTCCAAGTTCTTTAAATTCTCTATAAGTAACTTGGATTTCACTTCCAACAGCAGCCAGAGCTGCTTCATGTTGAGTGGCATAGACTCCTACTTGTGATCCTGTTAGAATGATGTAATAAATATTGTCTTGACCACCATGTTTTACTTTTGCTGTATTTGCTGTATGGTGGAAATGTTGTATCAGGGCTTTTATAACGGCCACCTTTTGCTTGGTTGTTCCTGGTGTACTGGGAATATGCCACAGATTGTCTATAAGGCAGTTTTGTACCTATGTCAACATGTGTCTAGTATCAAAATGGAATTGTTCTTCATGTTTGTTATACTGTGGAATCTCTACTTCCCCGAAAGTCATTAGTCTTATGTTGACAACTGGTTCTGATCTGTGATTTCTGAATTTATCCGTCATGTTAGCAACCTGGAAAGAGTGTCGGCTAACGAATTATTAATTCTTTTAATATGTTCCCAATTTATTTTTAATCCTTTATTAATAATAGTGTCAGCAAATTTTATCCATCTTCTACTGCTCAGAGATTTTCTAGTTCCCTTAGTCTGTTGATTATATTTTATTATGGCTTCACAGTCTGTTCGTATGGTAATCTCCTTTTTGTCACAAATAAATAGCATAAATGAGTCAAGGCAGTAAATAACGGCTAATATTTCAAAATCCAAGGAAGTCAAATGACCTTTTTCTCTATATTTTCCTGAGGAATATCTACACAATGACTCTGCAGATTTTGTATCATATTTTGTGGGTTTTTTATATAAAGCTCCTCCCCATCCCGTCTCACATCCGTCACTTTCTATGACTAGATAATCGTTATCTAATGGTAGTGTTAGTTTGGGCAATGTTTTTACTAATTCTTTAATTTGTTTGACTATTAAAATATCTTGTTGATTAAAGTGTTTTTGTCCTTTTGTTGATGTTTTATTGTATATATTTCCACTTATTTTTCCTATATCTTTTAAATATGGTCTTGCATAGTTTAAAAGTCTTAAAAAAGCTCTCAAAGATTTAGTATTTTCAATTTTGTTGGGAAATTCAAGTATCTTACTAGCAATATGTGGTTGCAAAGTTATTTTCCCTTGGCCTATTTCAGCTCCTAAGAATTCAATATGTTTTTTCATAAGCTGCATCTTCTTTCTGAAAATTATTAATCCGTGCTTTTCAAATAAGTTAAAAATCATATGTAGATGAGTTGTATGTTCTGATTTAGTTTTAGAGAAAACTAAAATGTCATCAATATATATACATATAAAATTTGTTGTATCTTTAAAAATTGTATCCATCTTTCTTTGGAATATTTGTGGTGCTATTTTTAGGCCAAAAGACATAACTAATCATTCAAAGTGTCCTTCAGGGCAAGAGAATGTTGTCCAGGTTATGGATTCTAGGTGCATCCGGACTTGCCAGAAACCAGATTTAAGATCAAATTTTGAATACCATTGTGAATCTTGTATTTTATTAATTAATTGTTCTTTGTCAGGAATTTTATAACCATCCTCATTACAATTGTCATTTAGGCGTTTATAATTAAACACCATTCTTGACCACATTTTTTGTTCCGATCCTTGTTTACTATGAAAAGTGAAGCCATGTCTAGAAGTAGATCGTTGTATTAGTTTGTAATCTAAAAATTGTTTAATATGCATTTTGCACTCTTGTGCTTCCCAATTTGTATATTTCAAGTCTTGGGCTTTAATTGTTAAATCTGGATTTATAATATCTAATTTACAATATATTTTATCTAGTTCCCAGTACTTAATAGGATTATCTCCTAAGATTTTCATTTTTTCTAGTTTTGAAATTATATCTTCCAAATTCTCTTGAGTGTTAATTAAATTTAGTATACTCCGAGGGAATATAGTATCGGTAGGGAAGTCATACTTATTTCCTGTGTCTATTTCGGATTCATCTGATTCTGTACAGGCGCAAGAACAAACTTGTGTTTGACAGGAACAAGTTTGAGGTGGGTGTGAGGAGGAACTATTGTTAAGTTCCTCTTCCTGGTCTATGTAATCTAAATCTTGGGGCTTTAGTCGGAGAAGTTCGGGTCTATCCAAGGTACCACCACGCTCCCTAGCGCGATGAGAAGGAGGATATTCGGAAAGAATAGGGGCAATAATGGGGGTAGAGAGGAAAATGACGTAATCAAGGGTAAGCAGAAAGCACGGTGTGGAGAGAGGAGAAAATTTAATCCGAGGATAAGGTGCACATTAGCAATATTAAGGTTGGTAACCCATAAATGGGTAAGAGTTAGAGGGATACTATTGTTGTCACAGTTGATATAAAAAGAAACAGTACAACTTGACAAATAAATAGAGCAAACATTTTTAGTTCCATCAAACTGAGTACTGATTTGAAGTTGATTTGTTTGTCGCAAAAAAGAAGAGAAAATAATAGAAAGTAGTGTTTCTTTATCGATAGAAGAGTTAGAGGTGTCACTATCTATTAGGACTTGCAAAGTTAATGCATGACCTTTGATTGTTGATTGTTAAGGTACGTGGTCAGAATCAATTGACTCAAAGATTTAAATGAATACGCAGTGCCAATTAAAAAAAGAAAATCAAAGGTTAAATAAAATTAACCCTAAGTCTTGTTTCTACTCTTTCTCATCCCGATTCCGCTTCCACTCATCGCCTTCGCCGCCGTCTCGCGAGCTAATCTCGAGTCCAAGAGGGAGAGCCGGCGGGTGGCGGCCTTTCGTTCTCTGCGACGACTCCCGATCCGGAGCACAGCTCTTCGCACTATCGGTAATCTGTGATTTCCGAGGGTTTTACGGTTGAGCCATCGTCGCGACAGGGAAGAACACCATCACCGCAGGTCGCGGTGGTCTGAAGGCTCAGATCTGTGAATCAGCCATTGTGTGTTCTATAGCTTATACGCCCGATTTCTGGTAATATCCCCGTTTATTTTCCTTGGATTAAGGGTCGGAGATTGGTTCTTTATAAATATTTAGAATTGCAATTATAGAAAATAAATGTTCAATTAGGGAACTAGTGACTTGAAGTTTTTTCTGTTCAATATCTGGTTCGGTTCGATACTATGGTATATCCCTCTTGCTTCTATAGTGGTGATTGAAGACCAACGGATCATCAATTGGTAGTGATGATGATGAGTATTGGCAGAAGAAGGATCTATGAACTCTCATTGCGGTCGAGTCCTGCTGCTTCTGCCATCTTCTTGCGAAATCCTTTCCTTGGCATGGTGAACTCGTTGACCAATGATGATTCTACGCAACTACTTTGCTTTTGTTCGCCCTTTGTTGGCAATGTTAGAGGTGACTAATTTCTTTTGTGATTTAATCTTTTGTCTAATTTTGGAGCTATTTTGCCCTTACTCAGGTTTCAGAGAGCTATAGGGGAAGGGTATAGAGTGCTTGTTTGATTAATATATATTGGTTTTAGATGAGCCAACAATAACCACAATACTAACTAAGAGTATTTCTTTATCCTCAATGTTTGTTTGTTTTTTGCACTCAGTCACTAGCAAGTTGTAATGGACAAAGTCTCGCTTTTGATATATAAAGTAGTTGTTCATGAACTACCAAAAGCAACACATGCAGTTGAGAAATTTTTAGTTGAACCTTTAATACTAAAATATTTCAGAAGATATTGTGTTTGCACACTACTTTATGATCGGTGAAGATTCATGAGTTCCAAAAAGTACTTTGCATCCTAACTATTCCCTAATCTGTGTCATTTTCTCTAGTGTTTATAGAGGATGTTATCTTTTGCATGTTCACTGTGTTAGTAGCTAATGTGAACTAATGGATATTTTGATATTACTTCAGTGTTAATTGGTCAAACTTTCAGTTGAATCCTCACTGTAACAATGGTTATTGAACATTTTATTCTACACTGTTGCAACTGCATAAACTTTGGTTCTGATACTTCAATGAGGAAGCACAAAAGTTTAGCTACTTTACTTCGATGTTTTACATGAATATGCATACCTTTAATCATGTGCTTACTTTTTGAAATCAAATTTAAACGAATTCAACATTTATTATCAATTAGTTAATCTTTTGTTTCTTTGTTTATTTTATTTTGTCTTAATAGTCCTAATATTATATGAACTCAGGGATTACCTGGGGTATTGTAGAGACTTCAACTTTTAAAATTCAACAACGGGAATGTGGTGTAGCTTCCTCTAGTACTGCCATAGCATTTTTGTCATCAGTGGCAAATAAAGCTGATGTTCAAACTACAGGTTATTTCTTGTTCCTTTGTAAGCTTTATACCAAGGCATTACTCATTTTTATTATCCTTCTAAGTTAACCATTGTTATGGTACATGATTAATGATACTTCCTAACCTGTGCTTCACTATTTTAAGGAATAAAAGAACTTTAAAGAAAATTCGAGATAAAAACATGGTTAATTTTGGATACTAAAGAATTTCAAACAAGATCATGGGAACCTATTTTCCACTATTCATGTCTTCCTACTTTTCTGCTTATATTTTCTTCATTTTTAAATATAAGATTAAGTCCTTAGAAATTAGAATTGCTGAGAGTAAACCCTTGTTTAGGCGTTAGGGTTTGCTTGCTCATCTTTTTAGAACATAGAGTATATTCTTATGGTTGGAATATATAAAGTTGAGCAGTTTTTGGCAAACTCTAAAGTTTTGTACAAGTCAGGGTATCAGGCCTTCACTGGAATAGTACTGTTTCAGTGACCAACTCCCTTGCTGTCGAAACCTAGTAACTTGAGGAGGAGGAGAGGGAGGAAGAAGATCCTACTTCTAAATTCCCTGGACCTGGTGCGGGACCGGAACAAGATGTCTCACTCTGTAAGGGAAAGACATTATGAGATTCAAAACCTTTTTTTTCTGGGTTTTGGTTATTTAGTTTTTCAGAGAGGCCATGGACCTTTGCAGCTAGGAGTATGTATGACTACCATTCTAAATCAACCAGAGGCAAAAAAGATGAACAATTCCATCACAACATGATCTTTCTTGATAACCATGTGCATCCACTTAAATTTTCTGATCTCGTTCAAACTTTTTGTTATGTTTGTGAATCTTTGATTTTAGTTTGAAGCTGAAATTACCTTTAGGCTCACTCATGTTTGCTTTTGCCATGCTCCTATCTTACTAACCCGGGCAGTAGCTACAGGAGCTTGGGACTCGGTCATGATGAGATACTTGGTAATCAATTTGGTAGTCAAACTTCTAGGAAATTCAATGGTCAGACTCCTTGTGCTCTTCTTTTCTTTTTATTGCCTATCATAACTCTAGGAGTTGTGAACTCTTTCAAGCTGGAAAATTCATGGATTCATAGATTAACAACTTTGAGGATGTAAACATGTTGTGTGCTTGTCTATTCTTCTTTCAATATATTGTCTCCTATTCACCTCCCTATAATTTATGAACAAGGTTGTCAAATCGGTATCTATGTCATGAGTCCTTTTGGGGAATTATTGAATTATAAGGGTCACATAAAAAAATTAGAAAATATGCTCAAAACTAATTTTCTTTTATTTAGAATAGTTTTGATATCTAAAAGTCTATAAAGTAACATAATATTTCATTTAATAGCATAATAGAATAGATGTGTCAAAAGAGATTAGATGTGAAAAGGAAGATAAACTCTACCCTTTCACATCTTCAAATAATGGTTCTTAAAATATTTTTAGATATAGGTCCCTACATAAGTGCCTTGACGTTTTAGCTTAGATTGGGTTTCCACTTTGGCTTTAACAATACGGAGTAAGTTAGACCATAACAAAAATATACAAGTTCATATTTTCAAATGTATAGATTATTGTTTATTTTATTTTATTCTACTAAGAATTCGAATAAAATAAGCAATAGAAAACTTTTTCATCAAATGGTTTTGACAGTGATAAATTATTGGAATCAAATGTAAGAAAACTTCTTACACTCTTAAGTCACAGTGTCACCTTTCTTGTCATTAATTTACAAGATTAATTCTTCTAAATTATTACTAGGAGTCACGATTATATTGTCTTTCATAACTTTGTTTCTTGACTTGATAAGATTTTTTTTTTTATCTTTTTGGATTTTAAGATTTTAGTCTGGGTAGGCTTTATAGTTCTATAGTGTATAATTTCAATATTTTTTATTATACTAAATTTGGTTTAATTTCTAATATATTGCATTTAACTTAATTTCTTAATGAAATAGATTTTTAATTGGGTAAATTTTACTTATAATGTGCTTTATTTTTTTTTTTAGAAAGGTTCATGTCAAATCGTATTGGATCAAACAAAATTGTTTTTCATTGTTGATTCATACGTAGGAATTGTATTGATTTATATGTGAATTGTTATATGATTCTAGCAACTATGAGTTTTATATTATTTAGTAGGACACAAAAATGACAGCCAATATGAACTTGACATCTTGGAATGATTAATAAAAATCAATCTTGTCATATTATATATAAAGTGATAATAAGGGTGAAATTAATAGCAACTTAGAAGTTATGACATGTCTTAGTTATAATAGCAATTTAGAATTTATGCCATGTCTAAGTTATCTTCCATTTGACGATAATGTTTTTTGTATGTGGAAAATGTTTGATGAGGAAGGTTCCTGTCACTCAATTTATTTCATTTTTTGATGGAATCAAATAAATAATAATTTGGACATTGAGAATATTAGCTTATATATATATTTTGTTATAAATCAACATCAATTTATTTCATCTATTCTATTATGTTCAACAACAACAACAACAAAGTCTTATCCTACTAGGTGGGGTCGGCTATATGGATCCTTCTACGCTATTGGACTCTATCCCCTACTATATCATCATCTATATTTAAATAAATTTTATCTTGTTTTATTGTTGCTAACCAAGTCTTTTTTGGTTTTCCTCTTCCTCGTTTGATGTGTATATTTGGTATTGTTTCACATTGCCTAACTGGAGCATTTATTGGCCGTCTAAGTACATGTCCGTACCACCTTAAACGTGTCTCTCGGAGCTTTCCTTCAATAAATGCAACACTAACTTTTTCTCTAATGCTCTCATTTCTTATTCTGTCCATCCTCGTATGTCCACACATCCACCTTAACATCCTCATCTCTGCAACTCTCATCTTTTGCTCGTATAACAGTCGTAATGACATTTAGCTCCATATAACATAGTCTAATCGCCGCTTTTGTAGAACTTCCTTTAAGTTTTAGAGACACTTTACGATCACATAAAATACCCGATGCTTCTCCATTTTTAACTATCGCTTGTATTCTATGTAAGACATCTCTCTCAATCCCTCCATCATCTGCAAAATGATCCTAAATATTTAAAGCTCTCGATTCAGAACTCATCATCTCTATCTTAACACTTGTCTTATTATACAATATTGCTAAATTTAAATTCCATATATTACATCTTTACTCTCTAAGCTTGAAACCTTTCACTTCTACAGTGTTTCACTTGGTCTAGTTTAGCATTTACTTCTTCACGTGTCTCATCTACTAAAACAATATCATACGAAACAAACATGCACTACTGTAATGTGTCTTGAATGTGTCATGAGTTCGTCCGTGATTAGTGTAAAAAGATAGGGACTTAAAGTCGATCCTTGATGTAACCCTATCTTTATTGGAAATGCTTGATTAATCCAAGTCTTCTCAGTCGTTACTTCCTTATACATATCCTTAATTTGTTCAATATATATTACACTAACACCTTTTTTTTCTAAAATTCTCCATATTATTTCTCTTGGAATTCTATCATAAGCTTTTTCTAAATCAATGAATACCATGTGTAGATCTTGTTTTTGCTCTCTATACTTTTCAATTAGTTGTTTGAGAAGATGTATAGCTTCTATTGTCGACCTTCCTGGCATGAATCCAAATTGATTTTCGAGAACCATGGTCTCCTTTCTTAATCTTTTTTCTATTACTTTTTCCCAAAGTTTCATGGTATGACTCATTAGTTTAATCCCCCTATAGTTTTCACAAGTTTGTATGTTTCCCTTATTCTTATATAAGGGAATTAGGATACTTACCCTCCATTGATCAGACATCCTTTTTGTTTTCAATATCATGTTAAATAATTTTGTAAGCCATTCAATACCTTGTTTCCTTAGACACTTCCATACCCCTATTGGAATATCTTCTGGTCCAACGGCTTTTCCATTTTGCATTCCATTTAAAGCTTGTTCTACTTCTGAAATTTGAATTCTACGATAAAAATTTAAATTTCTATACTCATTTGACCTACTTAAATTACCTAAATTAAGTTGGTCTCCTAAACCTTCATTAAAAAGTTGATAAAAATATCTCCTCCACTGCTCTTTTATTTCTTCATCATTTATTAGTACTCTATTGCATTCATCTTTAATACATCTTATTTGATTAAGATCTTTTATCTTTCTCTCTCTCACTTTAGCTATTCTATAAATGTCTCTTTCCCCTTCTTTTGTATCTAATTTTCGATATAACCGTTCAAAAGTTTCAGTCTTAGCTTCATTCACTGCTTTCTTAGCTTCTTTTTTGGCTATTGTATATTTTTTCAAATTTTCCTCATTTTTACAAATATTTAATTTCTTATATGCTATTCGTTTTTCCTTGACTTTCTCTTGCACTTTTTCATTCCACCACCGAGATTCTTTACTTGGTAGTGCATGTCCCTTTGACTCACCGAGTACACTCTTAGCTACTATTTTCAATTTTGATACCATCTTATCCCACGTCAGAGTCACCGTGATATGTCATCTAATACTTGTACTCCTACCTTCTCTTTGAATATATTTAGTTTCTCATCCTTTAATTTCCACCACTTAATTCTAGGGGTCGTGTATATTTTCCTTCTATTAATACTATGTTTGAGGCATATATCCAATACTACTAACCTATGTTGAGTAGTTAAACTTTCGCCAGGAATAATCTTACAATCTTTACAAATCTTTCTATCTCTCTTCCTAACCATAAGAAAGTCAATTTGTGATTTATTATTTCCACTTTTGAACATGACTAAGTGTTCTTCTCTTTTCTTAAAAAATGTATTAGCTAGTATAAGATCATATGCTATTGCAAAATCCAATATAGTTTTACCTTCTTCATTTCTTGTTCCAAACCCATTACCCCCATGCACCCTCTCATATTCGTCATTTTTCACTCCGACATGCTCATTTAAATCACCTCCTATTAAAATCATCTCATTTGACGGGATATTTTGTAATACTTCATCCAAGTCCTCCCAAAACCTTAATTTGGTATTTTCATCTAATCCTATTTGAGGTGCATATACACTAATTACGTTTATAGTTTCTTTCTCCACTACTATTTTGAGAGCTATAATTCTATTCCCCTTTCTAATTACTCTTACAACTTCATCCTTTAACGAACTATCAACAATAATACCCACTCCATTTCTCTTTTTACTGTCAGATATCATAACTTAAAACCCGAGTTCTCTATCATCTTTGCCTTCTCACCAACCCATTTTGTCTCTTGTACACATACAATATTAATTTTTCTACTAATTATCGCATCTACTATCTCCATTGTTTTACCAGTGAGGGTTCCTATGTTCTATGTACCAAATCTTAGACTACTAATTTTTCTATAATATTTGTTCTTACCCAACCTATGGTGTGAGAACTCTTGCTTATTTAACACTACACCCAAGTTCTCATGGAGATGTAACGGTCCTTGTCGATACGTTGCAGTCGGACCCTGCAACGTGAACTCTAGCATATTTTTCACTACACCCGAGTTCTGAAAATGTAGCGGTCCTTATTGAGACATTACAGTCGGACCCTGTAATGCGTTCCTTTCGGGGAACAACTTAGCATTAGCACAATAGTTTGATTGATCCATTCATTGAACATTTGTCTTAGTTTAACGCTGGCTGACAACCTAACGCAACCCTTCTCCTTTATCCGGGCTTGGGACCGGCCACGATAAGGTTAACTTATCATGGGCGGAGTTTATTCTATTATGTTATTAAATAAAAATTTATATTATTTTGCACAGTTTTAGAAATATTTTCACCATATATAATTTTTATACAGATCTTGTTTGACGGTTGAATATGATTCATGATTTGATCATCACAATGATTCACGAACCTTAATTTGACAACCTTGAGGATGAGTTGTCACACCTAAGACAGCTTATAAAGATATTTCATAATGATAGGATTTAGAAACTTATCATCTGACGAGGAGAAAAAAAAATATCATAAAAGCTGGGGCAAGTGATGATCAGTTGATTTGTAGTCCCCTACCATAAACTTAGATGAATGCATGTCTCAACCTGGACCTATGTTTAAAACGTTGTAGCAGATTCTGTGATGCAAACTATGGTGTCATTTCAGAATTGTGGTTTATGTCTTCCACCTTGGCTGTTTTTTTTTCTCTTTCAAATGATGCAGCAGATTTTATGTTGCAAATATGATGTACATTTCAGAGCAATGTAGTATGTGGTGGTTTACTGCTATAATATGGCCGGTTTCTTTGATATTTGGCTTTTGTTTTTTTGTGGAGTTTTTATAGTTTTATTAAGGGTGTTTAGAAACCTGACTTATTTATTGCAGGTTAATTTTCTATCTACATAGATATGGTAATTATTGGTTTATTTTGATTGTGTTCAATAAGCTAACAATTATGCTAGTTTTTATGAGAACTGTTATGCTCAAATTTCTATTTTTCTTCATGCAGAAACTGTAGAGGAGTTATATCAAAAAATTCTCAAATCTGTTAAAGCTCGGACTATGCCTCCAAATGTTTGGTTATTTTCTCTAATAAGTAAATGTTCAAACAGAGATGATATAAAGCTTCTCTTTGATGCATTGCACAGACTTCGTATATTTGTAAGTTCTATTATTTATTTGATAGAGTCAATCCTTTCTGCTTCCTGGCTATGCTTCTGGGCACATTTTTTTTCTTCTGAATATAAGCTCAAAACTTGCTTGAGTTGCCAGCAAAAAAATAAATTTATTTGACTATGTTTATGAAAGGATGTGGCTCATCTGGTAAGAATCATCCATGAGAAGAATCAAAAGATGTTTCTCACTGATCTGATGAGTTTTGTGGGTCCTATGTCCATGAGACCACATTAACCCTAGTGTTATAATCTATCAGACATTTATACATTTATGAATAGGTTTGTATTTGCTTTGCTAAGAGCTCACCTGTGAACCTTCAGAAATGTTAAGAAAATAAGTTTCAATGTTCTTTGCTAAGAGGTATTTTCATCAACTTTTCAATGAAGATTTAGGTGATCAATTTAATTTAGATAATTTAAGTAGTTCAAAAGAGTATAGAAATTTAAATTTTTATCGTATAATTCAACCTTTAGAAGTAGAACATATTTTAAATGGGATGAAAAATGAAAAAAATAGTTGGATCAGATGATATTCTGATAGAGGTATGGAAGTGTCTAGGCAAGTAAGATATTAAATGACTTACAAAGTTATTCAACTTGATATTGAAAACGAAAAAAAATACTTGATCAGTGGAGGATAAATTCTTTAGTTCCTGTATATAAAAATAAAGGAGACGCACAAAATTGTGCAAAATATGAGGGTATTAAATTAATGAGTCATACCATAAAACTATGGGAAAAAGTAATAGAAAAAAGATTAAGGAGACATGGTAATCGAAAATCAATTTGGATTTATGTCGAAAAAATTGACAATAAAAGTTATACATCTTCTCATACAACTAATTGAAAAGTATCGAGAACGAAAGCAAAAGTTACACATGATATTTATTGACCTTGAAAAAGCATATAATAGAGTCCCAAGGGAAATTATATGTTCTAGAAAAAAAAAGTATTAGTGTAATATATATTGAAATAATCCAGGATATGTATGAGGATGCAATAACAATAGTGAAAATGTCAAGAGGATTAACCGAAATGTTTTCCGTAAAGATAAGGTTATATCAAAGATCAACTTTAAGTCCTTATCTTTTTGCACTAATCATGAATAATTTACTAGACACATCCAAAACACGATACTATGATATTTGATATTTATAGATGATATTATTTTAGTAGATGAGACACATAAAAGAGTAAATACTAAACTTGAATTTTGGAGGGAACACTAGAAGCGAAAGGTCTTACACTTAGTAGAGTAAAGACAAAATATATGAAATTTAAATTTAGTAATGTTAGATACAATGAGACAATTGTTAAGTTAGGAGATAATGAGTTGTTTATAATTGAAAGTTTTAAAAATTTAGGATCATTTTTTGTAAAAGGATAGAGGGATTGAGAGAGACGTCTTACATAAAATACAAGTATGATGGTTGAAATAGAAAAGGACATTGGATTTTTTTTTGTGATCGTAAAGTACTTTTAAGACTTAAAGGAAAATTTTACAAAATGACACTTAGACCTATTATGTGAGTTGAATATTGGGCTATGACTCGAGTATATGAGTAGAAGATGAGAGTTATAGGGATGAAGATGTTAAGATGAATGTGTGAATATACGAGGATGAATAAAATAAGAAATGAGAATATTAGAGTGAAAGTTGAAGTTGCACCTATTGAGGAAAAACTTCGGGAGACATATTTAAGATAGTACGGGCATGTACTTAGACGACCGATAGATGCTCTAGTTAGGTGATGTGAAACTATTATAAATATGTAAATTAAATGAGAAAAAAGAAGACCAAAGAAGACTTGACTAGCAATGATAAAATAAGATAAAATTTATTTAAATATAGATGGTGATATAGTAGAGGATAGAGCCCAATGAGGTAGGAGGATCCATATAGCCGATCCCACCTAGTGGGATAAGGCTTGGTTGTTGTTGTTGTATTATTCTTTGAAGACTCGATTAAAGCCAAACATGAATGTGATGCTTTTTGGCTTGTTAACGTTCTAATATAAAATAGGAATTTATTTATTTATTTTTTAAATTTTAAACTTTGTTTTGCTAAATCTTTTTTACTTAGGATAATAAATTAATAGGAATTTGTTATGGGTTTATTTGTAAATACTATATATTATAAGAGCCTAAATGTAATTTTTACTTGGATGGATAATATAGTTAAAATTGATTATCTAGGGCATGAAACTTAAATCTTTCCCTTCTCTAGTATCAAAGCCATATGGTCCTTGATTTAGAATTGAGAACCTGGAATCACATCTTTCCTAGACCTCTTTTGACCCTTTTCGTTTGGGAATGCGAAGCTCTCTATTAATAGGTATGCCCATTCTTCTCTTTTCTTCCTCTCAACATTGTAACAACCTTTCCTAAGACCTGCCCTGGCTAATATCAGTGCCTTGACCCTTCTCTCAATGCGGCAACAAACTTTCTTGAGATCTGCTCCACCTTTCATTGCCTTATCCTTGAAGCCACGGCTCCTACAAGGGTGGTGCAGTGGTAAAGCACTTGGGGGAATAAATAAGAGGACCAAAGTTCGAATTCTAATACGGATGAATACTTTGAAGGTTGACCTCTAAATATGTATAAGCTGTACTCCGAATTTACTTGGTAGGAGAATAGGGGGAAGACCGTCTACTTCTAGTATTATTTGAGCGAAGTCTAGACACATGGATTAATCTTGATGTGATGGCCACCCACCTTCCATTTGCCTCTTATTGAGTGAGCGTGTGAGAGCAATGAGTAATGCACTTTAGATTCCAATGTCTCTCCTCTCTCGCCTAAATCTTGATACGACGTCTCTACCTTTTCTCATAAGATCCCAAATTTGTCTCAACTTCTTCTGAGACAAAGCTATCTTCTTTGTCATTGGAGTGAAGGCACCCAACTGTTGACAATCACAACTTGTCGTTGCTAAGAGGAGAATCATTTTGATTTGCTGCTCGGTGACAAAGTCGCATTTGCCTTTTCTTTTATTCTTGATTAAGTTACTGAAGCAATAACCTATAAGAAAAAGACCCGACAAGTTTCTTGACTACATCATCAAGCATGTTTTATTCTGCTACTTGAATCTTTTGGGATCGATACATATTGCCATGGAAAATCTCAACAGAAGAAATTATGCTTCATGGTGTAACAGTTCCTGTTTAGATCATGGGTTAAGGATAGCTACAATAACTCGTTACCTGAACTGTTGATATTTTTGAGTTCATTCATGCTTCATAGAAGCATGTTGATGTACAAGCATTTGCTCTTCTTTGGTAGTCCATCAACCCCAATCTCACGAGCCTTTATTGATGCTTCTTTTTGTGCTATGAGATTTGGGCCCATGTTAGACATCCATACACGGTGATATTTCTTGAGCATAGGATGTGATTAGAAATCTATTTTAGTTGTGACAGTATAGAGATCACAACACATTGGTTGATTCCATATCATTGTTGTTGATCTTTGAGATAACTTTTCAATTATCTTTGATATATGAGCTATGATTTTAAATCTCGATTTGTGCCAAGAGATACGTGCGGAATTTACCGTTTCATCCGTCGTCCTACATTGGTAGAGGTGGTATTGGTGGCTTCGCCTAGCTGCGACGACCTCTCGCGGCCTTCGCAAGGCTGCGGAGGCCATGCCCGAGGCCATGGTTGCCTTGCGCAACCTCTGCGGGGTTGCGAGGACGGAGCGCCTAGCGTGGGGCCACGATGGCCTCGGGAGGCCTCACGTCGTGCCTTGACGGACGTGGGCAGCCTTGCACGGGATTGTGGACGGCCTAGCACGCGGTCGTGGTGGTTGCAAGTGGCCTTGCATAAGGCTGCGAGCGGTCTCCGCAGCCTCACACAATTCTGGCGGCAACAGGTGGATTGTGGGGGCAAATAGACACAATAAATTTAATGAAAAGATAGGTTAATAATTTTAATCAACTATTCAAAATATAGTTCAAATAAAATAAATTAAATAAATTAAAATTTAATAAAATTATCCTATCAATCTAAAAATATTTTATAAATTATTTTTATTAATTTTATATAATATGAATAATAATTTTATTATTTATTTATTTTTTAATCCTATTTAATCAAAATTAATTAATTAATTTTACTATTATAATTAAATTTTTGGTATTTTTTTCTTTTTGTAATCATTTTTTTTATTTTTAATATTTAAGTTAAAATTTTCATTTTTAATTTATGTATTTTATATTTAAAAATTATCAAAATTTATCATACTGTTATTTCGTAATTCTAGATACCCTATTACATGAAAGAGACCCTATTTATATACAAGATTAGGGCTTATTCAAAAGAATAAATCAAACCCTATCCTAGGAATAAATCAAAATTCTATCCTAAGAAATAATTATTCCTAATGATATTTAGGGATAACAATTATCCCTAATCATATCTACAATATTCTAACACTCCCTCTCAAGCTGAAGAATATAAATTATATGCACCCAGCTTGTTACATATGTAGTCAATTCGGGGACCTCTCAATGACTTAGTAAATATAACTGCTAGTTGATCATGTGAGTTAACAAAACTAGTAGATATTTCTCATATGCTTTGTTCTCTTATGAAAAAGCTGGATTTGAGCGATATGCGTCGGCTTGTTATCACGTATAAGTGACATTTGTATAACGCGTCTCGAAACTTTAGCTAAGATTGTTTGGTCGTATAAGTTTTATTTATGGCCATAGCTCGATACTCTGCCTCTGCACTGGATCTTGCCACAACATTCTGCTTTTTGCTTTTCCAAGAAACAAGATTATCTCTGACAAATATACAAAAACCAGAAGTAGATCTCTTATCAATAGGAGATCCTGTTCAGTCTGCATCAGAATATCCTATGACTCGAGTATGTCCTTTCTCTTTATACAAAAGACCCTTTCCTGGAGCGCCTCTGATATATCGAACAATGCGAATTACAGCATCCTAATGTTCTTTACACGGAGAGTTGAGAAATTGACTTACTACACTTACTGCAAATGAGATATCTGGACGAGTAACAGTAAGGTAACTTAGTCTTCCTACTAATCGCCTGTATCGTTCAGGATCTAGTAGAGGCTCCCTCTGATTTGGTAGGAGCTTGACATTAGGATCCATAGGGTTGTCAACTGTCTTTGAGTTTAACATTCCTATTTCTTCTAGAATATCCATTGCATACTTCCTTTGAGATATAATGATCCCATTTCTGGACTGTGCTATTTCTATCCCCAAGAAGTATTTAAGTCTGCCGAGATCCATTGTCTGGAAATATTTGAAAAGATATTGTTTCACCTGTGAGATCCCGAGATGATCATTATCTGTGATGACAATATCATCAACATAAACCACTAGGTAGATGCAACCAGTCGATGAGTGACGATAAAAGACAGAATGATCAGCCTCGCTCCGAGTCATGTCGAACTGTTGAATTACAATACTAAATCTACCGAACCATGCTCTGGGTGACTGCTTGAGACCATATAAAGATTTTCGCAAGCGACACACAAGACCAGAAGACTCCCCCTGAGCAACAAAACACAGAGGTTGCTCCATGTAGACTTCTTCGAGCAGGTCACCATATAAGAACGCATTCTTGATGTTCAACTGATAAAGAGACCAGTGTTGAATCGTAGCAATGAACATGAGTAAGCGTATAGAGGATATCTTGGCAACAGGAGAAAATGTGTCCTCATAATCCAATCCGAAGATCTGAGTATAACCTTTAGCAACGAGATGAGCCTTAAGCCGATCAACCGTTCCATCCGGACCAACCTTCACTGTATATACCCATCGACAACCAACAACTGACTTTCCTGGTGGTAGAGGAACGAGATCCCAAGTCCTGACTCAGTAAGGCACTCGTTTAAGTCGGCGTAGTCTGCTTTCGGCTGGATCGGCAAATGCATCCCCTGCAGTCTTTGGAAGAGAAACAGACGACAAAGAGGAAAGACAAGAATAATAGAAAGGAGAAAGACGATGGTAACTCAAAGAAGCATAATGTGGAGAAGGATTACGAGTGGAACGTATACCTTTTCGAAGGGCAATGGGAATATCAGATTCAGAAGACTGGACCGGAGGAGGGAGTGGAGGACCTGGCTCCAGAGATGATTCCATGGAAGAGTCAGTGTTGGGCGGCAGCAAAGCAGAACGAGGACGGCGTTGATAAACCTGCAACGGAGGAGAAATTGGGGCTAGAGGTGATAGAGAATCCTCCGGAGGATCAAAGATTGAAACAGACATAGAAGGATGAAATTCAGACGATGATTCTGAAGACTCAAAGTAAGGAACTGAATCAAAGAACGTGACATCGACAGAGATGAAATACCGACGAAGAGTAGGAGAATATCACTTATACCCTTTTTGAGACCGTAGGTATCCAAGGAAAATACATTTATGCGACCGAGGAGAGAGTTTATCAATGCCAGGATCAAGAGCATGAACAAAACATATAAAACCAAAGACCCTAGGTGGTAAAGGATGAAGAGACTGCTTCGGATAAAGTACATGATGAGGTATTTGACCCTGTAAAGTAGAGGAAGGCATGCGATTGATGAGATAACATGCGGTAAGTACGGCGTCACCCCAAAAACGAAGAGGAACGTGAGAGTGGAGGAGAAGAGTCCGGGTGGTCTCGAGAAGATGACGATTCTTGCGTTCTGCAACTCCATTCTGTTGGGGGGTATGAGGACAAGACTTCCGATGTAATATGCCGTGAGATGCCAAAAAGGTTTGAAATTGAGTAAATAGATATTCACGTGCATTATCACTCTGCAAGGATCGAAGAGGGATACCAAATTGTGTTTTGACTTCATTAAAAAAAGATTGAAAAATAGAAAATAATTTTGAGCGATCCTTCATCAGATATAACCAAGTACAACGGAAAAAATCGTCTACAAGAGTAACAAAATATCGTGACTCCAATGTAGAGGCAACACGACTCGGACCCCAAATATCCGAATGAACTAAAGCAAAGGGAGACGTAGCCCGACTTATAATGCGAGGAGAAAACGAACTACGTACATGTTTGCCTAACTGACATGACTCACAAGACAAAGACTCTAAGTAAGACAGACTAGGATGTAATTGTTTTAACTTATCAAGACCAGGATGTCCCAACTGAGCATAGATAACAAGTGGAGATGCTGCCGCAACAAGAGAGTTTTGGTGAAGTTGATATAAACCATGAGACTCACATCCGGAGCCAATCATCCTCCCCGTACTCCGGTCCTGCAATGAAACAGTAGATTTAGTAAATGAGATGACACAATCAAGAGACTGAGTGAGCTGGCTTATTGATAATAAATTAAAGGGAGCTCCGGGAACATAAAGAACATTCTGAATGGGAAGAGATGGAGAAGAATGAACAATACCAACACCTTGGGACTGAGTTTGAGAACCATTTGCCATGGTGACAAAGGGTAAGTAACCAGAAGTAGATAGTGAGGAAAAAAGAGATCTATTACCAGTGATATGATCGGTGGCCCCAGAGTCAAGTACCCAAGGACCCGAAGAGCGAGATATGCGTGAAAGAATTACCGGCTTGTAATGGCAAGAAGGAAATTAGACTCGTCGATCCTCATATCCACCGAGATTGAGGAGGTGGAGCCGATGTCAATTGTGAACCGGGCCAAGACGGGATGTAACTCTGAGCGATCCGAGTGACTGAGGAGGTCGATCATGGAGACTCCAATATTTATCAATCGTGTGTCCTGGTCGATGACAATGATTACACCAAGGACGTCCTTTGCCATTCTTACGCGGTGGAGGTTTGTTGTTGTTTCCAGAGACCAATGCTGAAGAGTCAATCGGAATGGAAGATGGTAATGTCAATACTTTGGTAGGGACACGGAGGAGAGTTGCCCAGGTAGAGTCCATGGTGGCATCTATGGGGCTGCCCAGGATCTGATCACGAACATGAGAGTAATCTGTAGGCAGACCATATAACGCCAGAGACATAAAAAATTTCTTCCGATTTTCAAGCTTTGCAATAGGAGTGGCCGCGGGTGGGAGCAGGTCATTGAACTCACACAGAAGGCTAGAGACTGATCCCAAATAAGTTGACATAGACTCCTTGATCTGATGAGCATTAAGGATGGTCATGAGGTCATCACAAACTTGATAGGGTCGCCGAAAAGTGTTAGTAAAAAGTTGTTGAGCTTGTATCCAAACATCCTTGCAGGTCTTATGAGTCCAGAAGACATCCCGGAGAGATGGATGGATGGTGGCTCGGATAATGCAACACAACTGAGCATCAACCTTTCTCCATAAAGGACGATCGCCCATTTGAATATCCTCTTCAGTTTGTGTGAGATGTGTTTCATAACCCTGTCCAACAAGCTAAAGCTCAATGTAAGAGGCCCAAGAAGAGTAATTCTTACCATCCAAGAGCTCAGACGAGAGCGGTGCCGTGACGTGGTTGGTAAAGATTGGAAAATCCGGTTTCGAAGTGCCGGAGGTAGCCATGACGAGTGAAGCAAATGCTGATCAAGTTCCTGGACAGCTTCTCGTGGAGAAGAGGGAAAATCTTTTCCCGTGAAGGTTGCCGGCGGCGGCAGGATGAGCTGGCTGCGATGGCAGTGTACACGCCTCACTGCGGGTTTGCCGATGGTGCAGAAAGCGGTGGCGGCGATGTGTTGTTCGTGGGAAAAAGAAGGGCCAATGGAGAACGCCGGTTGGATGAATGGCGACAACGACGAGATCGGCGGCAGTCGATCCGTCGCTCGCGGCGAGAAAGGAAGGCGATCTGGACGAAGATGGTCGCCCACTCCTGCCGGACCACTCGGAGATCCCTCGCCCGAAATGCCGACGGCAGCGGCGTGATTCGCGACGGATGCGAAGGAGAAGAAGGCGGCCTTGGCTGGCAAAAAACCCAACTCGGCGGGCGAGGACCGAGCACTGCGGCGGATCGGGAAAATCTTTGACCTTAGCGACGAACACCGGCGATGGCCGTGGATGGGGAGAAAGAGAGGGCGGCAGAATCAGAGTGAGGAGATGGAGGCGCCGAAAGAAAGCAGTCTTGCGTAGAGAAGGCGCCCGAGGAGATGCTCGGGTGAGAAAGTCGCGAGCGGGGCTGCGTCGCGGAGGAGAAGCGCGCCGGGAAAGAGATCTCGATTTTTTTTTTTTTGGAAAACCTAATGCTCTGATACCATGTTATTTCGTAACTCTAGATACCCTATTACATGAAAGAGACCCTATTTATATACAAGATTAGGGCTTATTCAAAAGAATAAATCAAACCCTATCCTAGGAATAAATCAAAATTCTATCCTAAGAAATAATTATTCCTAATGATATTTAGGGATAATAATTATCCCTAATCATATCTACAATATTCTAACAGATACGACACGATACGATATCGAAACCGTATCGTTCCAGTGGTGGACCGAAACTTTGATGCAGGTCGAGATTTTAAACCTTGATATGAGGTACACTAGGAGTGTTTTGATCAATTTTTGCATAGTTCTACCTTACTAGAGTTCGCGCAAACTCAAATTTTTAGAGTTATCTTCATTCTACATCTATCAGATGTCTAAGTGAGAGTGTTGAGGACATCCACTAGATCCTTAGCATCATTAGAATCTCTAGTAGATATATCTACTCTTAACACCTAGTTACTTTTGGTAGTGCTTAAGGTGGTAGAGAAGATTATTAGCGAAATCGTCGTCTTACTAGTACACAAGACATACCCAAATGTAATTGTGGAAACTTAGGCATGTCATGAATAATTGATACACACTTCACAACTATCTATGGTTTAAAATCTAGAGCCATGCTGCACGGTACGGGCAAAGTCCGACATCGGTACCAACACCGACACCTCGGGGTCGAGTTGTGGTAGGCTCCATGAGTAGTGGCAACCTTCGCAGGTCACGACAACCTCCGTGGGATTGCGAAGGCCCATGATAGCCTTCGCGGGGTCATGGCGGTAGCTGCAGGGTTGCAAGGTCACTGTGATCGCCAGGGATCATGGAGGCCGCCGCGGGGTCGCATGACCTCAGCGGAGGAATGCGCGGGGGTGAGCGCAACAAGAAATCACATGAGAACCTTAGGTTTTTAATAAAAACTTAGGTTAATAATTTCAATCAACTCCTAACTATAATTTAAAATTTAAGTCAAAATCTAATAAAATTATCCTATTGATTTAAAAATATTTCATAAATTTATTTATTTATACATTATGAATAATAATATTTCTATTATTAAATTTTATCGTATTTTGTTTTTTAATCTATACAATTGAAACTAATTAAATTAGTCACACTATGATAAGTAATTCTTTATTGTAATTATTTTTTTCAATTCCTTTTTCTTTTTTTTTAATTATTATTTTTTGATATTTTTAATAATTAAGTTAAAACTTTTATTTTTAATTAATATATTTTATATTTAAAAAGTACCGTAACTATATTGACACGACACGATGCGATATCGTGACCGTATCGCTCCGGTCGTTGATTGAAATTTCGATACGGACCGAAATTTTAAACCATCCAACTATCCACCGGATCATCCTCTACACATTAACCATGTAACTAGTCAACTATAGTAACTTACAATGTTCCATTGGCTTCTATTTTGACTTTAGCTCTACCACTAATGGCCCCATTGAGGAATATACTCACCTTTTTCGATTTCATGCTGCATCAAATGCCTCATTTTAATTAGATGCTACCATAACTTATCGAGGTACTTCCACTGTTGTCATATCCTTGCATTCTACTTTGATTCTTAACTTAGATGCCTTAAAACACATATATAGTAATATTTTACTCATTTTGTTCTCTTACATCACTTACCCATAGTCTAATGCTTGCTAATGATTCGTTCACCTAGGCAAAAGGCATTGGAAACAACCTCGTGACCTAGAGGAGCCTTAGCGTAATGATAAAGTTATTGTCTTGTGACCTAGAGGTTACGGATTTGAGCCCTGAAAACAATCTTTTGCAGAGCAGGGTAAGACTGAGTACAATAGACCCTTCTATGAGATTTCGTATGGTGAGAGCTTCGTACACCAGACTGTCCTTTGACAAAAGACATTGGAAAAATTCCTATTACTTAATCATTTTCACTTTGCTCTTTATGTGCCTTTTTTTCCTTTTGAATTTATTATCAATTAGTTAAGTTATATAAAATCTTTAAATCGAACTCTAATCTTTACTGGTGTAAATTAAGGATTTACAAACATAGAAAACGATTGACGCCGAATATGAGTCTTGGGTTTGTATTAACTATTCACACTGCCTCTATCAATGACCGACTCTTCTCAGCTGTGTCTAGCATTCTCACTCCTGCCTTAGGCATATGAGTCCTTTTAAACTCCAAAACATGATCTCTACTTTGTCCCATGTTAAGAGTCTTTAGTGTGTGCTTTGTCAATTAGGAAAATATGTTTGGTCAATGTTCCTGATAGTGTTTATAAATGTGCTTCTACATTATTTTCTTAAATTTGTTCTGATATTTGGGGTTTTAGTCAAATTTGTTTCAGATTCGATTTTAAATACTTTGTTAGTTGTTATGATGATTTTTCAAAAGTTACATAGCTTTTCTTAATAAAGATTGATCTAAAGTTTATTCTACTTTTTTTAAAAAAAAATTTAATCAAAAATTGATATGAAATCAGAATGACTTGGTTTTTCTACTAAGGTGTTAAGGAGTGATAATAGACTCTTTTCAATCCCTTATCTCTTGCCATAGTATTTTCATTACTTGTCTTATCCACGTACACCTTAATAGAATTGTATAGCCATACGACAAAATGGTCAAACTTCAAGAAAATTTCTCATTGACAAAAAGGTTTCATATTTTTTTGGGTTGATGTTGTTCTTACAACATGCTACCTAATAAACCGAATGCTCTTTATTATAACCCTTTTAACATTCGTTTTTCACAATATCTTCAATCTTTCACCCACCTAAGGTATTTGAGTGAGTTTGTTTTGTCCATAACTTATCTTTTTGGCAAAGATAGACTATAAGTTAAAGTGGTCAAGTGTGCCCTCCTTGACTACTTTCGGTCGCCAAAAGAATACTCTTGTTATTGTATTGAGTTAAAACATGTACTTATATATGTCGATATCACCTTCTTTGAATTCATTTTTCTTAGACTCATCATTCACTTCAAAGTTAGTGATTGAGGTGCTTTCCTTTCCCACATCATTATCCATTTTATTACTTTCACCAATTCCTTCTCTTGTAGGACCATCGATACTAGAAACTTCGCCATGATGAACCTACAATAGACAACAATGAGACTCTAATGCTTGCCTGACATTACCTCTTGTTATGGATTCACCATCTGATTTGGGCCTTCTTATTGCTCTTTGAAAAAGTACTTGTAGTTGCTCTACTTTTTATTCCTTTCTTATTTTATGTTGTATTATTGTGTGATCTAGTGGTCAAGGGTTCGAGTCGTAAAAACAACTTCTTACAATGCAAGATAAGACTGTGTATAATAGATGTTTTCTTAGGATTCCACATTAGCAGGAGCTTCGTGCACCGAGTTGTCTTTTTTTTTTTTCACCAGTCATTCTGCTTTCATTTATTCTCTTTCTTCACATACTATTCCCAAGAATGTAGAATGTTACAGAGGCACTCTCAAACCCACACTATGGTGGAAGAGATGCAAGCATTACATTTGAATACTACATAAGTTCAGTACCTTACAGTCTGACAAGTTCATTGTAGGCTACAAGTAAATAGTTATTCACAGTTAAAACATCACCTGCAAATGTTGTGGATCAGCGAAAAACTCGATTGCTAGCTAGGGGATACACTTTGATATATGGAGTTAATTAAATGGATACTTTTTTCACTTGTAGCTGATCTTCATCCATATTTCGAGACTATGATTTTGGCAATTCAAGATATTTTTTTTGGGTATCGAGGTGGTTCACCATGTACCTTCAGATTATAGGATACATTGATGTAGATTGGGCGAGCTCTCCCGTGGATAGGAGGTCTACATTGATGTACAACATCCTTTTTTGAGGTAATGTAATTTCTTTGAAAAGCAAGAAGTGTTGGTCAGATTGATCCCAGAAGTACAGTATAAGGCTATGGTCCAAGCTACATGTGAGCTTATTTCAGTTAGTAGCTACCAAGTAAGTTGGGATATGCTCCTAAAGAATCAAAACTGTGATAACTAAGTCGTCATGCACGTAGTTTCTAACCCAGCATTCCATGAGAGACCAAAATATTGCTACTTTGTCTGAGAAGGTGCAGTCTGAGCATATAATTTATAAGTATTGCAAATCATTGGCATCCCGGTTGCTGCTGCCAGATTTAGAATCTGTCCACCTCTACAAGATGATATATTTACCCCACTTTTGCCTCCTATTCAAGATCTCCACCTTCATCATTTCCGCACACAAGTGGTGATTTCTCTGTCTTCAGCAGATCGATTTGTATAAATCTTCTTTCATCAAGATCACCGCTAGAGTCAATTCTAACCTTCTCTACTATCCTTACCATGATCGATGTCTTCTTCCCTACCAGTGCATTGAGGAATCTATTGTAGGAGTGAGCTTTCCCTTGATCTTCTTCAGTACCATAGCGAGGAGGGCCCCTTCTCCTTAACACTGGTTTTGGAACTACTTCTTTTACCATCAATCTGCAATGCGGCCACCATTGCTACTCTAGTCCGGTTTTGGAACTGCTTCTTTTACGATCAATCTGTAATGCAGCCACCATTGCTACCCTAGTCCTGAACTCGTTGTTTGTAACCTGGCTCCTCGACACTTCTGCAAGTAGAGGCGAAGTCTCATCTTCCGTTGGTCTAGATGCCAATGTGCCCTTACTAGCAGATTCTTTGTTTTAAAACTTAGTATAACTTTCCATTTCCGTCAACCAATTGTTAAGTCCTCGAGGAATTGATTAGAGGGGGCTGAAAAGCAAATGACCTATAATGAATTCTTTCTACTCTCATTAATGCTTTATCCATGCATACAAAGTTATGTTGTGGAAATAAGACATTAACACAATTTGCACACATCAATCACTGATACGAGGATGTAATGTGACTCAGAACCCTCATTCCTATTCATGACCTATAACTCATAGGTGAATCACTCTTGAAAGCATACTATTTTCTCCTTCGGGTAACCTTTAGATTGGGGAAACCTTTTGCTACAATAAACTTTACAATAAAAACTTAGAGGATTAGACTAAGAGTCCAAGAGAAAGACTTTTAAGTATTGTACAATCAATATTTTCACTAGCCTTTAAAAGCTCTTCTTTTATAGGCTTTAATCTCTTTTACCCTTATTGTCTTGAGCCGCCACTTTGCTGTTTTGTTGCCAATTAGTTGATTGATCTTTGGATTACTTTCATTTATACCTGCCAATGACTATCGGAAATCAACTACCTTCCACCTTTAGTAGAATGATTCATTGTAAACCCTAGCTCATCCCATTGTTGCAACTTTAGTAACATATATCGCTATTGCTAGTTTTCTTTCCGAGTGAGTTGACTAACTGCAAACATTAGATGATTGAACTTGATTAGTCGACTAGGTTCCAAATAGAAATAATTTCGCGAGCCATTGAACCACCAAGTAGTTGATTGGATTCCGATATCAACATTGGTAATGTGAATTCAATCGCTTAGCTGTCTAGATGACTATGCTCATAACCAAAGCATTTTTTGAGTGAGCCATTGAGCTTGAGTTAGACTCCTTAATCAACTTAGCTTACCAATCGAGTGACACTCTCCAGTTGATTAGAGCTTCACCTATGATCATCCCAATGATCGATACAAGTCTCTCAACTTTCATAGTTTGCACAAGAGCTTAGCTTGCGTAGCTAGGCTTTACTACTAAAGTTGTTTCCTACAAAATTCTCGTCCCTCGGATGCACTAAGCCCTTAGCTTGCTCCATGTGGCATCCTTCATGCTTCATCTACATAGTTCACCTTATTCTAGCTATCCTTTTTGGATTTCCAGTGGATGTTTATGTACTGAGTCAACTAATTTGCTGTGCCAAGTCAAGCTCCACAAGTTACTCTAACACTGCCGCCTTAACACCTCTTGTTCTAAGTCTCTTGGATGTTTTATACAACCTCCTTAATCCATCATACCTCCAAGCCATTGAGTGTGTTGCCTTGGTTGTGCAAGTCATTATCCACACTCAGCATCATTGAGTCATGATCTCTGTGAGATCCATGTGTCTCGTCAAATTCTTGCATGACTTAACACATATCGAATGGATAAAATGAGGTCTAACTTAAACTCTTTGCTGAAACATCAAAATCCAAGGTCGAGCATGACCACTTATGGTAGAATTGCACCAACATCAACTTTCTACATAAGCCTAGTTATGCGCCCAAGCCCATCTTTAGGCTCATGTGATTTATTAAAAAAAACCTTGTTTTAGTAGGGGGCTTAAATTTAACTAGATTTGATATAGGGATAAATTGGATTCATTAAAGAATATTTAACTAGATTGTTTTAGAAGAATTGAAAATGTTTGGAATCTGCAACAAGGGTGATCCAAAATGGACATTAAGCTTATTGACAATATTGTTAAGGAGATCCCAAGTGCAACCACTCCGCTGATTAAATGATGTCCGAATCATGTGGCAACTTCAACAGGAGACATTTGTATTTTCTAGTAAAGTCACAACATCTACTTTTATTAATTAGTTGATTAATTTAACTTTTCTTTATTTAATTAATTTTTCTCACAAAACTTTTAGGTATTATTATAGCTTATTTTAAATATACCATCATATGTATAACTGTTTTACTTGTTTCTTAGTCTGTTCATCATTTATCATATTATCATATTATCATTTACATAATAGATATATCTTCTATTATATTTTTTTATTGCACCTTTGTTTATTGCATTACTTAATAAGCACAATTACTTGTCAATATATTTTGATATGCACGATAAGAAGAAATGCTGCTACTGTTAGATACACGAGAGATGCATATTTACACTAACTAAAATTCATCGGAAATAGGTGCGAACCGTTTTTAATGAATATGCCCCTAGATGACTTAATGGATAACATGCACCTTACCAACAATCACATTACTTGGAAATCGTATTTGTTGCAAGTGTACACATGCTAAGGCAGAAGTTTCTAGTTTTGACGGATAAGATTTGATATAATTTGGATTGGCTAATTAAAATAGTAGATTATTTTGATTGATATGGCATCATCGCTGTTGAATGAGTATAGTTTGCCAAGTATAAATCTATTGGAGCCATTAAGGAATTTTAGCAAAGTGTTCAAGCTTGTTAGGCTAATTTGGATAACCATCTATTGAATATTGGCCATATAACTTAAAGAAAGATATTCATAAACATTTTACCTTTGATTATATTGCAAATGGATAAAGTCTCAAACAATTCATTAAGTTTGTTTAGTAGAATGCTGGTCTTATTTTTATAATTTACGTGTTGTAATATTAGGACTTATGTGGATCCTTGTCCCATTGATTAATGTCTTACACCAAAAGTTCTTAAATAAAGTAGATTATCTTCTCTTAGATTGACAGAAAATTTTTCTCAAAAGATGTAAAGGTTGAACATTTAACTGAACAACAATATTTGATTGAAATATTAAGATTGAATATAATTGTTGTACACATCAAATATGGAGTTTTTCTTTAAGTAATCTCTGTTGATTGTAATATAAGAATTGTAGCATTAGTAGAATTTATCAATCGTAAACAACTATACAAAAAGAAAGTAAAATTTATTTGTTTTTTCAATGTATAACATGCTTGGAAAACTATAGATAGTTGTGTTTCATTTATTGAATAGAGTTGGCTTAGTTATAAGCATAAGCTTGTGTTTAGTTGTGCTTGAAAAGGCTCAAGCTCATTTTGAGTTGAATAAGAAAAAAAATTAATAGACGTTCTTGGGCATAATACATTTGATATGATTAAATTCAAGGGTTTATTGCTCAAGGCTTGATAATGCTGCATTATGTGGTCATTGATTTTGTGATTTGGATGCAGAGGTTATCCAACCTTCGGATACACTCAAATTTCAATTGTCATCTTTGTATGAAGGTTGCTGAGGCATGTGCTCGTGCAAATGCCCTGCATTATGGTATGCTTCTACATGAACTTGCAGGCTGTTAATCTTAAATCATAATTTTGCTTGCTTGACACTAACGCATGGCATTCAAGTGCTTCAAATGTTTTACTGGATATCTTCTGCATAACTACGATCCATGATAGTGAAGACTTGAAGTCTTCAAATTTTACTTGTTATTTACTTAACAAAGTATTTTTAAGTAGTTTGACCAACCTTTTGGAGGTAACTAGCATGGCATCTGCAGGGTTAAAGACTTTATGGAAGCACAATATCTACGGTTTATCTCCAAGCATTGGTTCTGCTCATTATTTACTGGTATGCAATGCGCTTACCTGGTTAGGTTCATTACTTTGTTTGCTTGAGAAATCTTTTGCTACAGTCATATGCCAAGGCACACAATGATGATCAGCTTATGGTAAAGATTATGCGGATTCTAGAAAGGAACTCATTGCCACTTCAAGCAGGTACAGCAGACAAAGTATTCAGGTATGCTAGTACACAATTTCTGTTATCATTCTAGGTCAGAATGGCAAGTCTGAGGTCATGCCACAGTATTCTTATGTTGCCTCTTATTATAAGGTTTAACCATTGTAAAGAGGAGATTTCTCATGATGTCATTATTTTACTGATTTACTGGAAGAAAGAAAATGGTCATAAGAATCTGTATGGTTTCAAAAAGCATGCAGCCAGTATGTGACCCAATGAACGTAGTGTACATGCGATGTGCAGGAACATATTTATGAATATGCAAACTGTTTTTTAACAATATTAAAAACATTTATATTGATAAAAGATAACTAATATCCAATTAAATATATCGATCTAGTTATAATTTAAAATCTCGAGCCATGCTAGGTGGTACGGACACAATTTATCATTATGCCAGCCGCCCGACACTGATACCAACACCGGCACCTCAGAGTCATGGTATCCTTCGCGAGGTCGTAGCCATGGAGCTATGGTAGCCTCCGCAAAGTTGTGGAGGCCTGCAACGACCTCTGCATGGTCACAGAGGCTTGTGGCAGTCACCGCAGGGTCGCGGTGGCTTTCGCAGAGGAACGCCGGGTGAGCCAATGTTAGCGCAGTGGAAAATCAATTAGAATCTTAGGTTTTTAATAAAAATTTAGGTCAATAAATTTCAATCAATTCCAGCTATAGTTTCAAAATCTAATAAAATTATTCCATAAATTTATTTATTACAAATAATAATATTTCTATTATTAAATTTTATTTTATTTTGTTTTTTAATCTATACAATCAAAACTAATTAAATTAGTCGCACTATTATAATTAATTTTTTATTATAATTATTTTTTTCTTTTTTTTTATATATTTTAAGTTAAAATTTTTGTTTTTAATTAATATATTTTATATTTAAAAAGTATCGAAATTATATTGGCACTACATGACACGATACCGAAATCGTATCATTCTGGTTGCGGATTGAAACCTTGACATAGGTTGAAATTTTAAACCATGAATCTAGCCATCTAATTCATACATCTTTATAGAACAAAATATGGTGATCATAGTACAATAAAAAACAGCAAAACATATGAAATATAACAACCAATATTAATCAATATGTGAAATTAATTCAAATAAGATATTTATCTTTTGATTTTTGAATTGCAATTCCATATGCGGCTGTTATGTTGTTCTTTATAAAACCCCCCTAGGTAGCTGAATATACAGCCAAAGTGGGGTTTTTGCCATGAGCATTTTTTTTCTTGGCTGCAATTTCTTCTGGTCATGGTTCTACTCGCTTTTACATACCATGATATGTATACACAGTTAATTTATGTTACTTAAGGTCAACTGTTCAATTCTCTTGTACTTTTTTTCCAACTCAATTTAGCTACACAATGACAGTGGATACGAAGATAAAAATAGCATCTTAAATATCATATTTCAGCAGACAATACTAGCCTTAAACATGATTATATTATATATTAGAGCTGAACAGATGGGAAGAATTCTTGTTATCTGGGAACTATTACATTGAAGAAATAATAATCAGCTGACAAGTTTTGCATGGTGCTTGATTTCCAGTTTAATTGAAAGGATGAGTTTTGTTTTCTAACTTATTATATGAGGAAGCACCAGAAAGGTGATACTGAGCAAATTAAAACAAACAAGGAATGGACAATATTATTGTGTTAACCAGTAACGCTAGGCTTCTGTTGCAAGGCTTAATTCCGGTTATCATAGTTAAGCAATGTTTTAGTAAAAAGAAACAGGCAAGACCCACGAGGATGGCATTATGCCAATTTTTTGGAAGAACACCCAGAGGACAGTTCCAGTTACATCTTCAGTGAAAATTAAAAGTAGAATACTACATGGTTGGAGTAAGAGAAAATAATTTAAATCCCTGTAGTTAAATCTGTATTGATTACAATGGTGGGCAGAATATTTGATATTAGTGTATGACGTATAGCTAACTCTATCTCTTTGTTCAAGCTTGCCATTTCTTGTAAAGCTAAATAACTTCCTGTAAATAAATTCTAATTCCTGGTACAGATTTTCATTTAAATCTCTTAGAATATTAGTCTCTTCTAATATCTAACCTTTTTTTTGGATATATGGTTCTTCACATGTTTCTCTAAATATATATATTTCAATATGTATGAATGAATTTTTGTTTCTTCCTTGGACTTGTTGAAATCATTTGAAGAATTTTATGTATTATTTCATACACCTTGTTAAATCTTCGCATTCTGTTTTAAGATTCACTAATGTTCTTAATATGAATGCAAAATGTATCGTGGCTGGCTACAGCATCTGTTACAACACCAATAATTGGGATCTCAACTCCAAGTATGCAGCAAAGTTTCTCAGTGCTAGGGTAAAACTTCGCCCATCAACATTTGATATCTGGATGGAATTTGCTGCAAAAATCGGTGATGATTCTACTTTTTCATTTATCCATAGGAGTAACAAATGTGCCCATATTTCCTGCACCAATGTAATTCAATTTGGATTAGCTATTCAAAGTGATGTTAGAATAACTAAAATAAAACTGCTTTTAGGAGTAAGGGTGGAGTTGTGCTCCGAATGCTTCTCCTATTTACTGATTTTGTATTCTCATGGACAGATATAGTGTTCATTACTGTTCCTTTTTTTACAATAAAAAACAGATTACTTTCCTCACATCTACTTCATGCTTTACAAACAAACACGCAGGTTTTCTTTGTTTGCTTCCTTTCTCTGTTTCTGTAGCAGGTTTCTAAGAGGCTCAATTTTTATTGATCTTTTTTTGCGTGAATAAGCTCTTGAAGGGACTACTGGTTTTTGTAGGACTTCAGGAAACTATTTATATATCTGAAGCATGATACCATGGGATCATTTTTCTTATATCTAGATTAGATGTTCACTTGATGATTTTTTGAAGTACTTCAACATATATATATATATATATATATATATATATATATATATATATATATATATATATATATATATATATAATTTGAAGCATGATACTTTGAGATCATTTAGTTCAAGGTTACTGAATCGACGTTCAAATAGATTGTTTTGGTATTTTTGCAAATTGTGAATTTTAAGGTTTACCTTTGATTTTGTTTATACAGGAGATGCTCAATCTATTTGGAAAATTGAGAAGCTGAGAGCAAAATCTTGGGAAGCATATACAGTTGTGAGTGGGTTTTCCTGTGCTAAGGTAACTATCCTTATTAGTGTTTGTTTGTACTTATATATTATTGGTGTGACCTACAGTTATGTATGGTCAGTGCACTTCTAATCTGTTGAACGGACAACCAGTTTCTTGTAACTTCATAGTATCATTCAATTTTTGTAAGTATTATCTGATTTAATTCATACTGTTTTATGAAATTATCATGTCAGATGCTTTTGTGTTATTTAGAAAATGAAAATCAGCTGAATTTGCCCAATTTTTGCCTATTATAACCAAATTCGATTGTCAAAAAAAGGAGTAAAAGGAAGAATAAGGAAGTTAGAGGAGGCATGGTTTGAAATCTCATTCTGTGCTGGGAGAAACGATCGAAAAGTATTTTTCCAGTAAATCACAAACTCGATATCATTTGGCACCAAGGTTTAAAATTTGAGTCATGCTCTAATTTCGATTTTTGATTAGAAAGATATTGTTCCAGTATTGTGTCGATGCTCCAATGCACGATGCCAATGACAAATTAGAGTTTGAAGGAGGAAGAAGATGAATCAAAGGAAGGAGACATTATTTGTGTCAAGTGGTTTCGAGTTTTGGTAATTTAATAAAATGATATGTTTCGACCATTTCGTCGGACATGATACAAAATTTAAAACCACTCTCAGATTAGATAATATCTCCTTTCTATACTTCATATCCTTCTTTAACTCTAATCTATTGCCAGCACTATGCACCAAAATATCGGCACGACACCGAAACAGTGTGGTTCAGTCAAAGGCATCGAGCTTTTGAACCTTGAGAGGAGGAAGTGCATAAAGGAAACTAATATTGTTCTCTATGTGATATGTTGCAACTATTGCATCTTGATCTACCATTATATTGCTGACTGCTGATCTAAGGAAAGCGAATTGTAGAATGAAACTTTACAAGTTACTAACAACTTGAGAGATAGAGACACTACCAAAGAGAAAGATGTCCCAAGATTTTAAACATATGAAGTTCTCATGGCATTCTTTTTAAATTGCTTTCTCTCTGTTTGATTTTGCATTGTCTTGTAATTCATTTTTATTTGATTAGAAAAATAACTGGGGCCATGGTGAATAAACAAGTTTGTTGGTACTAATCATTGTTTCTAACAAATGTGGCATAGTCAATTTTAACAAATCTAGGGCTTTTCTTATTTAAGTTTCCTTTTCAAAATTATTTAATGACTTCTGCTATTCCTTATCAAATCATGGATATTTTTTCTTCCAAAAGTAAAATTGCTTGCTCTTTTATTCAGTAATTTTAATACTAACAAATATTGTGTCTATTTTATTATGTTATTTATTTTTTGGGATGAACTTAGTTTATTGACTTTTTTCATAAAAATATTGCAGGGATATCTACTTGAACATAACCCAGAGAGTGCTGCTGCTACCATTCATCTCCTTTGCCAGGTTTGACTTACTTTAGATCACTTTTGTTCAGATAAAATATCCTAATTTATTTTTACATTGTAGTTTGTTGGCCAAAGATAACAATTGATTGAAGTCATGCCTATCATACACTCTTGAGGATGTTTCCTAACGAATACTCTTTTGACTTCAAGCCAATATTTGTATATGTTTATGCGTTTCTGGCAGTAATTCTCTAGTAAATTTATCTAAGAAAAGATGTGGAAAGTTTTAGTGATGTTCTTATTGCCTTTTCGTCATTTATGTGAGATTGTACTTCATTCAAAAGTACTCATTGTTTGGGTGACTTTTTTAGAAACTTTATTTTCCTTCAAATCTGTAACCGAAATTCAAGCTACAGTTTAAATCTTTGAAAGAAAACAATTATTTGAACCACAAATTATTAGTGAAGTACCAAAACTTTCTTTCCTTCAATTTTAAGTCTTCCTATTTTTTTTTTCCTAAATAAAATTGTTTCTAATTGTAAACGACACCTGTTGTTCCATGCTTTACAGAATCTGCCAGAAACGAAAAAACAAGTAGCAGATGAACTGCAGAAACTGTTTAGTCAATGGCCATTGGACGTTATAAAGATACAAAACAAGGAAAACAAACAGGTAATCTGGATGAGATATTGGTTCAAATCTCACTATGGCATTTTAAATTTCTAACCTCTTATTCCAGTATCATCCACCTTTTTTTTTGTTCTTCATGCTTTACCTGAAATAGTTGTATCTGAAGAAGCCTTCCACTTAGTTTAGGAACAATAACATGCCACCTCTCCTTGCTTTGCCTCAAATCTCTTTTTCTTTTCTTTTTTGTGCTAGATCCATTTATTCATGCAATATCTCCAAAAGAGAAAATAGCAAAGATATGTAGAATCGAATATCATGAAACACTTTCTGTTTATTGATACTTCCATGGTCCCTTGAAAGTAGTATGTATCCTATTCCTCACTTCAAGTTGCAGAAGCTAGTTTCTATTAATGTAACACATGGGTCATTTGGTTTCTGTTGTTTTCGACCATTCTACATTTATCTGACAATAGGTAAATTTTTTAGTCTTGTTCTTTGCAAGGTTCGCAGAAGGGTAGCCTTGACACAACTGTAAAGTTGCTGTCTTATGACTTAGAGATCACGGATTTGAGTCTTGAAAATAATCTCTTGCAAAGCAGGATAAGACTGCATATAATAGATCCTTCTCTAAAACTTTGCATTGCAGGAGTTTCATGCACCACCGACCTGCCCTTTTTGTAATTTGTCTTGTCATACACATGGCACCGACCCTTGTTGAAACATTTTTCAGTTTGTCTTGTCATAATTGTTCCTAACACCCCAATCAGTAAACCCTCAAACAAGCCTCTTGTTTGCAGAACTCATCAAAGCTCCAACAAACAGTAATCCTATGTTTACCTCAATTGTTTTCTTTAGGGCAAATGATCCAGATCCTTTGGTACAGCTTTCTGGCAAACCTGCAATTTTTTCTTTTCTTTTATTTTTTTTTCCAGATAGTGAGTTTTTTAAAATATGGCATGGTTTGCGGTTTTCTCAATGAAGGTCTATTTGTACCATTTTTGCCCGTTTGTTTTCCCCCTTGATTATTGGTTAATTTCGGTACCTTCCAAAAGTAAATCTTTTAATCAACTGTCTAAGCTGTTAGTCTGTTTTGATAGTAACTGTAAATATTTTGCTTGCTTATAACTTCTAGCTTTTCTTACATTGGCTAAACCCTCCATGTTACTTTCTAGGCACTAGCTGAATCCTTAAACAGAGACATCCCTGCGATGCTCAACTCCTTGATAAGTTTGGGGCTTGATGTTCCTGTGGACGCAAACAAAATCAAACCACTGGAAACATGAGTTGCAATATCGGATCAACTTTGGTGGTTGCGATTAAACTGGAGAAACCCATCTACATCCATAGCTCCAAGTGCGAATCAGAGCTTTCAGTTTTAGATCTTAATGCATGCAAATGAAAATAATTCTGCAGCTTTGCGTGTTGCATATCTTCGTTGGCAGCAATAACAAACAAAATTAGTTGCATAGCAAATTTGAGCAGCAGGTCCAGATTTTATGGATTTTCTTGGGATGATTCTATGTATGGCGGTGACATCCAAGGGCTCCGGGCCGAATATTGATATCTTTATTGTCAATCCCCTGATTATTAGAGCACAAGCACTTGTCGGAGAGAGCTTTTGGATATATCCTGGATGTGTGCTTGCTAGGCTGTCGTTTTATGTTTATGGTGTCGTTACTTTGGACGAAAGAATAAAGGGTAAGAGAGGAAAGAAAAGAGAAACACTCAAAAAAATCCATTGACTGACTCCTTTTGCAATTCGATCAAACTCATTGCCTTTCAAATTTCACCTAACATAGGGTAGGGGTCACCACGGTTCCAAATCATCGGCTTTGGTTTTGAAATCATCGATTCGATTTTGAAATTATTATTTTGATTTATCATCTAATAGAATCGAAATTGAATCGCTTATCAATAATTTCGATTTCGAGTTTAGAAGTGATGGCTTAAATTCATAGCTGTAATCGAAATGTTTTGAATCAAAATTTAAATTATTAATTTTAATTCTTTTATTTATTGCTTTTACTTTGCTCATTTTAAGTTTTTTTAAATATTTATAGATTAAGAAGATTGTTGAGTAAAATTATCAAATATCAAATTAAATTCAACATAAATATAAAAAATTAATTTTTTAATGTAATTTATTTTGTGTGTGACATCATAATCATTTATTTCTAAAATTTTAATATAAAAGGTTAAATAATCAAATAAACCATTTAATTTACATTAGGATAAAAAATAATAGCAAAAGATAAATATCAAAATTTTCACAAAAATAATTACATCATTTTATGTTCATTAGATAAATTAAATCTTCATCATTTTCATACTCTTGCATAATATTTACAATATTAATAATTTCTAGTAAAAATAATAAATATTAGAAAAATAAATACCACACAATGTACATGTAGCATCATTAAATACTTTTAATAAATTTAAATTTTTTTCACAAATTGTTCATTGGTGTAGATATAAAATAATAGGATTAACATTGTTTACAAAAACACACAAAATAATTGTCTATAAGAAAATAATTCATCTAATAATTCATAAGTTAAAATCTAACATATTGAAACATCTTCAAAAAATCTTTTAGGTTTTTTCTATTTTTTTTTTATAAAATCTAGCTCATTTTTTTATTATTTGCGAATGATTCCATAAATAAAAAATTAATTTTTTAATAGAGGTAATATAAATTTTAAGATATTTTGATCCATCTTGAACACAAATTTAATATATAGCACGAACACTTTATATGAAAAAAATTTAACACTAAAACTAGATTTATAAATATTTTTCTAAATCTGTAATAAAAACAATATCAAAATAAGTAGAAAACATTTTATTCACTAAATAATATTCTTGTGAAATTTAACTAATAATCTTATAAATATTTTCAATCACATGTCTTTCATCAAAAACTCTAAATTCAATAATACGTTTTTGGATATTTCAATTATTATTAATCCAATGACAAGTAACAGTCATATATAAATGTTTTTGTCAATGATCACTCTAAATATCACTATATACAGAAACTTGACCATTAAAATTTTTGAATTTTTTTTTAAATTATTTTTCTTCCTTTTATAAAGTTTATGAGTTATATGTGTAGTAGTAGTTTAGGCATATATTTTATTGAAGGATTTAAAGCATTTTGAAAATAATTAATAAATCTTATTTTTTTAAAAAAACTAAAAGATAAATATTCGATAGTAATCATTTTAGTAAATTTTTCTCTATTTTTTAATTAGAATAAATAAAAAGAAAAGAATGATTAGAAGATGCAAATTGAAACATTTGGGTTTATGTTATATCAATACAAGCTTCAGTTGAATGTTTGTTATTCAAATCTTTTCTAAATATTCTGTATCCTCTATTTTCTTTGAATTCGAATTGTTCACATGATTGCAAATAACTTGTATTAAATGATTTGGTAAACAATTTTTTGTGATTAAGAATTAGTCTTTATTTCATTGCCTATGACTCTTCAATGAATTACTCTCGGAAGTTCCACTAGATTTTCTCCTTCTCGAATTTCTTGTAGAGGTTGATAAATCTCTTATGAGTTCTTTACAAGGTGATTACAGTATGCTTAAAGATTGAGAGAGAACACATGGGAGCTCTAATAATCAAAAAGATATTCAATAAATGTTAACTTTAAATTGCTTCTCTTGGTCCTCCTTTTATAGCTTTTAATTTCTTCATTTTTCACAATTTGTCTTGCTGTTTTGATGTTTCTAGTTTGCTAATGACTACTCTAATCCATTGGCTTCCACCATCAATTGACTATTTTCTTAGATCCCTTAGGTCTTTTGACCATTTCCATTCAACCTTACCAAATCAATGACTATATTTAGCTTTTATATTATATCATTAATTGATTAAAATTTACTATAAGTCAACTAACTGTATATCAATCAATTGTCCAATCAACTTAGCCATGAACAAAAATATATTGTGTAAGTCGATCAGCTTAAGTTAACTATTTGGTCAACTCAACTACTAGTCTATTGGAATTTATCATTAAAAACAATAGATGTCTAGTCAACTCAAATGGAAAAAAAAAATCTATTTGTTAGTTGATCAACTTGAAATGAATACTTAGTCAATTCAATTATCAGTCTACTAAAGACTACCTTAAGTCAATTGAATGGTTGATTCTTCACCTAAATTGAAGATTGCCTTCTTATAGGGACAAATCTCTCATCTTTCAACTCGCTTAAGAATTACCTTGCAGCTAGTCTTTGCCACGAGGTCATCTCTTGTTAGATTACTTATTCCTTAGATGAACTAAGGCCTCGAATTACTCCACTTGTCATCTTTCATTTGTAGACATTGTTGAACTTTTGAAGGAATTAATTTGCATGAATTTATTCTACATATTAAACTATAAAACAAACATACAATGTCGATTCCTTCACGAAACTTTATCGATCTGCGGAGAACGATTTGAAGCTTGTTGTCTAAAGAACAATTACAAGAACGAACCGTCTTTACTCTTCCACAAACCAAATCCTTGTGACTTGGATATTCTTCTACCTTGACACACAGTCTTGGTTAAATTTTGACAGTGCTTCTGCTTGAATCTGCTCTCTCTCTCTCTCTCTCTCTCTCTCGCTCTCGTCACTTGGACACCCCCTTTTAAGGGTGTTTTGCAGTATCTATAGTGCACTGCTCTATGTGTAGTGCGTGTACATTGCCATACATGCAACGTGTGCGAGCAGTTACAAGAACTACCAATATCTCCCACTCGTCCAAGTTAAGTCACAAAGGTAAATGGCCACAAAAGACCATTAATACTGTTGGATGTTTTAGCATCTAATCGAGATTATCTAAGCAATAATAATGGAAAAAATAAATATGTAAAAAACTGGGAAAGAAAAAAGACTTACAGCGGTCGTCAGAAATCTTCTCGCTTCCTGGTACTGTTTTGGACGAAGTTTCTGCTTGCCGTCTGAGGATCAATCACGTTGAAAAGATCCTCCTCTTTCACGGCCTTTGGTGTTCCTATTCCTGACAACTCTCGAACACCTTCGGGCGTTTTTCACTCACTCGCGCCGGACGCAAAGACACCCCCTTTATAAGGGGTGTCATATCTACTTGGCGCGCAGATTGTACACTCGTGCGCGTGCACACGCGTAAAGCAACGCGTGTGCGTCTTCTTCTGCGATTATCTCCCACTCGTCCAAAGCATGTCACATAGACAAAATGGTCACATAGACCAATAAGAGGTATTTAGTCATATAGACCAAATAGAGTCGGAGTCATTAGTTCCAAATGACTAATAGAAGTTTCTAGTCACATAGACCAGAATCATGTCGGAGATTATAGTCCCAAAAGACTAATAGAACAGAGATCAATAGTCACAAAGACCATTAGAACAACCAATTCATACTTAGGAAAATGGCTCGTGCGACAGCAAGCACACTGAGCAATCCAATGCTATGAAAGTTGTTACACCTTACATAGCTGCTCACAGAGCGATCAATGCTAAGAAAAGTTGTTACTCCTAACTTAGCCGCTCTACAAATGGTGCATAACCATTCTCTGAATTGTTGGTGCAACAATGCTCCAAGCATTTATATATGTTTTGATGTTTGGATAATCATCTAAGTTAGGCAATATCTTGTGATCTAATTGCGAAAATGTTTAAGTGACAGGGAAGTCCAAGTATGATCTTGGCAAAGGAAGTCCAAGTATGAGCTTGGCAAAGGAAGTACAAGGGATGGACTTGGCAGCGTAAGACCAAGCTTGTAGTCTTGGCAGCGTAAAGTCCAAGTCAACCTTGACAAAGGAAGTCCAAAGTAAAGTCTTGGCAGCATAAGTCCAAGCTTGTAGTCTTGGCGGCGTAAAGTCCAAGCATTTGGCAACCCAAGACATGACGAAACCGAAGGAAGCCCTTGGAAGCAAAGCGTAAAGGATGAACAAGTCGCAGACTCGGAGGGATCCTGAAGGCGCAAGGCTTATTGAGGAGCTAGAAGGTTGAGTCTAGGTCTAGGGTATAAAATCAAGTATGAATTACTCATACTTAATGAGTATCAGTCGACTGATACGATGTATCAGTCGACTGGTCAGGCGTTCGACTGAGTCAGGGTGAAACCCTAATCATCAGTCGACTGCCTTGGGCAGAGCAGTCGACTGATACTGTGATCAGTCGACTGCCAAGGACATCAGTCGACTGATCAAGGGAAATATCGCCACAGAATGCAGTCGCACTGATCATTGCGCTTGATCACTCGATCGATCACCCCATCGATCGATCGATGGAGGATCGATCGACCGATCACCGCCGCCGTTGGAGATTGCGGCTACGAATCTCCGTGGAGATCGCATTTCAGAAGCCGTTGGCTTCGGCGGCAGTCGACTGATGGTAAGCATCAGTCGACTGATCGAAGCCCAACGGGAAAAATAATCCCTCTTCTATAAAAAGGGGCCATGGGGAGCTTGGTGAAGCTAGTGCTCTTGCTCCAAACTACACCTACGTGCTCACCAAGCTCTCCAAGTGTTTTTAGCAATCCAAAACCTCCTCTTCTCTAATCCTAATCTTCCATCATTGTAAAGAAGAGGAGTGCATTGTAAGATAAGGTTTCTCCACCTTGGTTCATCCAAAGGAGGTTCTAGTGAAGATTGATTAGGGCTAATCCACCTTATGGATTGCCGTGGAGTAGGAGCGTCATCTCCGAACCACGTTACATCGGGTGTTAGCTTTGTTTCTTGTTTTTGTTTGTGCTTATATTTGTATTGCTTCCGCTAACATTTTTGTAGAAAGAAAGAAAGGCTAATCACCCCCCCTCTAGCCATTCCAAGGGTCCTAACAAGTGGTATCAGAGCCCGGATAGCTTGGAAGATCTCAACATCAACCAAGACATCAATGGCTCTTCAAGAGGGATATAGCACCGCCAAGCCACCGCTCTTCGTGGGAGCCATTTTGCATATTGGAAAGGTAGGATGAAGTACTATCTTATGAGTAATATTGAAATTTGGCATAGTATTGTAGATGGATTCGAAGAACCGGTGGATGAACATGGACATCCTATTCCAAGCAAGGATTGGACAAGAGAAATAAACAAGAAATTTGAATCAAATGCAAAGGCCGTCCTCACCATCCAATGCGGCATCACAATGGAGCAACTCAACAAGGTGGGGCCTTTTGAATCCGCCAAGGAGCTATGGGAAAAGCTCATTGAGCTAAATGAAGGTTCCAAGGAATCAAAGAGGGCCAAGAAGGACCTATTAGTTGGACAACTTCAAGCCTTCCAAATGAAGATGCATGAAACCGTAAGTCAAATGCATGGAAGGTTCAAGGAAATTGTGAACGGACTCCATATCATAGGTGAGCGAGTTGACAACCGGGATTTGGTAAGGTATATTTTACAAGCATTTCCTAGAAATTCTTTATGGACTTCTATAGTTGATGCCATTAAGGTAACTAGGATCTTTCAAATTAAAATTGATGAACTATTTTGTGAGTTCGAATTACATGAGCAAACTAACATGTCCTCTAAGGAAAAGGATTTAGCTCTATTTGTTGAGAAGAAAGAAAAGAAGAAGAAGGAAAGAAAAGAAGCATCATCATCATCCGAGTCCGAGAATGAGTCAAGTAGTGATGAAGACTCATCTAGTGAAATGACAAATTTTGTCAAGAAGCTTTATAGAAGGTCAAAAGAGTTCAAGAATAGAGAAGCAAGGAAGGGGTCTCATTCCTCAAAGGTAAATTTAGTGGTAATTCAAGTTTTAGTAATAATGTGATTTGTCATGCTTGCAACAAGAAGGGACACATAAAGCCGAATTGCCCGGAGCTAAAGAAGAAGGAGGAAAAGAAAAGAAAAGAAGGAAAAAAGGAGAAGAAGAAGAAGGAGGCTATGGTGGCTCAAACCATGGGACACACCAAGTGGTGAAGACTCTTCCTCCGATGATGAGCTTTGCCACATTACACGCCATGTGGCACTCATGGCATTAGTAGATGATTCCGGCACATCAAGCCAAGAAGACTCTTCAAGTGATGAATCGTCATCTAGTGATGATGAGGTAATGAATTCTCCCAAGATTAAGCTTCTTTATAAATCAATTGCCTATCTTAAAGAAGCTCTAGATAAGTCAAAATCTAAGGTTAAGAGCATGAAGGTAGAACTAAAGGCCATTAGGGATGAAAGCTTTCACATATTGACTCTTGCATGCTTAAGGAAGAAAATGACAAACTTAAGGATGAGGTTAGTGAATTGAAAGCATGTTTAGAAAAATTTTCAAATGGCTCAAAGTGTCTTGATATGATTCTTAGTAGGCAAAGAGCGGTTTATAACAAGGCGGTTTAGGATATAAGCCAAAAGAAAAGAAGTTGCTTATATTTCATTAATAAATAGGAAAACAACCATTAAGGGAAAAGAAAGCATGGGTACCTAAGAAGTTTTTACTTGATGTTACCGGTCCGAATGTTTGGGTACCAAAAGCTTGTGTTTTTCATGTGATTTAGGTAGGAGAGCGAGGTATGTGGATTGTGGATAGCGGTTGCTCAACACATATGACCGGGGATGTGAGCAAGTTCTCCACAATTAAATATGTGAAGAAGGGAGCGGTGTCCTTTGGGAATAGTGGAAAACTCAAGATATTAGGTAGAGGTACAATTGAGGTATCCCCCAAGATTGTCATTCACAAAGTTTTACTAGTTGAAAATATGAAATTCAATTTATTAAGTGTTAGTCAACTTTGTGATGCAAATTATCATGTCTCCTTTGAATCCTCTAAATGCATGATTAGACACAAGGAATTAATTGATTGCATGTTAGTTGGATATAGGAAATCAAATATCTATTATGTTGATCTTTCATATGCTTCTAACATTTCTACTAAGTGTTTTGTTGCAAAAGAAGAGGAAAGTTGGCTATGGCATAGAAGATTGGGGCACATCAACATGAAAAACATAGCCAAGGTAGCCAAGATGGAGTTGGTCAAAGGGCTACCAAAGATCAAGTATGTCAAGAACAAATTGTATGATGCATGCCAAGAAGGAAAACAAACAAAGGCATCACACAAAGGTAAAACCCTAACCAATACCTCTTTACCATTAGAATTATTGCATCTCGACTTATTTGATTGTCATAGTACTCCATCTTTAAATGGTAATAAATATTGTTTGGTTATAGTAGATGATTTTTCTAGGTATACTTGGGTTTATTTTATGAAACATAAGGATGATACCTTAGAAATAATCATAGGATTTAGTAAAAGGGTTGAAAATGAAAAGAGTCTCAAAATCAACCGGATCCGTAGTGATCATGGTGGTGAATTTGAAAACCTAAAATTTTCACAATTTTGTTTAGAGCAAGGGTACAAGCATGAGTTCTCTTGTCCTAGAACACCCCAACAAAATGGGGTGGTGGAAAGGAGAAATCGTGCCCTACAAGAGGCGGCTAGGACTATGCTTAATGCATATTCTCTACCTAGCTACTTGTGGGCGGAAGCGGTTAATACCGCTTGCTATATCCAAAATAGGGTTCAAATCCATAGGTTTTTAGGAAAAACACCATTTGAATTATGGAATGAGACTATACCCACAATTCATTATTTCAAAGTCTTTGGATGTAAAGTTTATATTTTAAACACCAAAGATAACTTAGGAAAATTTGAATCAAAAGCGGATGAGGGAATCCTAGTTGGATACTCATCCACAAGTAGAGGGTATAGAGTCTACAATAAGAGAACCAAAGGGATTGAGGAGTCTTCCAATGTTCAATTTGATGAAACTACTAGTACCTACCCTAGAAAGTCCTCCATTGATAAGGATATTAATGACAATAATCAAGACATTACCTAAAAACTTCAAAATTTGACCATTAGGGGTAATGATCAAGGGGGAGGAAGAGGAGACTCCGATGATGAAAGAAGGGTGGAAGATAACAATGATCAAATTGAAACCCCTTCTAGAAACCTAAGAATTCATCGAGATCATCCACTTGACCAAGTAGTAGGAGATCTATCTCAAGGAGTAAGAACTAGGTCATTTCATAGACCTCCTACTAGTCAAGTTGCTCTTATCTCACAAATTGAGCCCAAATCGATCAATGATGCATTACATGATCCGGATTGGATTTTGGCAATGCAAGATGAATTGGCTCAATTTGAGAGAAGTCAAGTATGAGAATTAGTACCTAGACCCAATGATAGCACCATAATTACTACAAGATGAGTCTTTAGGAATAAGCTAGATGATCAAGGAAATATCACTAGAAATAAGGCTATGTTGGTTGCTAGGGGATTCAATCAAGTTGAGGGGCTTGACTATGATGAGACTTATGCCCCGGTTGCAAGGTTAGAATCTATTAGGATTCTCTTGGGGTATGCTTCCTACATGGGATTTAAACTTTACCAAATGGATGTTAAATCGGCATTCTTAAATGGTTTTATTAAGGAGGAAGTATATGTAGAGCAACCACCCAGATTTGAGAACATAGATTATCCAAATCATGTATGTAAGCTTAGGAAAGCATTATATGGGTTAAAACAAGCTCCCCGGGCATGGTATGAAAGATTGTCATCGTTCTTAATTTCTAAGGATTTTAGAAGAGGTCAAGTAGATCAAACTTTGTTTATAAAGTCAACGTTAAAAGATATATTCATAGCCCAAGTATATGTTGATGATATCATTTTTGGGTCAACAAATAATGATCTTCTTCAAGACTTTATAAAAAATATGGAAAATGAATTTGAAATGAGTTTGGTTGGAGAGCTTACCTTTTTCCTAGGTTTACAAGTCAAACAAACCAATGAGGGTATTCATATTTATCAAACCAAATATGCAAATGAAATGATCAAGAAATTTGGTTTGGAAAATGCCAAAGTTGTAACCACTCCTATGGCCACTAGCACTAGGATAGATAGTGATCATGAAGGTAAATCAATTGATCTTAAACTTTATAGGAGTATGATTGGTAGCTTACTATACCTAACCGCTAGTAGACCCGACATTTTATTTGCGGTAGGTATGTGTGCAAGATACCAATCTTGTGCCAAAGAATCACATTTGGTAGCCGTCAAAAGAATATTAAGATATATTAAAGGCACCCTAAATGTAGGACTTTGGTATCCTAGGACTAAGTCATTTGAATTGCTTGGTTATACCGATTCCGATTATGCCGGGTGCAAATTGGATAGGAAGAGTACTAGTGGTGGATGCCAATTTCTTGGGTCCTCCCTAGTTAGTTGGAGTAGTAGGAAGCAACATTGTGTTGCTTTATCAACCACCGAAGCCGAATATGTGGCTATGGGTGGTTGTGTAGCTCAATTACTTTGGATGAGACATACTCTTGTGGACTATGAGCTACACTACTCTAACATTAAAGTTTATTGTGATAATGTGAGTACCATCAACTTGACCAAAAATCCGGTACATCACTCTCGAACCAAGCACATTGAAGTGAAACATCACTTCATAAGAGATCATGTGGCAAGAGGGGGTATTGAACTTAATTATGTAGAATCTAAGTCCAACCTTGTCGATATCTTCACCAAAGCTCTTCCCAAAGCTGAATTTTCATCATTAAGGAGAGAGCTTGGTATGTGCTTTGTAGAGTAAAATTCTAGATTTGCATGATCCTATACTTATATAGCTTCTTTAATACCTTGATGCATCTCACAAAAGCCTTAAGAAACCTTGATTTTTGTATTGAAATACTTAGAAACATGTGAGATGATAGGGAAGGTGTACTTGGCTCATCATGCTTGTTATGATACATTACTATGAGCCAATGACACACCTAGAGACATAAAAACCTTATGGACCAATCATGGGGAAGGCTTGTATTCAAGTAATGAATACATAGCTCAAAGAACATGGTTGGAAATTCCAAATAATATATATTTTAAACTATGTTCATCATATTTTGACAAACAATTTTCAATTGGAACACAAAAGTGATACAATGTTTGCAAAATCTTTAGAACTTTTGATAGGTTCCAAGTTTGTATCAATCTTGTAATCTGGAAAACATATATTTTTCAAATTATTTTTCTTTGATAAACTATGATTTCAGAAATATGTACGCAAAATTTCGTGATTTTTCGAGATTTCTGGAATTTCTACCCCATTTCTGAATTTAGGATGAAAAGGTTGAAATTTCGGTTTCAGGCCTGCCAGTCGACTGTTTCAGAAACCAGTCGACTGATACACTGTGTTTTCTGATAATAAACTCCATTTTATGATATTTGGTGTATCTTTGATGTCCTAACACTATAGTATGATAATATTGCGTATAAGCAAGATTTAGAATGCAGTGGTTTCGGGGGAGTTCTCATAAATTATATCTTTTTCATCCCCAAAATCATTGTTGGTGCAAAGTTAGGACTTAATGTTTGAATTTTTGGTATGCTTTGCTTCAACTATTGTTTACACATTATAAAGCATATCTTGGATTAAGGGGGAGCTTAATTTCAATATTGTACCTTAGTCCAAGATCTAACACATTATTTCCTTCATGTTTGAATCCTTCTCTTTTTGATGTATGTCAAAGGGGGAGAAGGAGTGTTTAAGTTATAATTCATATTGAAAATTTGATTATGTGTGTATTTAAAGACCTAACTCAAATGATTGCCAAACATCAAAAAGGGGGAGATTGTTGGTGCAACAATGCTCCAAGCATTTATATATGTTTTGATGTTTGGATAATCATCTAAGTTAGGCAATATCTTGTGATCTAATTGCGAAAATGTTTAAGTGACAGGGAAGTCCAAGTATGATCTTGGCAAAGGAAGTCCAAGTATGATCTTGGCAAAGGAAGTACAAGGGATGGACTTGGCAGCGTAAGACCAAGCTTGTAGTCTTGGCAGCGTAAAGTCCAAGTGAACCTTGACAAAGGAAGTCCAAAGTAAAGTCTTGGCGATAAGTCCAAGCTCGTAAAGTCCAAGCATTTGGCAACCCAAGACATGACGAAACCGAAGGAAGCCCTTGGAAGCAAAGCGTAAAGGATGAACAAGTCGCAGACTCGGAGGGATCCTGAAGGCGCAAGGCTTATTGAGGAGCTAGAAGGTTGAGTCTAGGTCTAGGGTATAAAATCAAGTATGAATTACTCATATTTAATGAGTATCAGTCGACTGATACAATGTATCCCGACCGGTCAGCGTCGATCGAGTCGGTGAAACCCTAATCATCGCCGACGCTTGGGCGTAGCAATGATCGACATCGTGATCACCGACCGCCAAGGACATCGACCGAATCGATCAAGGGAAATATTGCCATAGAATGCGACGTACTCATCACGCCTTGATCACTCGGTGATCACCCCATCACCGATCGATGGAGGGATCAGATCATTCACTGGCCGTTGGAGATTGTGGCTACGAATCTCCGCGGAGATCGCGTTGAGCCGTTGAGCCGGCGCAATGATCGATGGTAAGCATCGGTCGATCGGCTCAACGGAAAAATACATAGGGGTCATGGGAGCTTGGTGAAGCTAGTGCTCTTGCTCCAAACTACACCTACGTGCTCACCAAGCTCTCCAAGTGTTTTTAGCAATCCAAAACCTCCTCTTCTCTAATCCTAATCTTCCATCATTGTAAAGAAGAGGAGTGCATTGTAAGATAAGGTTTCTCCACCTTGGTTCATCCAAAGGAGGTTCTAGTGAAGATTGATTAGGGCTAATCCACCTTACGGATTGCCGTGGAGTAGGAGCGTCATCTCCGAACCATGTTACATCGGGTGTTAGCTTTGTTTCTTGTTTTTGTTTGTGCTTATATTTGTATTGCTTCCGCTAACATTTTTGTAGAAAGAAAGAAAGGCTAATCACCCCCCCTCTAGCCATTCCAAGGGTCCTAACATGAATGACACATAGTCACTCACTTGATGACCCATTGTCATCCTCCAGGTGGCTCCCAGCCATTTTCCAGGTGGTACTGAACCTTTCTCCTGGTGGTACTTAATCGTTTTCCTGGATATAATATCTTACTATTCGCCCAGATTAAATAATCTCCATTTACATCAATATGAACATCTCTAATCCCTCATAATGACCATCAAGTCAAGAGCATGTTCTATATTCTTAATATTCACAAACATTTCCATACATAACAGAAATGGGTCGACCAGTGAATAATTATCAAAGGATGTAAACATATTTAATCTTCCTTTTTAGTGTGAATCCATTCATTTTAATCAGTCGCTTTCCTAGTCATGTTCCATAGACTGAATCATCCATAGTCAATAGGTTTACATGCTAAAGTAGCAAACCCTGATTAAAATTTCAAGCAGACACCTAAATAGTCACAAAGGGCAAACGTTGAGATCAACATATAATCTCAAAAGGGCTCACATAGTAGAGAAGCAGGGATCCATTCTCCTACTACCCTTATTGTCGCCTTAGCACACGTGGTATGAATCACATGCTACGATGTTATTCTCTTTATCAATAAAGAGCGCGTGTTTACCTCAACATCGTACAAATTTTGATCCAGACATTCCAAATGTCTAATCCTGAATTCAACCTATGAATTCTAATCTGGCTCATAAACAGGTATTATAAATGTTGAGAACATTTATTTCGATCACTTTTCTTAAATGATCTTATCTTGATACATATATCAAGACGACTCCAACTTATAGGTATGTATCTCATACATATAACTTCCAAAGTTATCCTATAAGTAATAGTCTTACCTAGTGTTCTAAAAAGCGCTAGACGGTAGGCGGGCGGTCACTCGCCGCCTAGCGCCTAGGCGGCTAGGCGGCCGCCTAGGCGGTTTTTAGGCGGTTTCTAGGCGGTCGATTTTTTTAATATTTGAAAGTAAATATTTTATTGTTGTTTTATTTGATTTCTCGGAAGAAGCTTCCACTCCCTAAGAAAAAAATTGTGATAAAAGAAAAATAAAACTAGGCAGTAAAAATAATAATTAAGATGAAAGCAATTATTAAAATTGTTAAATAAAAAACAGTAGTACCAAGTCCTAACTACATAAGCCAGTACAGGAAAGATAAAATTTGTTATTGGATACAAGTGTTTATTGATGAGTGAAGAAATCCAAACTAAAATGAGAAAAAAAATGTAGCAGTCGGATCCATACACATATCATAGTCAAATAAGGAAATTAAGTAAGAGGATATAATAGACAAATATTATCTCATCACACTCCAAACAATGCCCCCTTCTTAGGTTCTTATTTTACATGTGGATTGAAGGTTCTATTCATGCCTTCTTCATACAAGACCTGCAAATCCTTTCTCTGCCACTTCTTGTCATACTGGTCTCCCTCCATCCACCTTTGTTACTAGCCCAGTATGAAACTGTATGCTAAATCATTCATAATTTATGTAACAGCGTGACTATGTTGGGAGTATGGGGAATACAATCAAAGTCCCACATTGGTAAGACATGGAAAAGATCATGTGCTTATAAGAAAAAAGATATCTCCATTGGAATGAGGCCTTTTGGGTAAAGCCCAAAAACAAAACCATGAGGGCTTGGGCCCAAAGTGGACAATATCATACCATTGTGGAGATATGTGGAGCTTATAAGCACTAAATTGGTATCAGAGCCATGGTCCATGTCAAGCCATGAACCTCGAACGAAGGAAGTTGAGCTCCCACGTCCGGATCAAGAGAACCAGACATTAGGAAGGAAGTCTAGTTGGGTCGGGGGGACCGAACAACTGGCAGGAAGTCCTGGTGGGTTGAAGATCGGACATCAAGCAGAGAAAATCCTTCGAGGAGGGATAGGCTTGAGGGGGGGCCCAATGTGGTCCTTCGTTTGAGGGGGGGATTGTTGGGAGTATGGGGAATACAATCAAAGTCCCACATTGGTAAGACATGGAAAAGATCATGTGCTTATAAGAAAAAAGATATCTCCATTGGAATGAGGCCTTTTGGGTAAAGCCCAAAAACAAAACCATGAGGGCTTGGGCCCAAAGTGGACAATATCATACCATTGTGGAGATATGTGGATCTTATATGCACTAACAGACTATACATCAATGCAATTCTGGTGAACTAGTTTGTTCACATTTCTTGTTTTTAGAAAAAATAAACAGGGGCATGATCATGATTCTTGGGCACTTAATGAAAGCAATGTTCAGAAATGAATTGATTAAAAACAATGTGCCCTCATTCGGGGCGAGTCGACAGCTTCCGCGCGACACGCTCGCTCCTCATTTGGCACGGGCGTGTCACCTGTGGCATGGGCGTGTCGGGGGCGTGTCGGTTGCTGTTGAGCGCTGGAACTCCTGATTAATCGTTCGATCGCCCGGATTAATGTCGATTAATCGCTCTGGGCGCCGATTAAAGCGGCGCCGCCGCCGATGAATGCGGCGACGCCTAGCGGTGTCGCCTCTGTGAATGTCGGGGCGGTGGACGAGCGTCCACCGCCTAGGCACCGCCTAATCGGACAAAATCGCCGATTTTTAGAACACTGGTCTTACCTCTATTCGAGTATTCGTACATAACAAACAGAGATGATTGTCCATGTGAGAGGACCAATCACTACCTGTCAACATGCTCACCGAGATCTTATCAGAATGTAACATCACATACACTGAATAAATTATGGCTTGCATTAAAGAACAATCAAATTACATTATCTGATTGTCATTACAAAATTGTTACATTCTTCGAAGTCCCATAAACTTTACATGCTCATTAAATGACTCTCTAGTCATTGGCTTAGTAAAAGGATCTACAAGCATAGCTCGAGTAGGGATATACTCAAGAATAACCTTCTTCTTAGCAACAATATCCCTGATAAAGTTGTATTTTATAGAAATATGCTTGCCCTTGCTGTGATATTTGGGATCCTTGGAAAAAGCTATCACAGCTTAGTATCACTGATGAAGCGATCCGGACTCTTGTCTTGAATCTTCAGATGCTTTAGGAACCTTCTTAACCAGACTGCTTCTTGTACAGCTGCCGAACATGCCACATATTCAGCTTCCATGGTTGATAAGGCCACACAGGCCTGTTTCTTGCTGTTCCAAGAGATGGCGCCACCATTCAACAAGAACGCATAACCTGATGTAGATTTTCTATCATCCAGGTCCTCAGCCCAATCTGCATCTGAATATCCCTTCAGGCTCATATCTGATCCTTGATAACAGAGACTATAATTTGTCGTCGCTTTCAGATATCTGAATATCCTTTTTACTGCCTTCCAGTGTCTCAGTCACAGGTTTGGTGAAGCGGTGACTAAATAACGGCAGATATCGAGACGAGTACACAACATAGTGTACATTAAACTACCAACATCACTGGCATATGGTTTTTTATTCATCTCGGCTATTTCATTTGGAGTTTTGGGACTCATACTCTTGCTCAGAATAGTACCTTTCATAATAGGTGTCTGTTCACTGTTGCAATTGGACATGCTGAAATATTGTAACATCTTATTTATATAAGACTCTTGAGACAAACCCAAAAGTCTCTTAGATCTATTTCTGATAATCTTTACTCCTAAGATGTATTCATCTTCTCCCATATCTATTGTGTCAAACTGTGATGAAAGCCACTTTTTGACTTCTATCACAAAACCTATGTCATTTCCTGCAATCAGCATATCATCAACATATAACGATAAAATGACATACTTTCCTTTATCCTTCTTCAAGAAAACGCAATGATCCTCATTAATCATTTCGAAACCATAAGATAAAATCACTTCGTTAAATCTTATGTTCCATTGTCTTGATGCTTGTTTTAGCCCATATATAGATTTCTTCAATCTACATACTTTATTTTCTTGGCCTTCAACAACGGAACCTTTTGGTTGAACCATATAGATTTCTTCATCAAGCTCACCATTAAGGAAAGCGGTTTTTACATCCATTTGATGTAACTCCAAGTCATAGTGAGCCACTAAAGCCAAAATGACTCGGATTGACACAAACTTTACTACGGGAGAAAATATCTCCTCAAAGTCAATACCCTCTAATTGGGTAAATCCTTTTGCAACTAGACGAGCTTTGCATCGATTAATCGATCCATCAGCTTTCCTCTTTATTTTGAGAATCCATTTATTCCCAATAGCCCTTTGGCCAGGAGGAAGATCGACTAACTCCCAAACATGATTCTTAATCATTGACTCCATTTCTTCAACCATTGCAACTTTCCACCTTTCTCTAGCTCTAGAGCCCAGAGCTTCCTTTACTGACTGAGGTTCCTCATCATCAACAGGGAGTGTTATCATTGCCTCATTCTCAATATCAAACCTCTTCTTAGGTTTGATCTTACGAACACTTTTCCGTAAGTTGGGATGTTGAGAAGTCACCCCGTGACTAGGCAAAGTACTCCCACTGGGTTGACTAGTTCCTGATATCCCACTTGACACCTGTCCAGTTGATAACGACTCTTCTTCCTCAAATAGAGGAACTGTCTTATCAACTTCACCTCTTGTTGGGAACTCAGTTTTGAGAAAAGTGGCATCTCTTGAATCCAATTCAGAGATGGTTCCATCTGACATCTCACCTATGAAAACATAACCTTTTGAGGTATCAGAATATCTTATAAAGATACACTTCTTACCTCTAGGTCATAATTTTCCATACTTGTGAGAACTGTCATGAACGTAGGCAGCCGACCCCCAGGGTCTCAGATTTCCCAAATCTGGTTTTCTGCCCGTCCACCATTCATATGGGGTAGTTGGAACTGACTTTGAAGGCACTTTGTTAAGGATATAGGCTGCAGCTAATAATGCATCTCCCCAAAAGGAGATCGGCAAATTAGCCTGCGCCATCATAGACCTAACCATTTCGAGAAGAGTCCTATTTCTTCTCTCAACAACCCCATTTTGCTGTGGAGTTCCAGGGATTGTTAGCTGTCTAATAATCCCTTTATCATTACATATTGTCTTGAACATATCAGACAAATATTCTCTACCACGGTCAGTGCGTAAAGTCTTAACCTTACGTTCCGTTTGATTCTCAACTTTGTTCATATAATGAATGAAGCAATCTAATGCTTCAGATTTGTGAGAAATCAAATACACATGACCGAAACGAGAGAAATCATCAATAAATGTAATGAAATAAGAAGCTCCATGTCTAGCCCTCACATTCATTGGACCACAAATATCCGAATGAATCAATTGCAATGGAGACTCTGCCCTAATAGCCTTACCGAATGGTTTCCTAATTGCTTTTCCAGCAAGACAATGCTCACATATAGACAAGCTAACCTTAGCTCGAGAGCCCAATAAGCCCTCTTTAGCTAATCGATTCATGCGATCTTGTCCTATATGTCCTAATCTAGCATGCCAAATATCATCAGTTATTTCTGCATCACTAGTAAGAGCAATATTTGAAAAACAATTATCAATCGCACAATTGTTATTTGGTTCCATATCAAGAACCATAAAACCATTCGTTAAAAAACCATAACCGATTGACACTGAGTCAATCTTGAGTTCAACACACCGACTGTAAAAATTTATACAATACCCTAAATCAAGAAGACAAGTAACAGAAACAAGATTCCTCCGAATCTCAGGAGCATACAAGACATCATGTAGAAACAAAGTTCTTCCACCCCGAAGGTTAAGTTTGCAAGTGTCGACTCCTTTGACTTCGACTCTTGCATTGTTTCCTACATATATCCATTTGTTGCCAGCTGGTACCCGGCGGTACTCCACATATGTAACTCGCTCCCGAGCTATATGGTTGGTTGCTCCCGAATCTATAATCCACAAATCATAAAAATCAACCAACAACACAGAACTAGCAACAAAATGCTCAGAAGACAGACTGGAAGTTACCTTTCTTGGCTCGGTACACTCCCGAGCATAGTGACCCTTCTTGTCACAATTAAAGCAAGTTACCTTGCTTTTAGGTTTCTTCCCCGTCTTCTTGTTCTTCTTCTTCTTGATTGGGTCAGTCCCACCTACAGCTGCAACTTCCTTCTTCTTTCCCTTCCCTTTCTTGAACCATCTCTTTTTGTTGGATCCAGATGATCCAGCAGAACCGGCAGCCAAATAGGCTTGGCCAGAAATCCTCGCGGATTCTACTCTCTCCGCCTCAAGTTCTACATGGCGCGAGACATCAGCGAAAGTCTTAATACTCTCGCTGTGAGTAAGGGTCTGCTTCATGGTTTCCCAAGAATCTGGAAGGGATCGAATGACTGCCTGAACCTATTGTTCATCTGTCAGCTCGTGACCGGCAGTTCTTAGCTCCCGAATCATATTCGACATCTCCCTGAGATGTTGAACCATAGTGACATTCGGGCGCTTCTTGTAGCTATCGAACTTGATCGTTAGCTGTCGAAGTTTGCTCAGACTGACTCCGCTGTACTTGTCCTTAAGGGCAACCCAGACAGCATGAGCTGAAGGATACGGCTCATACTCAAAGACTAGGTCATCTATCATTGAACTAATCAAGATGCCCTTAGCAGTGGAGTCTTTCTTCTTCCATGCCTTGTAGGCATCAATATCTCGTCTGTTTTGTGCAGTGGGACCATCTACAGGTTCTACCATGACCTGATTTACAGCCTCTAGAACTTCTTGTTCCTCAAGTACATACTGTATCTTGAGGTGCCAGATCTTGTAGTTATCCCCATTGAGTTTCTCACCCTTATTGAGTTCAGCTATGATGTTTTTAGTTGCCATAACCTAACATAAATAAACACATTATTTAGTTATTCAGTGTATGATTTTATGTATGTAATCTACAAACTGACTCAATGTGAATTCGATTTGATTTACAAAATCAAGTGACAATCCAATTCCCACTCATCATTTGTATGTTCCAATCGAATCGACTTTGATAAATTACATTACATACATCCCATCTTAACATGATATTATTAAATGAACCTATCATTTAAATTCTACTCAATATGAACAAATCAAAGAGTAAAAATATCATGCACATGTAGAGTTAACAGCATAATATGAACATGTCATTAAATTAAACTTGCTGTACATTGTCAACAAATAACAAAAGATAACTCTACTAAGAATGTTACATATAACATTCTTCCTACTCATAACTTAAAAATAAAACCTAAACAACTAGATAGATAATCATTACTCCAACTAGGACAAACACTAGTGCAGTAATGATCCAAACATGCCCAATCTTCTTGGGCTGAACTAGGACATCCCCCATCGAGATGCTCTCAAGATGATGCCAGGATGCAGAATCTTCTGTAGGACACCTTTGAAGCGATCCAAAAGGAAAGATCCCATCAGGGTCCTCTTCCGAATCATCCTCTGGATCATCACAATGCACCTCACAGGCCTCGTAGTGAAGCAGTTCAGCGCATAACTGGGTATAAGAGACGCGTCCCTCATAGCGCCTCCAGATCTCATGCGCAATCTCACTCAGGTGTTGTGGCATTGAGCGGACCAGAGCCTAAATTCTGTAATTGTCCAGAATCGGAAACTCCTGCATCTCGAGTCTCCAGAACAATCTATCAAGCCTCCCGATGTGCCACCCGACTCCATGAGCTGAGTCATACTCTATCCCCTGGATAGCCTCTCTCAGCCGATTACACAATACATCGCGTCTAGTCATAGTGGTAATCATCCGTGCCATCTAAAAAAATTGAAATTAATTAAGTCAGTACAAAACCGACAAACCAATACATATACCGGCTTAATTCAATTTATATATATAGGCATGAATCTATCATAATAAATCAAGAATAAATTTCCTTGATTTTATGGAGGACAGTCGACTGACTTAGACCAGTCAAATGATACTCTTACCAATCGACTATCATCTAAGTCTAATCGATTTAGACTATTTTGACTCGACTTTTTATGTGAAAACCAAAACTCCTTTATTTCTCTCCGAATACCCCAGTCACTCGAGTGAAATAAACGATTGTTTAATTTTTCACATTATTCCTAGCCATCAACTCTAGTTCATTTTGTTTATCTGTAAGTTATTTATTTCAAGTACTAATTGCTCCAAACAATTACTTGATTATTAAGTTATGAGTCAAGTTGACCAAAGTCAACTTAGTCAACTTCTTGGGCACTTACTGTGGTGCCCGACCACTTTAAGTGAATACTTGACCGGTTCAGATCAGTCACCAAACTGATTACTTATGCTAACCGGTCTTATTGCAGTAAAATCACCCTTTCCAGGGCTAAAACCGCCATTTCCAGGGGTTAAACTGCCCTTCCAGTGTTAAAACCACTCGCAAGCAAAATCGCTCGGGCGATTATAAACCGCCCGGCAAAATGCCTTGGCTGCGGGCAGAACCGGCTTCGCCACAGCAGAACCGCCTGGCGGTGAAACGCTCGCCAGCAGAAACCGCCTCGCCGGCCGCAAACCGCTGCCAGCAGAACCGCCCGCTAGGCGGTGAACTACAGCGGCAATGCAGCGCTCGCCAGCAGAACCGCCTGGCGGCGGCAAGCCTGCCAGCAGAACCGCCTGCAAGTACAAAACCGCCCTGCCGAGGCTCTAACTACCCTGGCAAGGCTCAAAACCACTCTGCCAAGGCTCAAACTGCCCTGGCAAGGTTAAAACCACTCTGCCAAGGCTCAAACTGCCCTGGCAAGGCTCAAACCACTCTGCCAAGGCTCAAACTGCCCTGGCAAGGTTGAAAACCACTCTGCCAAGGCTCAAACTGCCCTGACAAGGTTAAAACCACTCTGCCAAGGTTCAAACTACCCTGGCAAGGTTAAAACCACTCTGCCAAGGCTCAAACTGCCCTGGCAAGGTTAAAACCACTCTGCCAAGGCTGAAACTGCCCTGGCAAGGTTAAAATCACTCTGCCAAGGCTGAAACTGCCCTGGCAAGGTTAAAACCACTCTACCAAGGCTGAAACTGCCCTGGCAAGGTTAAAACCACTCTGTCGGTGGCGCTCGCTAGGCTCAAAACCACCTGGCGATTCGCGAGTGGTTTTCCACTTACAAACTAATCTAGATGACAGCGGTTTGTCGAGTGGTTTTCCATTCTTCGCCGAGCGGTCGCGAAGCGATTCTCGTTCATCTTCTCCACGATCTCTTTTTTTTTTTCGCGATGAACAGTAGATTTATAGAGAAAAAAATTTCTAAACCCGATTAGATGCTTACTAACCTTGGCTCTGATACCAATGTTGGATGTTTTAGCATCTAATCGAGATTATCTAAGCAATAATAATGGAAAAAACAAATATGTAAAAATCTGGGAAAGAAAAAAGACTTACAGCGGTCGTCAGAAATCTTCTCGCTTCCTGGTACTGTTTTGGATGAAGTTTCTGCTTGCCGTCTGAGGATCAATCACGTTGGAAAGATCCTCCTCTTTCACGAGACAAATTCCGACAGCGCCTTGGTGTTCCTATTCCCTCCGACAACTCTCGAACAGCCTTTCGGCGTTCTTCACTCACCTGCCTTCGGACGCAGCACACCCCCTTTATAAGGGGGTGTCATCTTGGCCGCACGAAGTGCGATTAAGATTCGTGCAAGACGCGCACGCGTTAAAGCAGCGTGTGCGTCTTCTTGCGATCAAATCTGAGGTTTCTAGTCATAAATACTAGATAGTCACAATGACTAATAGAACATCTAATTCATACTTTAGGAAAATAATTCGTGCGACAACAAGTATACTGAGCAATCAATGCTAAGAAAATTTTTACACCTTACATAACTGCTTATTGAGCAATCAATGCTAAGAAAGTTATTACATCTCATTTATAGCCGCTCACTAAATGGTACATAACACTCTCCAATTTGTACATAGCCATTCTCCAAGTGGCATACAACCATTCTCCTGAAGACATTAATGTCTTGCTATTTACCCAAATTAAATTATTTATATCAATATTAACATCTCTAATCCTTCATAATGACGATTTTGTCAAGAGCATATTTCATATTTACAATACTCACAATTCATTTTTGCACACAATAAAAATGGATCGATCAGTGAATATACTTCAAAAGATATAAATTTATTTAATCTTTCTTTTCAGCTCGAATCCATTCATCTTAATCAGTCGCTTTCCTAGTCATGTTCCATAGACCGAATCACATATAATCAATAGATTTATATGCTAAAGTAGCATACCCTGATTAAAACTTCAACTAGACAACTAAATAATCACTCAGGGCAAATACTGAGATTAACATATAATCTCAAAGGGCTCACATAGTAGAGAAGTAGGGATTCATTCTCTTACTATCCTTATTATCGTCAAAGCACATGTAGTATGAATCACATGCTACGATGTTATTCTCTTTACTAATAAAGAGTGCATGTTTTCGTCAAATTAACATTGTACAAATTTCGATCTAGACATTCTCAATGCTTAATCTAAAATTCAACACATGAATTCTTATCTAGCTTCAAATAGGTATAGTAAATGATGAGTTCATTTACTTCGATCATAAATTTACAAATGATCTCATCTTAATACAAATATCAAGGCAACCCTAGCTTACAGGATGTCTCTATATACATATAGCTTCACAAGCTATCTTATAAGCAATGTTTTTACCTCTATTCGTACTTAATAAATAGAGTTGATTGTCCATATGAGAGGACCAATCACAACCTGCCAACATGTTCACCGAGATTTTATTTGAATGTAACATGAATAAATACACCGAATAGATTATGATATTTCACACAATCAAATTACAATATTTGATTGCCATTATAATATCATTACATTCTTCGAAGTCCCATAAACTTTACATGTTCATAAAATGACTCTTTAGTCATTGACTTAGTGAAAGGATTTGCAAGCATAACACATGCAGGGATATACTCAAGAATAACTTTTTTCTTAGCAATAATATCCCTAACAAAGATATACTTTATAGTTATATGCTTTCCCTTGTCGTAATATTTGGGATCATTTGAAAAAACTATAGTAGCTTGATTGTCAAGCTTGATTGTCACAGTAGGTAGTAATCGGACTCCCACTTTCCTCAGTAATCTTCAAATGCTTCAGGAAACTTCTTAACCAGATAGCTTCTTGCACAACCACTGCACATGTCACATATTTAGCTTCCATAGTTGACAAGGCTACGCAAGCCTATTTCTTGTTGTTCCAGGAGATGACACCACCATTCAACAAGAATGCATAACCTGATATGGATTTCATATCATCTAGATACCCAACCCAATTTGTATTTGAATATCTCTTTAGGCTCATATCTGATCCTTGAAAATAGAGACAATAATCTCTTGTCACTTTCAGATATCTGAATATCCTCTTCACCTCTTTCTAGTGTCTCGGTTCTAACTTTGACTGAATCGGCTGACTAAGCCAACATCATAGCTTATATCGGGATAAGTACACAACATAGTGTACATCAAACTACCAATATCACTGACATATGATCTTTTATTCATCTCGACTCATTCCTTAGGAGTCTTGGGACTTATACTCTTGCTCGGAACAATACCTTTCACAATAGGTGTTTGTTCAATGTTACAATCATACATGCTGAAATGTTGTAATATCTTATTTATATAAGACTCTTGAGACAAATCCAAAAGTATTTTAGATCAATCTCTCATGATCTTTACTCCTAAGACGTATTCAACTTCCCCCATATCTATTATGTCAAACTGCGATGAAAGCCACTCTTTGACTTCTATCATAAAAATGATATATTTTCCTTTTTTACTTTCTCAAGAAAACACAATGATCCTTATTGATCATCTCAAAACTATAAGATAAAACGACTTCATTAAATATTATGTTTCATTGTCTTGATGCTCGCTTTAGCCTATATATAGACTTTTTAAGTTTACATACTTTCTCCTTTTGGCCTTCAATAATGAAACCTTATGGTTGAACCATATAGCTTTTCTCGTCAAGTTCACCATTAAGAAAAACAATTTTTACATCCATTTGATGTAATTCCAAGTCATAATGCACTACTAAAGCCAAAATAACTCGTATTGACACAAACTTCACTATAAGAGACAATGTCTCTTCATAGTCTATACTCTTCAATTGGGTATATCCTTTTGCAACCAAACGAGCTTTGTATCATTTAATCGATCCATTTGCTTTCCTCTTTATTATGAAAATCCATTTATTTTCAATAGCCCTTCAGCCAGGAGAAAGATCAACTAAGTTCCAAATATTATTTATTTTCATAGACTCAATCTCTTCTTCCATTGTAGCTTTTCATTTTTCTCTAACTCTACATCCCAAAACCTTCTCAATAGATTGATGTTCATCATCGTCAACTGGGAGTGTCATCATTACCTCATTCTCAATATCAAATCTCTTCTTAGGTTTGATCTTACGAACACTTCTTTATAAGTTGGGATGTCGAGAATGTTGGTGCAATTGACCTAGGTCACGATTGACTGGACTCGAGTTTGACTCGAGCGATGTTTTGATGTTCGACAAAAACATATGACAATGTGATTGTCAAGGAAAAGTCCAAGCATGCGTCTTGGCATGGAAAGTCCAACATGGGTTGGCAAGGGAAAGTCCAAGCTTGAGTCTTGAAATTTGGAAAGTCCAAGGGGTTTGATATTGGCGGCGTAAAGTCCAAGCGGGAGTCTTGGTGGCATAAGTCCAATGGTTGGTGGCGTAAAGTTCAAGAGGAGTCTTGGCAGTGTAAGCCCAATGTGTCTTGGTGGTGTAGACCACATTAGCATGACAATAGCTGATGGAAGCACCTGAAAGCTAGCGTATAAATGAACAAGTCATGGATGAATTGGAGGGATCCGATAAGAGTGAGGCTGATGGAGGTGGTTAGAAGGCTTAGGTCTAGGCTAAAGGTGGTCTAGCAAGTATGGAGGCACCATACATGGGGTTAAAACCTTATGGATGAGGTTATCAGTCGACTGATATTATGATCAGTCGACTGATATGAGTTGATTAGCAATCGACTACGGCTGAACGATGATTACAGATGCAAGGGCACCTCGACTGGTGCCTCGATTGGAGGCCCAATCGAGGCGGCGCCTCGACCGGCCTCAGCTAGGCAGCCACAGACGCAAGGGCGCCTCGCCTGGTGCCTCGATTGGAGGCCCAATCGAAGCGGTGCCTCGACTGGACTCAACTGAGGTTGAGTAAACACCACAGACGCGAGGCAGGCTCGACCAGCGCCACGACTACCTATGCATCAGTCGACTGATGGGCATAATCAGTCGACTGATGGTGTATTTGTTGGACTTATCCAATGTGGATCGAGCTATTGTCTCACAGCAATAGTGTCATCAGTCGACTGGCGGTCCCGATTAGTCGACTGTCAGGCGGAAATCCAGACCGACGTAGGTTATAAAGGTAGCTCGGAAGAAGGATTTTTGGCATTGGTTCTTGAGGAGTTTTGGGGTGATTTGTTGCTGCAAATCAGGATCTCCAAGTACAATTCAAGCAACCACAAAGCAAACATCCAAAAGCGCATTTGTAAAGTATTCTTTACGTGTTCTTGTGTATTTCATTTGTATCTTGCTTGTATTTCATTCTTATTGTTGTAAGAATTATTGTAAGAGGTTTCTCCGCCTCTGGATTGTTCCGAGAAGGAGTTATTTGAGTAGTGGTGTGTGATTGGCATCACTAGGGCTCTTACGAGCCTAATCCGTGGAGTAGGAACCATTCGGTTCCGAACCACGTTATATTATTGTGTTTGCGTATTTGTATCTTGTTATTGCTTTATTTCTGCTGCGCACTAATCATTTGTAGCAAGCATGCAACAAATTCCTCCTTCGACGACGACAACGCTATTCAACCCGCTCTAGCGCAAAGCATGGCACCGCCTGCCTTAGCGTAAAGCATCTGGCAAAATTGCCTAATTAAGCAAACTACTCTGGAACTATAGCAAACTGCCCTAAAACGGTACTAAACTACCCTGAAATTAACCAAACTACCCGGGAACTCGCCAAGGACGTATGATCTAGGGGGAGTAAGCTTTTAGTGGGAGATTATCCATCTAGGTATGATGGGTGATGGTTTATGAAAAGGGAAAATAGAAGTTCGCTTTTCATCTAGTGATAGATCATTAAGAAGAATGAAGACATTCAAGATGATTGTTGACAAAGGAAGAGATTATAAGATCTCATTGGGATATGAGACATTGACCTCCTTGGAGAGAACCTTTTTAATGTTAGTCAAAAAGGGGGAGAAAGGTAAAATTACCAATTTGGGATAATTGGTAAGGAAATTTGAGTTAGGGGCCTAACTCAAGGGTGTTTTTGTCAAACATCAAAAAGGGAGAGATTGTTGGTGCAATCGGCCTAGGTCACAATTGACCGGACTCGAGTTTGACTCGAGCGATGTTTTGATGTTCAACAAAAATATATGACAATGTGATTGTCAAGGAAAAGCCCAAGCATGTGTCTTGGCATGGAAAGTTCAACATGGGTTGGCAAGGGAAAGTCCAAGCTTGAGTCTTGACATTTGGAAAGTCCAAGGGGTTTGATATTGGCGGCGTAAAGTCCAAGCGGGAGTCTTGGCGGCATAAGTTCAATGGTTGGCAGCGTAAGCCCAATATGCCTTGGCGGTGTAGACCACATTAGCATGACAATAGCTGATGAAAGCACCTGAAGGCTAGCGTATGGATGAACAAGTCATGGATGACTTGGAGGGATCCGATAGGCGTGAGGCTGATGGAGGTGGTTAGAAGGCTTAGGTCTAGGCTAAAGGTGGTCTAGCAAGTATGGAGGCACCATACTTGGGGTTAAAACATCATGGATGAGGTTATCAGTCGGCTGATATTATTATCAGTCGACTGATGTGAGTCGATTAGCAATCAACTAGGTTGAACGGCGGCCACAGACGCAAGGGTGCCTCGACTGGAGGCCCAGTTGAGACGGTACCTCAACTGGCCTCGGCTAGGCAGCCACAGATGCAAGGGCGCCTCAACTGGCACCTCGACTGGAGGCCCAGTCGAGGCGGTGCCTCGGACCGACTTGGCGAGGTTGAGTCGCGCCACGAGATGCAAGCGTGCTCGACCTAGAGACTCGACTACTGCGCATCGATTGGTGATGGGCATAATCGCGATCGATCCGTTGGACTTATCCAACGTGGATCGAGCCATTGTCTCACAGCAATAGTGTCATCAGTCGACTGACGGTCTCGATCAGTCAATTGGCAGGTGGAAATCTAGACCGATGCAGGTTATAAAGGTAGCTCGGAAGAAGGATTTTTGGCATCGATTCTTGAGGAGTTTTGGGGCGATTTGTTGCTGCAAATCAGGATCTCCAAGTGCAATTCAAGCAACCACAAAGCAAGCATCCAAAAGTGCATTTGTAAAGTGTTCTTTACGTGTTCTTATGTATTTCATTTGTATCTTGCTTGTATTTCATTCTTATTGTTGTCAAAATTATTGTAAGAGATTTCTCCACCTCCGGATTGTTCCGAGAAGGAGTTATTTGAGTAGTGGTGTGTGATTGAAATCACTAAGGCTCTTACGAGCCCGATCCGTAGAGTAGGAACCATTCAGTTCCAAACCATGTTATATTATTGTGTTTGCGTGTTTGTATCTTGTTATTGCTTTATTTCTGCTGCACACTAATCATTTGTAGCAATCACACAATGAATTCCTCCTTCGTCGACTTCAATGCTATTCACCCCCCCCCTCTAACGGGCGCAACGTTCCTAACAGAGAAGTCAATTTATGACTTGACAAAGTACTCCCACTCAGTTGATTAGGTTCATGTATCCCACTTAACACCTCTCTTGTTGATAATGTCTCATCCTCCTCAAATAGAAGAACTGTCTTATCAACATCATCTCTAGCTGGGAATTCAGTTTTGAGAAAAGTAGTATCTTTGGACTCTGTTTCGGAGATGGTTCCATCTTGTGTTGCTTACCTATAAAAACATAACCTTTGAAGGTCTCAGAATATCTAATAAAGATACATTTCTAATCTCTAGGTCCTAGTTTTCCATAATTGTAAGAATTATCATGAACATAGGCAGCTGACCCTTAGGGTATTAGATTACTCAAATTTGATTTTCTATCTGTCCAATGTTCATATGGGGCAAATGAAACTAATTTTGAAGGAACTTAAGTATATAGGTCATTGCTAATAACACATCTCCCCAATAGGAGATTGACAAATTAGGATGAGCCATCATAAACCTAACCATTTCAAGAAGAGTCATATTTCTTCATTCATCAACCCCATTTTGCTGTGAAGTTCTTGGGATTGTTAGCTGCCAAATAATTCCTTTATTATTATATATTATCTTGAATAGATCAGACAAATATTCTCCTCCATGGTCAGCGCATAAAGTCTTAACCTTGTTAAGGAGGGGGGGGGGGGTGAATAGCGCTCGAACTCGATCTTTGATTCTAGTTCTCTCATGCTCATCTACAACAAGTTATATGCAGCGGAAATAAAATATAGAAAAAAAACAAAACAAAGCACACAACACCTTGATTTTACGTGGTTCGGAACCCCCAGTTTATGCTCCACACACGATCTAGCTCCTACTGATAGTCCCACTATAACTTTCTCCTTCTCGAAAACCTTCCAGAAATGGAGAAACCTCTTACAACCTGTTTCTTATATAACACAAGCAACCAAATAAAAATACAAGAAGTATGAAGCAAAATACAAATGAAATCACTTTACACGGTTGCGATCTTGCTTGAATGCTTCTTGGTTGCTGTGGAAGGGCTTGGAAGGTCTGGAATGAAGCAACAAATCTCCTTCAAAGTTTTCAAGAACCGACACCTTCAAATCACCTTGAAACCCTCTTATATAGGGTCTTCATCGGGCTGATTTCTGCCTTTTAATCAATTTCTAAAACCCCCAGTTGATTAGTCAATGGACCATTGCACGATCTGATGCTCCAACGACATGATCCATGTTGAATTCTACTCCATTAGTTGACTGCCATTATCCATCAGTCGATTGCCAAGCCATCAATTGATTGGTCAGTCGAGTTGCTATCCTTCTATGCCCTATTATACCAACACAATCGACTTCCAACCTTTCTGTGCCCTGCTACAGTGTCACCATTTGACTGATCAATCCATCAGTTGACTGGCCTTAGCCAGTTGAGTTATCAATTAAGTTCTGAACTTTATGGCTACTCAACTAGTGGCACCAGTCGATTGCTCATTCCACCAGTCGACTGATCAACCTCGTTAGACGACTGCTCCACCAGTTGAGTCCTAAACTCAAACTTGCTCGAGCACTGTTACCCATTGATTGGTAAACCCTACTAGTTAATTGATGCTTTAGTCTTAGCCTAGTTTCAAGTCAACTCTCACTTCACCTGGTATTCGATTGACCTCAACCCACTAGGACTTTCCTCCCTTGCCTAGCATCCGATTAACCATGACCTACTAAGACTTCTCTTGCCAAGCTCGATCTCCCTGATCAGTCGAGTCTTCCCTCGCCAAGCACGAATTCCCAGACCTATCGGGACTTCACTTGCTAAGCACAGTCTTCCAGACCTATTGGGACTTCCCTTGTCTAGTCATCCAGTCACTTTTGACCTGCCAAGACTTCTCCTCTTCGTGTCAAGTGTCGGTCAACCTTGACCCACCTGGACTTCATTCTTGCCAACTCTCCGTTAGACTTTCCAACACCAAATGTTTAGTTCTCCCTGATCAACTTGGATTTCTCCCTTGCCAATATCTTGTTGGACTTCCGACCACCAAGTGTTCGGTCACCCTTAATTGACTTGGATTTCTCCACTCGTCAAATATCTGATCAACCTTAACCTACTTGACTTTATGCTCATCTCCATATGATTCCAGATGTCCCATATCATCCCATAGTCATATTATTCTCCATACTCAACTCCAACTCCAACTCGAGTCCCACTCGAGCTTGGTCAACCTTGACCTGAGGTTGATTGCACCAACAATCTCTCTCAAACTATCTTCCATCAATAATCATATTGACAAACATCGAAAAACTCGAGTCTCACTCGAGCTTGGTCAACCTTGACCTGAGGCCGATTGCACCAACAAACCTTATGTGTCATTTGATTCTCAACTTCATTCACATAACTAATGAAGCAATCCAATGCTTTAGATTTATGAGAAATCAACTACACATGACCGAAATGAGTGAAATCATCTATGAATGCAATGAAATAGGAACCTCCATGCCTAGCCTTCACATTCATTGGACCATAAATATCCGAATGAATTAATTGCAATGCAGAATCAACCCTAATAGCCTTACTAAATGGTTTCCTACTTTCTTTTCTAGCAAGACAATGCTCATATATAGACGAGTTAATCTTAGTACAAGAGCCCAATAAGCCCTCTCTAGCTAATCGACTCATTCGTTCTTGTCCTATATGTCTTAATCTAGCATGCTAAATATCATCAGTTATATCTTCATCACTAGTAAGAGCAATGATTGAAAAACAACCATCAATACACAATTGACATTTGATTCTACACCAAGAACCATAAAACCACTTGTTAAGAAACCATATCCAATTGACATAGAGTCAATTTAAGTTCAACACATCAGCTGTAAAAATTAATACAATACCCTAAATCAAGAAGACACATAACGAAAATAAGATTCCATTGAACTTCATGAGCATACATAACATCATGTAGAAATAAAGTACTTCTACCACGAAGGTTGAGTTTACAAGTATGACTCTTTTAACTTCAACTCTTGCATTGTTTCCTACATAGATCCATTTATTACTAGCTGGTACCCGATGGTACTCTATGAATGTAACCCGCTTTCGAGCTACATGGTTAGATGCTCCCGAATCAATAATCTACAAAGGATAAGAATCATCTAACAATACTGAACTAGCAATAAAATACTCAGGAAAAGAAGGCAGACTCAGATTCATCTTTTTCAACTCAGTACACTCCCGAGCGAAGTGACCCACAGTTAAAGCAAGTCATCTTGCTTTTAAGTTTCTTCCAAATCTTCTTTCCTTTATTCTTGATTGGGCCTTTCCTAGCAGCAGTTGCAGCTTCCTTCTTCTCTCCCTTTCCTTTCTTGAACCATTTTTTCTTCTTGGATCCAGATGATCCAACAGAACTGACAACTATATAAGCTAGTCTAGAAATCCTCGCGGATTCCACTCTCTCTGCCTCCAATTCTACATGTCATGAGACATCAGTGAAAGTCTTGATACTCTCACTGTGAATGATGTTCTGCTTCATGGTCTTCTAATAATTAGGAAGGGAACAAATCACTGCCTGAAACTTTTGTTCATCGGTCAACTCATGACCAACAGTTTTAAGCTCCTGAATCATGATGGACATCTCCCTCAGGTGCTGAACCATAGAGACATTCGGGCTTTCCTTGTAGCTGTCAAACTTGATTGTTAGCTGTTGATGCTTGCTCAAACTAACTTCACTGTATCTTTCCCTAAGGGTTACCCAGACTGCATGAACCAAAGGATATGACTCATATTCAAAAACTAGGTCGTTAATTATTGAACTAATCAATATACCCTTAATAGTGGAGTCCTTCTTTTTCCATGCCTTGTAGGCATCAATGTCTCGTCTGTGCTGTGCAGTGGGACCCTCAATACGTTCTACCATAACCTGATGTACAATCTCCAGAACTTCTTGTTTCTCAAGAATATACTGTATCTTGAGGCGCCAGATTTTATAATTTTCATTTAATTTGTCAACCTTGTTGAGTTCAACTGTGATATTTTTAGTTGTCATAATCTATATCATAAATAAACAAATTATTTAGTTATTCAGTGTAAGTTGTATGTATGTAATTTATAATTAACTCAATGTAAATCTGAATTGGTTTACAAAATCAAGTGGTAATTACGTTTCCACTCATTATTTGTATATTCCAATCTGACCGACATTGATCGATTATATTACATACTCCCCCAGCTAATGAATAATCATTAACATATCATAATACAACATAAAATGAACTTATCATTAAATGAACTAATCATGATATAACATAAATGAACTAATCATTTACAAGTAGAGGTTTTGTTAACACATAACAAATTGTATAAAGATTGTCAACACATAACATTCTTTACTTCTCATAACCTAAACAACTCTAATAAACTAGATAGGTAATTATTACTCCCACTAAGACAAACACTAGTGCAATAGTAATCATTACACACCCTATCTTTCTAGGCTTAACTAGAGCACTTTCAGCTTTGACGCTCTTAGGTTGACAAGTTACAAAATATTTTATAGAACCCACATATAGGTCCTCTTCGGATTCTTCCTCTGGATCTTCTTCACTCTCAGCATGATCCTCTAGATATGCAAAGTGAAGTAGCTCTATGCACAACTCTGCATATGTGATGCACCCTTTATAGCGCTCCCATATACGATGTGCAACTACACTTAGGTTTGTTGGCAATGAATGTACCAAAGCTTAATTCAATAGTTATATAGAATAGGAAACTTTTGCATCTCGAGTCTCCAGAATAGATGATCAAGTCTCCCCATGTGTCCACCAACTCCATAAGCAGGGTCATATACTATCCCCTGGATAGCTTCCCTCAGCTTATTGCGTAACAAGTCACGTCGAGTCATGGTGCAAATCATTCTTGCCATCTAAAAAATTTAAATTAATCTAAGTCAATACAAAATCGACTAACTAGTACAAAACTGCTTAATTCAATTTATACAGGTATAGAACCAACACAATTAATCAAAAAAAATTAAATCTTCTTGATTTTTAGAGTCCTAGTTGACTGATCTAATTACCAGTCGATTGGCACCCTTGTCAGTCAACTAAAACATCTTTCAGTTGATTGGTGCCTCTTAATAGTCTAGCAGTTGACTGTCACCTCGGAACAGTCGATTGATACCTTGAAAACTTGACTCAGCAGTGTTCTACGAGAACTTGAACATCGCACGCTCTGGTCTGAGCACCGTGCATGGCATCCTATTTTCTCAATGTCCCGATCCACCAACCCTAGTTTACTAAGGCTATTCTTGAGTTGTTTATTCTAAGTGTTAGTTGTTCAAACAACTATTCAACATTATGGTTATGAGATTAGTTTACTATTTCCAACTTTTGCAAGTCAACCAATGCCAACTTGTTTACTCAAAATTCGAGCATAACACTGATGTTCCAAGCACTACTAAATGGCGTCCCGATCACCTCGTGCTTCTTTCGAGAACTTAGGCAAATTCCTAGTATCCTCCTGAGCATTTTGAGTACTGAACATTGTGCTTACTCAACTGAGTACTGAGGCAAGCTCTCCTCTGTCAAGTACCACATGCTATCCTGAGTATTGTTCCTTCTCAGCCGAGTGTCGAGCACTGTGTCGACTTAGTCAGAGCACCACATGCATAGGCCGAACACCATTGCTTCGGTTCCTCGTGCATGGCTTGCGATCCACACTCCGCTCGAGCACATAGTGAACAACCCGAGCACTGTGCATTTTACAGCCGAGTGCCTTGAGCAACCTGTCCTTGATGAGCACTGTGTGCTCTTGGACAACTAAGTGTCGAGCACTTCTCTGCTCACTGTAAGTTTCTTAGCCCAAGCTCGAGCACACAACCTGAGTGCCGAGTGAATAGCCCGAGCACCCTCTGCCCGAGCACTCAACACCGTGCCTTTGAGCAATTCTTAGCTGAGTTCTTGACCCCGAGCACCTTGCAAACCCGAGCATCATATCTTCCGAGCACCGCATGATTTCGAGTACCGCACTTTCTTTATCGAGCTGAGGAGATGTGCTCTGTTACCCGAGCACCATGTGTGCTCAGTGCCCGAGCACCTCGTCCTTAGCACCTGAGCACCCCGTGCTTTACACACATCATTCTTGAGTACCGCTCGATCTGCCGAGCTCCTGAACCTGAGCACCGAGCAGACACCCTAAGCGCTGCATCGCCCAAGTGCACAACATGAGTGCCATGCCTTCTTTCGCCCATGAAACTCTATGCCTGAGCACTCTGTGCTCGACTCCGAGCACCTTGTGCTCAGTGCTCGAGCATTGAGCGCTTCGCCCGAGCGCCACATCTCTCGAGCTCACAATGTACAACCCAAGCACTTCATTGCTCGAGCACCACTGTGCGCTTCGTTCTCTTTCCCGAGTAGAAAATGCCTACGCACTCCCAAGCCCGAGCACCTTGTGCTCGAGCACTTTGAGCATTGTGTGCTTTTGTCGCCACTCGCTCCTTTGTGACGAGCACTTAAAGTGCTCTGTTGAGACAACATTCATGCATGACAACATTGTTTCCCACTTGGGAGTTCCACAATTCTCAATTGGGAATATATAGACTCGGGAACTACTTGGAGAAAAGTCGAGTGCTTCACACTCCTTTGTCCTGAGCATATAAAGTTCTCGGGCGACACTTTTCCCACTCGGGAATCACTTGACAAACTCACTACTCATCATCTTCTCCACGATGAAAGTGAAATCAATAGACTTAAGAAATAAATTCAAACTTCCTATGCAAACCTACATTTTCTCTGATACCAATGTAAGATTTACTGAACTTTTGCATGAATTTATTCTACATATTAAACTATAAAACAAACTTACAACGTCAATTCCTTCACAAAATGTTATCGATCTACGGAGAACGATATGAAGCTTATTGGATGAAGAATGATTACAAGAACAAACTGTCTTTACTCTTCCATAAATCAAATCCTTGTGACTTGGATGTTCTTCTACCTTGACACACAATCTTGGTTAGATTTTGACAACGCTTCCGCCTAAATCTGATCTCAATCTCTCTCTTTCGTCACTTAGATGCCCCCTTTTATGGGTGTTTTACAATATCTGTAGTGTACTTCTCTACGTGTAGTGCATGCACACGTTGCCATACATGCAACGTGTGTGAGCAGTTACAAGGACTGCCTACATCATCTATGTAGTTTGCCTTCTTTAACTCAATTGCACCTCAATGCTCCTTGTTTAGCAATTCCTTAGATGCCCCATACCGTTAGGGGTGTTAATGAGCGTAGTTAAACTTAGCCATATTCAAGCTTACTTATCTATTAAAATCTTATTGAGCTCAAGCCAAGCTTGAGCTTTTTATCAAGCTCAACTAAAAATGTTGTTATGCTTACAAATTTAGTTAAATGTTTATCTAATACATAATTCTTATATAATTTTCTAATTTTTAACATATTATGTATATTTTAGAATTATAAAAATGTATAAATTAATGTATTTTATGTATTTGAATAAAAGAATTGAGAAATAAATTTATACTTAAAATGTACACAAGTTAATAAATAAGTTTATTCATAAATTGTGTTCTTGAACATTAACAAACCAAACATAAATGAGTTTTATCATGTTGGTGCAATCAAACTCTACTCAAAGTTGACCAAACTCAAATTGTCCTCGAGTTAAGTTTTGATATTTAAATAATATGTGATGATATTTGAACAATAATACCGAGCGATACTTCTTATGAGAGAGATTATTTGTCAAGAGTGGCTGAGCTTGATTTGATCATGATGGAGATTGTTTGAAGAGGAAGATAGTTGGTTCAATAGATTTTGGATCAGATTGATTAAGATGGATGTAAAATTCGATGGAAGGTGGTTGAGTGTGAAATAAAGGTCAGGATTGACTAAATACTTAAGGTGCAGAAAATTTCAAGTGGGTCATGGAGGATCACAAATATGGCATGACATGAAGTAAATGCAAGTGGGTCATGGAGAATTAGATACTTGGTGGTTAAAAGTCTAATAGGGAATTGGCAAGAGGTAAAGTCCAAGTGGATCAAACACTTGGTATATGGATGGAAGTCCTAACAGGTTGTGGGAGATCGGATGTTAGGCAAGTGTGAAAAATTCTAACATGTTAAGGAGGACCGAATGTTAGATGGTATGAAAAGTCTAAACAAGTCAAGAAAGACGGGATGTTTGACATTGGAGAAGTCCTGACAGGTCAATATTGATTGGATGCTAGGCACGAGAAAGTTCAAATAGGTCAGGGAGGATCAAATGTTTAGTGAAAGTGAAGTCCTAGCAAGTTAAGAGTGACTAGATGCTAGGCAAGAGATGTCCTAATAGGTTAAGGTTAACTGAATACTAAGTGAAGCGAGAGTTAGGCTTGGTTATGATTAAAACTAAGGTATTAATTGATTGATAAACCCTAAACCCCTAGATTGTGGATTCGAGGGGGTTTGAGGTATGATTAGTCGATTGCTAGTTTTATTAGTTGATTGGTGTTACTGTTCGAGAGAATAGAGACCTTGGAGTTCAACTGTCAACTTGATTGATAGAGACCAATCAACAGATGAAGTAGATTAATCAACTAGTGTTACTATAATAGAGCACATAAGATTCAGAACTTGACTGCAACATTCAACTTAATATGCATCAGTCGACTGATAGTGAGTGATAATTGACTAATGAGGTGGATAGATACATTAAGTTGATCAGTTAGAGCAATATTTGAATCTATAGTGGAGTAGTAAACTAATTGATAAAAATCAGTTTGACAACAACCCTATAAAAGAGGATTTCATGGAGATTTGAAGAGGTTGATTCTTCGAGACTTAGGTGAAGTGCTGTTACATTTCATACCTTTAAGGAACTTTCCAAAATAAGCAAATAGCTATAGGAGCATTGATGACGCGATAGAGGGGGGGTGAATAGCATTTTGATTCATTTGGAATTCGATTGCTTGCATGATTGTCTACAATACTTGTTAGTGCAGCGGAATATAGAATAACAATAACAAAATACAACAGATATAAATGCAATACACAAACACAAGGATATAACATGGTTCGGAACCTAGGGTTCCGACTCCATGTGTTAAGCTCAAGTGAGCTCTAGTGATGCACACCACCGCTATAACTTCTCTTTCTCGGTGACACACCGAAGGTGGAGAAACCTCTTACAATGAATTACAATAGTAATAAATAAAATACAACAAATATACTAAGCAATACACAAATACAAGTAAAGAAAACTTTACACATGGAACTTTTGATTGCTTTCTTTGGATTGGCTTTGAAGGATTGGAAATCACTAACTATTCCCCTCCAAATCTCCCCAAGAACCATGGCCAAAATCCTCCTATTCGAGCTCCTTATAAAGTTTCAACTCGAGCTAATTTTTGCCTTCCAGTTGATTGCTCTTACCCAGCAGTCGACTGGCCTTCATGCCGTTGTCTCACAACGACTCTATCCACGCTAAAAATCGCCCAATGGATACTCTATTAGTCGATTTCCCTTACCAGTAGTCGACTACTTCTCAGTAGTCGACTGTTCAATAATCTGTGCCCGTGTCCATGACCATCAATTGACTACTCACTCCTATCAGTCGACTGCCAAGGCCACAACTGAGCAGCCGAGCACCAGTCGACTGGGTCTAACCCCAGTCGACTGCTCTGAGTTAACTCGACTCTTGAGTGTCAAACACTCGGCTAGTCGACTGTCTAATACCCTAGTCAATTGCTAAATCTCAACAATGAGATTTAGCTCCAAGTATGATCCCCTCATACTTGATAGACCACCCTTAGCCTAAACCTAAGCCTTCTATCCACCTCCATCAGCCTCACGCCTATCGAATCCCTCCAAGTCATCCATGACTTGTTCATCCATACGCTAGCCTTCAAGTGCTTCCATCGGCTATTGTCATGCTAACTGGATCTACTTTGTCAAGGTACATTTGGACTTACGCTGCTAAGACACATGCTTGGACTTTATGCCGTCAAATATTGGCCTTATGCCGCCAAGACTACAACTTGGACTTTACGCCACTAATATCACACCCTTGGACTTCCCAAATGCCAAGTATTCATACTTGTACTTTCATTGCCAAAGTTCACTTGGACTTTACGCCGCCAAGACTAGAATTTAGACTTATGCTTCCAAGACTATACCTTTGGACTTTCCATGCAAAGTACACAAGACTTGGACTTCTCAAATGCCAAGACCATTCTTGGACTTCCCATGACAATCACATTGTCAATCGTTTTGTCGAACATCAAAATACTACTCGAGTTCGATCAATCGTGACCTGAGCCGATTGATCCAACAATCTCTCCTTTTTTGATGTTTGACAAAACCTTTGAGTTAGGCTACCTAACTCAAGGCATAAATTCTCTCCCTTTTTGAAATACATAAAAAAGTCTCTCCCTAAAGGTATCAATGTCTTATATACCAATGAGATTTTACATTCTCCCCCTTAGTCCAAAAATATTTAGAATGCCTTTATTCTTCCTAGTGATAAATCACATATCACTAAATGAGAGGCAATCCTCACTATTCTCCAATTCTCCCCTTATGATGAAAAATCCATCCATCATCCCTTGATAGATAATCTCCTCATAAAGGCTTGCTCCCCCTTTACCATTGCACCAACAATTCTCTTGGAGAGTTCCTAAGCCAAGAGGAAACTTAAACCATCAAAATTAAGGGTAAAGATTCAATATTGAACTTTCACCTTTCTTAAAATTCGATTTTCACCCTAAACACCTTTCCTAATTCATTTCTAATGAATTTTTACCCTTCCAATACTTTCCAAAGCATAACCTAGGATTAGGAGACATTAGGATACCTAGGGATGATTGAAAATGGGATAAACAAATCTTGTTTATTCGAAATCAGCCCAATAGTCGACTTGATCAGCAATCAATCGACTACCAGACTAAAACAGTCGATTGCTAGCTGATTTTCATAAATGAATTTGGAAAATGCATAGGTAAAAATATGTATCTTGAAAAATCTTAAAAATTCATACGTACATTACTTACATGAAATACAATGGGTGAAAAATAGTTTTAAAATAAAATATCCATTAAAATGAGAGATTGATACAAAGTTCAAAACCATTGAAACTTTCAATATTTTTGACCTACTTTGTATCAACTTCTTCAATAGTGATTGCTATCAAAAGATAGACTTCACCAAGGTTTTCTAAAATGATTTTAAAATATCTTTGAAAACCTATTTTGAACCATGGACAATGGTGTTGGTGCAATCGGCCCAGGTCATGATTGACTTGACTCGAGTTTGACTCGAACAGTATTTTGATGTTAAACAAAACATATGACATATGATTGTCATGGGAAGACCAAGTGTGTAGCCTTGGCCACGTAAGTCCAAGTGTATAGCCTTGGCGGTGAAAGTCCAAGCATGGGGCTTGACATTGGAAGTCCAACATGGAGTTGGCAATGGGAAGTCCAAGTGTGTAGCCTTGGTCATGTAAGTCCAAGTGTGTAGCCTTGGCGGTGAAAGTCCAAGTTATGGATACTTGGCATTTGGGAAGTCCAAGGGGTGGTTTGGAGGCGTAATGTCAAGCGGTAGTCTTGGGAGCGTAAGTCCATATGTACCTTGGCGGTATAGAAACTGAGAGCATGACAATAGTCGAAGGAAGCACCTGGAGGCTAGCGTATGGATGAATAAGTCATAGATGACTTGGAGGGATCCACACATGGATGTTCAAGTCATGGACGACTTGGAGGGATCCGATAGGCGTGAAGCTAGTAGAGGTGGCTAGAAGGCTTAGGTCTAGGCTAAGGGTGTGTCGGATGCTCAAACATGTTATTTGAGATTTTATCCGACGGTCGGATGCTCAAACAACTTGTGTTTGAGGTTTTACCCGACAACAATCAACTAGTAGTATGTCCCAGGTGACTTGTGAAAGTCGACTGTTGTTCGATCACGCTAGTATGCCATGACAATGATCGCCAACATTGGGTAGTCGATTTGCTAAAGCCAACAACCGCCATGGTTGGCAATGATCGATGGTAATGGGCAATGACCGCCGCAGTATCCGTTAGCTGGATGTCAACGTGGATTAGGTCGTTATCTCATAACGACTACTGGAGCAGTCGACCAATGGGTATGAGCAGTCGACTGCCAAACGCAGAATTAGCCCAAGACAAGCATAAAAGGAGGAGCTTGCGAAGGATTTCCACAACAATTTTTGGGGAGATTTTGGAGGGGAATTACTGCTGCATTGCATACCTTCAAGAGCAAACCAAAGCAAGCAACAAGCAAAGTGTTCGAAGTCATTGTTGTAAAGTTTTCTTTTGCTTGTACTTTTGTATTACATTTTGTAATTACTTGTACGAGGTTTCTCCACCTTCGACGTGTTATCGAGAAGGAGTTTTATTAGTGGTGTGTTCATCACTAGAGCTCGTTGAGCTCGTCCCGTGGAGTAGGAATTCTAAGATTTCGAACCACGTATATCACATGTTGTGTGCTTGTATTCTTGTTGTGTATTTCCATTATTGTATATTCCACTGCGCTAACAAGAATTGTAGAGACGAACGAACGATTTCGATCAATCACGATGATTAGGCTATTCAACCCCCCTTCTAGCCGGGCCACGATCCTCCAACAAGTGATATCAGAGCGAGGAGCTTACCGTCGGACTCATCCATCCACCGAAATTTGAAGGAGATTTTTATTGGTGCAAGAAAAGGATGGAGGTATACTTCGAAACCGACTTCGATATAATGCTAACAATAGAAGACAATTTTGAAGTACCTAGGTGTGAAGACAAGAAGATAATCGAAAAATCAAAATGGATCAAGGAGCAACGGCAACAATTCAAGACAACGGTTAAGATAACAAAAATGTTAATTAAATTAATATCTAACCATATCTTGTGCAATCTAGGTGAATACCGGGATGCTAAGGACCTATGGAATAAATTGGTAAAATTCTATGAAAATCCCGAACCAGTCCATGGTGAGGAAGAAGAGGAATGGTCATCCTCTCATGCTTAAGAAGAAGCAAGTCCATCCTCTCAAGTCAACAAGGATTCAGAGATTGAGAGGGAATCCACATCCAGATCGGTAGAAGAAGTGGAAGAAATAGAAGAAGCATCTACCTTCGAAAGAAGTGATGAAGAAGATCAAAAGACTTCCACCATCCTAGGTAACTCAAATGCAATTCATAATAATAAAGATCACATAATTTGCTTTGAGTGTAGGGAGAAAGGGCATTACAAGAGTAAATGCCCAAAATTGGCTAAGGAGAAAGTGTCAGTGCCAAAAGTTCAAGGAAAATCAAAGGATGTCGGAGTCCTGGCTAGGAAAAGCAAAGAGCACATTGTGTGCTTCAAATGCAACCAAAGGGGACATTACCGAAGCCAATGCCCTAGGGGGAAGAAGAAGGGGTAAGAAGGAGATACACAAGTGGGGGGAGCTTCTAAAGCAAATCCTAAGGTATACTTTAATGCACCTTCTAGTTTTAAGATTAAGAAGCATGCTAGAAATTATGTTAACTCGCTTGCTATTGCCCATGAACATAAGCATGCTAGTAGGAATAGATATGTTTCCTTAGGGGTAAATCCTATGAACTTATATCTAAGGACAAACCTAAGAACAACAACTCTAGACCTATTTTACCTAGGGAGAGTATTAGGAGAATAGAAGAGAATTTAGGCATTAATCCTAAGAAGGGTAGGCACATGCCTAAGAAGAAGAGTCCTTCCCAAAGATGAATGAAAAATCAAAATTGGAAAAATTAGAATTAGAAAATCGAGCCTTAAGGTCAAGGCTTGAAAAATTAGAAAAGACCCTCAAAATTATGACAAACTCAATTATGGGGTAAAAGGAACAAAATTTAGGACCTAGGAGACAAGAACTGTTTAAGGGCAAGAAAGGTTTGGGTCACAAACCTAAGTTCTACCACCATGTTCCATTTGATTATGGAACTAAATCTAGGTCTAGGAAAACCAAGGTTAATAGGGAAGTTATCCCTAAGATTAACCATGGTATATGTCTAGTGGCCAAGGGTTCTATAAAACCTAGGAAGGCCACTAAGAAGGTTACAAGGGGAGTTACCCCTAGAGTTAACCTAGGTAAGACCCAAATGACTAAGGCTTCAAAGCCAAAAAGGGTCATTAAGAAGGTATTTAGGGAAGTTATCCCTAGTGAATACCTTGTTAACCCAAGGAGCTTCAATAGGTATTGGTTTTCTAGGAGCGTGATCGATTCACGCTAGATGGGTTAGGGTGTGTCAACCCTAAGTGGATAGGTAGTTAACCTAACCATGGTAGAGTTAACACTTTAGGATGTGCCAATGTGTTTTGAGAAGTTGAAAATTGATTAAATTGACACAATTAGATCTTAGAAGTCATGGTGTGTCATTTTAGATTTTTGGCACACTAAGGGGATAGTTGTTATTAAGGCAAAAAGGACTTAATTATAGAAATGACAATTTGTCCTTAATACTTGGGTATTTTATACCTTAGTATTTTATACTTGTCATGCTTTATTTTCCTTGCCATGTCATGACATCATATTTACTTTTATCATATAAAATATCATGATCATGTTTAGGTTTAGTGTCATGTTATACTTAAATTTATATCACATGTCATGACATCATGATTATTGGCACATGCTTATTTATGTACCATCTATGCCATAATCATTATTCGTGCATTAAATAAAATTGAGTTAAGAACTATGACATGATTTGAAGTCTCATGCATAAGGGAATCAAATAGAGTTGCTTAGCATATGCATGAGACCCTAAATAACCAAAACCCACATCTCACTAGAACACTTGAATTGTATGTGTTCATACACTTAGATACAAGTGAGATGTTAAGAATGAAATTAAAGTTTTAAAATCAAATCAAAACCATTTTGAAAATCTTGGTGAAGTCTATCTTTTGATAGCAATCACCATTGAATGAGGTGATACAAAGTAGGGCCAAATATTGAAAATTTCAATGGTTTTAAACTTTGTGTCAATCTCACTAGTTTATGGGTATTTTATTTTTCCAATATTTTCACCCATAATGTTTGTAATAAGTAATGTACGTATGAATTTTCAAGATTTTTTAAAATACATATTTTTACTTATGAATTTTTAAATTTGGATTCTGAAGTTTGATTTCTGCACTATGCAAAAATCAGTCGATTGCCATGTATGGCAGTTGACTGGCATCAAGGACAGTGGATTGGTGACTGTAAGAGTCGACTGCTAGAGCTGATTTTGGATAAACAAGGTTTGTTAGGTCCATGTTCAGCTACTTTTAGGTTTTCTAACTGCTCCTAACCCTAGGATATGCTTTGGAGAGCATTAGAAAGGGTGGAAATCCATTGAAAATGGATTAGAAAAATTGTTTAGGGTGTGTATCGAATTAAGGGAGGTGAAAGTTCAATGTTGAATCTTTGCTCTTAATTTCGATTATTTAGTGTTCCTATTGGCTTAAGGATTCTCCAAGGACAATGTTGGTGCAATGGTCAAGGGGGAGCAAGCCTTTAGGGGGAGGTTATCCATCTTGGGATGATGGATGTATTTTTGGACCAAGGGGGAGATTGTAAGATCTCATTGGGATGTGAGACAATGACACCCTTGGGGAGGACCCTTTTGATGTATGTCAAAAAGGGGAAGAAGTTACCAATTGGGGTTAGTTGGAATTTTTAAAGGTGATAATTGCCAATTGGGGATAATTGGTAGGCTTGAGTTAGGGTACCTAACTCAAAGGTGTTTGGGGCTTTCTCAAACATCAAAAAGGGAAAGATTGTTGGTGCAATCAACCCAGGTCACGATTGACTGGACTTGAGTTTGACTCGAGTAGTATTTTGATGTTAGACAAAACATATGACATGTGATTGTCATGGAAAGACCAAGTGTGTAGCCTTGGTCACGTAAGTCCAAGTGTGTAGCCTTGGCGGTGAAAGTCGAAGCATGGGGCTTGACATTGGAAGTCCAATATGGAGTTGGCAATGGGAAGTCCAAGTGTGTAGCCTTGGCGGTGAAAGTCCAAGTTATGGGTACTTGCCATTTGGGAAGTCCAACGGGTGGTTTGGCGGCGTAAGGCCAAGCGGTAGTCTTGGGAGCATAAGTCCATATATACATTGGCGGTATAGAAACCGAGAGCATGATAATAGCTGAAGGAAGCACCTGAAGGCTAGCGTATGGATGAACAAGTCATGGATGACTTGGAGGGATCCGCGCATGGATGAACAAGTCATGGACGACTTGGAGGGATCCGATAGGCAAGAAGCTAGTAGAGGTGGCTAGAAGGCTTAGGTCTAGGCTAAGGGTGTGTCGAATGCTCAAACATGTTGTTTGAGATTTTACCCGACGATTGAATGCTCAAACAACTTGTGTTTGAGATTTTACTTGACAACAGTCGACTAGTGGTATGTCCCAGGTGACTAGTGAAAGTCGATTGTTCGATCGCAGATATATGACAATGATCGATAGGCAATGACAGATGAGAGCGGCAATGAACGCCATGGATGGAAGTCGACTGTTGGTTGAGGATAAGAGCACCGAATGCTCGTGAGCCGATCGTCGATTGGCTATCAATGTGATCGATCGATGGTAATGGGCGATCATTGCCGCTGTATCCGCTAGGATGCCAATGTGGATTAGGTCATTGTATCACAATGGCTACAGGAGAAGTCGACTAATGGGTATGAGCAGTCGATTGTCAGACGCGAAATCAGCCCGAGATAAACATAAAAGGAGGATCTTGGGGAGGATTTTCACAGCGATTTTTAGGGAGATTTTGAAGGGGAATTCCTGCTGCATTCCAGACCCTCAAGAGCAAACCAAGCAAGCAACAAGCAAAGTGTTCAAAGTCATTGTTGTAAAGTTTTCTTTACTTGTATTTCATATTGTCTTTGTATTTTGCTTGTACAAGGTTTCTCCACCTCCAACGTGTTGTCGAGAAGGAGTTTTATTAGTGGTGTGTTCATCACTAAAGCTCGTTGAGCTCGCCCCGTGGAGTAGGAATTCTAAGGTTCCGAACCACATATATCGTGTGTTGTGTGCTTGTATTCTTTTTGTGTATTTCCATTATTGTATATTCCACTGCGCTAACAAGAATTGTAAAGACGAACGAACAATTTCAATTAAGCATGACGATTAGGCTATTCAACCCCCCCCCTTCTAGTCGGGCCACGATCCTCCAACATATGGGCTAGATGTACATGACTTGTACATTAGCTTTCCTCATAATTCATCATTATCATTTAATGAGTTCTAAGTTCAATATGATGTACTAAATGTTAGGGAAATCAACCCATGTGATATGGTTTTGATGTGTGTGGCAAATGGTTTAAGTTAGGATGATTGGATTTGATACGTGCGTTAGAGTCTTGCAGGACTTAGTAATTCACACATGGAGCTTAGGCAAGTGTCACCACTCACAACCTCGTGCTTGAGTCAGAGAAGGAGCATTGCAGAGCCGTGCGCTTGATGTTGCCGAGGGATCGTCGAACGAGATGACTTGAAGTGAAGCCAAGGAAGCAGACTTCGAGGGCAAGAGACGCGAAGGAGCATTGCAGAGTCGTGCACCTGATGCTGCCGAGGGACGTGGCCACGAACGAAGAGAGCTTTGGCGAGGGACTTCGAGTGAGATGAGAGAATGAGTGAATTGTAAGTAGCTCATTAGATGAACTTGGTCGAATGACTGAGTGTCGGAGGCTCGACCGCAAGGGTTGAGGTTTACCCGACCGTCGGAAGCTCAAACGGATGTTACCGATCGCCGCGTCATGTCATGACAATGATCGCTCCAAGTCGACGGCAAGAATCGACTAGTGTTAATCGTTGGATCAGTGACATCGCCGATCGCTTAAGGGAAGCGATCGATCGTGACCGCAGCATGGGCACGTGGTTAGTCGAGCTCGCGGGTCACTCGACTGGAAGTCGACATCAGTCGACAGATCATATACCGTTGGAGAATCGGTCGTGGATCCCGCAAATCTGACCTGGTCAGAAGCCGTTGGAGTTGACATTAGTCAACTGATGAAAGCATCAGTCGACTGATAGTGCTCAACGGGAAGAATTGCTTCCTCTCTATAAAAAGAGAGGGTGGGGGCTTGTAGATGGTTAATCTTCATGCTCAAAACATTCTACTAAGTGCCCCACAAAGCTCAAACTTCCTTCTAGTTTTCTTTCATATTTATTGTAAAAGGAGTGATCTCTTGTTGTAAAGGTTTACCTCCACCTTGCTTGGGCTAAAGGGAGAGACCAATAGTGGATTGGTTGCGGAGTGATTCACCGGAGACGAATCAGACCGTGGATTAGCGGCGAGGCCATGAACCACGTTATATCTTGTTTGTTAGCATTGCTTATCTTTTGTTTGTTTCTTAATTGTCTTTGTTTTATATTTCCGCTTGCGCTAACGTTACTTTTAGACAATTAAGAACGACTTCCGCTCATACAATGAAAGAGGGCTATTCACCCCCCTCTAGCCAGCCAACATCGACCCTACAAGTGGTATCAGAGCCAAGGAAGCTTGTCAACGAACTAACCACCGCCACAAGCACAATCAAAGATGGTCGGCTCCAACATTCACCCACCGAAATTTGAAGGAGAATTCTCTTGGTGGAAGAAGAGAATGGAGGTATTTTTCGAAACCAATTTTGAAATTCTATTAATAATGGAAAATGGTTTCGAAATACCTAGGGGTGAAGATGGGGAGCAAATAGAGAAGACAAGATGGACCAAGAGACAAAGAGAGGAGTACTTGGCAAATTCGAAGGCCAAACATCACTTGTACAATGTGCTCCCCCAACAAGAGATCAACCGGATAGGGGAGTGTGCAAGTGCTAAAAAGATGTGGGAGAAGCTAGTAGAGCTTCATGAAGGTACCTTGGAGGGCAAGCTTGCAAGGAGAGACCTCCTCTGCTCTCAATTATCAAATATTAAACTTGAAAAGGGAGAAAAGGTAACCTCTTTACACTCTAGGTTTAAAGAAATTTTAATTGGGCTAACAAGTGTAGGAGAAAGACTTTCGAACCGGGATATGCTTATGAAAGCAATCGATGTTTTTCCCCGGTCATCGAAATGGAGCTCAATGGTGGACTCCTTCTACATGTCGAAGAACCTAGAAGTGAGCACCTTGGAGGAGTTCTTCTCAACCATGGAGCTCCACGAAACAAGGCTTGAGGGAGTAATTGAAGAATCAAGTATCAAGCCATCAAGAGGAGTAGCCCCAGTAGCAAACAAAGGGAAAAAGAAGAAGATAGAGTCTCCCTCCTCCTCCGATGAAGCATCCTCATCATCCTCCATGAATAGCAATGAAGATGCTTATATGGTAAGGAAGGTAAGGCGTGCTTTAAGAAATTTAAAGTTTAACAAATCTTATGATAAGAGAAGGCACAAGAGGAAGATCATATGCTACAATTGTCAACAAGAGGGACGTATAAGAGATGAGTGCCCCCTCTTGAACAAGAGCAAAGAAGAGAGGAAGAAGAAAGAAGAAGGGGAGCAAGAAGAAAAAGAAAGAAGAGAAGAAGGCCAAAGAAAAAGGGAAGGTCAAAGCACTCAAAGCAAGGACTTGGGATGACCCTTCCTCATCATCATCATCATCGGAAGAAGAAAATGCCTTTGTCACAAATTTGACACTAATGACATTTGATGACCTAGACACCTCCTCCTCCGAACAAGAAAGATCAAGCACAAGTGAGGAGAGCTCTAGTGAAGGAGGAGCTTCTTCATCATCCTCCTCATCCGAAGAAGAAGACATGAAGACTATGGTAACAAATCTCTCACCCAATAAAATAGTTTCCATGATTTCTAGCCTTACTAAGGATTTATTTAGGGCTAAGAAAAAGAATAAATGCATGCTTGACCAAATTAAGGACTTAGAAGAAAAACTAGAAAAAGCATGCTTAAATATTAATGATAATATTTCCTCTAGTCTCAATGATGAATGCTCACATGATCTTTATATGTCTTTTGATGTAAATGATGCATGCATTGAAGAAAATATGACTTTAAGGGAAAAGGTAGACCACTTGACCAAAGCCCTAGAAAAATTCACAATCGGCTCCAACACCCTTAACATGATCATAGGGAGCCAAAGAGCAAGCTTCAATAAGAAAGGCCTAGGATATAAGGAAAATAAAAATGAAAAGGTCTATAAATATTTAATTGCTAGGGGTCAAGATAAAAAAAAAACAATAACTAGAAAATGGATCCTTAAGGAATTTTTAGTGAACCTCATAGGAAAGAATTTGTTTTGGGTTCCTAAATCCATCCTTAAGGGTTAGGAAAACCCTAGGTTAGTCAACCATAGTGGACTTCACTTATATCATATGTTTTGGTTGACTTAGGATGGCGGGACTAAATTTTTGAAATAGTGTTGGGTGATGATAATGCACCCATAAATAGTTTAAATCATGCTCAACACTTAGTGTTATATATGTTGACACTCATGACCTATAAATTTTTAGCATAGTGTTGGGTGATGATAATGTGCCCATAAATTGATAATAATGCTTAAATCATGATAGTTAATGTAATTGTTGTATATGTTTGCAATCATGATTTATGATCTTGACATTTAATATATAATCATGGGCAATAAGGTTTTAAATCATGCTTTGGGTAATACTTGACTTATTATCATGTTTTTATACCTAAGGCATGATTAAAAATTGATTGATACATGTGTTTCATGATCATAATATGAAATCAATACATATATGTCTTTATGATCATGTGGTATGTTAGGATGATACTTAACCTTGTGTAAAATTGCATGAAATAAATGGTTAAGTATATACAAATACCTTAGGTTCATCTCACACTCACTATAGGCTACCTTGATTGAAAACATAGCATGGGTGAGATGTTAGGATGATACAAATGGTCCACTAATGCCTATGGCATTTAGATGGTCATTTAAAGTATCAAAAGAGTAATAATAGACCAATCATGGGGAAGGTTTATGTTTAATTCATAGACATTTTGCCCAAAGATCATGGTTGGATATTTCAAATGGTTTGAAAACCATTTCTTGTTTCATAAACTGAATTTTCATGTTTTGAAAAGCTTCAAGGCAAAACTAGGCTTTAAAATTGATATAAACTTTAGATATTTTCCAACTTTTGAGATTTTGCCTAATTTTCAAAAATATAATGATTTTTTATGGAAAACTATTTTTCATTGATAAAGGAACTTACAAGAAATGTGTTTCCCAAATTTCATGATTTTTCGAATTTTATAGAATTTTTTATGTATTTCTGAAATTCAGCCCGAAAATCTGAAAATTCTGAAATCAGAGTGTCAGTCGATTGGTAGTCTGAACCAGTCGACTGATCGACTGAAAACATGCCCAGTAACCTTCCTTTATCAGATTTTAAGGCGTGTTTTGATGATTTTTGTTTCCTAGACTTGACGCCATATTTGAATAACTTAGTTTAATCTTTTTGATGGTGTCAAAGGGGGAGAAATATGTATGTTTAAGTAAGTTATATTAAGGGGGAGAATTACATTTAGGGGGAGTTTCATGTATTAAGGGGGAGAGTTGACAATCATGTCTATTCACATGGCTTCTTACCTTAATATTTTTATCAAATGTTTACCTAACTTAAACGGATTGCCACACATCAAAAAGAGGGAGATTGTTAGGGCAATCAACCCATGTGATATGGATTTGATGTGTGTGACAAAGGATTTAAGTTAGGATGATTGGATTTGATACGTGCGTTGGAGTCTTGTAGGACTTAGTAATTCGCACATGGAGCTTAGGCAAGTGTCACCACTCACAACCTCGTTCTTGAGTCAGAGAAGGAGCATTGCAGAGCCGTGCGCTTGATGTTGCCGAGGGACCGTCGGACGAGATGACTTGAAGCAAGCCAAGGAAGCAGACTTCGAGGGTAAGAGACGCGAAAGAGCATTGCAGAGCCGTGCGCCTGATGCTACTGAGGGACGTGGCCGTGAACGAAGAGAGCTTCGGCGAGGGACTTCGAGTGCGATGAGAGAATGAGTGAATTGTAAGTAGCTCATTAGGTGAACTTGGCCGAATGGCTGAGTGTCGGAGGCTCGACCGTAAGGGTCGAGGTTTACCCGACCGCCGGAAGCTCAAACGGATGTTAAGTTTGAGTTTCACACGACACCAGTCGACTGCCATGTCATGGCAATCGACTGCTCCAAGTCGATCGACAATCGACTAGTGTTAACTGCTGGATCAAGTCAATATCAGTCGACTGCTTAAGGGAAGCAGTCGACTGATCGCACTGTGCACGGGCACAGAAGCTAGTCGAGCTCGCGGGTCACTCGACTGGAAGTCGACATCAGTCGACTGATGAAAGCATCAGTCGACTGATCATATGACTGTTGGAGAATCGATCGCGGATCCCACGAATCTGGCCTGGTCAGAAGCCGTTGGAGTCGACATCAGTCGACTGATGAAAGCATCAGTCGACTGATAGTGCTCAACGGGAAGAATTGCTTCCTCTCTATAAAAAGAGAGGGTGGGGGCTTGTAGATGGTTAATCTTCATACTCAAAACATTCTACTAAGTGCCCCACAAAGCTCAAACTCCTTCTTCTAGTTTTCTTTCATATTTATTGTAAAAGAAGGAGTGATCTCTTGTTGTAAAGGTTTACCTCCACCTTGCTTGGGCTAAAGGGAGAGACCAATAGTGGATTGGTTGCGGAGTGATTCACCGGAGACAAATCGGATCGTGGATTAGCGGCGAGACCGTGAACCACATTATATCTTGTTTGTTAGCATTGTTTATCTTTTGTTTGTTTCTTAATTGTCTTTATTTTATATTTTCGCTTGCGCTAACGTTACTTTTAGACAATTAAGAAATGACTTCCGCTCATACAACGAAAGAGGGCTATTCACCCCCTCTAGCCGGCCAACATTGACCCTACACTAAATAAGCACATGAACTTAACTCATTTCCTAGCATCTCACATGTGTCTAAGGTGTATGAAAATACACATATGTCAATCTAATATTCTTGTGAGATGTGGGTTTAGGGTAGGCAACTCTATTTGATTCCTTTATACTTGGGACTTCAAATCATGTCATTGTCCTTAAATCAATTTTCATTAATCCCAAATGCATGAATGATGATTATGACATATAAGATAGCATAATTAAGCAGTGTCAATGATACATGATGTCATGACATAAAGATATACTTTAATATAATCAGGACATTTACAAAAATATACTCATGACATATTAAAATAACCATAGGAAATATGATGTCATGGATTTCATGGTTGAAATAGAAGTTACGACTTATACATGATGACATGACATAATAATAATGAATGAACATACACATCAACACATGTAATAAAAAAACATCACACATTATCACAACCAAATAATAGAAGATAAATAACACACAATTTTTTAAAATAAAATATTTTATTCATCTTAAAAGTGATTCATACAAGTGAAAGACAGATGTTTAGACCCTCAATCTCACTACGAAAATAAAAAGAAAAATACATAGTCATAGTCCTAACGCCATCCACCAGTACGTCGGTCGGAGGTGGTGGAGGAGGTGGAGGCTACTGACTCAGAGTCTAGCTCCACATCATCTAGTACATCTCGAGCTGACGCTGCTCCATCTGACTCAGCTGCTGAGCCATGGAGGATTGCTCCTGTTGAATCAATGACACCTGGTAGGAAATGGAGGGTTGCTCTAAGCTGAGCTCTTCCAACCGAGTGTCGACCTCCTCATGAAAGTCCTTGAATCTGGACTCCAGTCATGCAAAGCGCATTGAGATACCCTTAGCCGGTGTGTCTGGTAGCACAAGGACATCCTGCTCTGCAACTCCCTCTCCATGCTCCCTAGCTGGCTAAAGCGGCTCCGCTGACCACTCCATCCATCCATAGCCCATTCGCATCCCAGCTAATGCGAAGTGCCTCATGGTGATGCACTTGTAGGAGTCAGATAGTGGCCTCAAGGTCCCCTGGTGATGTTTATGCCCCTAGATGCTAACCATGAGGTAATGATATGGCCAAAGGGCATATGAACCTTCCCTTGGAAAGGGGACACAAAATGGACGATGCAATGAAAAATATTTAATTCCACATTGACATCTAATAGGTTATGCATCGCATACATTAAAAATAAATGAGGAGGTCGAATCATGGCTTGTCCCCTAGTGACTATAGGTAAGATGCATGCAATAATTGTTGGAGTATTGAGAATACAATCAAAGTCTCACATTGGTAAGATATGAAAAAGATCATGTTCTTATAAGATGAAAAGATATTGCTTTTTGGGTAAAGCCCAAAAATAAAATCATGAAGGCTTGGGCCCAAAGTGGACAATATCATGCTATTGTGGAGATATGTGAATCTTATAGGCACTAACAATTAGTATCAAAGCCATGGTCCATATCAAGCCATGAACCTCGAACGAAGGAAGTTGAGCTCTCATGTCCATATCAAGAGAACCAGACATCAGGCAGGAAGTCCAGTTGGGTCAAAAGGGCTGGACAACTGGCAGGAAGTCCAGTTGGGTTAGGAGGATCAGACAGTTGGCAGAAAGTCCTGGTGGGTTGAGGATCGAACATCAAGTAGAGGATGTTCTTTGAGGACATATAGGCTTGAAGGGGGGTCAATGTGGTCATTCGTTTGAGAGGGGGGGGGGGGTTGTTGGAGTATTGGGAATACAATCAAAGTCCCACATTGGTAAGACATAGAAAAGATCATGTGCTTATAAGATGAAAAACTATCTCCATTGGTATGAGACCTTTTGGGTAAAGTCCAAAAACAAAATTATGAGGACTTGGGCCCAAAGTGGACAATATTATGTCATTATGGAGATATGTGAATCTTATAGACACTAACAATAATGACCTTATAGAGGATATTATCTGGAGCTGATAAGTCATTGATGGAAAATAAGTTTTGACCTAAACGACGGGGACAGTGAAAGAAAAGTTAATGCATATGATCCAAAGTAATATGATCAAAAGGTGCAGGGGTGATTGATCTAGGGTAAGATAAAACACAAAAGTATCATCCGATGGTCGACACTCCAGAAATTCTCGTAAGATCTCCGGAGTAAAGTCCATATTGCATTTTGCAACACAAGTCTGATATGTCGAACCACCCCCGAAGAGCACTTCTGTCCTCGCCCTCCATTGATTAAAACCTCCGAGTCCGTAGGGCGGTGGAAACCGAGCATCAAGTCCAAATCTGTCTCCAAACTCCATTCCCTCTAGCTCTGTGCTCTTTAGGTTGTCAGTTCGTAGAAGAGTAACCTTGCTCTAATACCACTTATTGGGACCGCTGGTATGCTAGAGGGGGGGGTGAATAGGACTCGCTCGATTCTTTGATTCGTTCGTTGTCGTGCTTGTCTCCAATTGTTAGTAATACGCAGTGGAATACAAAAAGAAAACACAGAACAACACCAGATTTACGTGTTTTAGAACCTACGATTCTTACTCCATGGCGGCGGTCTAGTGATCTACCCTCACTATGCCTTCTTCTTCTCGGCAACACGCCGAAGGTGGAGAAATCTCTTACAAGAAATAACAAGAAAAATACAATTATACAATGAAGAACAAATATAAGTAAAGAAAACTTTACAAAGAAATGCTTTTGCTTTGCTTGCTTAGTTGCTGTGGAATACTCTTGAAGGTCTGGAATGCAACAACACATCCCTTTCAAAGTCTTCAAAGAACCGTTGCAAAATCATCCTCGAGCTCCTTCTCTTATAGGATTTGCATCGGATTAATTTTTTACCATTACCACTCAACGGTAACTTCGCCAGTCGAGGTGCCACCTTGACTAGCCCTAGTCGAGGCACTAGTTGAGTGCGCTTTGCTTTTGACCTATCAATGTCAAGACTCCAGTCGAATGCTCTACCAAAATAGTTGACTGCTTGTCGGAGCTACTATTTCTCACATCGCCCGACCACCCTTTAGACTTCTTGAGCACCTTCCAGTCAACTTCTCTCTACAGTAGTCACTACCCGAGCACCCTTTAATTTCCTGAGCACCAATGGTCAGTCGACTGCCTCTCTACGATAGTCGACTGTTGAGCATCTCGCTACCAATCGCTCTCACAAGAAGCCAAACCAGGGCTACCAACTACCTCTCTACAAAGATCGATTGTCGAACACCATGGATGTTTCCTGCCGCATGATCAAGAGCACCCGCCTAAAATCTGAGCCCCACAATCGAGTCACTTCCGGACGATCCTACCGTCTAACCCATATCCACCAATCACATCTCAAACATGAGATTTACCCCAAGTATATTTCCCTCTGTTAGTGCAATCGACCTAGATCATGATTGACCAGACTCGAGTTGGACTTAAGTAGAGTTTTGATGTTTGACAATGGGGTTGACCATTGTTTGACAATATGGTTTGACTATATGTTGATCATATGACTAGTGGATGATTGGGATATCCAAATTCATATGGGGGAGATTATTTGAGGGAGATTAATGGAGCAATCAAACCTCAAATCATGGTTTACCAGACTCGAGTGAGACTCGAGGGGAAGTCTAAGAATGGTCTTGGCATGGAAAGTTCAAGCATGGTTTTGGCATGAAAGTCTAAGTTTGGATACTTGGTATGGAAAGTGCAAGAATGGTCTTGGCATGGAAAGTCCAAGCATGGTCTTAGCATGGAAGTCCAAGTTTGGATACTTAGCATGGAAGTCCAAGTTTGGAAACTTTGCATAGAAAGTGCAAGCATGGTCTTGGTAGTGAAAGTCTAAGTCATGGATACTTGGCAAAGGAAATTCCAATCGTAAGTCCAAGTGTGTAGTCTTGGTTGTGAAAGTCCAAGCATTGAGGCTTGGCAATCGAAAAGTCCAAGGGTGTAGTCTTGGTGGTATAAGTCTAAGCATGTGGTCATGGCGGCATCAGTCCAAGTAGATCTTGGCAAGGAAGTCCAAGGGTGAGATTTTGGCAACGTAAAGCCTAAGCATATAGTTTTGATGGCATAAGTCTAAATAAACCTTGGTAAAGGAGACCTGATTAGCATGACATAACTGATAGAACCACCTAAAGGCTAATGTGAAGGGTGAAGAAGTCATGGAAGACTCGGATGTACCTTGAGAGTGTGAGACTGATGGAGGTGGCTAGAAAGCTTAGGTCTAGACTAAGGGTGATCGATCAAGTATGAGGGGATCATACTTGAATTAAATCTCATGTTTGAGGTTTATTAGTCAACTGGGGTTATGGACCAGTCGATTGGCTAAGTGCACGATACTTGGGAGCCTAGTTTGACTCAAGCAATCGATTGAGATTATGACAAGTCGATTGAGGCTCAACTGCTCGATTGTGGCTCTGGCAATTGACTTCTAAGGTTTAGCAGTGACTAGCCACTAGAAGTCGACTGCTGGGGTTGAGCAGTCAACTGGTCATAGGTGGCCAGAGTACAGAATATATGACAATTGATTGGTTTGTCAACTACTGGTTTGGCAGTCGACTGTTGGTAAGGGCAGTTGATTGCTAGAGTATCCATTGAAGTAATTCAATGTGGATTAGTCCATTGTGAGACAATAGATAGGTGAGTAGTCAACTGATGCTTTTTGGAAGTCGACTGTTAGGCGAAAATTCAACCTAATGGAAGTTATAAAAGGAGCTCAAGTTGGAGGATTTTGCAGTGATTTTTGGGGTGATTTTAAAGGGGAAGTGTTGTTGCATTTCAGACCTTTAAGAGCAATCTAAAGCAATCAATATGCAAGAAATCAAAGGTTCTCTTTGTAAAGTTTTCTTTACTTATTGTTGTATTTGCTTCTTGTATTTAGTTGTATTTTATTGTTTATTATTGTAAACATCTTGTAAGAGCTTTCTCCACCTCCAGAGTATTTTCCGAGAAGGAGAAGTTTGTTAGTGGTGGTGTGCATCACTAGAGCTCACTCTAGAGCTCGACCATGGAGTAGGAACTAGGGTTTCGAACCACATTAAATCACTTTTGTCTTGTGTTGTGTGTTGTATATTTGTATTTGTTTTTGTATTTCACTGTGCTAACTTGTGTACACAAGAACATACGAACACAATCGAATCGACAAAAGTAATAATCGCTATTCACCCTCCTCTAGCTCATCAAATGATCCCAAATAAATGATATCAGAGCAAGGATGCTCTTCAAGGATCAACAACCAAGGGAGCAAAGCGCTAGAGGTTGAAGATAAGAATGGAGTTGCCCAAAGATGGATTGGGCTATGACATCACGGTTCCATCTATCTTCGACGGTGAAGACTTCACTTACTAGAAAGGTAGGATGACATACTTTTTAATGAATGACTTTGACAATTAGCTTTGCATTGTGCATGGATTTGATCCCCTCGAGGATAAGAAAGGAAGAGTTCTCAAGAATAAGAAGTGGATCAAGGAGCAAAATTAGGAATACAAAATTAATAAAAAGGTAATGTTCATGTTAGCTAAATCAATTCCTAAGGATTTATTGTATAGCCTAGGAGAATTCTATGACGCAAAGGAGTTATGGAACAAATTGATCGAGCTCTATGAAAAACCCTCACTGGCCCAAGACAACAAGGAGGACCAAGGAAGAATGCTCAATGACCCGAAGTGGAGATGATGATAAGGCCAAAGAAGCAAGTTCATCATCCCCTCAAGAGCATGAAGTATCGGGAGTTGAGAGGTGTTCAATGTCCGAGGTAGAGGAAGTTGAAGAAGTCTCCACCTCGAGGATTGAGAGAGAGGAGAGACAATCTTCCATGTCAGAGCAACAAGAAGAGACATCTACATCCGAAAGAGATGAAGAACAAGCTCACGGCTCCTCCATCCCTATAGGTAACTCAAGCATAATTCATAAAAATAAAGATCACATCATTTGCTTTGAGTGTAGGGAGAAAGAGCACTACAAGAATAAATGACCAAAATTGGCTAAGAAGAAGGTTCCCATTGCACCTAAAGTCAAGGATAAGTCAAAAGAGACTGGAGCCTCAACACAAAAGAGCAAAGAGCACATAATGTGCTTTAAATGCCAACAACGGGGTCAGTATAGGAGCCAATGTCCTAGGGGGAGTCACTCCAAGAAGGACAAAGTCGGGAGCTCAAATGTAGGGGGAGATAAGACAGACCCTAATGTATCATTTAATTATGCACCTACTAGTTTTCGTAATAAAAATAAGCATGCTAATAATTTTATTTTTATTGCTCATGAACAAAAGCATGCTAGAAATAAATATTATTGCTTAGGTGACAAACATGTTAATTTTCCTAAGGACAATTCAAGAATCATACCACCTAAGGATAGGAAGGTAGAGAACCTAGGCAATAATCCTGATAAATCTAGACATATGCCTAGGAAGAGAAATTCCCAAAATAAGAATGAAAATTCAAATATTGAGAAATTAGAAATAGAAAATTAAGCTTTGAGGTCAAATCTTGAGAAAATGGAAAAGATCCTAAAGAAGATGGAAAATATGCTAAATGGGTCTAATAGTCAAACCTTAGGAGTTAGGAGGCAAGGTGCATCCAAGGATAGAAAAGGTTTAGGTCATAAACCTAAGTCCAAGGAATCTATTTAAGCATACCAAGTGTTCTATTTGACTATGGAACTAAATCTAAGGCTAGGAAAATCAAGGTCACAAGGGAAGTCATCCTTAGAGTTGACCACGGTAGATGTCTAGTGGCTAAGATTTCAAAGAAACCTAGAAAAGTCACTAAGAATGTCACAAGGGAAGTCATCCCTAGAGTTGACCTAGTTAAGACCTCAATGACCAAGGCTTCCAAGCCTAGGAGAGTCATTAGAAAGGTAATAAGGGAAGTTATCCCTAGTGGGTACCTTGTAAATCCAAGGAGCTCAAATATAGGAGCGTGATTCCATCACGCTAAATGGATTTAGGGTGTGCCAACCTTGAATGGATAGGTAGTTAACCTAACCATGACAAAGGTGGCACTTTAGGACATTTTCGAAGTTTTGTAATATTTTGAAAATGGAATTAGAAATATATCCTAAAAGATTTTAGGGTGTGCCAAGAGAAATTGTGAAGTTTGAAAAATTGATAAAAATTGACACAATTAGATTTTAGAGTCATAGTGTGCTATTTTGGGTGTTTAACACACTTGAGGGAAAATTAACATTATGGCAAAATGGACATAATCCTAGGAAATGACAATTAGGCTTAAAACTTAGGTATTCTTATACCTTTATATTTTATTTGTCATTCTTTGTTTGTCATATGTCATGTCATGATATTATATTTCATTTGATCATATAAAATGTTATGAAAATACTTAAGTTAATATGTCATGTTTATATTTAGATTTATCTTTATGTCATGACATCATGATTATTGACTATGCTTTAATTTATGCAATCATTATATGCCATGATCGTATTTCATGCATTAAGATTAATTAATAAAATTGAATTAAGGACAATGACATGATTTGAAGTCCCAAGATAAAAGAATCAAATAGAGTAGCCTAGATAAAATGCATGAAACCTTAGATTAGGGAAGCATCTAAACCCATATCTCACAAGGACTATAAATTGACATGTGTGTGTATTAATCACCTAAACACAAGTCAGATATTAGGAAATGAGTTAAGTTCAAGGTGTATAAATGTTGTATCTAGATTAACTCAAACTCATAATATAACATTATGGAATCATAAGGAAAGCTAATGTACAAGTCTTGTACATCTAGCCCATAGACCATAGTTCAAAATAAGATTTAAAAAAAAAATTAAAATCATTTTAAAAAATCTTGGTGAAGCCTATCTTTTGCAATCACCATTGAGAATGTTGATACAAGATTAGGCAAAATATTGAAGTTTTCAATTCTTTTAAACTTTGCATCAATATCTTAAAATAATGGGCATTTTAACTTAAAATTATTTTTCACCCATTATATTTCATGTAAGTAATGTACGTATGAAATTTCATAATTTTTCTAATTATGTATATTTATTTATGATTTTCTAAAATTCGTATCTGAAACTTGATTTCTGCATTTTGCAAAAACCAGTCGACTGCTAGGTTAGCCAGTTGACTGGTAGTGGTGTAGTTGATTGATTTCTATTTTAATTGACTGCCATGTCTGATATTGGTTGAACAAGATTTGTTTAGCTAGTTATGAGCAATTTTAGGCTACTCTAATGTCTCTTAACCCTAGGATATACTTTGAAAAGCATTGGAAGGATAAAATAATCTTTGAAAATGATTAGGAGAGTTATTTAGGGTGGAGTATCGGATTAAGGGAGGTTAAAGTTCAAGTTTGAACTTTTACTCTTATTTTTGATTGTTTTAGTTTTTTATAGACTTAGAAACTCTCCAAGGACATTGTTGGTGCAATAGTCAAGGGGGAGTTTTGTCCATCTTGGTATGATGGATAACCTTTGATTGCAAAAGGGAGAGAAGTGAGGGTTAGGTAAACCTTCATTATGGATTGCCTCTCATTTAGTGATATGTGATTTATCACTAAGAAGAGTGAAGATATTCTAGATGATTTTGGACCAAGAGGGAGAATGTAGGATCTCATTGGGAGATGAAACATTGAAAACCTTGGTAGACTTTTTGATGTATGCCAAAGGGGGAGAAGTGAGGTTTAAGTTAGGTAAACCTTCACTATGCTTTGGCATAAGAAGAGTTAAGTTGAGTTATTGTTAGCCTAACTTAAAGGTATTGTCAAATATCAAAAAGGGAGAGATTGTTGGTGTAATCGATCCAGGTCACGATTAACTAGACTCGAGTTGAACTCGAGTAGAGTTTTGATGTTTGACAATGTGTTTGACAATGGGCTTGACCATTGTTTGACAATATGGGTTGACCATATGACTAGTGGATGATTGGAATATCCAAAATCATATGGGGGAGATTATTGGAGCAATCAAATCTCAAGTCATAGTTGACCAGACTCGAGTGAAACTCGAGGGGAAGCCCAAGAATGGTCTTGGCATGGAAAGTCCAAGCATGTTCTTGGCATAAAAGTCTAAGTTTGGATACTTGGCATGAAAAGTGCAAAAATGGTCTTGGCATGGAAAGTCTAAGCATGGTCTTGACATGGAAGTCCAGGTTTGGATATTTGGCATGGAAGTCCAAGTTTGAATACTTAGCATGGAAAATCCAAGCATGGTCTTAGCGGTGAAAGTCCAAGTTATAGATATTTGGCAAAGGAAAACTCCAACGGTGTATTCTTGGCCATGTAAGTCCAAGTATGTAGTGTTGGCTATAAAAGTCCAAGCATTGAGGCTTGGCAATCGAAAAGTCCAAGGGTGTAGTCTTGGCAGCATAAGTCCAAGTATATGGTCTTAGAGGCATAAGTCCAAGTGGATCTTGGCAAGGAAGTCTAAGGGTGAGATTTTAGCAGCGTAAAGTCCAAGCATGTAGTCTCGGCGGCATAAGTCCAAATAAACCTTGGCAAAGGAGACCCGGTTAATATGACATAGCCGATGGAAGCACCTGAAGGCTAACGCGAAGCATGAAGGAGTCGTGAGGACTCGGATGGACCCTGAGGGCATGAGGCTGATGGAAGTGCTTAGAAGGCTTAGGTCTAGGCTAAGGGTGGTCGATCAAGTATAAAGGGATCATACTTGGGTTAAACTCATGTTTGAGATTTATCAACCGACTGGGATTGTGGACCAGTCGACTAGCCAAGTGCACGACACTTGGATGCCTAGTTTGACTCGAGCAGTCGATTGGGATTATGACCAGTCAACTGGTCGAGGAGTCAACTGAGACTCGACTTCTTGACTGTGGCTATGACAGTCGACTGGTCACTAGCAGTCGACTGCTATGATTGAGAAGTTGACTGGTCATAGGTGGCCAGAGCATAGAATATCTAGTAGTCGACTGGTCAGTTAACTACTGACTTGACAATCAACTGTTGGTAAGGACAATCGACTGCTGGGGTATCCGTTGGAGTAATCCAATATGGATTAGTCTATTGTGAGACAACAGATAGGTGAGCAGTCGACTAGTGCTTTTTGGCAGTCGACTGCTAAACAAAAATCCATCCCGATGCTGGTTATAAAAGGAGCTCGAATTGGAGGATTTCACAATAATTTTTGGGGTGATTTTGAAAGAAAAGTATTGTTGCATTCCAGACCTTCAAGAGCAATCCAAAGTAATTAACAAGCAATCAATCAAAAGGTTTTCTTTACTTATTATTGTATTTGATTCTTGTATTTGATTGTAGTTTGTTGTTTATTGTTGTAAACATCTTGTAATAGATTTCTCCACCTCTGTAGTATTTTTCAAAAAGGAGAAATTTGTTAGTGGTGGTGTGCATCACTAGAGCTCACTCTAGAGCTCGACCGTGGAGTAGGAAGTAGGGTTCCGAACCACTTTAAATCCCTTTTGTCTTGTGTTGTGTATTATATATTTGTATTTGTTTTTGTATTCCACTGTACTAACTTGTGTAGACAAGAATACACGAACACGATCGAATCAATGAAAGTAAGAATCGCTATTCACCCTCATCTAGTGTGTCAAACGATCCCCAACACTCTCATACTTGATGCTTACCCTTAGCCTAGACCTAAGCCTTCTAGTCACTTCTATTAGCCTCATGTCTCTTGGATCCATCTGAGTTCTCTACAACTCATTCATCCTTGCGCTAGCCTTCAAGTGCTCCCATCGGCTATTGTCATGCTCTTGAGGCTACCTTTGCTAAGAGGTCGCGCCTCTTGGACTTCCATTGCCAAGGCTCTGCCCTTGGGCTTTCCCTTTGTCAAGTATCCATACTTGGACTTTCCTCGCTTGCCTAGCATCCAATCAACCGTAATCTACTAGGACTTCTACTATCAAGCTCAATTTTTCTGATCAGTCGGATCTTCCCTTACCAGGCACGGTCCCCCTGACCTGTCGGGTCTTCCCTTACCTAGTCATCCGGTCACTCTTGACCTATCAGGACTTTTCCTCTTTCCGTGCCAAGTATCTATACTTGAACTTTCATTGCCAAGACTACACACTTGGACTTACCTGGCCAAGACTCCACTCTTAGACTTTCCATCACCAAGTCCCACTTAGATTTTCCTCTTGTTAAGTATCTTATCAACTTTGACCTCCTTGACTTCACACTCATCTCCATATGACTACGAATGTCACATACCATCCCATAGTCATACTATCATCCACACTCAAATACATTGCCAAACATCAAAATACTACTCAAGTCCCACTCGAGTTTGGTCAATCATGACCTAGGTCGATTGCACCAATAAAACCAAGTGCTCGGGAGAGCTTCGATGCAGCAAGTGACTAGCTTATGCTATCAATGAACAAAACATCGTATAATCGACTGCCCAATTCGATTGGAAGCTTAGCAGTCGATTGATGGCTAGGAGAAGTCGATTGATCAATTAAAATTCGACGTGGAAGGAGTCGTTATGAGTAAACGGTCGAATGACCAGTCCACTAGGGTAAGACCAGTCGATTGGTAAGCAGAGATTAGCCAATGCTGAAGCTTATAAAAGGAGGACTTTGAGAAGATTTGATGTGCCGGTTCTTGGAGAGTTTGAAGAGGAGTTGTTGTTGCATTCTAAATCTTCAAGAAGCTTTCCAAAGCAACCAAATCAAGCAACGATCAAAAGCATTCTTGTGTAAAATGTTTTATTATTGTATTTCATTTTATTTCTTTACATTTGTTATTGGTTGTACATATTATAAGAGATTTCTCCACCTCCGGAAGTTTCCGAGAAGGTGAAAGATAGTGGGACTATCATAGAGCTAGACTATGGAGTAGGAATCAGCGATTTCGATTTATATTTGTATCTTTTTTTTACTGCACACTAACTATCTGTAGACAAGCATGACACAATCGAAATAAAGAGATCGAGTCGCAAACAATATTCACCCTCCCCCCTAACGCACAGGTGGTCCTAACAATTGCATTTTGATTAGACTTTGGATTTTATTTTTATTTGATTTGGTGTCATAAATATATTTTATTTTAGTTGACTTATATTTTAGTCATGCATGCATGCAACTTATAAATAAATTTTATATTTTATTTTACCTTATTTATTTGTTTATTTCAAAAAATATTTTCATTACTATATTTTTGGAATATCTAATTTTAGAAATATATTTTGTCATATTATCACTAAAGGGTACCTCCATTCTCGGATCAGAGATATACCCTTATGGTGTGATAGTTTTATTGGTATTAGAGCATAGGTTATGATTTTGATTTGTGGGTTTTACATTTCGAGATTTTCTTTTTTACTCAACTTTATGAGTTCTTGAGTTTTGGGACCCATGTAAGCCAAAGAACATCTTTGAGCTATTGGAAGACTAATGTGTCTTTAGTGGTCACTGTGCTTTCTTTGAGTAATAGGAAGTTATCACTATATTATCTCTACTAGGTACTCACTTATTGTGTCATAGCAGGAAATGCCACCTAGTGGGACAACCCCTATATGTGGTCATGGATGAGGTTGATCTCGAAAGTGACCTGTTGACACTGTGGGACCTGACCATGATGTCAAAAATGTAGACTCTTTGGAGGTGTCTACTGATGTTGAGTTAGGAAGCCAAGGCTCAACCTGCCAACCACCTATTAGAGGTTAAAGAGTAACCCCTCAGAGAGCACCAAACACTACAACTACCGATTAGATCATGGATAAGACACATATACCCACACTCACTCAGACAATTAAGGATTGATTTACCTTATTTTATGGGGATATCGACCCATACACCACTCATACTTAGTTGGATAATCTAGAGGGTATATTAAGCTTATGAAGTTAGGTTGTCACATGGTTGATAATGCAAAGAGTCATTTTCGAGGAGTAGATCATCACCTATAAATTATTTCGAGAAGTTTCTCAGAGATAGTACTTCCCTATCTCTTTCTGCATATCTCATCATTAGTAGTTCCTACACTTTAAGTTGGGCAACCATAGCGTCATGAACTACAATGCAGAATTTGGTCAACTCATTGAATTTTGTCCCATTTGGTAGCTCAAGACTATATATGATCACATGCTAAGTTCATTCAAGGTTGGCGACCTACATTTTGATCATAATATCCGGATCTTCCACTAGTAACTATCAAGAGGCATGGAATCGAGTCATAGTGATTGAGATGACCCAATAATAGTATCCTGAGAGAAGGAGGCAGAGAGGTAGATATCATGGATGAAATCTCATAATCATAACCAGTAGACTGGTTGTTGAAAATGAGAAAAGTCGAACTCAAAGGTCACGATCTAGCACTGAAGGAGCCTCCCGACCATAGAAGATAGTCCGAGTATCATCAAAGCCCACTCGACAAAACCGATCTTATGACCCTAACTTGGTTCGGTGCTATCAATGGGGTTCACAGAGTCATAGGAAAAGAAAATGTGTGTGTATCCCTAGTTATCTTACCTTACTCATCTTGATTATTTTCTTGGGTCGTGACGGAATGTCATGTAGCAAGGCCACAATGATAATTTAACCACTATATTCGTTGAAGGTGCTTGTTGCCCAGCCTTCAAGAATATTAATCCATTAGTTTTGATTGACAAACAATGTTGCTAAATATGATAAAGTCTTTGATGGGGATAAAGGATTCAATTTACTAGGGAAATGTTATATGTTTTTGTCTAGATTTATATGAAGATCCAATTCTAGAGGGGAATATAGAATTATATAGTAGATAACTTAGAATAAAGTCCGCTTTTTTATGTACTAATTCGAGGAAGGATGCCTTGAAGAAGAGTTTTGCTACATATATAAACGTATATGAATGAATGATTTGATCACTATTCTCAGGCTTTGAACAAGACTTTGAATAGTCCCTAAATGTAGTAGCATGTTTAGCTTGGCTAGAATGGTTTCTTAGTAAGGATGTTTGAAATAGACTTCTCTTGAATAGTTAGAGTCCCATATGAGCCCTTGTAAGCGATAACTCCAGATAGAGTCCCATATGAGCCCTTGTAAGCGATAACTTGAGACTGAGTTTCCCTCACACCTTTTTAGAAGTTAGTGGTGCCTATAGCATACTTTCTCTTCATTCTTATACTTTATCGACTACTCAACTTAGCTACTAAAGTATAAGGAGTTAGAATTCACCTATACCTTTTTGGATAAGCAAATCTATTCCTTATCAGTCAGCTATTTTCCATCCCTCCACCTTAGGATCCGTAATCCTAGAACTGATTATTGATTAATTAAGGGTCAAGACCAATAGAAACCATTAACTGGATTGTACCTAGCAATGCTGCAACTAATTCTCCACTCATATCTTCAAACGTCCCTCTCTTGTATAAGCTACTTTTTCTTTGAGTTTATTCTGAGATAGCTAACAAAAAATATAGGAGTTTGTTCCCTTCCCTAAGGAAGTGTACATGTAGAAGAAATATGATATTAATGGTAGCTATGAATTTGACATATAAGGCATTACACTGTGAAGTGCAACTACATCAACAACTGTTTGAGGGTTATTTAAACTCGTGAAGGGACCAATTGCTATTTATAGTCCCTTTCATTTTCTAGAGACTATAGCTGCCATTGGTAACCTATTTTATATCCTTTCTTTTTATATATATATATTGATATCAGAGTATCCGAATCTTCAGTTCAACTAATCTCTGAGAATAACCGATCCTGTTCCATGGACCTTCGGGACGTCTCGTCAACAGCTGAGCCGAGTAATTAAGATCGGAAATCAAGTGACCTCCACTGGCCACCAAAGGTAAATCAGGGAAGCGCTCGCAGTTTTTTCACGGTTCAGTCTGGAATCCACAATCATATTATTCCTGAACGATAGCCCAACATCGAAGTCATACTCCGTCCACCGGACAAATTCCTGAGTTCCATAGTCACCCGAATGGATTTTTTCTAAATTCGCCGTCGAATGATATCGTACATATTCCTGGGGGCTATTTTATATCCTTTCAATCTATCATTCTTTGAATTTACTCCCAATAATGTCTGTTAAGGTATTTTCCCTATTTCATTAGGTAGAGTCTGTAAGTTAAACTCCTTCAATAGGCTGGAGTTGGAATTAATAAGTATTTAATACCTCTTAGTCTATCTTAGAATAGCCAATTCATGAAGTGCACAAAAAAAAAACTCTTAAGTAGCTTTGAGGAAAGGAACATAATAGTTGCAAAGGACAAATTATAAAAGGAACATCTTTAAATAGAAAAGTAACCTACTCTAAAGGTACAAAATGAATATTTGTCGTAATGAACATAAGTTTAGAAGGGTTATATTTGTTCGAAATCCCTACCTTTATAATCTAATTATATGGGTATGGGGTTATGGATGGTGTAGCTCTTGAGTGTGTTGTTTATAGTATGGAGAAACCATACATATCACTTTTATTGGTTGTCAAGAAATAGAGGGTCAACTTGAATTATTCAATCAATTTAGGAGCTTGAACTTGAAGCCCACTTATAAGTAGCATAGATTTATTTTTCAATACCCTTTCCTTGGAGGGGCTAGTACTTATAATTAGTCCCCAACCATAACACTCATCAAAACAAGGAGCCTTCTAAAAAAAATGAGATGTGAAACCTCTCCTGTAGTTCAAGTGCATTCTTTCTGTGGTTCAGTAGTTTCTGTTAGTCTTCACTCTATAAAACATCATGTTGAGTGATGCTGAGTTCCATTTGACGATGTTGCTTCAATACTATCCTTAAGTGTCAATCAGATGATAGCTAAAAGCAAGTTGATATTACTTATGCCATGATTATGTATGTTAATTAGAGCATAAATGTTAAAGCATGAGTATTACGTATTTAATATTGTTAGTGTTAGTTAACATGGGTTTAAGTGGTACATGTTGATATTGATACCATTTGGCAGAATATATCAGTCCTATATTGTGAATTAGTTGTTAGACAAGAGTGTGATGCCACATTTATTGAAGATTATTCTTATATCAATAAACTACTAGGGCCTTTTAAGTTGGCTTGATGACTATGAGGCCTTTCACAAATATTAATGGTTGTGATCTTACTCAGTGATAACTAGATCACACTGTTATGTACAGGATTGGGAGAAATCACATAGTTCTAAGTTATTTAGCTGTCTATTGGCTAAATCCTTAGGATGATTTGATAAAATATCTATGGATCTTTCTTAAGAGTCTCCTTAGAGCCTTCTATATTGGAGAGTAAGTATGACCGAGTTAATAAGAACGTCAAGATATTCTCTAGATCAGTATGACATGTGGAAGGGGATTTAAAGAGCAAGGAAAAGAGGACAAATGACTCAATTATTAAATTAAAGATTATCTACTTTGGAAGTAGGTCATCATGTAGTTTCACAAGCGAAGTTTCCTCGACATTTTGAGACTTCTCAATATACTATTGGAAGGGATTCATATAGTAGCATATCGCTTAGTGTTATCCTTAGCCTTAGCAGAAGTATATAACGATTTCCATATTTTTTTTATATACGGAAGTATGCACTCGATTCTACTCTCATTGTGAAGGATATCTTTTCTTTCCTATATTTCTCTAAGCTCCAACTTTTCTTTTCCATATTGAATGAACTTAAGGCTTTTGTAAAATTATAAGGTGACCTATAAAAATTATCTACAATAATCATTTCTCTATGACACTATCTAGTATAACATACCCCCATTTCAAGGAGGGCTTGAAGAAATTTCAAGAGTTGAGATGGATAACAATTCATGTTGGATTGCTGGATTTTGGTGTGATAGAGGGAGGTGAATATTACTTGTCTGCGGTGTTAGTTTTATAGAGACAATAAAATAAGCTATGAAAATTAAAGAGATAGAGACAAGTACTACAGTGGAACATTTTTTGATTTTCTTGGTTCACAATCCTGACCTTTATACCTATGGTCTACTACTTTGCTCCTATTTGATAAATCATCAAACGTGAATAATTCTCTTACAATCAATAAAGTAAACACAACAAAAAGAATATAAATGAAAGCTAAAAGAAAAAGAGTTTGAGCGTGATTTTTTTTATCAAGACATCCATCTTATAGCCTCTGGAGTCCCTTTTATAGCCTTCAACTCGAATTAATATGTTAGATAATCTAATGATCATCAGTTGACTCTTTGTCATACACCAATCGATTGGTCTTCAAATCTTATATGCATCATGCCATTTATCTTTTCATCTTCGACTCCATTTCAATGATCACTATACCAATAGTCAACTAGCTAGTTTGACTCTACAATCGACTTCTTTATATCCAATCGATTGCATGCCTAGTCTATTCCTGAACTTACTATGCTACTTCTATGGACATCAGATGGTTGTGCCAATTGATTACAAATCTTTTTGTTTGATAGTAGTGAACTTGTTACTAGTCGTTGACTGAGCATTACTCATAAGTTAACTATCACAAACTTAATACCCTCAAATAATCTACACTCGAGGTAATCAAAATACTAGTTGATTGAAACTTATTTGTCAATTAATAGAATCCTAATATCCCAAACAATCCAAACTCATGATATGGAACACCAATCGATTGAATCTTACCTATCACTCGACTATTGTGCTGTCTTCGACCAATTCTAAGGTCGAGTCCACTTGAGACAATTGTCTACCCTTTTACCCAATTACAATTCACTCCACTGATCTAACTTGGAGTACCTTCTAGTTATGAAGTCTTCTATCGCTAAGTCACATCCCTTGTATGCTTAAAGCCCTCAAGCTCCCAAGACTTGTGAACTTGGTAGACTCTGCGTAACTTAGTATACATGCATCAAATCACTACAAAAACTAACTTAAGCCCTTTGCTAATATCATCAAAACCATCAAGACCAATTGGAATGAAATCTTAATATTCGAGCAATCATGAAGAACCATCAAGAGAAAAATGAACAAATCACATTTACTTGAAAATTATTTATAAGAATTATTTATTTTACTCACTAACTAGTCACATCATTCCCCATTGAGTAAGGTGAGGAGTAGGGGGTAATGAAGCAAAGCACCTCTGCATAGATAATATGTTTTCCATTCAAGAAAAATATAAAACATAATTTATATCACAATTAATCATCCACTTGATTGATTCGTCAAAAGAAAATGGATACGATGATCTTAAAAAGAAAAAAAAAAAAAAAACTTTGTCGATTCATGATACATGCTTTGAACTGATAGCTTTTGACTAAAATGGTTCCAATATGATAAAAGTACATTTACAAATTTGATTTAATGAGAAGGAAGGCTACGAGGTGGGATGATCATTGTTAGACAGAATATATCTATTGGTTGTATCCTTAAAAGTGTCATTTTTTCATTATTTTTTTTTTGGATGATGAAAATATATGATTAGTAATTTTTTTCTTTAAAAAAATGAATATATTGTAACATAATTTTTGTTCAATATTGAACTTAGTAATTTTTATGACATCTTTCTCTTTAGTAATTTCAAGTAGTAGATACATGCATTCATTAAATTTATCAAATTTTAAGTTCAAATTGATTAAATATCTACATAATTAAATCTTTTTTTTAACTGTTAAAATTGTATTTTCTGCCATAGAAGATAAGTAGAATTTATAAATGTTAGAATATATCTCACCTTTTAAGCCTTTTAAAATATATATCTAACCTTAATCAGTTGGTCTAATTAGAACAATAAAACACAATAAATTTAGATACAATCATTGTAATCAATTATAAAAATTAAAAAACATAAATAAAACATACTTTAGATGTACATGATTCACCTAACATGATTGATATATCATTAAAGTTGTGTTACATGACAAAAGTTTTTTGCTACACTATATTTGATTACTATTGAAAAATTACTTTATCTAAAAATTAATAAAAAAAATACATTCAAAATAGTATTTAACAAATTATTTGTCAAAGCATGCTAAGATAATAAAAAGTAGATATTTAAATTTATTTCTAACCATCTTGTTATATTTACTTATTTTTTCAAAAAAAAAATCATAACAAATTAAATAATTATAAAAATGAAAAAGAATTTATATAAATCATAATGACAAATAACAAAGAGAGAATAAAACTAATTCTATCGAATAAGTTTATAAATCAAAGTTTTTCATGTCTATGATTTTGTTAAATTATCGCCCCTAATCATAATAATAAATCCTAATAAAGAGACATGAGGTTTTAGTTGTCGCAAACATTAACATGAAGTTGATAATTAGGCACATGGCTTGTCGTCAACAAGACTTATCGCTAATAAAGTAATATATTATTTGGAATATATTGTTAAACTCTCAAATATGTCATTATCATCCAACTAATGGCGGTGGGACCTTCGTACCATCATGATAACTCTTTTAGCAATTGATAATAACAAATCCTAGTGTAGGAGATAATGTGAGAGCCAACCATGTCTCACTTGCGAATGGACGAACATTACACCATTATTTCAAAGGGGAAATTATGTTAGATATAAGTTCTTTATGAAATATCTTTCATCCCTAAAGTGATGATTGTCGATGAACACGATGAACAAGCAAAGTAGAATAAAAGAAATCACTCGTGATAATTATACACTTTTTTTTACTTAAAGGAAGGAGCGAGGCCCCTCTACCATGAAGCTAAGTGTGATTAGATGGCAAAGTTCTCCTAATCGTACAATCCTCCAAGGTCTAAAGGACAATCTATGGGGCATGAAATTTCATGATCCACTTTGTGATGGTGTCCTAAATGGTAGGGCCAAATGATTTCCCACTAAAAGATCCTTTAACTTCTCTAAAGGAAGGGGGGGGAAACCTCTATCTATTATAAGAAATAATGTGCCTAATGACAACCTAATCGAGTTTTTAAACAAAAGATTTCTCAACTTACCAAGGATCACAAATGTTCTCAATTTACCTTATGGCACAACCTGCTTAAGAAGTGTTAGAGTTCATCTCCATTAAAAGATCCCTTGACATTCTTGAGCATTGTTGGCCTATTTTAGCAAATAATATTGTTCTTGTGAGGCTTAATTATATTGATTCTCTACGAAAAGGTTTACGAATTTCTCTCTAAGTTCATAATTCCCCAATTTATCTTAAGGCATATTGCACGTAGTGGGAAGTAGGTCGAGTCTCCATCAAAGGTCCCTTAACCACCTTCAAAAAAAAAAAAAAAAAAAGATTATATGCCTAAAGAGGCGAAAGTCTAATGTCCATGAAAAGGTACCTCGATGTATCTAAAGGTTGAAAATTCATTAAGATACCTTAAGACATACTTTACATATTGGCCCATATGATAAGTCTCCATTAAAAGGCTCCTCGACCTACCTAAGTCTCGGAAAAATTGTTAACACATCTAAGTTTTACCATACAAACTAAAAGACAAAGACTAAGTTAAGGTAAAAGGTGAATAAAAATTAACCTCCATTAGGACATAAAAGTCATCCAAAATGCATGCAATAAAAAAATTTGAAAAATTAGAAAAATTGAGAGACTTTGAATCATCACCATCACATTAGTAGCAAATATGCTAACACATTGTAGTTGCGAATAATTTAAGAATTATGTAAAGTACCTCTTATGGCCAAGGATCTTCCACACTTCAATTATCCCCTTCCCTTTTCCCTTTTATGGTTTTGAGCATCTAGATCTATTTAGATTACTTTGTTGAGGCTGATAGGGGGTTTACAATTGTGGAACCAACTTTTGTTGATGGCTCAATGGCATAGCTTATATTTGTGCCAACGACCGATTTTCTATCTTGGAAGGATTCGATTGTTTGTTGTTATTATTGTTGCTAGTCTCAAGTCTCTTTCCACTAGTCTAAGTTGACCCATACCCCTCTTTGCTTGTTCCTCCATCGATGATGGTCCTAAGATAGGAAATAAAACTTTTTTAGTCCAACCATTTCCTTATAATAAGTAAAAATAAAAATATTTTTTTAACCATTTCATGTTGATACATAGAGCCTACAAATGAATTTTCTTTTATATGTCTAATGTGAGCTAGTTAATTAGCTTGGTCTAGTGATTGGCTTATTTAATTATAGACTTGGACACTTTAATTAAATCTAGATGGAATTGTTTGTATCATCGAATCATATGAACTAATTTTTATTGTATCTTGTGATTTTTCTTTAAATTTCTAAATAAATAGTGAATCTCTTCAAAATGAAGTATTTTCTTAGGTTCAATTCATTTGGTGGTGAAACAATCAATCACCAAGGTGCTAATAAATTTTAGAAGTTTAATTATTAGGAGCTAGTCGATAAATAAATTTTAAAATATTCCATATTGACTATTATATATGATGACCCTTATTTGATCCTAGACCTAGACAATTAGCATAAAATTATATTAATAATTTATGATTTAATTATGCTCGATGAGCTATGGTATAACTCTACATAATATTTTACATTTAAACAAACTAAAAAGATAGTTTAATGTACGAAACTCTTATTAATATAGAATTTCGAAGAAAGATCTATTGCATTGTTATTTATAAAAGATTATTTCTAAGATTCAAATATGTAATCTTTAGATCACATGTAACAATTTTATTATTACACTAAGATCCTCTTTCGTTTAAACAAACTAAAAGGGAATAAAGAACAAAAAAAATCATTCTCATGTGTCTTCTTTTTTATTTTTTTATAATAAAAAAAGGGAGAGAGAAGAATCATTTGCAAAGAATGTGAATCTTGTCTTCCTTCCATTTGTGTTGGTCTAAAGCTATAGTCAAATGGTCCCTCAGATTAGAAATGTGATTTAAGATTCAAGAAATGACAAAGGGCCTACTTTGAAAAGGAAATATTGTGCTTTTCTGTTTTTTGTTTGGATCTCGAACCACACGATTTCATATATTAAATTTCATGTTTCAGGTGTAAATGAATAGCAAAGGTTTCATCTTTTACCATGTAGGCCATTTCAGATAGACTGAATTCAGTCACACACACACATGATAATCCCAATATAAAGATTTTATGCAAGTTAAATGAGTTCATGAGTCAAATTAAATCATAATAATGTAGATAAAATGTATCCATTTCATGCACAAACACAAAGTCAAAGAAAAAGAAGCATGAGCTTGTATAATTGAATGTGAGTCTATTCAATAAAAACAATCACTAGGAGTGTCAATGCCAATTAATAGATGTTCACATTTGGTTCTTTTCGAATGAAGAATCATTTCTATCACTAAGCTAATTAATAATGCAATTTATTGGTAAAAGGATGCTTAATTTTCAATGGTTTGTTTCGATCGTAATTTTTTTAAATATATTTGATAGACGATTTAAGTTAGATTTAACAAGCATTGCTAATATGTGCATTGAGTAGTATGCAAGAGTTTTAGAATGAAAGGAAGTCGGAGAGGTTAGAGACTCGATGTGATTGAGTTGGTTGGTTACGAATGGTTTAATGTTTTGAAAGCTTAATGGGAGAGGTAAACATAGAAAATCAAGAGAAAAGGATGACATGTGAAGAAGCTTGGTGCATCTAAAAAGCTAAAAGCTTGGCAACTCAACTCAACCCGTCAAGACAACTTGAGATAATCAATTCAAGTCACTCTTGTGGGCTTCCAACATAAACTACGGTGACTTATACAAAGCCTTTATCTATGGGATAATAGGTCCCAAGTTATAGTCAATGGCTCAACCCAATTGTGAAACTTTGTGTAATCTTATGAAGGATTAAGTTGAGTGACAGAGGGATCTCTGAGTAGGTTCAGTCGACTTGAGTAGAGGAATTTTAATCGATTAAGGAGTTCAATCAATCCTTGAATCAACTAAACCTAAGGGATCACGAAATAAAATATTTCTATTTGAGCAACGATTGATTTGAAGTTTCCTCCAATCCATTAGAGGATGAGCAATCATTAGACAAGATCTTCAATTTACTATTCAAATAGTTTTTGGACTCTACAATATCTATATTTTCCTAAGCGATCAACTTGAACTATTTTCAATTGATTGGCATCGAACAAAATAGAGTCATTGTATCAAGGATTATGAGACCCTTCAAGATTGTTTTGAGTGGTCAAGTGTATAGGAAATTTTTTGTGATTTTGTTAGGACCAAGTGCTCAAGAGAAACAACTTCCAAGGGAATGAAATTCAGTAATTTATCAAACGGTTCATGTGAAGTTTAGAATTGTTCAAATAATATCTTATATTGTCACGCCCCGAGGAGTCCCTACCAAACGAAAATCCGGCAGCATCTTCCCTGTACGGGTGACAATACGACTTTTGTCTACAAGGCACACACGACCCACTATACATCGGTCAACACGACCGAAATATAAACCATACATACAGATCATATATAGGCCTCAGGCTAACAACCAACGTAAATAAAAAGTTTACGACCTCTAGACTTACCTCTTCTGCCATCTGAGCAGGAATACACAACAAAAATAAATCGAATACAAGTCCGAATAAAAGTCCATAAGGACTTAACAAATACCACCAAAGCATCCACAAGTACATAACCAAAACACAAGTCCTAAACATGTCTTCTAGTCTATAAACCAAAACCACAAATCCAATAACAAAACCATTACGATGAGGGGGATTGACAGCTGGACTCTCTTGACAGTGTCAACCTGAAAATAGATGTAAAGCAATGGGGTAAGTTCAACGAACTCAACGGGTATCAAGTCGACATGCATAGTAAGATATATTTAATAATAATAATCATGCCAGTACAGTCTTCTGATCAATAGTAGAAAAATGCAAGGAAGAGATGCGGAAAGACTGTACATACCTGAATCTCCTATCCTGATATAAGAGTATGAGTCATACTAGCAGAAATAAGGTCGTCAGACTAAATACATAATGTATCCTGTATGCATGTCAATCATATGCAACAACCAAGGCAACAACCAAAATGCAGCAAACACAAACAAATGTCATCCATGCAACATGCATGCGATGCAAATGACATGGTTACCCCTGACGTCAGTCAGCCGCCTCACACGCGATGGTGAAGCCGAGTGGGTAGAGCTATGACAACTGTGTACTCTGTCATCACTGCTCCTGAGTGACCGAGGTGACAGGATGCTGTCGGAGTACACCTATCCTCCTACCCCAAACAGGGTGGGGGAGTAAAGCTCTCATCTTCCGGTGTCGTAGACCAGAGGAGGGATCCCTACCCGCTACCATGCTGCCTCACCGCTACCCATGAGCGGACCGACGGAGCCTGACAGAGCTACTGCACACACCCTCCTGATGTACCATTAACCCATGAGTAGCTGTGTGTGCAGAATATGTAACTGGTTGCGGACTCAACTACAAAGGAATCCCGTCCAACCAGCATGCAATCATGCAAGATGGTGCATGACACTAAAGCATGTAACACCAACCAAAATACGTCTCCAAATAATATGCACAAAAAAAATGAGTACATATCAATGACCTAGGTATACAAGGAAGGTATAATAAGTATACATGGTAGGTATCAAGATAATATCGACTAAGATAGATAATGCATGTATCATGTATGACACAGTGACACATAAGGGCAGATAAGATCATAAAAATTACTGCGAGCTATAGCTAACTAAGCATATCAACCTGACAATATCTAAAAGATAAGTCAAAGTACCCGCCTGCTATGAAGAATACCCACTGTCTCTAAGCTCGTGAACCTGTCTCGTCACCAAATCCTTTGACTGCAGAGTGTTCTAGCTATCTCTAACTCCGAAAATATGCTTCAGCTCCCAACTCTGTTATAATTAAACCATCGTTAACTCAGCTATCAGTTATCCAATTTAATTGCCAATATTTTTAACTATCTTATTAATCTTTTCCTACCAAAAATATCCATACAATTATTCTAGCCCACTAAATTAATTGATCAAAATTTTGATTAATTAATCATAAGCTAATTAATCAATTAAATCTGGATTGATCCGCATTTTAACAACCTAAGTCAAATAAATAAAATCCTATGACTTTTAATTTATCAACTAAATTAACTAACATACTTTGATTAATCAACTAAAATCGAAAACCTTCCCTTGTTTCCGATTCCAACCTGCGATCATCGGATTCTAGTCCCAGCTGAGCGGGAGATGACGGCAGGGTTCTTGGCAGTGTCTGAAATAGCTACGACGACGAAAGGTGACCCTCTGAGCGCACCGACAGTGTCGGGGTGGAAATAGGGCGGTGGAGGCGCGGTGATTGTGGGTCGACATAGACTCGCACAGCTTCCGTGACTCCGACGGGAATCGACCAGCGAGGTCGACATTGTCCGGAGGTGAGGTCGGCAAGCCTAAACTGCCACTGTCAAGAATGGCAGCACAATGGCAGTGGCGAGGACCAGCGCGCGACCGAAGCTTTCTGCGTGAGGGGCAGGTCACGATGGCGGTGGCGGTGGCTGGTCGGAAGGCGGCCGACGCTCGCTGTGATGGCTGCTAGGGGCACGCGGTGCGTGCGCATGGGAAGTTGGGCGGAGATGCACGCGCGGTGAAAAGCGACGCCGGAGAAGACGGGTGGAGGCCACGGGAACGGGAATTTAGGTTTCATTAAACTCTAAGTAGGGTTTTTAATTTACATAATTTTATACTTAATTAAATTAATCAACATAATGATTAATATTAATTAGACCTCGTCTCGGCTAATAAAATTCTATCTCAAAATCATCAAATAAAATACAAATAAATGATTAAATTCCGTTTTAATAAATTAATACATTTATTTTATTTGTTTCGTTTTTTTCGATATATTACATATACTTTCATATTTACTAAAGGGTGCACCTCATTCTTTTTTTATCCCTCCCGCCAAATGTGTATTTAATGCTCAGATATTGTATGCATCCGAACCACAATTGAAAATCTTAAACTATCCAAATGTGGTGCTGGGAATTCAAATTCCAGAACTACTGTGTTCCTAGGAATATAATTCCCAGCACCATCTTTTTTTTATCTGATTTCTAATTTATAATGACCTGATTTTTAAAATATTGTTGTGAATACCTAATAAAATCTTGAATATTAAAAATTTTGACCACGCATACACAGAGAGGGCACTATCCAAACTCAATGGACTTGGATTGGATCGAAGAAGAGGTGAATATGACCATCAATGGGTTTTGATTGAAACCCATTGATGGACCTAGAAGAGTCTAAATTCTGAAATCTTGACATAGACTGAAAGATCTTACAACATGAAATTTTTTATATGTCGAGAAAATTTAGTTCTAATCCTCCTATCTCCCAATTTTAACAGTGTATCGAAAAAAAAGATGGTGCTGGGAATTAAATTCCAACACCACAATGAAATTACAAATTCCAGCACCACTACTGTGGTGCTGAAATTGCAATTCTCAGCACCAAGTGGTGTTGCAAATCCCAGCACCACCACTGTGGTGTTGGGATTTGCAATCCCATCACCACAGTGGTGGTGCTGGTCCCAACACCCACTGCAGTGGTGGTGCTAGGATTTGCAATCCCACCACCACTGTGGTGCTGAAATTTACAATTTCAGCACCACAGTGGTTTTGAGATTTAATTCTTAGTACCATTTTTTTGACACACCGTCAAAATTGGGAAGTAGGAGGATTAAAACTAAGTTTCCTCGACATGTCAAAAATTCATGTTGTTAGATCTTTCAGTCTATGTTAAGATTTTAGAATTTGGACTCCTCTAGGTCCATCAATAGGTTTTGATCGAAATTTCATCCAAGTTCATTGAGTTTGGGCAGTGCCCCTATATATATCCATAGCCAAAATTTCTAATATTCAAGATTTTATTAGATATTCACAATAATATTTAAAAAATCAGGCCGATATAAATTAGAAATTAGATAAAAAAAAGTGGTGTTGAGAATTATATTCCCAAGAACACAGTGGTCCTGAGATTTGAATTCCCAACACCACGTTTGGATGGTTCGGGATTTTCAATTGTGGTTCGAATGCATGCAATATCTGAGCATTAAATACACATTTGACAAGAGGAGTAAAAAAGGAATGAGGTGCACCCTTTGATAAATATAAAAGTATGGGGCGTTGTTTGGACAATTCTAAACTTCACGTGCGCTGTTTGATAAATCACCGAATGAAATTCAAAGGCTTCATTTTGCGAACTCCCGGTGATTTACTCTCCTTACCTTTCATAGTTACATTTGTATTTGGGAAGTATCAAACCAAACAATTTGGGAGTACACAAGATTTACTTCATTCTCTCATCTCGATGAGTTTCTATGGGGATGGCGTGGTGGTTAAGACACGACAGTGCTTATAGAAGTGGCATGAGTCAACTCCGGAGGAGGTCTAAAATTCTTTCATAGATTCAGATAACCTCCATGTGTCTTGACCACTACGTCAAGACCATAGGACTCTTCATGATTTACCTTCCTCACAATGATCGTGGAACAAGTCGGTTGGGGCCGCTAGATTGATAGTTTCAATCTTTTACAGATGAGTGACTATAGTAGTCTCGAGGGTACGATCCGTTGGCTAAAATAGCGTAGATATTGTTACAAACGAGCAGGAGTCGAATTCGACGTGGAATCTAAAACTCTTATCCAATCTTGAAGTTCTCCGTTGTTTTTGACCAATATATCAAGGGGCATAATTTTCATGATTTATCTTCTTTTATCATCATCGAGATATCGACGATGAAAGATATTGAGGACGAACGTAATTACTTTTTTACTATAAATGAGTAACTATAGTGATTGATTGCCAACTAACTAATTCACAGAGTAACTCTTTAATAAATCATAAATCATAAAATAAGAATAAAATCTTCGAACCACGTGGACCATCATGTAGCATAATTTATTATTATTTTTTCACCTTTTGAGTACCAACAATTGCTTGTTTTTGTATCTTTTAAGAAACTTTAATTTTTTTTTAGTCATAGATCTAAAAAGTTGGGAATCTGTCCAACTAGCAGTTCCCTGTCATTCGTCTCAGGGCTATTGGCGAGAGGGAGGGTAAATCACGAGGGAAACTATGTCCCGGACACGGTGGCAAGGCAGTGGGGGGGTCATCTGAGCCCAGAGGAGATTTTAGACCCCTCATCCAGAATCGACCCCACTCTGTATCCAAAGCAACCACACTGTCTTACTATCGCGCCATCCCCGTGGAGACATCTCCCTAATATTACCATGACCTTACATGAATATGCATGGCCCAAGAATAATTTCACATCATTCCATAAAAATTTACTCCATGTACAAGTCTAAATCACAAGTCTAGGATAAATGGGAAAAAATCATAGTAAAAATCCAAAACATAAGCCTAGTTCAAGCTGCTTTCAAAAAACTTGCTTACAAGAGAAAGAAAATAGAACAAGAGTTAAAATATACTCAGAGTCGGTTCGGATTATTTAGAGATCTTACGATCCTAAAAATTTTGGACCACTAAACAAGAGCCATATTGGACTCTAAAAATTTTTAAACCCTGATCAAAAACGATAATAAACACTAAAAGTTTTTGAACCTTGGACAGAGCCATGACCTAGAGCCAGCTTTGAACATACTAATCATATTATCTTGACTATATTGACCGATTAAATTGCTAAAGTTAGTCGAATGATCCAATCAACTCAAACTCGTAGAATTGGTATAATTGTTGAACTATAATCCAAGAATCTTAATTTATAAAATTAGCTAAAGTTGAAATGATCAATGATAAGTCGAAACTAAATTCCATTTATAATTCTTTATAACTCTTCTACATAAATTAGAAGAGGAAGCAAAATACTCACTTCCTCTCTCCCTCATGTTAGACCATCCTTCTAAATTCAATTGTATTTTTTAAATTTATTTTGATGATCGATAAAAAAAATTATATTTGATTGATCGTCTTAAAAATTAGTTGAATTATAAGATGATTATAAAAAAAACTGGCTAATAAATGCTATGTAACATAGATAAACTAGTACAAAAGCAAGAATTGTGAGCAAGGCTAATAAATTTACCATTTTAATTTTCTTATCATATTTCTTTTATAATAAATTAAAATATAATATTGATATAAAAGATGATTTGTTCATTCTGCCTTTGTCAATTATGCTCCGTCAATTAATTTCACAATCAATATGAAAAAAATTAATCACAATAGATATTTATCCTATCAAAGTCTAGATGTGGCTAAGGGTTCAATCTATGCTTGGCAGGGATTAACCTTTACTTGTCGATGTAATTTTGTACCACGCTAACCATCTTAATTCCTCCAATAAGAACAAAATATAACATAATTATATATAAATCATTTCAAATAATTTTATTTTATTTTAAAAAAATACAAACCAAACCAAGTCTGCCCTGTTATTTCCCCCCCTCTTCTCCGCATCTCTCTTCTTCTTCTTCTTCTTCTTCTTCTCAGTTCATATTCATTCCCTTACTGGAGTAGACAGGGCCTGAACAGAAGGCCGATGGCATTAAATGCGAGCCAGCAACGTATCGCTTTTATCCTCGTCGTATCGCCGTCTTGCCCATTGCCATTCATAACTTCTCCAGTCATATCCTTCTCGCACACTTCCAGCAAAAGACAGTGATGGTTGATAGTAAATTCAACCAAAAGATAACTCCGCCAGAAAGTTTCAGCAAAAAAAATACAAAATAACAATTCAACATACCACCACCACCACCACCTATTGCACTTAATAATGAAGCAACAGTGACAGGAATTAAATGGCCACGGCGATCAATTGATCATCTGAAGCTGGCAAAGGAAGGCATGCCAAAAGAGGGAGTGGTGATTGCAGCCAGGGTGAGCTTCATCATCAGGAGTTAAGAAGACTCCGACACTCCCACTTCCACTGCTGCTCACCATAAAGCTTCTCTTGCTTTCCAACTCCCTCGAGTTTGATTCTTACGAGGTGATTGGAAGAGGCAAGGAGGATGAAGGAGGAACTTTTTTGAAACCCTTTTCGTAGAAAGCGGTTTGTTTGTGAAACAGCCAAAAACAGCAGGGAAGGGCGGCGCAGCGCAGAGCGGAGCAGAGCAGAGCAGGCGAAGGCGAAAGGTGTTCTTTTTCTTTCACTTTCTGTGTGTGTTCTTTATTTCCTTTTCCGCCACTTTCTTGGTCGTGTAGTCGTAGCGTACTGACTCGGCGCGCCGTTACGCACGCGAAATGGCCCTTGCTTGGCAGTGTTTTAAGGAGAGCCATACGAGTACGCTTATCCCACTCCCTTCGCCTCCTCAAATACTGATGTCTTCTCTCGAATATGTTCTCATCTATTGAATTTTGGCGTAAAGGTTCGTCTTTAGCGCTCGCTTGAAGGAATCCCGGAGGTTTTTCTCCAGGAAAAGGTTGATGGCGCAGAAGGATGCAGAAGAAGCAGCCATGGCGGCGGACGGCATTACAGCCTTCGACACGGAGCCGAGCGGCGGCAAGGAAGAAGACGCCCAGCCGTCAGCCGGATTCAGCGTCAAGAGCTTCCTCTGGCACGGTGGCTCCGCCTGGGACGCTTGGTTCAGCTGCGCCTCCAATCAAGTACTCAAAGATTTCCATTTTTTTTCTCGATGAAGATATTTTGGTTGTTTTAGATGCTCGTGGGCATGGACTCCAAATCGATCAAAAAAATTCATGCTAGTTTTTTTGGCTCTTAACTGCAGGTGGCGCAGGTGTTGTTGACGCTGCCCTACTCGTTCTCGCAGCTGGGGATGGTCTCCGGCATCATCCTGCAGCTCTTCTACGGCTTCATGGGAAGCTGGACGGCCTACCTCATAAGCGTCCTCTACATCGAGTACCGCGCGCGCAAGGAGAAGGAGAACGTCCGCTTCACCAACCACGTTATCCAGGTACTCCTCCTTCTCTTTTCTTCTCTTCTCTTCTTCCTCATCTTCTCCACTCTCTCTTTTGCAATTTGCAACCTTTATCGAACAGAATGATTCCCCCTTATCCTTCCCCAGATTCCAAGCTACCCAATCCCCGCAATTCTTCTGCTTCTTTTTCCTACTTTACCTCGCCTGATGAACTCCATTAGCCATTAAATTCCTCTTGCAGTGGTTCGAGGTGTTGGACGGGCTTCTGGGACCGTACTGGAAGGCTGCCGGCCTCGCTTTCAACTGCACCTTCCTCCTCTTCGGCTCCGTCATCCAGCTCATCGCATGCGCAAGGTGCCTCCTTTTGAGCCCCCGTTGTTTCTGTATCACACTGTAATTTTCTCGATCGAATGAGAAAGACTTGACTTTCGGGGGCAATCGATTATGGAGCAGCAACATCTACTACATCAACGACCAGTTCGATAAGAGGACATGGACTTACATTTTTGGGGCCTGCTGCGCGACCACCGTGTTCATCCCCTCCTTCCACAACTACCGGATTTGGTCCTTCCTCGGCCTCGGTATGACCACCTACACCGCCTGGTACCTCACCATAGCCGCCGCCATCCATGGTCAGGTACTCTCCGTCCAACCACCACCCTTGTCCAACTCTAGAATCAAGCAGAGAGGCACAAGGACTGATGCCGCCATTGTTCTCAGGTGGGAGACGTGGTCCACTCAGGTCCAAAGAAGCCGGTTCTCTACTTCACCGGCGCCACCAACATCCTCTACACCTTCGGCGGTCATGCCGTCACTGTGTGAGTGCTCATTTTCACTAATAGTAAGCCTAAAACTAGTTGGAGTGCAAGTTTCATTCAGCTTAAAAGAGTCGAAAGTAACAGTGGGATGTAGGCAACTCTTGAAAGGCAGTAGAAGCCATGAGGCGGGGTTTGTTATCTTCCTCAACTGCACCGTGTCTATCGGTGTTCTATAAACAGAACGGAGAACATCAACATTTTAACTGAAAGCAAATAGACGGAGGGGACCGTCCCAGGACTATCTTATGCCATCACTTCTCACACAAGGAATTCTAGTTTCATAGCACTTGTCTTCTTCTTCTTTAACTCTTCTTTTATCCACAATATTAGCTTTGAGGTAGTTCTTTGTGGAACATTCAGAAATGAAATTCTTTCAGCAGAAAATGAAAGTAAAAGAACAAATGGGACCAGTTGTGGACTTGATCTTATTTAGAGTAATAACAATCAGTGCCCATGCTATCCTATCATTGAAGTAGCCCAAGTTTAGGTTTTGTTTTATTATAACTCGAAAAGCTATTAGACCCAACCATCTAAATATTAGATTGCCTTTTCCAGCTGGGAGCCTAATTCCTTTTTAGGTTTACATGGGGAGTCGATCACTTGACATAGAAGATTAGCTGCCTCTAGATGTCAAACCGCTAAAGATAACAAGTCAAGTTGCCTCACTGGACAACTAAATTTGAATGAAACTTTAGGATGTGATTCCAACTACAACAATCTTGATTACATTCGTAGTTGCAATTTTAGAATGTTATACTTTGATTGTAAAAGTTTTCCTCCATGTTCCTTTTCTCTCAATAACTGTTGATGAAGTTAAATAGATACAAATTTGTGTACATATTCTCTTGAATCAAATGCAAGTAGTTGAATCATTAAGTTATCATGTGTCTAAGCTATTTTTATAAGTAACTCAATTGTGTTCTCAGGGAGATCATGCATGCCATGTGGAAACCGCGAAAGTTCAAGTACATTTACTTATTGGCTACACTATATGTGTTCACTCTCACATTGCCTTCGGCGGCTGCCATGTATTGGGCATTTGGGGATCTTCTACTGACTCACTCTAATGCCTTCTCGTTGCTGCCCAAGACAAGGTGGCGAGATGCAGCAGTCATTCTTATGCTTATTCACCAGTTTATTACTTTTGGCTTTGCTTGCACCCCTCTTTACTTTGTTTGGGAAAAGGTAATTGGCATGCATGATACGAAGAGCATTTGCCTACGAGCTATAGCACGCCTCCCAGTCGTCATGCCAATTTGGTTCTTGGCCATCATTTTTCCTTTCTTTGGGCCCATTAACTCTGCCGTAGGTGCTTTCCTTGTTAGCTTCACCGTCTACATCATTCCTGCTTTGGCACACATGCTCACCTATCGGACAGCATTTGCACGCCAGGTACCATCTTTATTCTGTTTAGTGAGTAATAAATTTATGTCTCAGCTATAGTTCTTAATTTGTTATTCAGCTTTTTTACCAAATCTCTTTCAATCCACTAAATTTCTTTCTACTCTTAGATTATATAACACTGTTAGTTAGTACTACAGCCCAATGTAAACTTTCATTGTGAATGGTCCCAACTATTGAATTGATTGAGTACTAGATTTAGTACTAGAATAATTCATTGGTGCATTTCTCCAATGAAAATGAACAATCTACCTGCCAAACATAAGAATTTGATAACAAATAGGTTGGTCTATACGACGTTGGTACTATTGGTTGGACATTGCATTCATCTACAGAAGATGATGCACAAGCAACTTCATAATTGTTTCTGTAATAGACGAAATGCCTCGTGAGAAAAAAACTAAGATCGCCGCACCTGCTTCCCTACCTGTGATTAGGAGAGGGATCATACTCAAGACAGTATCAGACCACAGACAATCCTCTCCTGTTCTGAAATTTGTTTGCTTCAAATTTTTGTATAATCGGGGTGCTTCTTCTGGTTTTAGATTTCTTCTCGTATAACACTGCAATTCAATTATTTCATTGTCGTCAAGAAGGTTCTGATGCTTAAAGCTAAGTGCATCTGTAGTGGCACAGAAACTCTTTTGATATTTTTTAACAAAATGAAAAAGGAAAAAAAATGAAAAAGAAAAACAAGTGTTAAAGATTGACTGAAACTCCAAGAATTATCCAAGAAAGCCAGTCCCACTCACTTGGTCCTCAGGGTTTGCTTGGATGGAGACATAACATCTAATAGGACAGAAGTCCCTTTCCATCTGCTTGTCCTCTCTTCTTCGTTCTTTAGCAGTCAGATCTGATTTGTTTTAAATAGCTTGGCTGGCAATTTGCATCACAGGTGTCATAACCGCGGCATGGCATTTGTTGTCGATATCAATCCTACAAAACAAAACAAAATCAGCTAACATCTAAGAATTAGTATGTTATTATGCAATTAGTTAAAACTTTCTGATAGTTACTTGCTTGTATTATAATAAATGCATTGATTAGTTCCATATAATCGAATAGTTGTCTCATGTGTTGGATCTTTCTTTATATAATGTTATGGTATTGAATCCAGTATTGTACTCCCTAGTCATTGTTCAAGTCTCATTATTTTCTTCTTCGTCTTGGCGTTCCTCGCAGAATGCCTCCGAGAAGCCCCCATTTTTCCTACCGCGCTGGAACGCGATGTTCCTGGTGAACATCTTTGTAGCTGGATGGGTGCTCATCATTGGGTTTGGGATTGGTGGGTGGGCGAGCATGACTAACTTCATCCGGCAGATCAATACATTTGGCCTCTTCGCCAAGTGTTACCAGTGCCCCAAGCCCCAAACTGAGCCAGCCCTTGCACCACAACACCACCACTGAGCCTGGTGAAATAGATGGCAATCAGTCATACTGCTTCCTCCCCAAAACTTAGCCTTCTTTTAGTTGTTTGTTTCTTCTCTATAAATACAATGCAATTGTTCAGAGGGAAAAGGGAACAAACTTGGAGAAGTGGGTTCTCATGCCATGCCTTCATGCACTTGTGTTGAATGATTCCTATTGTGTGTGTGTTTTTTTTTAATTTTTTCTTTTCTTTTTACCTTTTTAAATATAGATGCTTTGATGTGTGCCCACTTTTCTTTTCCATGTCTTCTACTATTGCTTATGGCCAATTTGTATGAGAATGATTTCTAATATTTATAACCTCAAAAAATTCCAATGTTAAATTTATAATCCAATTAACTTTTATTTATAATAAATTAGAAATTTTAAAAATTATAGAAAAATTCCTATTAGACAACTAAATAGGAAATAATTATAGCTAAAACATAGGGATGATATTTCTTCTGAATTTGATATCCGGGGGAGGATATGGAGGAAATTTTTGGACCAATTAAAAATCAAGTAATTGAGTAAGCAAATTTTCGGATTTAGATAGAGAGATGAGTCTCATGAATATTTGATTAAATTGTTAGTGTTTAGATAAATTATTTTAATATTTTAATATTTTTCTTATAATGTTTAGTTTGTTAATTTTTATCTTTACTTTTTTTTTTACTTTTCTTTTAAGAATTTGATAAATATTCCTAATTTCATCTAAATAATTCAAATTTGAAAAAAAAAATTATAAATGATAATAGGATATTTAAATTGGGTATGAATATCTAATTCTCCGATAGATATAAAAATGGAGATAAAAATTGAATATTGGACGGAGATTAGTCATAAATGAGAATGGTGATGGATATCATAAATGAGGATGGGGACAAAAAATATAGATCTGTTGTCATCCCTATTAAACACATACATTCTCCATTAAGGGATCCGTGGAGCTGAACTAATAATCGTCAAGATTAGTCAGGTCGATCGAAGGCTTGGACAACTTGTGCCAATAAAAAAAATGCATAATTCTTTCCTTTACTAAGACTAAATTTGAGAAATGATAGAATCCGAAGAATAGCATGGAGATGGAGATGTATTCCTAAGGCTATGCATAAATTAACTTACTCTATAAATAATGTCAGGTTCGATGCCAAAAAGATAAATGAGTCTCCCAACCAATCTTTGATATCGATCAATATTGATCAATTCTCCAATATTTCCTTTTAGTCTATGATTGATTTCAATGGGAGTATTTGCAGGTTTACAATCTGACATTCTTGTTTCCTTTAGTAAATGGAAAATATTTTTTCGAGAAATAGAGGTCATTTTTTTTATCAAGCAACCTGTATCCCAAGAAAACATCTTATCCATCAACATATAGTGTGATTTTGCATTACTTTTTTTTAACAGAATTTGTCAAAATAAGCCTCATACGAATCCTTTTTTAATTGATAGACATTCCCTTCAATTTTTTGACAAGAAAAAAAAAACAAGTGGAATTTTCATAAAAACTACCTTTTCTAACTTATCATGCAGGAAGACATTTTTTGACATCAAACTATTGAATGTATCATCCAAGAAGCAACATAGGATAAGAGAACTCTTATTGAATTCATCTTAGCAATAGGTGCAAAAATTTCTTAGTAATCAATTTCTTTGGTCTTGGTGAAACTCTTTGCCACCATCCAAGCTTTTCGTCTCTCAATAGAACAATTTGTCCTGTGCTTCACTATGAATACCCACTTATTCTACTGCCCCTTTTCCCAAAGCTAGTTATCAACAAGCACCGAGTTCCAGTTTTTACTAAGGTTTTCATCTTTTCCACCATGCCATCATTCCACCTAGAATTGTTAACAGCTTCCTTTCACCCCCTATGGTACAGAGATAGATGGAAGGAAGATCCAAGGAGTCAATTTTCAAAAATTATAAAATTTTTCAGAATATTTATCTTTCCACGGTGTTACTTTTTAATTAGTTAGATAAAAATATTCCTCATAATTTATCTCCTTTTATGTAGTTGTGGGATTGATGATGAAGGACATCTGGGATGAGCACATCACCTTTCGCTCCAAGAATGGAAGGAAGACAAACAAAAATTATATAGGAAGAAGATAGTGGGAGGAAGAGGCAGATCAATAAATACTCTGGTTAGACGATGAGAAACTATGACAACTATGCATATCAAATGAAGAAGAGTCATACTAAAAAAGATTTAATTAGTAACAATAAAATAAGATAAAATTTATTTAAATATAGATGATGATATAATAGAGAATATAATCCAATGATATAGAGATGTTGAGTAAATGATTTAACTTTTTTCCTAAAGGATATTGAAAGATCAAGATCAAAATATTGTAAGAATTATGGGAGGTGTTTCAGCAAATTAATCGTTAGTTGAAAGAAGTGGATTACCTGATTCCATAGGAATTGAGTCCGGGTTTAATACTTGGCCATGTAGAGTGTTGTCCGGGATAGCATCATCATACCATAGCAAAAAGACTCTATCCAACCTCTTCGTCGCAACATCAATTTGAACTTGATCTCCATCTGAAATGTTATTATCCCTTTCATGTCGCCCTTGGCCATTGTAGGTAAACAACTCAAGAGTAGGTTGTGTTAGTGTCAGTAGTCAATTATTATAATTGATTTGAGATTTCTGTATTATATTTTAATAAAGACAATCTTTTAGTCCCCTCGGAACGATCCATTGGCTAGAGCAGCGTAAATGCTACTATAAGTGGACAGGGGTCAAATCTCAACATGAAATCTAAAACTCTCACTTGATCTGTCCTCCGTTGTTTCTGGTCAACGGGTCAAAGGGCATAGCACTCTCCCTCTCCCTATGATTTACCTTCCTTCACCATCACCGAGGGATCGACGGTGAGGAGCGCTAAGGCAAGCGTAATCATCTTTTGCTGCTACACATAAATACCACCTTTTTGTGTTTACTATATTTATTTTATATTTGTACAAATTTGAATAAATATAATAATATCTTAATTGGTAGATTCTGTTATATAGGATATAAATTATTTGAATTGATTATGAAATACTATGGATATAAAATACTACTCTCAATTATTCTTAGTAAATATTAATATACAAAGACAATATTAATGCACTGAGACAAACATTCATATTAACTGATGACTTAATCTCACAAATCATAAATATGAGAAATCAATTCAACACACACACACACATATATATATATATATTGGAGAATATATACTGAATTGATTCGCATGAGAATATTTTATGAATTGTTATATAAGTGTCATAAATATTCTCATAGTGACTATTAATATAAATAGTCCTTTGACTTGAAATCACTGCGGTTCCCTATATAAGAAGTTATGTGCTTTAATATCGACAAACATCACTTGTAACAAGGTCAATTACAAAGTCATTCACTGGGTATGCGATAACTTACGCGGAGAGATATGAGTGATATATATGAAATTTGTCCTTTTCATATAATGGAGGTGATGTATGTGAATCCCTTGATTAAGTATGTCTACTAAAATATATGATTATACTCAAATAAGTCAGTATGAGATATTGAACTTATTTGATTAAGTGAGTCCACTTAGAGATCAAGAAATATATATATCGATGAGAGAATGTCACAATCTATGTCTCACAAATCAATCTAGATTTTAAAGATAAAAGGACTAAATTATACAATAAAATAGTTGTAGACAATCTATCATATTTTCGTCACTTGGATAATAATGATGTATTGCTAGATGTCACTCATTGTTTGTCTTTAAATTGAGATTTTAGAGTCACTGTCAACGTTACGAGAACTTATTGGGTCATACACAGAGAGTGCATCAATTTTGAAGTTTATTTTATTTTAGTATACCTAAAATAAAATGGACCTAAGTACTAAGTTTGAAATTAGTTTTGAACTTTAAACTTATTAGATTAATGTGTTAATCTAATTAGGTCATAAACTTATTAGATTACTGGATTAATTTAATTGAATCTTAAATTTATTGGATTAATGAATTAATCCAATATACATTTGAGTTCATTCCGTTTGAGTTTTTTCAAACAAGCCCAAATCAAATAAAGCCCACAACTTATGTCCAAGTTTTAATTATATGGATATCATAAGGGTGTGAACATTTGATCGTATAAAGGTCGATATAATCCATAGATTAACAAAGAGTTTGCACATCTAGAGGTAATACTCTAAACGAACGAATAATATGAATTCGTATGGATCTGATGGATTTCTTTCTCACTGCATTTCATATTTAATTTTGTTACCGAACCCAACATGTTGAACAACCTCTTCCATACGATTATTCTTCCCCCAAAGAGATGATTGAATAGATTGAAAAGTAACGTTCGTACTCATATAAAACCTTTTGGTGGATGAATGATAACATTTATATTCTTTTTATAGCAAAATAAAACACATTTTAAGGCTCTAGGATCAAGTTTTCCTCCAATGTGTTTATGCATGAAACAAATGCACCCAAAGATTTTTGGAGCGATAATATAAGGGTTATTTCCTTGAATAAGTTCGACCACACATCAAAAATCCAAGGTTTTAAAGGCACACGATTGGTGAGGTAGATAGTAGTATGGCATCCTCCAATAGACTTCAGGGACATTCATATATAGTGTACATAAGAGCCCTAACAACTTCTAAAAGATGTCTATTTTCTGTTCATATACACTGTTTTATGTTGTAGTATTAATACAATTGGTTTGGTGTACAATCCCATGTGTTTATAAATAAATATGAAAGTCCTCCACATTTACAGTACCATTATCAATTTGTAAAATTTTCACTTTTGCACCAAACTATGTATTAATCATTCCATGTAATTAGGACTAAAAGTAGAGGAATACTTTTTTTTTTTTTTTTTTTTTTTTTGCATGCATCAAATACAACTAGTTCATCCTACTATAATAATCAATAAAAGACACTATCTAATCACATATCTAAGTATGTATATAATAAATCAAATAAATACAACATGATTCGTGATAAGGATCTTGTCTTATCGAAATTTAGGGCGACAATAAAAGCATAAAAGAAACGATGCATAAACATAAACAAAATCTAAGTGCAGCGAAACAACCATCGATCGTCATTTGTAAGATCCGATTCGGAATTCCTACGATGAAGTAAAAGTGCAAGTCTTCCGTAGGGTTCTAGATGACGACATCATAAATCCTCCTTGCTGATAGGATACAAGGAGTCTGTTAGGGTTACCAACTCCTATGGGGATCATGTCCTATATATAGATATCAGATCGAATCTGTTATCAATACATCATCAATAACGGACCGTGCTCTAACGGATTCTACACATTAATCCTCGACATCCTATAACTGAAACCCATGAACCAATAAGTAGATTACTTAATCGGGTTTGAACCAATACAGCATAATCAGACAGTTATGATAATCACATGTAAGTACAACACCAATAATCTCCCACTCGGGCTACATGAGATTTTGTATGTAAAACTCGATCGAAATTCTTTAGTTGAGCTCATTATATCGTATTGAACAAAATCAATCTGATTGATTAACTTCATTGGTATATGACTAAATTGATCGTTGCTACTCCATATATATAATCAGTAGCAGAACTTATCAATAATCACAACATCAATGTCATCAATGGCATGGATCATATGTGGATGTGTAACATGAGGATTGCATGAAAAGTGATCTTCATATGTCGATTCTTAAATGATCCTCCTTATGGCCTATAACAGAGTCTTGATCACGTTTACAAGCAACGTATGCAACTACATTAACAAACCATGATCTGAAACTCATGACTCAAAATAGAATCTTATATCACATTTACAATCATCATATGCTAACCGTATTAGTAAACGTGATGTCTTTATACAAAGTACTAAAGATAAAATACACATGTATTTTCCTATCTTAGTGTGCATAATAAATCAAAATATACATGTGTCCTAATTATAGAGCATCCTGAATAATAAAATAATACATGACTCTCACTGAATGGGTATTTCATCTATATAAAGAACTCCCATTTTCAACCCATGCTGGCAATGGACATAAAGTCTGCTTGTATATGCTCTATTAATATTTGACCACTCTGAACTCTTTCTTTTAATCGTCTGACACTTTATGTCGATATGCAATGAAGTCGACATATCACGGTTGTTCTTTTCCATAATTTTATTATCACAGTTGATCCCAAATAGCCATCAAGGCCCCAAATGATCTTTAATCTTGTGATAAATTTTGCAATCATATTTTATAATTGGATGTTTTATAGCAGTTTACTTCATGCTTCATTATTGAGGTGGCTATCAACATATGTTTGACGTTTTCCCAAATGATAGTTCTTCCTAATAATACGAAGATATGTCCTAATATAAACCTCTCATCGTCCAAACATCCATCAAAATATGAAGTTTTAATATCTAATCGCCTCAAGGCAATCAAATTTTCACTATGTGAGTATTTAAATAATTTATTGCAAATACTATATAACTCTCTTTATAGTGTTTTATTCAGCTGTCTGCCCAACATTCCTATAATGTACAGTAAAATTAAATGTATACATTCCTGTGCATACATGAGGTCATTATAGTTGGAGCTTAAAGGCAACTCCCACTGAGTTTGATATATTTTATATGATCGATAGGTTTGCCTCGAAAACTAAATGAGATAGCCTCCTGATCAAAATTTATGGTAGGATATAAAACCTTCATAAAATTTAAACATTCAATAATTGAACAGACATTAAAACCCTGAAGGCAAACATCAGAACCTAAATTACTAGCTAAGTCTCCATTCCAACACCATCAATTTAATAACCCAAGATAATACCATAAAACTCAAACCACACTTTGGTTCTCTATCTTGCCTAATGCCAACCATTGTTTCTAAAACCAAGCATTAACAATGTAAAATCTAACTCGCAGGCATAAAAATATAAATTCAACTCGTCTATCAAAGAAACATGAATGATAAACTAGCTCACAACTATTGATCGATTCCCTTGTTCCGCCGCCACACACACCAAACTTCCTTCCAGTCGCCTCCTTGCATCATATCTTTTCCTTCCCCTTATCTGCAGTAAGAGGTAAATAAAACTCTTAAGCAAAAGATTTAGTAAGTATATCATAATCTCACAGAATCGTCGTAAAAATCAATATAAGTGTTTCATGATAAAACATGCTCAACCTTTCTCAATACTTTGCACTTGAAATCACTTGCAATTATGATCTAAATGCATATACTTGAAAACATGTGGTATGACTTGGAAATTTAAAACACTTATATTACTTATACTTCAAAATAATAATCATCCTCCTTTGGGCTCAGCATGGTACCAATTGCATGCATCTCTAATAGGTTCGGGGTAGCCAACCACCGAATCCTATTAGAGCTTCTCACTAGACGATCTAGGGGCCTAGGGGCATTCTCGGAGCCCAGGTACATACCTCTTAAAAGTAACATATTTTTGTAACTTAAATACTCATACTCATAATAGCTTGGCATTTTCTTAAACACCTTATATGTCTTACTTAAATTGGGAATCGCCTCAAAGCCTAAATCTTGTTTCTTCTATTCCATACATATCCTTTAGCAAAACAAAAAAAAAACAAAACATATAAAAGCAACCCTTACTACAAGTAAGAGACATATACATACAGTTTCTTATCGAACTCACTAGGCAATGTTGTGAAAACTAAGGTCCCTACGCATGTGTACACATCCTCGCAGGAAAACCCTTATCGCCAAATCCTCTTGAACAACCCCGAACCTACCACCCTTTAAGACCAAGGGTGGGACTCTTTTATAGCCTTACTACTCCTCTTTGTCTTCTAAACTTTAGATGTGGGACTAATACATGTTTAGTCTTGAACCACTTGTGCTTTGTATACTTATCGAAGACATGTCCTTAAAGTTTTTATGTTTCACATAAGAAATGTCCAATTGGTGTGATGGTATCCCGCCTCTTTTATATCCTAGAGGTCTAAGGTTCAAACCCCAAGCTATCGTATTTTTCTATTATTATTATTATTATGATTTTTTTTCGAGTGTTACAATCCTCCATACCTTATAAAAGTTTCATCCTCGAAACTTAGAACAGTTCTGGGTACTTTTGCTTCATATCATATTTGCGTTCCCATGTTGCTTCTTTGAAACGCTAACTCTGCAAAATAACCTTGACTAGGGGTACTTCTTTGTTTCTCAGCCTCTTAACTTCTCGATCTACTATTTTGATAGGTTTACTTTCATAGCTTAGATCCTCTTGTACTTGTACTGTCTGTGGCTGAATTACCTGACTAGGGTCATGAATACATTTCTTCAGCATTGAGACATGGAAGAAATTATGAATAGCTGACATTTCTGGAGGTAGGTCCAACTCATACGCTACTTTGCCAATCCTCTTGGTGATTACATAGGGTCCTATGTAGCGGGGACTTAGCTTGCCTTTCCTGCCAAATCTCATTACCCCCTTCATTGGGGCCACTTTAATAAATACTGAGTCCCTAACTTCAAACTCAAGGGGCCTACGTCGTATATCAGCATAACTCTTCTATCAGCTTTGCGCAGTCTCGATTCTTTGACGGATCTATTAGGAACGTTGCGCCCGCTAAAGGGGGGGTGAATAGCATCGTCGATGGAACTCGATCGCGTGCTTGCTACAATTCGATTAGTGCGCAGCGGAATAATAATAAAAAGCAATAACAAAAGACAAGCACACAATTACACAATGATATAACGTAGTTCGGAACCGAATGGTTCCTACTCCACGGATTGGGCTCGTAAGAGCCCTAGCGATGCCAATCACACACCACTACTCAAATAACTCCTTCTCGGAATAATCTGGAGGTGGAGAAACCTCGTACAATAGTTCTTAGAACAATAAGAATGAAATACAAGCAAATACACTAAAATGCAAGTAAAGAAAACTTTACAAAAGACTTTTGATTGCTTGCTTTTGGTTACTTGAAGAATAGCCTTGGAGACCCCGAAATGCAATAGCAAATCGCCCCAAAGAAGATCAAGAACCGCTGCTAAATCCCTCCTCCATGAGCTCCATTTAAAGCTGCTGCCTAGGCTAGATTTCGCCTATCAGTCGACTGCTCGAGACCATCAGTCGAGTGATGCCACTATTATCGTGAGACAACGGCTAGATCCACGTTGGAAAAATCCAATGGATACACCATCAGTCGACTAATGGCTCAATCAGTTGAGTGTTCGGGTCGATCACTCGACTGGAGAACCTTCTGTGCCCGAAATCCTGGCCATCAGTCGACTGATCACCAGATCAGTTTACTGCTCAGGCCAGCAGTCGACTGCCCACCTCTAGTAGTCGACTGCTAGGGCACTTCCCGCAGTCAAACCCTAGTTGACTCACACTAGTCGACTGACCCATGGTCCAAGTCGACTGATACACCTCAAACATAAGGGTTTAATCCAAGTATGATGCCCCTATACTTGCTAGACAACCCATAGCCTAGACCTAAGCTTTCTAGTCACCTTCATCATCCTTGCGCCTATCGGATCCCTCCAAGTCATCCATGACTTGTTCATCCATACGCTAGCCTTCAGGTGCTTCCATCGGCTATTGTCATGCTAATGGTGTCTATACTGCCAAGGCATATTGGACTTGCGCTGCCAAGACTCCACTTGAACTTTACGCTGCCAACCATTGGATTTATGCTGCCAAGACTCCACCCTTGGACTTTACGCCGCCAATATTCCCCTTGGACTTTCCAAATGTCAAGACTCAAGCTTGTACTTTCCTTTGCCAATCCATGTTGGACTTTCCATGCCAAGACCTATGCTTGGACTTTCTTTTGCCAACCATGTTGGACTTTCCCTTACCAAGACCCATGCTTGGACTTTACATGCCAAGTACACAAGACTTGGACTTTCTCATGACAATGGTCAAACCATCGTCAAACATCAAATGTGACCTGGGTCGATTGCACCAACAATCTCCCCAACACATGTCAGACATCAATGTCAAACATCAAAATACTACTCGAGTCAAACTTGAGTCTGGTCAATCGTGACCTGGGTCGATTGCACCAACAATCTCCCCAACACATGTCAGACATCAATGTCAAACATCAAAATACTACTCGAGTCAAACTTGAGTCTGGTCAATCGTGACCTGGGTCGATTGCACCAACAATCTCCCCAACACATGTCAGACATCAATGTCAAACATCAAAATACTACTCGAGTCAAACTTGAGTCTGGTCAATCGTGACCTGGACTGATTGCACTAACAATCTTCTCTTTTTTGATGTTTGACAAAACCACATACCTTTGAGTCAGAACACTAACTCAAATCTCTTTACTAATTATCCCAAATTGGTAATCCCATAACTTCTCCTATAAATTCTCCCCTTTTTTGACTAACATCAAAAAGGTTCTCTCCAAGGAGGTCAATGTCTCATATCCCAATGAGATCTTACAATCTCCCCCTTGGTCCAAAAATATCTAGGATGCCTACAATCTTCCTAGTGATAAGTCTCATATCACTCAAGAGAGGTAATCCTATAAACTCTCTCAATTTCTAAATTGGGTATCTCACATTCTCATTTTTTTCCCTCATGAGAAAAAAATAACATCCATAATCCCATGATGGATAACTCATCCTAAAGGCTTGCTCCCCCTTGACCATTGCACCAATAATGTCCTTGGGAAGTCCCTAAGCCTATAGGAACTCTAAACCATCAAAATTAAGGTTAAAAATTCAACATTAAACTTTCTCATACCTTAAATTTGATACATCACCCTAACAACTCTCCTAATCCATATCCAATAGATTTTCACCCTTTATAATGCTTCCCAAAGCATATCCTAGGGTTAGGAGTAGTTAGGGAACCCTAACATAGTTGAAAATGGGCTAAACATACCATATTTTCCCGAAATCAGCATTGATAAATGATTCTATCACCATCTCGATCATTCTGTTTGCCCATTAGTTGATTTGCCAACAAGAGCGATCGATAATCGAAAATCTGATTTTCAGTTATCAGAATCGAATTTCAAAAATGCATAAATAATTATATGTAATTTGAAAAATCATGAAACTTCATACGTATAATACTTATGACCAATACAATGGGTGAAAAATATTTGAAAAATATTTTACCCATAAAATAGCAAAATTGACACAAAGTTCAAAAGTGAAAAAAAACTTTAATGTTGTAGCTCACTTTGTATCAACTTTATCAATGGTGATTGCAATCAAAAGATAGATTTCACCAAGGTTTTTCAAAATAATTTTAAAATAGTTTTAACACCTTATATTAGATTATATTTCTTGGGCTTAATGTACATGACTTGAACATAAGCTTTTCCAATGATCCATAACATGATTTTAGATGAGTTTGAGTTCATCTAGATGCAAAAATTATGCACCTTGAACTTAACTCATATCCTATCATCTCATATGTATCTAGGGTGTATAAATATACATACATGTCAATTTAGATATGAGATGTGGATTTTGGTTTATCCTAAACTAAGACCTCATGCATTTTCTAAGGCAACACTACTTGATTCCCTTATAAATGAGACTTCAAGTCATGCCATTGTCCTTAACTCAATTTTTTATTAATGCATGAATGATTAATGCATTAATGATGATATAAATAAACTCATGCTCATAATCATGATGTCATGACATAAGATGGAATCTAGGCATACATGACATTTAAACTTAATCCTAAACATGATCATGACATATTATAAATGATTAAAAGTAGATATAATGTCATGATATATTATATGACAAACAAAGCATGAAAAATAAAATGTATAGGTATATAATACCTAAATTTTAATATTAATTGCCGTTTGTTATTATTAATCTCATTTTGTCATATTGCTACTAATCCCCTAAGTGTGCCAAAAATCCAAATGATACACTAAGACCTCTAAACCTAAATTGTGCCAATTTGATTGATTGATCAAACTTCTTAAATAATATTAGCACATCCTAAAATCTTTTAGGATTAAAAATCATATCATTTCCAAGGTATCCATATCCTTGAAAAATATCCTAAAGTGTCAACTTTGCTATGGTTGGGTTAGCTACCCTTCCAATCAAGGTTGACACACCTAAACCCATTTAGCGTGAATCGATCATGCTCCTAGGAACCCAAAACTTATTTGAGCTCCTTGGATTAACTAGGTATTCCTTAGGGATGACCTCCCTAGATACCCTTCTAATGATCCTTCTAGGCTTGTTTAGCCTTGGTCATTGTGGTCTTGCCTAGGTTAACTCTAGGGGTGACTTCCTTTGTAACCTTTTTAGTGGTTTCCCTAGGTTTCTTTGAAATCCTAGCCACTAGGCACATACCTTGGTTACTCTTAGGGATGACTTCCCTAGTAACCTTGGTCTTCCTAAACCTAAGTTTAGTTCCATAGTCAAATGGAACACTATGGTAGGTAGGCTTATCTACCTTGGACCTAGGCTTGTGGCTCAAGCCTTTCTTGCCCATAGATGAGCCTTGTCTCCTAGACTCTAGGTGTTGACTCTTAGATCTAGATCCTTGACTTTGACCATTTGACCCTTTTATTTGGTTTTGTATAATCCTAAGGGTCTTCTCTAATTTTTCAAGTATTGACCTCAAGGCTTGATTTTCCAACTCTAATTGCTCAATTTTTGATTTTTCATTTGGTCTTTGGGAATTACCATTTCCTCTAGGCATATGCCTACCCTTCTTAGGGTTAATGCCTAAATGGTTTTCTATTTTCCTAATGCTTTCCTTAGGAAGAGTTTTTCTAGGGATATTAGTCCCAAATTTCTGTTGGTGCAGTGGGCACCTAAGTCGAACCTAAGTTTTGATTATAGCAAACGATATAAAGTTAAGCTTATATTGTTATCTCACGAGCTAAATCAAGTGTGCAGAAAAGTCTCAATGCTGGAGCTGAAGGCTAGCGACACCCGGAGGAAGCCGCGGTGGTCGGGCGACACTCAAGTTACTTCGGAGGGAGCCGAAGGAATCAAGTGGAAGGCCGGAAGCAAAAGCGACACGTAAGTATCGAGGTAAGCTCATGTGTGCGAGCGTAAGTGAGGTCGTATCCTCTTTACGGGGATGATCTTAGGCGACGATCCGACCCAAGACTTCCCATGGAAGGTCTATGTTGAGATCGGACGGCAAGTGGCCGTCGAATCCACTTATATTTTGAGCTAACTCTTTATTGGTAAAAATCTCGCCATCGGTTCAACCGCCGCTTCAACCGGTGGTCAAAAATCAGCCTCGAGGAGTCAAGCTTTATCACCATTTTTCAAGGAGTTTTGTGCCCATTTGTGATTGGTTGAAGACCCATTCGTTGAGGGGCTTAAAGGCTATAAAAGGAGGGCCAAACCTAGGGTTTCATCCTCAATTCTAAGTGCTCAAAAGCCTCATTACTGCAACTCTCCGACGACTCTACAACAACGAAGTGCCAACAACCCTAGCTTAAAGTTTCTTTTGTTTAGTTGTTGGTATAATCTTAATTTGTTATTGCTTTCAATATTGCAATTCTTTTTAATCGAGGCTTTTCGTTGCATTTTACTTTAATAGAAGAGAGGGTTTGTCTCTCTATTTTTTTGCTTCGAAAGCTTTTGTAATCGTAAAACTCTTACCTTCAACGAGGAGGAGTGTTTTAGTGAATTGCCCTCCGTACACGGTCTAGGACCGTTAGGGCCTTGGAGTAGTAGCCGAAGGCTACGAACCAAGTAAAAAAAACTATTTGTCTCATTTAGTTTTTATTTACATTTCCGCTGCGTTTAATTGTCTATCGAACGATTTAAAAGAAAAGTTTTTATCGCTATTCACCCCCCCCTCTAGCGATCCGCTTCGATCCAACAATTGGTATCAGAGCCGGGGGTTGCTAAGATTTGGTGAAACCACCAATCTAGCCATTTTTCACAGATTTATTTTTCTTTTATTTCTGTTTATTTCTGATTTATTTCGCTTTGTTAAATTTACTCCCTCACTACTAATCCAAGACGCGAGTCTTGGTACCTTGTTTTGTATTTTTGTCGTTGCTAGTTTCTTCGTCTTCGTCCCTTTTTGTCTTTTGTTCTAATGGCCCATCTCGAGGGTTTTAGCACCGTCCGACCTCCGTTTTACAACGGAGATAACTTCCGTTATTGGAAGGGTCGGATGGAATGCTTTCTCAAAACCCAAATCGAGATGTGGATCATAATCCAAACGGGTTTCACACTTCCGACTAATGAAGTGGGTGACTCCTTGGATTATGATCAATGGACCATTGCGACAAAACGACAAGTCGAAGCCGACGCCAAGGCAACACAAATCCTTCAATGCGGCTTGTCCAAGGAGGAGTTAAATCGCGTTGGCCCCTTCATTAGCGCAAAGGACCTTTGGACAAAGCTGATCGAGTTACACGAAGGATCGGATCAAGCTAAGGTTTGCAAACGTGATTTGTTGTTCAATAAATTGTACACACTAAAAATGCAGGAACACGAGTCCGCGACGCAACTCCACGCCCGTGTCCAAGACATAGTCAACAACCTACACGCAATCGGGCAAAAGGTCGAAAACCGTGACCTTATAAGGTATGTTCTAAACTCTTTTCCGAGGACTACCTTGTGGGCATCCATGGTCGATGCCTACAAGGTCTCCAAGGACCTTTCTAAACTTAGATTAGATGAACTCTTTTCGGATTTTGAATTACATGAGCAATCCAACTCGGAACCCGAGAGAGGTATAGCCTTGTTTGCAGGTTCAAAGAAGAAGAAAATCGCAAGCAAGCCACCACCAACCGAGGAGGAAGATGAGTCCGAAGAAGAAGTTGACCCGGAATTGACTGCCGAACTAATGAACCTAGCTCGAAGGATAGCCAAGGGACGAAAGCGAACCACAACTCGACCCAACCAAGGTAAGCCTAAAAGTTCTAATATTAGGTGTTATGAGTGTAACAGGTTTGGACATATAAAGTCCGAGTGCCCCAAGCTCAACCACCAAGCACCTAAGCACAAGAAGGCCCTCAATGCGACATGGGAAGAAGCGTCATCCGAAGAAGATGAAGACCATGTCTTCATGGCGAAATCGATTGAGTCCGACACGGAGACCGAACCTGAACTTGAGTCAGAACCTGAGGATGACTCGGACTACGAAGCTACCTTCAAGTCAAGCCACGGATACGCATCTGGTTCAAAAGATACCCTTAAGGTGAGTCAAACCTTATTTAATACTTTACATAATGCGGTTAGGTTTTTGTCTAGGAAGTTAGCTAAGTCCGAGTCCAAGGTCGAGACCCTGGTTGAGGAAGTTAAACTCCTCAAACACGAGGTCTCCCTAACCTCTTCGACTAGTCGAGTTCAAGAGAAGGACTCAACTCGGGTTGAAAAACTCGAAGTTGAGAACTCACTCTTGAAAAGTCAAGTCGAAGATCTTAGGAATACGTTGGAAAGGTTTACTTTGGGATCCAAAGGACTTGACCTCCTACTTGGATCGCAAAGGGCCGTGTACAACAAGGCCGGACTAGGGTTTAGCTCAAACACGACCAATAAGTTGTATATGTCAATCGTAAGTAGACATAAAAAATGTGTCCAAGCATGGGTCCCTAAGACCACTTTGATTTCAACTCTAGGATCCAACTCGTACTGGGTTCCCAAGGACCAAATCCACTATGTGGATAGACCGAACCGATTCAACGGTCTAGGGAGAGCCAGTACAAAACATGTTTGTGTTTTAACTTAGAAATTGCATGCTTAGATTTTTTTTTTCTTTCGTGAACTCACTTAGAACACGTAAATAACCAACTAAAATCCTTCGAAAAGATTGAGCCTCGGGGAGCCTCTTTTCAAATAACCAACTAAAACCCTTCGAAAAGATTGAGCCTCGGGGAGCCTCTTTTCAAATAATCAACTAAAATCCTTCGAAAAGATTGAGCCTCGGGGAGCCTCATTTCAAAAATAACTAGTTAGATGAGGAAATAATTTTAGGTGAGTCAAGTCATCATTTTCTTGAAAATGGCTTTGTCTAAGGAAGTGGTCGATGATCCGATAAAAGAAGGCCCCTGTACCTCGCCACGACCTGGAAGCCATGATCTTGAAAAGGTAAACTTGACAAGCCTAGGGTCAAATCCAAATCTAACATTACTTAAACATAAATGCACTTAATCAACTTAATTGGAAGTCATCTCGCAAAGAACACATAAGTATAACATGCTTGATCATATAGACTCCGGTGAGATGACCTAGGTTTAACAACTTACAACCAATTTTTTTTTTAAAAATATAATAATCTAACATCCAATCCAACCACCTTGTGTGTAGGATCAATGGATGTTAGACAGCGGTTGCTCCCGACACATGATCGGGGATCAACTCAAATTCGCGAAGCTTCGATTCAAATGACAAGGATCGGTAGCCTTTGGGAATAACGACAAGCTCAAAATCATCGGATCAGGTGATATCGAGCTTAACTCGAATTTTGTTATTAAAAATGTATTACTTGTAGAGAATTTTGAATATAACCTGCTTAGCGTAAGCCAATTATGTGACAATAATTATAAGGTCGTATTTTTAGAAAATGAATGTGTAATTAAAACAAATGAAACAGCTAAAACAATACTCAAAGGAACTAGGACAAATAATATTTATACAATTAACTTAATTAAATCCTCAGCCAAATGTCTTATGACACAGGAAGAGGAATCATGGTTGTGGCACCGACTCGGTCACTACGACCCAAGACTCGTCCACAAGATGAGTCAGAGTGGCCTAGTCAGAGGCTTACCCAACCTTAACAATTTGGTTAATAAAATTTGTAATGCTTGTCAACAAGGAAAATAACCTAGGACACAACACAAGTTAACTAACCAAGAACGAACCTCAAGTGTACTTGAGCTCCTGCATATGGATCTATTCGATTCACATGGAGCCAAGTCACTCAATAAAAGTCAATATTGCTTAGTCATAATGCGACTACTCCAGTGTTTACTGGGTTAGGTTCATCAAACATAAAAATGATACCTAGATCAATTAATCAATTTATTCAAATTAATCGAGAATCAAAAAACCTTAAGGTTAAAAGAATTAGAAGCGATCATGGTGGTGAATTCGAAAATCAAAGGTTCACCGACTCAGAACCTAAGCGGATACCACCATGAATTCTCTTGCCCTAGGACCCTCAACAAAATGGCCTAGTGGAGCGGAAAAACCGAACTCTACAAGAAGCCGCTAGGACCATGTTGAGCGAATACGACCTACGATAGGTTTTGGCGAAGCGTTAGTACGACTTGCTATATGTCCAAAATAGGATCCTTATGGTAAAGAGGCACCTTAAGACCTCATCTGAGATTTATCACGATAAAATACCTAACATCAAGTACTTTAGGGTATTTGGGTGTAAGGTACATATCCTAAACACTAAGGATTACCTAGGGAAATTTACATCCAAAACCACGGCCAGGAATCTTTCTAGGATACTCAAGAGTCGAGCTTATAGAGTATATAACCACGACACCCTTAGAGTCGAGAGACTATCAATGTAGTATTTGATGAAGGACATGAACCTACAAAACCCGGCAACCCCAAGTGTAGCGAGCGATTCATACTAGACCTAACTCGATCCGAGATCGGGTCTAGTGTTAATCCTAACCTAAGTCAACCAAGTCACTCTATTGATCAAGTGATAGATGACTCCAACCAAACTAGTGTTCAACCAAGTCACCCCATTGATCAAGCATTAGGTGACACAAACCCAACCCAATCTAGGATTCAGACTAACCACCCTATCGATCAAGTGATAGGAGATCCTAATCTAGGAGTTCGAACTAGAGCATCCTATAGGAACCTTAGTCAAATTTCCTTAATTTCAAAGATAGAACCCAAGTCAATTGAACAAGCTCTTCTTGATCCCGATTGGATTATTGCAATGCAAGAAGAGCTAGCTCAATTTACTAGGAATGAAGTGTGGGAATTAATACCACCACCTAAAGACAAAACGATAATTGGAACAAGGTGGGTGTTTCGAAATAAGCTTGATGATAAAGGTGAAGTAGTTAGAAACAAGGCTAGGTTAGTCGCCAAAGGGTTTAGTCAAGTCGAAGGCTTAGATTACGACGAAACCTATGCCCCAGTAGCTAGACTCGAATCCATTCGAATGTTGCTAGCTTATGCCGCACATCGAGGATTTAAGCTGTTTCAAATGGATGTTAAGTCGGCATTCTTAAATGGATACATTAAAGAAGAAGTTTATGTGAAAATCTAGATAAACCCGACCATGTTCTAAAACTTAAGAAAGCTCTCTATGGACTTAAACAAGCTCCTCGAGCTTGGTATGAGAGACTTTCAATCCATCTTAAGTCAAAAGGGTTTAACCAAGGCTTAGTTGACCCAACTCTCTTCGTAAAAACCTTAGGTAAAGAAATATTCATAGCTCAAATTTACGTAGACGATATAATTTTTGGAACCTCTAACTCAGCCTTACTAAACGAGTTCGTTTCACTCATGGAAAGTGAGTTTGAAATGAACTTGGTAGGCGAGTTAAGTTTCTTTTTAGGTCTACAAATTAAACAAACTAAGGATGGTATATACCTATATCAACAAAAATACACTAAGGAGTTAATTAAAAGATTTGGAATGCAAGACGCTAAGATAATAAACACCCCAATGGCGATTAATGTTAACATAGGAGAAGACCTAGAAAGTAAGTCCATTGACTTAAAGTACTATAGGAGCGCGATAGGAAGTCTCCTATACTTAACTGCGAGTCGACCCGACATCCTATTCGCAGTAAGTATGTGCGCCAGGTTTCAAACCTGTGCTAAGGAGTCTCACCTAACCCTAGTTAAGCGTATCCTTAGATATCTTAAGGGTACACTTAACGTTGGTATTTGGTACCCTAGATCTATGGAGTTCGAACTAATCGGCTACTCCGATTCGGATTATGCCGGTAGTAAACTCGATAGAAAGAGCACGAGTGGTTGTTGTCAACTACTCGGCTCAAGTATAGTGAGTTGGTGCAGTTGGAAGCAACATTGTGTTGCCTTATCTACCACCGAAGTCGAATACGTTGCGATGGGTGAGTGTGTAACTCAGCTTCTTTGGATGAAGCACACTCTCCGAGACTTTAGGTTGGACTTCACCAAAACTAAAATTTTTGTAGACAACATAAGTTCGATAAATCTAACTAAGAACCTTATATGCCATTCAAGGACAAAGCATATAGAGGTAAAATACCATTTCATTCGAGAACATGTAGCCAACGACTCCATACAACTCGAATATGTTGACTCGAAGTCTAACCTAGCAGACATATTTACTAAACCACTACGGCGAATTTAGTCTCTTGAGACGAAGATTAGGCATGTCGTAATAGAATAGGAACTTACAAATTATATTTTCTTACTACTATTTCTTACTTTTTTTCATGGAACTAGCATAGGACATACCTTAGATATCATGCACCTATAGATTTAAGGAGCCAATACATCTCACAACACATAGGACTAATGTGTTTGTGTACTTAGCCACGTAGATGGGCGTGAGATGTTAGGACCTTACTCACAGTTCCGGATGTAGAGCTAGTGCATCGCTATGAACCACACGAGTATAATCATACCGACTCACGACGACTGGTTGATCCTTCATATCAATCAAGCCAAATATGAGTCGAACATTTTATAGATGAACTTATTTTCAGTATATTATTTTAAAAATAAAAATGTGGAACATGCTTGGACTTTAAATTTAACATTTATTTTGTTTTCCACACCCCTTACTCTTTTCGATATACGGCAATAGGGGTAGAAAAATGAGAAAAATGACAAAAGTTAAGGGGTCAAAAAAAATTTTTTTGATAACTTAACTCTTACTTCATAATTAAACCAAAAGTTAACTTTAAGTTTTGAAAACTTATTTAACTTTTAAAGGCCAAGGTTAAGAAATCATTTGGTTTCTTAACTTAAAACTTATTTTAAATACTATGGCCAATATTAAGTAATTTCATACTTAATTCTTTTTCTTAGTAGCACATATCAAGGGGAGAGTTAAAACCCTTTCTCAAGTACTCACCCTCGGCCAAGGGAGGATTCCTCAAGGGAGCACTTGAAAAGAATTTTTATATACTCCTACTCATTCATGCATAATCTCATACTTATTTTTGTCTTAACTTTGTATGTGGGTTTGCCATAAATCAAAAGGGGAGATTGTTGGTGCGGTGGGCACCTAAGTCGAACCTAAGTTTTGATTATAGCAAAGCGATATAAAGTTAAGCTTATATTGTTATCTCATGAGCTAAATCAAGTGTGCGTAGAAAAGTCTCAATCTCGAGTCAAGGCTAGCGACACCCGGAGGAAGCCGCGGTGGTGGGCGACACTCGAGTTACTTCGAGGAGCCAAGGAATCGAGTGGAAGGTCGAAGCAAAGCGACACGTAAGTATCGAGGTAAGCTCGTGTGCGGCGTAAGTGAGGTCGTATCCTCTTTACGGGATGATCTTAGCGATGATCGACCCAAGACTTCCCATGGAAGGTCTATGTTGAGATCGGACGGCAAGTGGCCGTCGTCGAATCCCTTATATTTTGAGCTAACTCTTTGTGTAGTCAAAAATCCTGGCCATCAGTTCAAGCAGTTTCAAGGGCCAGTTCAGCCGGTGGTCCCTCGAGGAATCAAGCTTTATCACCATTTTTCAAGGAGTTTTGTGCCCATTTGTGATTGGTTGAAGACCCATTCGTTGAGGGGCTTAAAGGCTATAAAAGGAGGGTCAAACCTAGGGTTTCATCCTCAATTCTAAGTGCTCAAAAGCCTCCGTTACGCTGTAACTCTCCGACGACTCTACAACAACCAAGTGCTGCCAACAACCCTAGCTTAAAGTTTCTTTTGTTTAGTTGTTGGTATAATCTTAATTTGTTATTGCTTTCAATATTGCAATTCTTTTTAATCGAGGCTTTTCGTTGCATTTTACTTTAATAGAAGAGAGGGTTTGTCTCTCTATCTTTTTGCTTCGAAGGCTTTTGTAATCGTAAAACTCCTACCTCCAATGAGGAGGAGTGTTTTAGTGAATTGTCCTCCGTACACGGTCTAGGACCGTTAGGGCCTTGGAGTAGTAGCTGAAGGCTACGAACCAAGTAAAAAAACTATTTGTCTCATTTAGTTTTTATTTACATTTCCGCTGCGTTTAATTGTCTATCGAACGATTTAAAAGAAAAGTTTTTATCGCTATTCACCCCCCCTCTAGCGATCCGCTTCGATCCAACAATTTCTCCTTATTTAAAATGTTTACACTCTTAGCACCTAGACAATAATATTTGTTATTCCTAGCATGTTTTCATGAATAATATCAACATTATTAACATAACTCCTCGCATGCTTTTGCCTATAAATTAAAGTAGAAGCATTATTGAATTTTACCTTAGGGTTTACCTTAAAGGCTCTCCCTCCTTGTGATGCTCCTTCTTTTCTCCTAGGGCAATGACTCCTATAGTGTCCCGGTTGTTGGCATTTGAAGCACACCACGTGCTCCTTGCTCTTCTTTGTGGGGACACCGACATCCTTGACTTTTCCATTGACTTTTGGTGCCGGAGGAGCTTTCTTTACTTTTTTTGAGCACTTATTCTTATAGTGCCCAGATTCCCTACACTCAAAGAATATTATATGGATTTTACTTTTAATTGACATGCTTGAGTTACCTAGGTCGATGGTGGAAGCTTGGACTTGCTCTTCTTCTTGACCGAAAGTAGAGGGTTCTTCTTGAGGTTGCTTTGGTGTGGGAATTCTCTCCTCCCCCTCAATCCTAGAGGTGGAGGCTTCTCCTACTTATTCTTTCTCCTCTTCCACTGATCCGGAAGTTGACTCCTCTTCAACTTCCGAATCCTCACTTTCTTGTGAGGATGAGCTCTCTTCCTCCTATTCCTTATCTTCTTGGATTGAGTGAGGCTCTTCATGTAATTTTGTCAATTTGTTTCATATCTCCTTGGCATCTTTGCAATCTCCTATCTTGATCAAAATATCATTAGGAATTACATTAAGTAATATACTCATTACCTTATTATTGATGTTGTAATATCGGAGTTGGTCTTGGCTCCAATTCTTCTTCTTGATTTTTCTTCCTTCTTCATCTTTTGGAGCGTCGAAGCCTACTAAGACACTAATCCAATTGTCAAAATCACACATTAGAAAGTGTATCATTCTACCTTTCCAATACGTGAAATCTTCACAGTCGAAGGACGATGGAATGTTGATGTCGTCGCCCCATCTTTCATGAAGATCCTACTTCTTCCCTCTAGTGTGCTCCCTCAGATGTGAAGCCGGTGAAGAGCGACCCACTCTGATACTAATTGTTAGGAACATTGCGCCCGCTAGAGGGGGGGGGGTGAATAGCGTCGTCGATGGAACTCGATCATGTGCTTGCTACAATTTGGTTAGTGCACAGCAGAATAATAATAAAAAGCAATAACAAAAGACAAGCACACAATTACACAATGATATAACGTGGTTCGGAACCGAATGGTTCATACTCCATGGATTGGGCTCGTAAGAGCCCTAGCGATGCCAATCACACACCACTACTCAAATAACTCATTCTCGAAACAATCCGGAGGTGGAGAAACCTCATACAATAGTTCTTAGAACAATAAGAATGAAATACAAGTAAATACACTAATATGATAGTAAAGAAAACTTTACAAGAGGCTTTTGATTGCTTGCTTTGATTGCTTGATGAATAGCCTTGGAGACCCCAAAATATAATGCAACAGTAAATCGCCCCAAAGAAGCTCAAGAACCGCTGCCAAATCCCTCCTCCACGAGCTCCATTTAAAGTTGCTGCCTGGGCTGGATTTCGCCTGTCAGTCGATTACTCGGGACCATCAGTCGACTGATGTCACTGTTGTCGTGAGACGATGGCTAGATCCACACTGAAAAAATCCAACGGATACACCATCAGTCGACTGAACATACCCATCAGTCGACTGATGGCTCAATCAGTCGAGTGGTCGGGCCGATCACTTGACTGGAGAACCTTCTGTGCCCGAAATCCTGGCCATCAATCGACTGATCACTATATCAGTCGACTGCTCAGGCCAGCAGTCGACTGCCCACCTCTGGCAGTCGATTGCCAGGGCACTTCCTGTAGTCAAACCCTAGTTGACTCATACCAGTTGACTGACCCATGGTCCCAGTCGACTGATACACCTCTAACATGAGATTTTAACCCAAGTATAGTGCCCCCATACTTGCTAGACCACTCGTAGCCTAGACCTAAGACTTCTAGCCACCTCCATCAGCCTCGCGCCTATCGGATCCCTCCAAGTCATCCATGACTTGTTCATCCATACGCTAGCCTTCAGGTGCTTCCATCGGCTATTGCATGCTAACGGTGTCTACACCGCCAAGGCACATTGGACTTACGCTGCCAAGACTCCGCTTGGACTTTACGCTGCCAACCATTGTATGCTGTCAAGACTCCACCCTTGGACTTTACGCCGCCAATATTCCCCTTGGACTTTCCAAATGCCAAGACTCAAGCTTGGACTTTCCTTTGCCAACCCATGTTGGACTTTCCATGCCAAGACCCATGCTTGGACTTTCCTTTGCCAAACCATGTTGGACTTTCCCTTGCCAAGACCCATGCTTGGACTTTACATGTCAAGTACACAAGACTTGGACTTTCTCATGACAATGGTCAAACCATCGTCAAACATCAAATGTGACTTGGGTCGATTGCACCAACAATCTCCCCAACACATGTCATACATCAATGTCAAACATCAAAACACTACTCGAGTCTGGTCAATCGTGACCTGGGCCGATTACACCAACAGGATCTTCTTTATTGCTTGAGTTGTTTCATCTATAAAATCCGTCTTCAATCCTAGTTCTACCTCCATTTCCCTTTTCTCCCCAACCTTGTGCCAACATATGGGGGATCTGCATTTCCTTCCATATAGGGCTTTATAAGGTGTCATTCCAATTGTGACTTGGTAGCTATTATTGTAGGCAAATTCTGCTAAGCATAAGTATTTGCACCAACTACCTTTAAAATCCAGTGCACACGTTCGCAGCATATCTTCTAAGACTTAGTTCACTCTCTCTGTCTGCCCATCTGTCTGAGGATGGAAAGTTATGCTAAATCTCAATTTGGTGCCCAGTGCTGTCTGGACACACTCCCAGAAATATGAAGTGAACTGACCATCTCTATCTGAGATGATTGTCTTTGGGACTCCATGAAGTCTGATCACTTCTTTAACATATAGCTGAGCTAACTGTTCTATTGAATAGGACACTTTAATTGCCAAAAAGTGTGCAGACTTGGTTAATCTATCCACAATCACCCAAATGGAGTCATAGCCATTAGTCATTTTTGGTAAACCAACTATTAAATTCATGGATATGTCTTCCCACTTCCATTCTGAAATTTGAATGGGTTGTACCCTGGCCTCTGGTGTTCTGCTTTAACTCTTTGACATGTCAGGCAGATGCTGACATATTTAGCCACATCTCTCTTGATTTTAGGCCACCAAAATCTTTCCTTCAAATCTTGATACATCTTGGTAGATCCAGGATGCATTGAGTAGGGGGTCCCATGGGCTTCTTCTAGAATTCCCTTTCTCAATTCGTCATCATTGGGAACACATAAATGGTCCCCAAGATAAAGTATTGCACTGTCTGAGATTGAAATCTCCCACTTCTTCCTTCATGTATCTCCTGCTTGATCTTTTGGGCATTCGGATCTTCCTCCTGTTTCCTTTGTATATCCTCTAGTAGAGTCGGTGCTAGTGTCAAGGTAGAGAGTTGCTCGAAAATAATTTCAAGCCCAAAATCTAACACTTCCTTCTGGAAGGGTTGTGACAGTGAAGATAAAGACATCAACATTGCACAAGATTTTTGGCTTAGTGTGTCAGCTACCTTATTTTCTTTTACAGGGTGGTAGAGGACCTCACAGTCATAATCCTTCACTAACTCCAACCATCTTCGTTGTCTCATGTTCAAGTCCTTCTGGGTAAAGAAGTATTTCAAGCTTTGATGATCTTTATAGATTTTACACTGTACCCCATACAGATAATGCCTCCAAATTTTGAAAGCAAAAACTACTACTGCCAACTCCAGATCATGAGTAGGATAAGTCTTTTCGTAGTCTTTAAGTTTCCTAGAGGCATAAGCAATAACTTTACCCTTTTGCGTGAGTACAACTCCAAGTCCCATCTTGGATGCATCACTATATATATCAAAGGTTTCTTCACCTTCTGGAAGAGTAAGGACTGGGGCACTTGTCAATCTCCTTTTTAGCTCAAGAAAACTCTGTTTACAATCTTCGGTCCGTTCGAATTTCTTATTTTTCCTGGTGAGCATTGTTAGTGGTGAAGCTATCCGAGAGAAGTCCTCAACAAATTTACTATAATATCCTGCTAATCCTAGAAAGCTTCTGATCTCCCTGGCATTCTGTGGCCGACTCCAATTACTAACTGCCTCAATCTTTGCAAGGTCGACCATGATCCCTTCCTTTGAAATGACATGGCCCAAGAAGGCCACCTGGTTAAGCCAAAATTCACATTTTGAGAATTTAGCATATAACTATCTCTCTTGAAGGGTCTTTAATACTATTCTCAGATGTTTGTCATGCTCTTCCTGAGACTTGGAATAGATCAGGATATCATCAATGAAGACAATGACAAACTTGTCAAGAAATTCCTTGAATACCTGATTCATCAAATCCATAAATATTACAGGGGCATTTGCCACTCTGAAGGGCATGACAACGAACTCGTAGTGTCCATACCTTGTTCGGAAAGCCGTTCTGGGCACATCACTCTCTTTGACTTTCAGTTGATGATATCCGAACTGCAAATCAATTTTTGAGAAAATCGTTGCCCCTCTCAGCTGATCAAATAAATTGTCTATTCTTGGCAAAGGGTATATGTTCTTGATTGTCACCTTATTCAATGCTCAGTAGTCTATGCATATTCTCATAGACCCATCTCTCTTCTTTAAAAATAATACTAGAGCTCCCCATGGTGAATGCTTAGGATGGATGAATCCTTTGTCAAGAAGCTCCTGTAATTGTTCTTGTAGTTCTTTCAATTCCGCTGGCGCCATACGATAACGTGCTTTTGAAATCGGTTTGGTGTTGGCAACTAGTTTAATTTCAAACTCGATCTCTCTGCTAGGAGGTATTCCTGGTAACTCTTCAGGAAATATCTCTGGGTAGTCACAAACTACTTGTACATTTTCTATCTTTGCTCCTTCCTCTTGCTTTGCATCTACTACATGTGTCAGATAACCATAACATCCACTTGCTAACATCCTTTGAGCATCCAAGGCCAATAAGAACTTCTTAGTCTTTCTCTTTGACTCTCCAACAAATTCAAATTGAGATTCTTCTTTAGGCTTGAATACTACTCTTCTTTTGCGGAATTCAATAGAGGCATTATACTTACTTAGGAAATCCATACCCAAAATGACATCGTAGTCATGCATAGCAAGTACTACTAAATCATTGTAGAGGTCTCTGTTGGAAATCCTGATTGGCATAGCTCATAGCCAATGTGTGGATGTCATTATCTCCCTCGAAGGTAGTGTTAAATACTGAAATTTAAAATACTAAATTAAATGGCCAAAATTTTGGGAAAATAATCCTACGGATTATTTTTGGGATTTTCAGAGAATTTTAAAAATTTTTCCAGAATTTTTTCTGGATTTAAACGGAGCTTGTAAGAGATATTTACAGGGATAAAATAAATAGACTTTGGTAAAACCTATTTAAGGGAGTTAATAGGTGCAATTAACCTAAAGTTTAAATACCTAAACCTAAGTTTAGTTCCCGATCGCGAATCTTATTTTTCTCCTTCCTCACGGTTTCACACGCGAGCCACTCCGTCAATTTCTCTCTCGCGACCAGCCCTTCCCCCATGCTGTCGCCCCGATCCTCGGCCAATTCCATCTTCTCGGCAAGCGACGGCAAACATCTTCGTCGGTGGCCGCGGATGAGCCGACGGCGAGTGCGTGATTGGGAGTTTGCGGCGGTGGTGTTTGCACCTGGCTCGGATTTGGGGCGGCGATCTTTGCCGAGCCCTCTTCTCCTTCTTCTCTACAAGCGGTAGCGAGGAACAACCTCGTCGATCTCCACAGCTGAGCCGATGGTGAGTGTGTTGCTGAAGGATTGCCGAAGGTCACAGTAGTTGGTGATTTAGGGCAGCTGAGATTTTGTTGCTCCGGTGAACAGGGGATAGGGAATCGCTACCTGTGGTCATCGAAGCTAGGTGAGTTGATGTGGTTCTTCATCTCCGATTCATATTTTTCTGTGTAGCCCTAATACTGTGGTGATAGGGCAGCGATATCTTGGCGTTGGGCAGGGGTCTGTTCCGGCGTACTGACCAATTGGGGAGGAGAGCTGCCGAGGGGAAGTCTGTTATTGGTATATATATATCCTGATTCCCTTTGTTTTTCTTGCAATCCATTTTGATTTTGTGATGGAGTGAAGGAAGGGTTCTGTTGATGGAATTGTCGGTTGTGCCGGCTGTGAGTTGGGAGGCTGTGCGACTGTGAACAGGGGAGTTGTTGGCTATGAGGTTTAAGATGGAAATGGATAAGTTAGATTTGGTTGTTTGTGGGTGTAGAATAGATGTATAGCTAGTTCAGGGTAAGTTGATATTTAAGTGATCAGTTGGCTGAATTACATACATGATGGTTTACAGGTGATTGACATTGGTTATTTTTACTTCGGTTGTGATTTGGATGGGATATCTCCATTGGAGATCAAGAAGTTGTGCAAGTGCGGATAAGGTTGGTAAGTTCAGATATGGGTGTTTATAAATGCATAATATGTTGTTAATTGGTTTAATGGTCGATAGGGATTGAAGTGAAGACTTGTTTAGGTTACGTGGATAACTAGATCAATCTAGTTGATTGGGCTACGAAGTCAATGTAGGATTCGATTCGAGCAGTCGTTGCATGGTTGTACTTAATCATAATGGTTGTTATATGCAGGTTTCGGTCACGAGGCAGGTCCACGGGCATGAAGATTTCATTATTTTGAGCATTTTAGCAGGCGGATATTTTGACTTATCTTTTAGATATAGTCATGTTGATATTCTTAGTTAGTTATAGCTTACAATAATTTTTATGTTTAACTGCCATATATGTTATTGTGTCTACTTGATACATGCATTTGATCAGCTTTTAGTTATACCTTCTCTGTTTTACTTAGGTCATTGATATGTACCTATTTGTTGTGCATTTTATTCGGAGACATATTTTAGTTGGTATTACATGCTTTAGTGTCATGCACCATCTTGTATGATTGCATGCTGGCTGGACGGAGTTCCTTTGTAGTTGAGCCCACAGCCAGTTACATGTTCTGCACACACAACCACTCATGGGTTAGTGGTCATCAGGAGGGTGTGTGCAGTAGCTCTGTTAGGCTCCGCTGGTCCGCTCATGGGTAGCGATGAGGCAGCATGGTAGCGGGCAGGGATCCCTCCTCTGGTCTATGACACCGGGAGATGAGAGCTTTGCTCCCCCACTTTGTTTGGGGCAGGAGGATAGGTGTACTCCGACAACATCCTGTCCACTCGGTCACTCAGGAGTAGTGATGGCAGAGTGCACAGTTGTCATAGCCCTACCCACTCAGCTTCACCATCGCATGTGAGGTGGCTGATTGGCGTTAGGGGTGACCATGTCATTTGCATCGCATGCATATTGCATGGATGACATTTGTATTGTGTTTGCTGCATTTTGATTGTTGCCTTGGATGTTGCATATGATTGTCATGTATACATGATATATTTTTTTTTATTTGGTCTGACGACTTTATTTGTGCTAGTATGGCACATGCTCCTATGTCAGGATAGGAGATTCAGGTAAATACAGTCTTTTCGTATTTCTTTCTTGCATATCCTATATATGAGACTGTACTGACATGATTATTATTGTTAGTTATATCTTACTATGCATATCGACTATTATCCGCTGAGTTCATTGAACTTACCCCGTTGTTTTATATCTATTTCAGGATGAAGCTGTCAGGAGAGTCTAGCTGCCAAACCCCCTCGTCATGATAGTTTTCTTGTTATTTGATTTATGATTTTGGTATTGACTAGAAGCTATGTTTAGGACTGGTGTTTGATTTATGTACACGTGGATGTTTTGGTGATATTTGGTATGTTCTTATGGACCTCTATTCATATTTTTATTTGATTGGATTTGGTTGTGTATTCCTGCCCAGATGGCAGAAGGGGTAAGTCTAGATGTGATAGACTTTTGTTATTTACTTTGATTGTTGGCCTGAGGCCTATTTATGACCTGCGTGTGTAGTTTTATTCCGGTTGTGTTGACCGATGTATAGTGGTCGTGTGGGCCTTGTATGTAAGTTTCATATTATCACCCGTACAAGGAAGATGCTGCCGAATTTTTGTCTACCGGGGACTCCCTCAGGGCGTGACAATTTATTTGGTATCAGAGCCAAGTTTTCGAGTTCCTAGGGGTTTTTGTATTTTTCGAAGTTCGCCATGTTTGGTAGGTTTTTGCGAGTCAATCTGGAAATTTTTGGATTGGTATGGATTTCCGACGATTTTTATGTTTCGGAAATTCAAGGTATTATTGACATGGTCAATTTGGGGATTTGGCAGCGACGGGACCTCTCATGGTGGCAAAATAGGTATGATGATTAATTTTTTATGTTTTTACTCGTAGTAACATCTGGTAATAATTTAACAAATATGAGACGAGGTGGGCGTGCTCTTGCATCGAGACATGGTGCAGTGTAGTCACGCAAGAGGACATTGAGATCTCTGGCGATTGAGTTGCCAGAAAGGTCTATAGAGTTATTACACATGTGCAGACTCGTAGTAGGGGTCGCCCACCAAGGCGACTAGCCGGAGTTGTCGTTAGTGTTTATACTCCCGGTTAGATTGTCTATGTGTTTAGTGGATAACAGGAAATAACATTTAGTGTGTTGGTCACTATTCAAAATCGTTAGTGTGTTGGTCACTATTCGACACTATTCGAAATCGTAGATGTAGTTGACCACGTGAACGACCTGTTTAGTCTGTGAGTCTTGAACCTGTGTCGAAAAGATGAGTTTCCTTTGAGAGCTGACTGATACTGAGTCGGAAAGCAGGGGTCAAGTCGTCACATTTCTTGTGGAAATCAAAGGCTACAGTCTTAGGGATTTTCACTAATTATGCGAGTCAGATCATTACCGGTTGGGTAATGGACAAGATGTGTAGGCTATTCCTGAGGCAGATAGCGGAGGGTTAGTTTACGGTGATTCATAAGGATTTTGATTCATGAGTTGTTCATGCTGGGTTGTATAACTTGAGGGTACTTTTGAGTACTTAACTCGTGTTATACAAAGAAAGTAGATTTAATTACATACCAGTATCGGGATCAAGCCGGTACTTGGTGGAGTATGTAGGAAATAATCTTCGGGGAATAGTTACATCACTAGGTCATGGTATAGTGATGTGGAGAGAGGGTATTTTCCCCGTGTTAATCCTTTGACTCATTGGCAGGAAATCCTTGAGTTCAAATAGGGTGATTGCTTGGTAAGAGTGTACCGTATAGAGTCGTGAGACTTGCAGAGGTTACGACCACTTAATAGCTCAAGAACTTGAATGGATATTTTAAGCCACCCATGGTTTATTGGCTTACATTTGGATTTGGATGTCTGGATCTTCTATCAGATCCTTCTGGAAGACATTGGATCGAGTCCGAATTTTTTGAAATGACTCCGTATAAGTGTTTAGGAGTTGGAGACCGATAAACAGATATTACAGGTCAAGTTATTAAAATCAGAAGATCCCAAATGTTGGATAAAAGGAGCAAGATTGGAGTCATGGGTTATGAGCCGTTTCGATTTACATCTCCATTTTGGCAGTTGACTTTAGTTTCTCTATGGTAGTCTTTTGCACCTACATGAGCTTAGTCGCCAAGAGCAGAAGTTGGATAAGTTTACATCTTTACTCGAGAGGAGTTGTAGATGGTTGAAGGATTGATCATTTGGGGTATTACAATAGTTTACCTTATTTGATGATATATTGAGAGATACGGGTAGTTTAGAGATATCTTAGGTTAAAACATTTATAGATAGGATTAGAAGGATTTCTATATTTGGATCATGTGGATTAGTTGTGTTTCCACCGACAGGTGAGATGTTGAGATGATTACTGTGATGATTATCAGAGGGGTATGATATTGATTTTGGATGTTTAGAGGTTGATTGTTGGAGATGTTATATTATGGTGGGAGAGTTGACTTAGTTGTTTTGTAGTTAACTTGGTTGATATGATGTGGATATCTAGATATTGACTTGGAGGTTATGATTGTGAAATGATGGTATAAGAATGTCTCTCGGATGCGTGTATAATTCGAGAGTAATCAGATATAGTGTCGGATGAACTTCTAGGCTTGCTGCTGTATAGGCAAGTAGAGTAGGCGGTCGGAGTGATTTCAGAAATAGTTTCGATATCGAAGATCCCCTACTGGGTGATAATTTATTTGGTACTGAGGTAATGATATTTTACGAGCCAAATGTTTTTACTTATGGTGCGTTGGCTGAGGGCTAGTGTAAATCACACAAGGTTGTTGAAGCTCGTGATGTACTCAAGACAATGTCATTCAATTGGCTGTGAGCCAAATCGAGTTACTTAGATACTGTCATCGATCGGTCTTTCAAAGTTGGCAAGGTTGATAATGCCCGGGAGGTATTTGTTAGAATGACAATTTTACTAGGAGATAATTTTGTAGGTATCGGTGTTGCTTAATACTATGGGAATTGGAAGAACCTAAGTTCCGATTATATAGGAGGTGTTGGATGGGATATTTAATTGTCCCAATATTTTCTTGAGAAGATCTAGAACTCTTTGTTAAAAAAAAGAGATGGACCTATGTGATTATGCATTGATTATCGATGATGGAATGCGGTAGTTGTAGAAGGAAATGAATATCCTTCATTGTGGATCGAGGATCTATTTAGATCATCTATAGGACACCTGTGTATACTCTAGGATTGATTTATGATTGGTGTGTTGATATTGTAGTGACATGGTGTCATACAATTATCATGGTCGTTGTGATGATTGATATATCATCAACCTAGAGTAAAGAGGATGCAGGTGTGTAGTGATGACAATTTCATACTTGGTATGAATTGTATGAGTTTTTGATTATCTTATTAGACATATTGACGATTTAGTCGTCCAGGGATTTGGGAAGTCGTGTATTCTGGACACGATTGGATCAGTTGTGATCGTTGGAGTTGCATAACTTGGCCACTGGTGATGGTGGTAGTTGGAGTTGCGCACTCGGCCACGGTAGATGGTGGTTTCCTTATTTTGATTTGATTATTACTATAGATATGAATAGGATGCTCTAGCGGTACTACATCGCTGACTGGTTAGACTGGGAAGGTGATGGAATTTACTTGGTCTAAAGCTTGTAAAACTAGTTTCAGGGATCAGACGTTGGTTGACTGTTACACCAGTATTTTTTAATCATTCTGGTGTGGATGGAAGGGTAGTGTACATGGATGCATCATTTCGGGGATCGGAGCGATTCCGATGCTATTGAATAAGACGTATCCTAAGCTTATGACAGTTAAAGAATTGCGAGATAAGCTGTCAAATATATGACGTGGACTTAGCAGTTATTATGTTATTTTGTAGAGATGAGGAGAAGGAATGCTCATGGGGTTTTGGCTAGCTACTGGGTAGCTGCATAGAATTGTTAGGACACAGATAGTTGCAACTAGGGAGATTGGTCATTATAGTCTCCCAGTCACCTCCCGTTCTGTGCGATAGAGTGGATTTTAGACAGTAGATTTTTCTTGAGAGAAAATATTTCTCCGTCTCCGAGGAGAATAGTGGGTTACATAGTTGCATTCAAATTTAGGAAGAGTTACTTTTGATTCAGGATAGTAGATAGATTTCCTATTGTGATGATAGAGAGAATCTACCATAGAGTTATACTCTTGCTCTACCCATTCGGAGTAAGTGATAGTTGAATTCGTATGTCGTCTGTAGCTAGATAGCTACCTGACATCTTGACTTCCCATGAGACTCGGTCGTGGTAGCATGTTGTTGCATGCAGTCCATAGTTAGATAGCTATATACTCTGTCTGCACACGAGACCCGATCGTGGAAGCATGTTGTTGCCCACAGACATTGAGTCTTTTATTGTCTGTCTACCCTCGAGTTCCGTTCGTGGTAGCATGTGGTTGCGTGTAGATAGTGCTATGTATATTGCCTATCTGCCCACGAGTCTCGATCGTGGTAGCATGTCGTTGCCTGCAGATAGTGCCTTTTGTGTTACCTCGAGAGCCACGAGGCTTTATCACGATATTTTGATAAGTATTGCTTGTAGATTGCAATAGGTTGTATATGTTGAAGATGTATTCGGATTGTATCCGGAAAATAGTAAGTATTGAAACATTTTTCGTGGTGGAACGACATGCGGGACATAGTTGATTTCGCAGTATGGTGTTCAGTGTGTCAACTAGTAAAAGTGGAATGCTAGTGATCAACAAAGTGGTGTACCGAGATGGAAGTGAGAGCCTAGTATGATGGACAGTGTTGGGAGATTATTTAGAATTCGGAAAAGACTTGATGCGATTTCGGGTAATCAGTGATCGATTAGCTGATCCCGCTCATTTTCTATTGATCCATAAGATGAGTTTGTTGGATCACTGGATAGGTTATACTGTGGAGATTTCCAGTTCATGGAGTATCTGTGAGTATCGTATGCGATAGCGATTCAGGATTTACCTTAGGATTATGGCATAGTCTCCAACAGATCACGGATATAGAGCTCTACTCTGGTACAGTTATGTTTTTTTTGATAGGTGGTCGATATGAAGATACTATTCATACTTTGGAAGGGATTGTTGGAAGCAGATGTGATAGATTTTAGGGGCTATCAGTAACCCCACTTAGTCACTTGAGGTGTGACTTGTCTCCAGATGCCTGAGATGGTTGTTATGACATCTCGTACTCATACATAAGTAGGAAATTTGGGGACCAAATTTTTATTAGTGGGGAAGAATGTTAAATACTAAAATTTAAAATACTAAATTAAATGGCCAAAATTTTGGGAAAATAATCCTAGGGATTATTTTTGGGATTTTCAGAGAATTTTATAAATTTTTTCGGAATTTTTCTGGATTTAAACGGAGCTTGTAAGAGATATTTACGGGGATAAAATAAATAAGCTTTGGTAAAACCTATTTAAGGGAGTTAATAGGTGCCATTAACCTAAAGTTTAAATACCTAAACCTAAGTTTAGTTCCCGACCGCGACTCTTATTTTTCTCCTTCCTCACGGTTTCACATGCGAGCCGCTCCGTCAGTTTCTCTCTTGCGACCAGCCCTTCCCCCGTGCCGTCGCCCCGATCCTCGGCCAATTCCATCTTCTCGGCAAGCGACGACAAACATCTTCGCCAGTGGCCACGGACGAGCCGATGACGAGCGCGTGATTGGGAGTTTACGGCGGCGGTGTTTGCGCCTGGCTCAGATTTGGGGCGGCTATCTTTACCGAGCCCTCTTCTCCTTCTTCTCTGCAAGCGGAAGCGAGGAGCAGCCTCGCCGGTCTCCACAGTCGAGCCGACGGTGAGTGTGCTGCTGAAGGATTGCTGGAGCTCACGGTAGTTAGTGATTTAGGGCAGCCGAGATTTTGTTGCTCCGGTGAACAGGGGATAGGGAATCACTACCGGTGGTCATCGAAGCTAGGTGAGTTGATGTGGTTCTTCATCTCCGATTCACATTTTTCTGTGTAGCCCTAATACTGTGGTGATAGGGCAGCGACGTCTTGGCATTGGGCAGGGGTCTGTTCTGGCGTACTGAGCAATTGGGGAGGAGAGTTGTCGAGGGGAAGTCTGTTACTGGTATATATATCCTGATTCCCTTTGTTTTTCTTGCAATCCATTTTGATTTTGTGATGGAGTGAAGGGAGGGTTCTGTTGATGGAATTGTCGGTTGTGTCGGCTGTGAGTTGGGAGGCTGTGCGACTGTGAACAGGGGAGTTGTTGGCTGTGAGGTTTAAGATGGAAATGGGTAAGTTAGATTTGGTTGTTTGTGGGTGTAGAATAGATGTATAGCTAGTTCAGGGTAAGTTGATATTTAAGTGATCGGTTAGCTAAATTACATACATGATGGTTTACAGGTGATTGACATTGGTTGTTTTTACTTCGGTTGTGATTTGGATGGGATATCTCCATTGGAGATCAAGAAGTTGTGCAAGTGCGGATAAGGTTGGTAAGTTCAGATATGGGTGTTTATAAATGCATAATATGTTGTTAATTGGTTTAATGATCGATAGGGATTGATGTGAAGACTTGTTTAGGTTACGTGGATAACTAGATCAATCTAGTTGATCGGGCTATGAAGTCAATGTAGGATTCGATTTGAGCAGTCGTTGCATGGTTGTACTTAATCATAATGGTTGTTATATGCAGGTTTTGGTCACGAGGCAGGTCCACGGGCGTGAAGATTGTATTATTTCGAGCATTTTAACAGGCAGATATTTTGACTTATCTTTTAGATATAGTCATGTTAATATGCTTAGTTAGTTATAGCTTGCAATAATTTTTATGTTTAACTGTCGTGTATGTTATTGTGCCTACTTGATACATGCATTTGATCAGCTTTTAGTTATACCTTCCCTGTTTTACTTAGGTCATTGATATATACCTATTTGTTGTGCATTTTATTCAGAGACATATTTTAGTTGGTATTACATGCTTTAGTGTCATGCACCATCTTGCATGATTGCATTCTGGCTGGACGGGGTTCCTTTGTAGTTGAGTCCGCAGCCAGTTACATGTTCTGCACACACAACCACTCATGGGTTAGTGGTACATCAAGAGGGTGTGTGTAGTAGCTCTGTCAGGCTCCGCTAGTCCGCTCATGGGTAGCGATGAGGCAGCGTGGTAGCGGGCAGGGATCCTTCCTCTGGTCTACGACACCGGTAGATGAGAGCTTTGCTCCTCCACTTTGTTTGGGGCAGGAGGATAGGTGTACTTCGACAACATCCTGTCCACTCGGTCACTCTGGAGCAGTGATAACAGAGTGCATAGTTGTCATAGCCCTACCCACTTGGCTTCACCATCGCGTGTGAGGCGGCTGACTGGCGTCAGGGGTGACCATGTCATTTACATCGCATGCATATTGCATGGATGACATTTGTATTGTGTTTGCTGCATTTTGATTGCTACCTTGGATGTTGCATATGATTGTCATGTATACAGGATACATTTTTTTGTATTTGGTCTGACGACTTTATTTATGCTAGTATGACACATGCTCCTATGTCAGGATAGGAGATTTAATTAAATACAATCTTTTCGTATTTCTTTCTTGCATATCCTATATATGAGATTGTACTGACATGATTATTATTGTTAGTTATATCTTACTATGCATATCAACTATTATCCGCTGAGTTCATTGAACTTACCCCGTTGTTTTATATCTATTTCAGGATGAAGCTGTTAGGAGAGTCCAGCTGCCAAACTCCATTGTCATGATAGTTTTCTTGTTATTTGATTTATGGTTTTGGTATTGACTAGAAGATATGCTTAGGACTGGTGTTTGATTTATGTACACATGGATGTTTTGGTGATATTTGGTATATTCTTATGGACCTCTATTCGGATTTTTATTCGATTGGATTTGGTTGTGTATTTCTGCTCAGATGGCAGAAGGGGTAAGTCTAGATGTGATAGACTTTTGTTATTTACTTTGATTGTTGGCCTAAGGCCTATTTATGACCTGCATGTGTAGTTTTGTTCCGGTTGTGTTGACCGATGTATAGTGGTCGTGTGGGCCTTGTATGTAAGTTTCATATTGTCACCCATACAAGGGAGATGCTGCTAGATTTTTGTCTAGTGAGGACTCCCTCGGGGCGTGACAGGTAGTGTTGTTAAGAATTCTAGATTCAGAACATCCTGAGGTATGTCTAACTTCTTGGCAAAAGATACCGATATAAAGGAATGCGTTGCCCCAGTATCAAATAATACAGTGGCATAATGTCTAAGGATGAGTATCTAACCTGTGACCACGGTAGAGGCATTGGCTACTTCCTCCTTTGTGAGGGTGAAGACTCGGGCATTGGTAGTAATTGATGGGGCTTCCCGCCTCCCTTGATGGAGTGGGATCCCTCCAGTGTAGTTGCCATCCGATGTGCTTGCATCTGATGTAACTGGACAGATTTACCCTCATATTGCACAGGTTGCTACTACATTATATGGGTTTTGTTAGGGCAAAATTTGGCCATATGCCCTTCTAACCCGTAGATGTAGCACCCGCTCGTGCCCTGGCAACAGACTCCCAAGTGCATCTTCCCACACTGTGAAAAAGGAGGATACTTAAATTTCCTGTTGGTTGACCCTCCCTTTGGGTTGCTTCCTGAGGTCCTCTGCTCCCAATGCTTTCTTTTGTTATCTTTACCCTTCTAATTCTGTGAGTTACCCTGAGACCTTTCTCCTCCAGAACTTCCAATATTCCTTTGATCACCTATGACTTGCTTCGGCTACGTGTTGTCGGTCCTCATACTATTCAGGTAGTGCTCAATGATCAACGCACTACTAATTAATTCCTCTGAGGTATGAGGTCGATTAACTCCGCCATCCACATTCAGGGCTATCTCAGGTCATAGCATCTTGAGCATTAGCCTGACCCGTTCTCTTTCCGTACTAACTAGCTCTGGGCATAGTCCAGCAAGCCTATTGAATTTCTTTACTGCCTCTTCAACCGGTAAATCTCCTTGCCGAAATTCTGTAAATTCATCATAGTGCCTATTAGTAACTCTCATGTGAAAGAATTCCTCATAAAACTCCGTTTCGAAGTCGCCATAAGTCATCTTATTGACATTTCTCTTTGCCTTCACTCTCTCCCACCACATTCTTGCATCACCAGTAAGGCAGAATGAGGTGCACTTAATCTTTTCTAGCTTAGGCCAATCCAGTAATTCCAAAGTGCTTTCTAGAGTTTTGAACCATGCCTGAGCATCCCATGGTTCATCGGCGCCAAAAAAACTTTCTGGTTTCAATCTCTGCCATTGGATTACGTATGCCTCTGCCTTACCACTACTGTTGGGGCTACTGGTACAACTGGTGGGACCTCCGCTACATCCGGTGCCACCACGTTAGCAACTGGTGGAGCAGCAGAATTGGCTTGCTAGTTAGCCATCAGAGTGTTGATAGTATGTTGCTGGGTTGCAACTTGTTGTTAAAGTTGAGCGATTTCTTCCAACAGATTGGGTGGTGGTGCTTCTGCATTTTCCTGTGTCCTCTACCTCTTCTGACTTGGTTTTGGATCTCACTAAGGTTGAGGTCATCATCCTGTCGAGTATTTTCTAGCCATTCCTTTCTCGTTATAAATGACAAACGAAGCCAATATATATAAGACTACCCTTCTATTAACACATCACGCATATATAAGTATATCTAATTGGCATTTCTCTTTATACTAATAACAAAAGAAGAAAATATATACATTCTTTCTTACTTAGGAGGCAACCGGACTGATGCTTGATGTGAGTGTGGTGGAAGGGCGGGAATTTGGCTCTGATACCATATTGTAACACCCCCCCAAGGGATGTCACGGACATTCATTCTACTAGTTTAAATCAATGACTCTTTAATATGTTGGCAGGATATAAAACCTTCATAGAATTTAAACATTCAATAATTGAACAGACATTAAAATCCTGAAGCCAAACATCAGAACCTAAATTACTAGCTAAGTCTCCATTCCAACACCATCAATTTAATAACCCAAGATAATACCATAAAACTCAAACCACACTTTGGTTCTCTATCTTGCCTAATGTCAACCATTGTTTCTAAAACCAAGCATTAACAATGTAAAATCTAACTCGCAGACATAAAAATATAAATTCAACTCGTCTATCAAAGAAACATGAATGATAAACTAGCTCACAACTATTGATCAATATTCCCTTGCCGCCACACACACCAAACTTCCTTCCAGTCGCCTCCTTGCATCATATCTTTTCCTTCCCCTTATCTACAATAAGAGGTAAATAAAACTCATAAGAAAAAGACTTAGTAAGTATATCATAATCTCACCGAATCATCGTAAGAACCAATATAAGTGTTTCATGATAAAACATGCTTAACCTTTCTCAATACTTTGCACTTGCAATTATGATCTATATGCATATACTTGAAAACGTGTGGTATGACTTGGAAATTTAAAACACTTATATTACTTATACTTTAAAATAATAATCATCCTCCTTTGTGTCCAGCATGGTACCAAATGTACGCATCTCTAATAGGTTTCGGGGTAGCCAACCACCGAATCCTATTAAAGCTTCTCACTAGGCGATCTAGGGGACTAGGGGCATTATTGGAGCCCAGGTACATACCTCTTAAAAGTAACATAGTTTTGTAACTTAAATACTCATACTCATAATAGCTTGACATTTTCTCAAATACCTTATATGTCTTACTCAAATTGGGAACTGTCTCAAAGCCTAAATCTTGTTTCTTCTATCATATACATATCCTTTAGCAAAACAAAAAAAAAAACAAAACATATAAAAGCAACACTTACTGCAGGTGAGAGACATATACTTACAGTTTCTTATCGAACTCACTAGGCGATGTTGTGAAAACCAAGGTCCCTACGCATGTGTACACATCCTCGTGGGAAAACCCTTGTCGCCAAATCCCCTTGAACAGCCTCGAACCTACCACCCTTTAAGACCAAGGGTGGGACTCTTTTATAGTCTTACTACTCCTCTTTGTCTTCTAAACTTTAGATGTGGGACTAATACATGTTTAGGCTTGAACCACTTGTGCTTTGTATACTTATCGAAGACATGTCTTTAAAGTTTTTATATTTCACATAAGAAATGTCCAATTGGTGTGATGGTATTACACCTCCTTTATATCCTAGAGGTCTAGGTTCAAACCCCAAGCTATCACATTTTTCTATTATTATTATTATTATGATTTTTTTTCGGTCATTACACTAATAATAAAATGTCATATTTTAAACCATAAATGGACTTATTAGTTTGTATACTAGGTTCTTTGAATCATCGAATTCAAAGTTCTTTAATTGCACTACATATATTGATTTTTCAATGTTATCATTAAAGATTGTTGATGCAGAGAGCATCACTCCTTGGTTTTGATGTATGAACCATAGTTAAAGTTAGAACTTACTTGTGTTCTAATATCAGTGTTAAGTGTGCAGGCTTAACAGGAAGTCCTAGTAGGTCATGTTGATCGGATACTAGGTAAATATCTTGACATACCAGGAGGATCGGACACCAGGCATGAAGTCCAGATGGGTTGAGTGAACCGAACATTTGGCATGAAGACCAGTTGAGTCAGAAGACCAGACAATCGACAAAAAGTTTAGCTGGTTTAGATAGACCAAACAGCGGTGGAAGCCCTAGTGGGCTAGATCGGATGTCAAGAATGGTAAGTCCGGCAAGTAGCTAGCAGGTAAGCCTCGAGTGGAGAGGTGAGGTTGAGTCCTTTGTAGGGGGGAAAATCTAGGCGTCGATCCGACAGAGAGTTCGCGTGGGACTTAGAAGTCGAGATCGAGCAGTATTACTACTGTTATCATATTTGATATTATCTATTTGTACTAATCTTGTTTTGCATGGATTAGTCGACTAAAGTCCATTCGACTGGGTATGGAACAGCCGATTGGATACCTAGTTGGTAGGATTAGCTAGTGATCGATCGAAGATCTGGCAGTGCAGATGGAAAGAGTTTCAGTTGACTGGGGAGTTTCAATCGACTGAAGAGGCAAACTTTCCGATGCAGAATCGAGTGACCTGGAGTCGACTAGAAGACCAGAAGTTCCATATCGACGGACTAATGTGGAGTCGACTGGAAAAGGTTTATAAAACAAATGTTCGACTAACTCCAAAAAAGATACTGCTACCACGTTGAAGTGTTGCCTCTATTCATACTCATCTACAAGAGTTTCGGTTCCTCAAAAGACACTTTTCTGACACTCCGTGCCTACTTCAAAACCTCCATAAGAGTCAGTATAACGTAGCTCTTAATTTCTTGTAGTTATTTTCGCTTGTATGTGCTTAACTTCAAAGAGAGGGTAGAGTGTTACCCATCTTATATTTTTGTAAAAAGTGAACCCCTCCAAAATCGAGAGTTCTAGAATGGGATGACATATAGTGATTGCCCATCGATGTAACTCTTGGAAGAGCTACGGGCCTTGGAGTAACAACCCAATTAGGGTTGTGAACTAAGTAAAAGAAATTTGTCTCTATTTCATTTTATTTCCACTGCAAACTCTTTAATGTTTTCAAAATATAAAAATAAGTTTTAAAATCTAATGAAAATTGTAACCTTTGAGATTCACCCCCCGTCTCTCGGAATATTTCGATCTTACAATTGGTATCAGTCGTAACATTCATCTAGTATAACTCTAAGTTATAATGAACTATTAGTGTCATGATTATCCTTATGGAGTCTTTCATAGACAGATTAGAAAGTCTCATTTATAATTTATATCTACTTACTGAGTGAATCCCTTAGTTACAAGGAATGCCTTATACAATTTGACATTGCCCAGTGAATCCTATTTGATTTTAAATATTCATTTACATCCAACAGATTTTACTCTTTTAGACAATTGGACTAGCTCTCATACGCCATTGTTGGCCATGGATTTCATCTCAATCTTCATGGCTTTAGTCCATTTTTCAAGATTAGAATACTATTTAACTTTCTAAAAAGATGAAGAATCATCTTTTAGCCCAATATCAAACTCATATATATTCTTGGAGATAAATATAATCACAAAAAATCATGGATCTCCTTTCCCTAGTAGATCTGCTTAGTGACACTTTTGTTTAAGATGGTTGGACGTCATAGTGTACTATTCCTACTAGATGTGCAACTTTTGCACAGGTTTCAAACCCCTACTAGCTACAACTATAGTATCCTTAGTAGGATTGCCAATGTTATCCTATTTCAATGACATGTCTATGAGCTTAACACTCCCATTGTTTTAAATAAATTTAACATTTCTCATATAGAAGAAGAATCTATTAAGGGGTGGCTTAAAGTATTATATTAAATGGCAGCACACAATTCTTTAAATACAATTTCTTTCTTTAGGCTCATAAGGTCTAGCAGTTGAACAACCCCAGATGTATGGGGTTTAGATCATTGCCTTATTGAAAACCCCTATTCTAAAGGTAACTGCAATCATGAGTGCTTCATCCCATAAGGAATTTAACAAAAAAGTGTAAATCATCTTCTTCACACCATAACTTGTAGGGTTTAGATCATTGCCTTATTGAAAACTCTATTGTAAAGGTAACTGCAACCATGAGTGCTTCATCCCACAAGGAGTTTGGCAGAAAAGTGTAAATCATCTTCTTCACACTATAGCCTATAGGGTGTAAATCCTTTGCTCAGTCACACCATTCTGATAATGAATACTAACCATGACACATTAAGCCACAATCCTTCACTCATAAAAAATAATTTGTTAATCAACTTTCCTTTGACATACTCTATGCAAACATCATGGTCTGCAATGTCAAGAAAACCAAGAATTCTTCTAGGCATTATTTAGATAAGTATCTTAACCACCTAATGAATCTTGTTAGTCAAGCTTCGTACTTTCGTATACATTAATTTATTGCTCATAGATATATATAAGTGTTTTCAAGACTTTATAGTTTATCAATTAAGGAACTATTGTTTAACAACATTGAATTCAAAAAATACTGAAAATTTCATTTCTAAATGAACAAGGACAACTTTATTTGTTTAAACAAGAAATAGAAATAAATCTCCATCTCAAAGATGGTATATTATTTTTCCAAATTCAAGTTGGCATTGTTCCTTAAACTAAACATGAAAATAAAAACACTTAATGCTACTACTCCAGCTTGCTTCTCGCCTTCAGTAATGATGTATCTTTCACCATCAAGCGATAGTTGGTTGTAGAGAAGGCAATCATGCATAGAGATATTAGTGTGAGTAGGTGTACTAGCATCTATCCACCAAGTGTTTAATTTGTATGTACAGAAGCTAAAATTGACTTCAAATTTAACAAATTACCTTTCTTAATATGCCAATTGATGTACTTAGGACATTCTTTGTTGGCATGGCCATTCTTCTTGGCGAAGTCACAAGTAGTCACCTTATGTTGTTCCTATTGCTCATTTTGGTTAGATGTCTCTATGTTTGCAGTTTGCTGTGTTTTCTCCTTGGCATTGTTACTCTTCCTTTTACTGTTGATACCCTAAAAACTAGATGTCATATTGGCACTCTCCGATGTCTCCCGCTTCAGTTTCTCCTCTTCTTGCACGCATTGAGCTATAAGCGTATTTAATGTTCACAGCTTCTTCTGTGTGTTGCAACTTATCTTGAAGGGTGTAAACTATGCAGACAAAGACAACAAGACAAAATTCACCAACATGCTTTCAAACACTTCTAGCCTCAGTGCTTTAAGTCTTGTGGAAATGTTTGGCATCTCTATGATGTACTATCTAACAGTTCGCTTTCCTTTATATCTCATAGTAACAAACTTTGACAAGAGTGTGCTTGTTTCGACATTTTCACTTGACATGAATCGATCTGCTAATTGGCTCAGGAAAACTTTGGCATCCTCTTGCTCATTTATAGAGCCTCTAATAGTTTTTGGGATTGATAGCTTTATAATGCTTAGAGTCATATGATTATAGTGCTTCCACCATTCAAACTAAGCACCAGTAAATAATTCGACTAGTGAAATCAGTTGATTGCTCTAAACGACTCGCACCCCTTCTGTGCTTAACCTCGACTCCGTCAGTTGACTAGTGCCTTACGGTAGTCAATTGATTCCCCAGTCGAGTACCTCAGTCAACTAAAATACCTTTTATGCCGAAGTTTAAGCTCATCAATCAAGTAGTCGACTTAGAAATGTTTTGATTGACTTTTTAGGTGCAATAGTCGACTATTGCAAAACATTATTTGACTGATAGATGCAGCAATCGACTAATGCAAAGCATCAGTTGATTGATACGTGACTCAAGGCGATTTTACCGGGTCAAACATGAGGGTTTCACTATGAACGATAGTGGTTATGTCGTCGTTCTTCGTGCTCTTCATGGAAAAACTCAAAACCTTAGATCTAGCACTTAGAATTAGATGTTCTTATGTTTTCGTCAAATAATCATCATTTTGCAACAAAACTAAATCTCGCACTAAATTGATGAAAAACAACAACAAGTATATACAATATGCAATAAAAGAACCACACTCTGATACCAATTGATGGAAATCATGAATCTAAGCATGTATACAATAAACCAAATAGATACAACATGATTCACGATAAGGATATAGTCTTATTGAAATTTACAACAATAATAAAAGAATAAAAGAAATGATGATATAAACATAAACAAAACCTGAGTGCAGCGGAGTGGCTATCGATCGTCTTTTGTAAGATCCGATCAGAAGTTCTTGTGAAGAAGCAAAAGGACAAGTCTTCTGTAGGATTCTGGGATGACAACATCAAAAACCCTCCTTATTGATAGGATACAAGGAGACTATCAAGATTACCAGTCCTTATGGGGACCATGTCCTATATATAGATATTGAGTCGAGTCCGTTATAGACCCATCATCAATAACGGATTCGTACTCTAACAAGTTCTACACGTTAAACCTCCATATCTTATAACGACAACCTATGAACCAATCAGTAGATCACTTAATCGGATTCGAACCAATACGACACAATTGGATGATTACGATAATCACATGTAAGCCCACCACCAACACCTCATAGATCAGAATGTATCATCATGATAGAAACTGAACTTTTATTATTGGCTAGAGGATATAATTTTATAGTATACTTTAAAAGTTTACAAGCATCACAAACTAAGGTTTCCAAATTATATTGCTTAAATAAATGGGGATAAAATTTTTCCAATACAAGAAAAGAAGGATGTGCTAGTGCTAGGATCATCATAAGAACAAATCTATGTTTTGAGATATGACAAAAGATTTAAAGTTAGGATGTCTTATATTGTAATATTCTACAAGGTGTCTAGTAGGTTAATTAGGTGGCCAAGAAAGACTTAGTGAGACCAAACAAGCAAAGTCCATAAGTGTTTAACAAATAAGGATTCTGGCATGTTGGTTGGGTGACTAAGGAGGATCTGATCGAACCAGACAACAAAGTTTATATAGATCTAGAAGATTTACATTTGGATAAGATAAGTCTTGGAGATATCAGACAAGGTAAGCTCAGAAGAGAGACCTTTTGTACTAGAAGGTAGTAAGTGAGTGTTGCTCACTATGGGACAAGGGTAGACTTTTGAGCAAGGCGCAACCTTAACAATGTAACATTTGAATGAAGTTTATCATAGAGATTTTGAATCAACCATCCATCAGATTTGGCCATATCTGTCACACCCCGAGAGTATGCCGTGTCGAAAAGCAAACGGACAACATCTCCCCTGTACGTGGCAACATTTCGGGTTAATACAAGGCCCGTAGGCCACAACAACAACAATATATATATATGAAAACAAACAACAGCGGAAAATAACCACAACAACATAACAAATTAAACTACAACAAATACTCACAATGCATACCGGTATGACTGACCACATCACACATAACGGAACACCAACAAAAGCCCAAATCCACGTGTGTACATCACATGACAGGTTCACATCACCTTACACCACGAAAAACTTTAAATACATAACACAACAATACGGAAAGCCCAAAACAATCACGGGAGCCTCGGAGGTGAGATGAGATGTCAGCCAGCGGTGCTCCAAGCCGTCACGAAGACTTCTACCTGTTACCTGGGCGACAGAAAAACCCAGGGTCCGTGGTGGTGAGTATAACTCAGCAGGTAATAGTGAAAATATGTATATATCAAATATCACATGTAATTCAATAGCATAACCTAAAGGTACCACAGGTATAACAACATAGTATATAAATACATGCATATACCATCTAACCAAATAAACAATGTATAACGCAAACATACCTAAACGTCTGCTACGCTACTCTGATCCAACCTGAGAATATATCCAACATATATAACAGGAAGAGTAATACTAACTCACAATATACTCATGATACAGGTCAAGGTATCTAATGGTCTGTCCAACAAATATACAAGTATCCAACACAACCGTATAACAGATGCAAGAAGCATGCATGAATATGATGTACAACCAAATGCAGCAAAATAGTAGAATCAAATGCAACATCACAATAAGCATATATATATAAACTACATCTATATATATATTAATCACAACCATCCAACCATCCATATATATATATATATATATATATATATATATATATATATATATATATATATATGGTAATATGCAAAGCGCCATAAGATATGACAATGCAGCATGCATGGTCATGCCTGCGCACCCCTACTCGCTACCACGACCCCAGTGTGGCCTAGGTGGCACGACATGATAACTGTCCCAACTCAACACCAACCACCGCTCTAGAATGGCCGAGTGGGCAGTATGATCAAGTAGCATATGAGCGTAAAGAGATTGCTACACAATGGGGGTCCCTACTGCTGGCTACTCCAACTGACACTACCAATGAGTGGTCGAGTGTCACGTACCCATGACAACTGCACGTAACTCCAACTACCACCGTCTATAGTGGTAGAGTGCGGCACAACAAATGTTCTGCCCTCACACCAGTTACTCCTAAGAGATTAACCTAGGAGGCAGGATGACTGACGACTCTCTCAACCCCAAGGGAGACTGTGTCGTCAGAATGCATACAAATGACATGAATGTACTGTTACACGTACAGACATCTACCACAGACTCTCTGTTCAACAGAGAGTCGTACCCATCTGATTAATACACTCTCTATCCTGTAGAGAGTCATACTCAACTGATCGACGGACTCTCTATCTTGTAGAGAGTCGTACTCAACTGATCGATGCACTCTCTATCCTGTAGAGAGTCGTACTCGACTAATCATATCAAGCTAGGACCATCGGTCCGTAGCGACACACTAATCACCCTTCACTTAACCATTACACAATACATGGTTGGTAATAAGTATGCAACATACGGGTATTGGAATAAATCCTATATTTAAGGCATTACCTACCCACTGCCAATTTATAAATTTGGGTCATCACCCATACTCTAACATCTACACCCTACTAAACATCTAGGCCTATTTACATCACATCTATAACCCTAAATCATAATAAAGGAAATGTGATATCAACCTTTGAGTAAATATAGCCAACGACAAGTATCAAACATAAGATAAATAAGAGCAGGGTCAAGATAATATGAACATCTAACATGCTCATATCTACGACTAAATCTGAATGCAATTACATCTACCTGACCAGGGTAGGAAATTACCCACCTGCTAAATAGCTCATGCTAGCTATCCACGTGTATAAGCATCTATCACTAATCGAGGTCCTGCAAAAGAAAACATAGAACATAACTAAGTCTATCTCATGAAGATTTAACCCTTTTTACACTTAATTTACATCTCTATTCGTAGCCCAAACAAAACTACTACTTCATAGCCGGCCAAACACCTATACAAAACTTCACAACCAACTCCACAGATCACGCACAACACTGCACAGCCTACACAGCCCATGAACAACTTTCACAACCTGTTCTATTCACCGAAACAGGCCCCACGCGTCTTCTCCTCTCACTCACAGCTATTACAACAACATAACAACCCATTTACAACTCAATTCCAGCCTTACAACTCCTCACACAGCCGCCAACAATCAAGCACCCCCAACTCACTCAGACCTTTAACGGCAAGACACCTCACTGCCCAACCCCCCCCCCCCCCCCCCTTTGATGAGCCAAGCTATTCACCGGGACAACTCTACCACCGGCAATTGCTGCTACTCTTCCACTTGGGACACAACACAACACCAATCGGCTACACTCCGTCCAGCCTACTCCACCGATCAACTGCAATCGTTGCCCTCAACTCACAATTCGACAACCTTTTAACATCATCGATCCATAGATCACTCTGGACAGAAAAGAAAAATCAAAAATGAGAGTTATACCATAATTTGGTGTCTTCACCGACTGCACTCCCCCAATATGTTTTGTTCGCAGGAAAGATTCCTTACTACCCTAGCTTCGGCAGAGATTGCGAAGCAGCTTCCAAACACCTACTGCAACCCGATGGAAACAACGAGATCTAAATCAAGAACTCTCCTATGCTTGATTTGATGGGGGAACAACAATCGAAACTCAAATAGCAAAAGAGAACTGTGTAACCTACGACAGCAGCTTTGGATCATGGTGATAATGCTATCGATCGGCTCACACGACTAGATCGACAAATGCCCGGAGAAAAGGAGTCGAACTGACCTCCATTCGGATCTTCCACCGAGAACAGCGTCGGCTTTCCTTCCCTCTTGCCGGCCAAGCACCAGCCACAGGGCAGAGAGGTAGATGGCAGACTCAGAAGAAGGCGCTCGGCAACTGTGCACTTCGGAGAAGAAGAGAAAGCGAGCACTGGGAAGGAATCGACATCGCGATGAGGAAGAATTGTCGCATGCGGGGAGGAGAAAAAGAAGATAAGGAAGAGAATGGGTCGCAGTGAAGAAAAGGAGAAGTTGCGGGAAGAAGAAAGAAAATGCTCAGCATAATGAGCGACGACGAGAAACGCAACAACATGCATTAAATGGAGCGGGTCGGGTTTGCGAGAGTGGGTCGGTCTGATTTTAATGGGTTGAGCTTAAAACCCTTTTAAGACTATTAAATCTTTCTCCGCAATTTGCCTTATAAATTTCCATTTAAGTCCAGCAAAATTCCTAAAAATTCTTGGAAAATTCTATAGGGTATTTTCCTAATTAACAAACATTTATTGTGTGGTATTTTACAATATCATCATCTAGTCACCGGGAAGGAGTCCAAGCACCCGAATTATGGATAAAGTGCAAATTATTCAGATCGATTTGACGTTAAGTTAGGGGTGCCCGAAAGGCGCTTTCAGCACTTGAAAATGTTTTATAAAAGGGGTTCGATAGCAGCATTTCAAAAATAAGAAAAACCTCTCTAGTCTTCATTTGTGCTATTGTGATATTTCTACTCGCCTACAAGTCTTAGATAAGGCAATCTTTAGTCTTCTTTTCAATATCATTTATTCTTATTGCCTTGTATGTGTTTTATTAAGCTCAAAATTCAAATTTGTATAAAATTTTTGTAAGAGGTTTTTCACTTCCCAAATCTCTAGAAAGGAGAAAATCTAGTGGTTACCTCTTCGATTGATCTATATGACAGATCATAGGTCATGAAATAGGAGCTTTAAAGGGTAGTCGAACCACACACTAAACAACTTATCTTGTTTATTGTGCCTTCCACTATTTTGTTTATTCCACTGTGTTCACTGTGATTTTAAATTTAAATTATTAGATCATATTTAAATAATGTTATTCATCCCCTCTGGTATTATTTCAATCCTATTAATTGGTATTATAGCAAGGTGAGTTGGTAGACCTTAACCTAAAAATAACACATTTTTTTTATTTATTACTTGTGCTACTTATCCAAATACTTGAAAAGATATATTTTCGGTCTTGGAGATATACTTTTACGGTTTTGTAGGAAGGATATATTACATTTTGTCCTTTTTTTTATGGCAATAAGTTTGCCTATTAGAAAGGAAGGATGAAATACTATATGGTGAATGAGATCACAAATTGGATAGTAATTAAGATTAGATTCAACTTACCAAGAGATAAAAATAGTTAACCTTTCAGTTTAAAAAAATGGACAAGTGACGTTAAGAAAAGAGCCTAAGCTAATGCAAGAGCTATAATAATATTACAATATGGGATAACTCAAGAGCAATTAAACAAGCCGAAACCATATCAGAGTGCTAAGGAGCTATGGAAAAATTTGACTGAGCTACGCGAAGGAATTGATTCTAGAACAACAAAAAGAGGCATACTCTAGAATCAACTTCAAAACATTCAAATAAAAAAAGGTGAGTCAGTAAACCAACTACATGGAAGATTCAAGGAGATTCTAAATGACCTTCACTCACTTGGAGAGCAAATAAAAAATCAAAATCAAGTCACATATTCTCAAGGACCACTTTATATGCATCTATATTTGATGTATATAAAGTATTCAGGGATTTGCCTAGTGTTAAATTAGATGAAAGCTTTTGTGGATTTGAACTTTATGAATAAACTAATCTGGATCATTAAGAGAAAGGTATAGCTTTTGTTTAAAGGAATTCATAGTCAATTAAGGCCAAATCAAAGCCAAAGAACATGTCCAAGGTCGAATACAAGTCCAAGTCTAAATTCAATTTAGAATATGATCATGAAGACCTCTCATCAGAAATTGCAAATGTAGTGAAGAAGATGATCAGAAAGTAAATATTCACAAAAGAGAAATCAAGAAGGAACTTCAAAGGAAAGATTAAGTTGATAAAGAAAACATGAGGTGATTTCAATGCAACAAAAGGAGCATTTTAAATCAATATCCACAATTTAAAGAATCAAAGAATTAATCAGTAACTCAGATAAGTTAACTGATGAGGTAAAAGGCCCCTTTATAGAAAAATCATGTGTGCAAATCATATAGGATTTTAGTGGTTATTTTGGCACACATCTTATTGCATTTGTTAGTTATTTCATGCATATTTATCTTACTTTGTATTTATTTGCTACTTTCTAGTTCATAGGTATGCTCTTGTTACTTTTCATGTGTAGGATGGATTTTTGGAGCATAGAGACGACCCGAACGAAGCTTGAAGAGAGGGGAGCATGCTCTGGTCGTGTTCCCTAGACACGAGTGCACTTCAGGATGAGAGATAGTGTTCATATGGCTCTCCAGAAGGACACACAGTCAGCTGTGTGAATTTCACATAGTCGTGCCTTTTTCCAGAATAGATTCCAAGTGTGATCCACAACGCGACACATGACCTAGCCATGTAAATTTCACACGGTCGTGTCGCGCTGTCGTAAAACTTAGAAAATAGATGTCGTGGGAAAATATGGAAAGTCATGTATATAGGAAGACACGCCTAACAACCAAGGAGGAGGAGATGGCGGTTGGACGATGGTGGGTGCCCTAAAAAGCACCAAAGGCTCGCAATCAGGAAGAAAGGAAGGCAATTCAAGGTCGGCAATGAAGCCTCATCCACCGGAAGGCTACCAGGACAAATCCTCCGACCAAAACAAGGCGTATTTCTTTTGTCTTAATATTTCTTTGGTTGTAAACTATCATCGAACAATGTCTTGTGTTGTCTCTTCGTTTTCTATGGAGTAGAACTATTGATTCTAGGACTAGGGAGTAGCCATGTTAATGTTGGACATGTCTATGCATTTATAATCTAATTTACTCTATATATATTTATGGTTTGTGTCTTTTAGTTCTGTGATAATTGTGGCTTGCTTCTATTTCTACTATGCTTAGTCTATATAGGTGCTTAGAGTATCTATATCGAAACCTCGAAGAATCAAGAAGGAACCTAATGGTCGTCCTCCCTCCTATAACCGTAGATATTAGGACGTGAAAGAGTAGGGCATGAAACATGTTCCACCTGTTCATGGGGATAACATAGGACATCTTAGAACTCCATAAACCTAGTCTATCTAGAGGTCATGAAGTAGGAAAATCAACTCAGAGATTGTGGGACCCATCACAGGGGCATCCCAGTGACAACAATTTCCTGAGCTCTGTGGATCCGAAAGTGATGCTCTAGAAGATTAGGTAATTCCCGTGTAGAATAAAAAATTCACTGGGGTTAAACTTGATGGTCCTCCCATAATACCAAGATTAGAGAACTTAGGAGTATAGATTTACAACATGTCCGACATTGCATAGGTGAAACTGAAATCCTGAAATCCCTTCTTTAGCCTTGAACACACCCTTTTTCCTTTCTCCGAGTGACACCGATACTAGAGTCCAGACTGTGTATGATAACTTGCAACCACCAAGTACCATTCCGAACGATCAAAGTTCACCGGACAAATCGATACTCGAATCTCAGTCCCTATGAGATCGATAATTTTATTACTTGACGATAACCGTACACTTGCGGGCGTTGAAGCGTGACTTGGTCTCCGACTTCGCAATTAAAGGCTTTGGTCAGCGCTCATCAAAAAATTATATGGTACTATTATTTATTTGACTAAGACATTAGCTAGATCCAAGTCTAAAGTTAAGTCACTTCTTAAGGAGGTCAAAGATCTTAAGGAGAAAACTTATGTTAACTTACCAACTTAGAAAGTTCAAGATAGAACTTCAACTCAAGTAGCATAGTTTGAGGAAGAAAATTTTATCATGAAAATTCAAGTTGAAGAGTCAAATACTATGTTAGACAAGTTTTCGTTGGGATCAAAATATTTATATATGATTCTTGGATCCTAGGAGTTGTGTATAATAAAATTGAACTTAAATTCAACTCAAATTAGAATCTACATGTTCTTATTTATTTTTGTTGAATAGAAATAACCATGTTAGAACTAGGAAATCTTGGGTTCCCAAGTTTTATTTGATAAATATATTTGGAATTAATTCTTTTTTATACCAAAGTCATGTATTCACTTTATAGATTTGATTAGAACTCATATCAACTCTAGAAATTGATTTACAAGTAGTAAAAATTTAGGGGAGCTAAACTTGTTTAATTCTTAACTTAAACTAGGATTTTTTTTCATTTTTTTTAAAAATCTATGTATATTCAAAATACTTATTTTATTCCATGAATTTTGTCACGCCCCGAAGGAGACCCCACTAGACGAAAATCCGGCAGCATCTCCCCTGTACAGGTGACAATGCCAATTTACAATACAAGGCCTACACGACCGCTATACAACGGTCAACACGACCGGAATCCAAACACTCACATAGTTATATAATTTGGCCTCAGGCCATCAACCAAAATAAATGATAAACAGTGTAAAATAAATAGACTTACCCCTTCTGCCATCTGGGCAGGAATACTCAACAAAAATCCAATCCAAACCAAAATCCGAATAAGGTCCATCAGGACACCAAAAATCCACGAATACAAATATCAATCTCCAAACCTATACATGTCCACTAACCAAATATCCAAACCATAAAACAAATATCCAAATAAAACATTTACGATGAGTGAGGTCCGACAGCTGCACTCTCCTGATAGCTTCATCCAGAAATAGATATAAATCAACGGGGTAAGTTCAAAGAACTCAGCGGGTATAGTAGATATGCAAAGTAAGGTGTAGCTAACAATAAAAATCATGCCAGTACAGTCTCATATATAGGGTAAGCAAGAAATAAATGCAAAAGGACTGTATCACCTGAATCTCCTACCATGATATAGGAGCATGTGCCCTACTATAAGAGTCATCACCATATACAAACATGTATCCTGTATGCATGGCAATCATATGCAACATCCAAGGCATCAATACAATAATGCAACAAACATAATACAAATGCAATCCGTGCAAAGTGCATGTTGTGCAAATGACATGGTCACCCCTGACGCCAGTCAGCCGCCTCACACGCGATGGTGAAGCCGAGTGGGTAGGGATATGACAACTGTGCACTTTGCCATCGCTGCTCCTGAGTGACCTAGTGGACAGGATGTTGTCGGAGTACACCTATCCTCCTGCCCCAAACAGAGTGGGGGAGCTAAGCTCTCATCTCCCGGTGTCATAGACCAGGAGAGGGATCCCTGCCCGCTACCACACTGCCTCATTGCTACCCGTGAGCGGACCAGCGGAGCCTGATAGAGCAACTGCACACACCCTCCTGATGTACCACTAACCCATGAGTGGCAGTGTGTGCAGGCCATGTAACTAGCTGCGGGCTCAACAATAATGGAACCCCTTCCAGCCAGCATGCAATCATGCAAAAATGCTGCATGATACTAAAGCATATAAATCCTACTCAAAATACCTATCCAAATAATATGTACAATCAGTATGTACATATCCCTAATCCAAGTACTATGATCCAAATCAAACAGGGAAATATAATCATATCCTATCACATGCATGTATCAAGTAGGCATCAAAAGCATACCAGGCATATAAACATGAAAAATTATTGTAAGCTATCCTAACTAGCATATCAACAAATGACTATCTAAAAGATAAGTCAAAATACCCGCCTGAATATATATCCGTAAAAAGAACCAAATCGTCACGACTGGGGACCTGCCTCGTGACCGAAACCTGCATATAGCATATCCTTTGTTAAGCACAAAAATGCAATTCACCGACGAATCGAATACTTAATCGATTTCTTACATAAACCAACTAACCCAAATTATTTCCAATTCTCCTAAATTTTCCAACCGTCTTATTAATCCTTTTCCTACCACAATTATCCATACAATTAATTTAACCCACTAAATCAATTGATAAAAATTTTGATTAATTAATGATAAGCTAATTAATCAATTAAACCTGGAATAACCTGTATTTTTTAACAACCTGAGCCAAATAAATAAAACTTAATGGCTTTTAATTTATCCCATAATTATACCAATCAATTTACCCAAATTAATTCCTAATCAATTAACCTAATTCATCACCTACAAAATCCTCAAGATCAAACAACATCACCCAAATCCCATATCCTCCGAATACCATACCGATCAACCGAATAACACCAAAATCAGCCCAAATCGACCATCAATTCGGCTCATAGCCGTGCACTGCCCACTTACAGCCGACCTTGCACGACCACCTGCAACCCTAACCGCACGACACCCCCAAATAAAACTCTCACAGCCCCTCTCAGTCGACACTCCCTTGCTGCCCTAATCACTGCCCCTAAATAAACCAATCAAACTCACCCGCCCTAAGAATTCCATCGGCAGCCAATATCCCCCATCAGAAACTCCACATCGGTGCTCAACCGTTCAAAAACCTCACAACCTCCTATACATCACTGAACAGTAAATAAACTAGCTGAAAAAACTAAGTACTTACCGAATACTCCACTCTCACCAGCGACACAGAGGGCTCGCAGCGACGGGGAGGTTGGCCACAGACTCGATCGGCCGGCGTCACTCGCAGAGGAGTCGATGTGTGCGGCTGTGGACGGCGAGCGCGCGAGGGAAGAGGGGCATCGGACGGTGAAGGGAAGCACAACGCGGCGTCAACGATTGTGTTTGTCGGTGCTTGAAGAGAGACGGTCGGTCTCGGCGTCGGGCAGCAGAGGGGAAAAGAAAAAGCTCGGTCGTCGGAGAAGAGGGATGGCGTCGGGCGCGGCGGCGTCGGTTGTCAGGAGAAACGGATGGTGTCGGGCTGCCGCGAGGAAGAAACCGAAAGAGAAGAAGGGGTCGCGACGCGTGAAGGAATTGTCGAAAGGGAAAAATGGAGAAAATAGAAATTAGGTTTTCCATCGCGTATTTATCCCCTTTAAATAGACCCCTCTAAAGTCCATTTACTTTATCCCCGTAAAAATCTCGTACGGACTCCGTTTAAATCCAGAAAAATTCTGAAAAAATTCCTAAAATTCCCTAAAAATCCCAAAAAATTTACAGGATTATTTCCTAAATTCTTTGGCAATTAATTTTACATTTTTAAATTTTCCAGTATTTAACATTCTCCCCCACTAATAAAAATTTGGTCCCTAAATTTCCTACTCAGATGCACAACGAGTAAGAAATACTACAAGTACTGAAAATATACCTCACGTATCTTAAGTAAACAAGTGGGGGTATTGAGCTCTGATCTTTTCCTCGAGCTCCCAAGTAGCTTCCTCGTCGGTGTGGTTACTCCACCCGACCTTGACAAGTCGCACAACCTTATTCCGTAACTGTCGTTCCTTGAAATTCAAAATCCGTACCGGAACCTCTGCGTAAGTAGCATCAGGTTGAATGGAACCTGACACATCTGACAGAATTTGTGTTGAGTCTGGCACATACTTCCTCAGCATAGACACATGGAACACATCGTGTATACTCGTCAAAGATGGTGGTAGTGCTAGACGATAAGCAACTGCTCCGATCCTCTCCAAAATCTCAAACGGACCTATGTATCTAGGAGCTAGCTTACCACGGAGGCCAAATCTCTTCACCCCTTTCATGGGTGAGACTCGCAAGAATACATGATCACCAACAGAGAACTCCAGAGGTCTCCGTCTACGATCTGCATAACTCTTCTGGCGATCCTGCGCCTCTGTCATCCTACGTCTGATAGTACGGACCAACTCTACCTCATGTTGAGTTCTCTGGGGTCCTAGCAACTGGGCCTCCCTAACCTCCTCTCAGAGGGTGGGTGTACGACACTGTCTACCATACAATGCCTCATACGGGGCCATTTGGATAGTCGAATGATAACTGTTATTGTAGGCGAATTCCACTAACGACAAATGATCCTCCCAGTTGCCTCCGAAATCTATAACATAGGACCTCAACAAATCCTCTAATGTCTGAATGGTCCGCTCAGACTGTCCATCGGTCTGCGGATGGAATGCAGTACTAAATCGAAGCTGTGTGCCTAAAGCCTGCTGCAGACTCTGCCAGAACTTAGACGTGAACCGGGGATCTCTATCTGATATAATGCTCAAAGAAACACCATGCAATCTGATGATCTCCCGACAATATAGCTCTGCCAAACGATCCAGAGAGTCCGTCTTCCGAATCGATAAGAAGTGCGCGGATTTAGTTAGTTGGTCTACGACTACCCAAATCGCGTCATGGCCTTGACGTGTCCTAGGCAAACCCATCACAAAATCTATAGTAATATGATCCCACTTCCACTCGGAAATAGGAATCCTCTGAAGTAATCCAGGTGGTCTCTAGTGCTCAGCCTTTACCTGCTGACAAATCAGACATCTAGCTACAAAATCCGCGATGTCCTTCTTCATACCGTTCCACCAATACAACTGTTTTAAATCTCGATGCATGCGATTTCCGCCTGGGTGGATCGCAAATCGAGAGCGATGAGCCTCCTATAGTAACTCCTCCATAACTGAGTGAGTCTGAGGTACACATAATCTACCTCGGAAATATATAATACCCTCATCATCTCGGGTGAACTCAGTCTGTTGTCCAGAAGTTATCTGACTACCAATGAACTGCAAATGTTGATCACTGGCCTGAGCCTCCCGGACTCTCGTCCGGATAGATGACTGAGCAACCATGGTAACCAGAACGCCCTGCTCTGTTGGTCCCTGCTCCTCAAGGCTCAACTCTGAGAAACCCTGAATCAAATCCGTGACCAAAACTCAGAAGGAAGCTAAAGTCCCTCGGGACTTACGGCTAAGTGCATCGGCAACCACATTGGCTTTCCCTGGGTGGTAGCTGATGGTACAGTCATAATCCTTCAGGAACTCCATCCATCTCCTCTGTCAGAGATTGAGTTCCTTCTGCGTAAACAGACTCTTATGATCAGTGAGAATCTCAAACATAATACCATATAAATGATGCCTCCAAATCTTCAAGGCATAGATAATAGCGGCTAACTCTAAATCATGAACTGGGTAGTTTTTCTCATGATCCTTCAACTGACGAGAGGCATAAGAGACTACCCTGCCGTGCTGCATCAATACTGTGCCTAAACCCTGTAGAGACGCATATGTATATAGAACGAAACCATCGCCCCCTGATGGCAATACCAGAATCGGTGCTGACACTAATCTCCTCTTCAACTCCTGAAAACTAGTCTCGCACGCCTCTGTCCACGTGAACTTCACGCCCTTCCTGGTAAGGCGTGTCAATGGCATAGCAATGCTCGAGAAACCCTCAACGAACCGTCTGTAATAACCGGCCAAGCCTAGGAAACTGCGAACCTCCTGAACTGATTTCGGCTGCTCCCAACTGGTATGACCTCGATCTTCGGGTCAATCAAATACCTCTACTCGAAACCACGTGTCCCAGAAAACTGACTGAGTGTAACCAAAACGCACATTTATTGAACTTCGCATATAGCCGCTTCTGTCGGAGCCTATCTAGAACAAGACGAAGATGCTGCACGTGTTCCTCCTCGGAATGAGAATAGACCAGAATGTCATCGATGAAAACAATGACGAACCGATCTAGGAAATCCATAAATTCACGGTTCATCAAATCCATAAATACCGCTGGAGCATTGGTAAGCCCAAATGGCATTACCAAAAACTCATAGTGTCCATATCTGGTACGGAACGCTGTCTTCTGAATGTCAGAATCTCTAACCCTTAATTGATGATATCCGGACCGCAGATCAATCTTAGAATAGATTGATGTACCTCTGAGCTGATCAAACAAGTCCTCAATACGTGGCAGGGGATATTTATTCTTGATAGTGACGGCGTTCAATTACCTGTAGTCGATGCACAATCTCATCGAACCATCTTTCTTCTTCACGAAGAGAACCGGAGAACCCCAGGGTGATACACTAGGGCGAATAAAACCTCTGTCCAAAAGTTCCTGGAGCTGAACCTTTAACTCGTCCAACTCTCTCGGGGCCATACGATAAGGAGCTTTCGATGCCGGCGCTGTCCCAGGTATTAACTCAATCATGAACTCCACTTGCCTTCTGGGAGGCAGACCCGGTAACTCCTCTGGAAAGACATCTGAATACTCTCGGACAATAGGGATGTCCGCGATCTGAGAGTCACCACTGTCTTCTACATTGATCATAGATAATAGAAAACCTTGGCAACCGTGCAATAAAAGCTTCTGAGCCTGAATCACAGAAATGGTCGCTATACCGTCATCCCGGATGCCAGTGAAATCCCACGAGGGTTGGTTCGGAGGTCGGAATGTGACCACCCTCGTCTGACAATCAATTGTGGCATGATATACGGACAGCCAATCCATGCCAAGGATAATGTCAAACTCGACCATGTCCAGTACCAATAAATCTACAGTAAGGATGATGTTACCGAAATCTAAGGGACAACCTCGGACCTCCTGGGTAACGTCCAATGTATCGCCAGATGGTAGGGAGACGACTAATCTCTGTGATCTACTAGTAGGTAGTCTACCGATCTCTCTCATAAAAGTATGAGAAATAAACGAATGCGAACTACCAGTATCAACTAGCATAATAGCTGAAAATGCATAAAGTGAAACCGTACCGCGAAATACGGATTCGTTGGCTCGTTGTGCATCCTCTCTGGTAATCGCATGAATCCGCCCAGTCTCCGGTGGCGGTGGAGGTGGTATCACTGCCAAAGGTGGTTATGCCTGAGCCTAAGACTGATATGATGACTAGTACGTAGGATGATATGCAGGCTGCAGCTGGTACTATATCTCAGTGGTGGACTGAACGATGGCGGCTGCGGTGATCTTTGTATCGATGGCAGCTGCTACCAGATAGTATTGTACCGATGGGCAGGCTGCGCATCGATCTTACCTTGTCTGGCCCGAACCACCTGTGACACCGTCACGAGCAGCTGTATACTCTGTCCATGTATGCCAAGACTCCTGCGAGCATGTCCTCTGAGGCGTTAGAAGGTAAAGGTACATCTGGCCCCCTCTCTGAGTCGGCCCGGCCTTGCGGTCCTCCCACGAATAAAACCCGGAAGCCACATGTTGACCTTCAGCCAATGAACAATCTCGGCTCGAGATGTCGAGCAGTTTAATAATAATGGTATTGTCCCAAAGTCGCATTTGAGCGATATATGCTCTCGATCCTAGCAGTGCCGATGGGTGTCACTGGTAGGCGGCCTCGGCTCTGTGAGAAGCGGGAGGGCCCGGTGAAGATAAATCGTCTGATTTACGAGGCGCCGGCTGGATGCCCCGAATGACTTTACGACGGGCATTGCGGCCACTTTCTTCTGTTGTCCGGTGAGTCTGTGCTGTTGCGTTGACGACACGTGGTTCTTCGGTCTGTTCCTCTTCACAGTCGGTATTGACCCTCTGTTGAGCCGACTCGATCAACAAAGCTCATCCAATGCCTCTCGATGGGAAGAACTGCAAATCACGCCATCTTGACTGTAGATGCCCATCTAGTCCCTAAACAAAGCTGCATCATCGTGACCTATCCTCGTGATTAATTACGGACAAAACGGCTAGCAGATTAAATTACGTATTATACTCCATCATGGGCGATTATTACATCGTAGACTCGAGAAAATCGGCGTCGCATCATCTGATATGCCCGTGGGAAATACTGACTCTCAAAAGCCTCTCTAAATCTTGCCCAGGTAACCTGATGCTCGCCGATAATCGAGCGTTGCATATCCCACCAAATCTCGGCCTCGCCTCGTAAATGGAAGGCCGCCAACTCTGCCTTCTCCCACTCAGAGCAGACCATATAGTAAAAGGTACGCTCCATCGTTTCGATCCAAGACTGAGATACACTCGGATCAGTCTCTCCGCTGAATAAAGTGAACTGGCTTTTCATCAACTTCGCTAATCCTGGAATCCGAGCTCGTGCCGCAGCTACATCAGTAGGATAAGTAGGGGTCGATCTTGAGTGGTCGGCCAGGCTCCAGCGATGGGCTGTCAGTGCATGTGAGTCCTCTTGGCGGGGGTGTCTGATGTGTAGCAGCAAGGTCTCCCGCTGGTACATCGGATACCCCAGCAGTGGGTATCTCGGGAGGAGGATCCACCAAGGATTGAGGATCCATAACTCCCGCAGCACCCTGTGGAATCTGACCTTGATCAACATGCTCACCCTCAGTAGATCTCTCTGGCAAGTCTATCGCCAAAGATCTCTGGGTCCTCTGGCGTGGCCGTCCCACACCACGTCTCGGCGCAGAAGCACGCCCACCTCGTCTCATATCTGTTAAATGGATACAGATATTACCACAAATAAAAACATATCAAATTAATCATCATACCTATTTCACCGTTAGGAGAGGTCCCGTAGCCGCCAAAACCCCATATTAACCTCGTCAAAAATCCTCGAATTTCCGAAACATAAAAATCGCCAAAAATCCATACCAATCCAAAATTTTCCAAATTGCCTCGCAAAACCTGCCAATACATGGCGAACTCTGAAAAATCCAAAAACCCCTAGGAACTCGTAAACCTAGGCGCTCTGATACCAAATAAATTGTCACGCCCTGAAGGAGACCCCACCAGATGAAAATCCGGCAGCATCTCCCCTGTACAGGTGACAATGCCAATTTACAATACAAGGCCTACACGACCGCTATACAACGGTCAACACGACCGGAATCCAAACTCTCACGCAGTTATATAATTTGGCCTCAGGCCATCAACCAAAATAAATGATAAACAGTCTAAAATAAATAGACTTACCCCTTCTGCCATCTGGGCAGGAATACTCAACAAAAATCCAATCCAAACCAAAATCCGAATAAGGTCCATCAGGACACCAAAAATCCACGAATACAAATATCAATCTCCAAACCTATACATGTCCACTAACCAAATATCCAAACCATAAAACAAATATTCAAATAAAACATTTACGACGAGTGGGGTCCGGCAGCTGTACTCTCCTGACAGCTTCATCCTGAAATAGATATAAATCAACGGGGTAAGTTTAAAGAACTCAGCGGGTATAGTAGATATGCAAAGTAAGGTATAGCTAACAATAAAAATCATGCCAGTACAGTCTCATATATAGGGTAAGCAAGAAATAAATGCAAAAGGACTGTACTCACCTGAATCTCCTACCCTGATATAGGAGCATGTGCCCTACTATAAGAGTCATCACCATATACAAACATGTATCCTGTATGCATGGCAATCATATTCAACATCCAAGACATCAATACAATAATGCAGCAAACACAATACAAATGTAATCCGTGCAAAGTGCATGTCGTGCAAATGGCATGGTCACCCCTGACGCCAGTCAGCCGCCTCACACGCGATGGTGAAGCCGAGTGGGTAGGGCTATGACAACTGTGCACTTTGCCATCGCTGCTCCTGAGTGACCGAGTGGACAGGATGCTGTCGGAGTACACCTATCCTCCTGCCCCAAACAGAGTGGGGGAGCTAAGCTCTCATCTCTCGGTGTCATAGACCAGGGGAGGGATCCCTGCCCGCTACCACGCTGCCTCATTGCTACCCGTGAGCGGACCAATGGAGCCTGATAGAGCAACTGCACACACCCTCTTGATGTACCACTAACCCATGAGTGGCAGTGTGTGCAGGTCATGTAACTAGCTGCGGGCTCAACAATAATAGAACCCCTTCCAGCCAGCATGCAATTATGCAAAAATGGTGCATGATACTAAAGCATATAAATCCTACTCAAAATACCTATCTGAATAATATGTACAATCAGTATGTACATATCCCTAATCCAAGTACTATGATCCAAATCAAACAGGGAAATATAATTATATCCTATCACATGCATGTATCAAGTAGGCACCAAAAGCATACCACGCATATAAACATGAAAAATTATTGTAAGCTATCCTAACTAGCATATCAACAAATGACTATCTAAAAGATAAGTCAAAATACCCGCCTGAATATATATCCGCAAAAAAAACCAAATCGTCACGACTGGGGACCTGCCTCGTGACCGAAACCTGCATATAGCATAACCTTTGTTAAGCACAAAAATGCAATTCACCGACGAATCGAATACATAATCGATTTCTTACATAAACCAACTAACCCAAATTATTTCCAATTCTCCTAAATTTTCCAACCGTCTTATTAATCCTTTTCCTATCACAATTATCCATACAATTAATTTAACCCACTAAATCAATTGATAAAATTTTTGATTAATTAATGATAAGCTAATTAATCAATTAAACCTGGAATAACCTGTATTTTTTGTTAGGATCTTTGTAACGGCTAGAAGGGGGTGAATAGCGTTTGATCGTTCGTAGATGGAATTTGCTCTTGTTTGTTTCTACAATTTTGTTAGCGCAGCGGAAATAGAAAAGTAATAACGATAACGAAATGCACAACACGCTAACACAAGGATATAACGTGGTTCGAAACCGCACGGTTCCTACTCCACGGATCGAGCTCTACGAGCTCTAGTGATGCGCATGCAACCACTAATAAACACTCCTTCTCGGAACAATCCGGAGGCGGAGAAATCTCGTACAATAATGATTACAATAATAATCAAATGAATACAAGCAAATACAATGAAATACAAATGCAAGTAAAGGAAAAACACTTTACAAGAGCTTTGGATTGCTTGATCTTTGATTGCCTTGAACTAGCTTTGAAGGACTGGAAAGCACCAACTTTCCCCTTCAATTTCGCTCAAGAAAATCGCTATCTTTTCCTCCATCACGAGCTCCTTTTATAGCTTCAACCTGTGTTGGAAAAGGTCGATTAGTTGACTGCTCGGGACCATCAGTCGACTGATCACACTGTTGCTGTGAGACAACGGTATAATCCACGCTGGAAAAATCCAACGGCTAGGACATCAGTCGACTGATCATGAGCATCATTCGACTGATGAGCCATCACTCGACTGCTCGTCGCAGCGGTTGAGTGAGACTCCATTCTGTGGCCGAATCCAGGCACCGGTCGATCGACATCGACGATCGATCGGCTGGCTCATCATCGATCGCCCACCTCCGGCAATGATCGCTAGACCACTTCCCGCAGTCAAACCCTAGTTGACTTGGTCCAGTCGACTGCCACATGGCACCAGTCGACTGGCACACCTCAAACATGAGGTTTTAGCCCAAGTATGGTGCCCCCATACTTGCTAGACCACCCTTAGCCTAGACCTAAGCCTTCTAGCCACCTCCATCAGCCTCACGCCTCTCGGATCCCTCCAAGTCATCCATGACTTGTTCATCCATCGCGTTAGCCTTCAGGTGCTTCCATCGGCTATGTCATGCTAACGGTGTCTACACCGCCAAGGCACATTGGACTTACGCCGCCAAGACTCCGCTTGGACTTTACGCCGCCAACCATTGGAATTATGCTGCCAAGACTCCCGCTTGGACTTTACGCAGCCAATATCAAACCCCTTGGACTTCTCATGCCAAGACTCAAGCTTGGACTTTTCATGTGCCAAGTGTCTCACTTAGACTTTTCATGCCAAGTACTCAAGACTTAGACTTTACCAAATGCCAAGTGTTCAACTTGGACTTTCCATGCCAAGTACCCATGACTTGGACTTTACCTTGACAATTTCATTGTCATATATTTTTGTCGAACATCAAAACATCATTCAAGTCAAACTCGAGTCCTGGTCAATCGTGACCTAGGCCGATTGCACCAACAATCTCCCCCTTTTTGATGTTTGACAAAAACCAAACCATTTGAGTTAGATTGCTAACTCAAGTCTCTTACCAATTATTCCAAATTGGTGATCCCAAATATCAAACAAATTCTCCCCCTTTTTGACATACATCAAAAGGTTATCTCTCCAAAGAGGTCAATGTCTCATGGCCCAATGAGATCTTACAATCTCCTCCTTTGTCCAAAAATACCTAGGATGCCTACCATCTTCTTAGTGATAAGTCTCATATCACTCAAGAGAGGCAATCCTATACACTCTCCCAATTTCCAAACTGGGTTTCTAAAAATCCATCAATTTTCCAAATTGATAACATTTTCTCCTTGGATACCTCCCCCTAAAGGCTTGCTCCCCCTTGACCATTGCACCAACAATGTCCTTGGGAAGTCTCTAAGCCAATAAGAACTCTAAATCATCAATGTTAAGGTTAGAAATTCAACATTGAACTTTCTAACACCTTAAAATTGATACAAACCCTAAACACCTCTCCTAATCCATATCCAGTGGATTTTCACCCTTCATCATGCTTCCCAAAGCATATCCTAGGATTAGGAGTGGTTAGGGACCTTAACCGCAGCTGAAATCGGGTTAAGCAACTTTGGTTACCCCGAAATCAGGCTATCGATGACTCTGTCACTACGATCGTGATGTGTCCATCGATCGTCGCAGAGTAATAGTCGAGTGATATCTGCGCGATTGAGTCCAAACGCTACCCATCGATCAGATCTTTGTAGAAGCGATCGTGATATCAAAACCTAATTTTTAGAAATCAGACTCGACTTTTGGAAATTCATAAGTAATTCTACGTAAATCAAAAAATCACGAAACTTGATACGTATATTACTTATCACACATACAATCAGTGAAAAATTTTGGAAAAATATTTTTACCATTGAAATAGGAGATTGGTACAAAGTTCAAAACTATTAAAAACTTTAAAGTTTTTGATCCACTTTGTATCAACTTCTACAATGATGATGGCTATCAAAAGATAGATTTCACCAAGGTTTTCTAAATTGATTTTAAAATGTTTTTGAAAACCTATTTTGAACCATAATTTATTGGCTAAATATACATAATTTGTATATTAGCTTTCCTTATGATTCTTGGTTATAATTAAAATAAGTTTAAGTTCATCTAGATGCACTACCTATGCACCTTGAACCTAACTTATTATCCTAGAATCTCACATGTATCTAGGGTGTATAAATACACATACATGTCAATGTGATGTGGGTTTTGATTCATTTTATCTAGGGTTTCATGCATTTCCTAGGCAACCCTACTTGATTCCCTTATAAATGAGACTTCAAGTCATGTCATTTTCCTTAAATCAATGTTCAATCAAATTAATGCATGAAATGATCATGGCATAGTGATAGCAAAATAAAAACATGACCAATGATCATGATGTCATGGCATATGATGAAATTTAAGAACACATGACATCTAAAATAATCCTAAACAATGACATGACATGTTGTATGATAAGATGCAATTTCACGTCATGATATAGCAACTTTCATAAGCCAACACAATAATACACATACACATCCAAACACACAAGATTTTCACAAACAGAAATTTCATTTAATCTAAAAGATTTCAGTCTTTTACATTCAAAATAGAGATTGGATATGCTCAATCTTACTACAAAAACTGAAAACCAAAGAAAATCTAACATCCTCTATATCTAGTCGTCTGTAGAAGGTGGCGGTGGAGGAGGCTGCTGACTCAACGTCCAGGACGGCATCATCTCAAACATATCGAGCTGACGCTGCTCGATGCGGCTCTAGGACTCCTCCATCCGATCAAGATGTGCGCCGAAAGATGCTTGGCCTGCTAAGATCTCTGACAGCCTAGAGTCAATCGTCTGCTGATAGTCCTGGAATCTGGACTCCAGCTAGCCACGACGATCTGATGGACCCGCCGCTAATGCATCTGCTGGCAGTTGATCCTCCTCATCAGCGGTGTCTACATCCTCATAGTCCTCTGCCGCATCTCTGGGTACCAGAGGAGGCTCTCTGCGTGCCCTGGGTGGTGGTCGAGGCGCCAACTCCATCTGTCCAGGCCCCATCCGCAGCTTCGCTAACGAGAAGTTGCGAATCGATATGCAGTCATACACCTCAGAGAGCGCTCTCAGAGAACCCCTGTGAATGTTGATGCCTACTAACTCTAGCCATGCGGTGATAATGTGACCATATGGCATATGCACTTTCCCTTGTACAGGGGAAATGAAATGCACTATGCAATGAAACATGTTTAGGGCAAAGTTTATGTCTAACCTATTACGCATGGCGTAAAGTAGAAAGAGATGGGGAGGCCGAATCTTGGCCAGACCCCGAGTGACAATAGGAAGAAAGCAACCAACAATGACCTTGTAGAGTACATTGTCAGGTGCAGATAACTCACTAATAGGGAATAAGTTCTGGGCCGGTGGACGAGGATGACTAAAAATATGCTCATGCATGGATTCTAAAGAAATATGGTCAAATGGCTCGGGTAAAGGAGCATCAAAGGTGGGTAAAAGATGAAGGTGTCATCCGATGGCTTACACTCGAGAAACTCCTGCAGTATCGCAGGAGTGAACTCTAAATCGCGTTTTGCAATGCGAGTAGTGTAGGTAGGGCCATCGTCTACCTTCTTTAGGTTCTGATAAAATTCCTTAAGAAGGTCATCGTTAATAGGATGAGTGCATAAGACAATTTTCATGAGATGATAGTATGTAAATAAGTCCATGATATCACTACAGTAGCGATTGAAAAAGTCCCTATCGATGTACCTAACCAACATAGGCTGGTACAATCGAGATTCACCCTCGGATGGATCATGCCTACGGGCTCTCCTATTATGAATGCAATGTAATGATATGACATGCAAGGACAACAATACATGATTAGATAAAACTAAATTACAATGGAAAGGCAAATTAAGGCTTTGGGTAAGAAGAGTGTTACTTAGGTGCCATTTGGAGGTGTGACGATGGGATGCTCAGATATCGCTGAGGGGGTCGCCGGAGGACTCAGACGCCGGAACCCTAATCGGAAACAGGAAAACAAACCCTAGAACGAGTGAACTAAGGCTTGAAATAAGTGAAAAACGCAAGAAGAGGGGCTTATCTATCAAACCTAAAAGCTTGAGCGGCTGGCACGGCCGGAAGGATTGGTCGGAGAAGGGGATGGCGATCGGAGAGGAGAGGAAAATCGAAGGAGCGTCGCGTGAAGATGCCGAACCCTAGCGGTCGGCGTTATAAAATCACGATGCGATCGGTGATGCGGCATCGATCGGATCGATCGCGTTTATAAGCGGTTTCCGGCCGCGATCGCAGGCTCGACTGATCATTCGAACCTTACGTGACGTGCTACGATAACATCGGTTGATTGATGTGGCTCATCGACGATCGTGTGTTGTCACCACTCGACTGATGCGCGAGCACTCGACTGATGCCCCTCGGCCTCGGTGAAGCGTACCATCGGATCGATGTATCCCATCGATCGATGATGTTCAAGATCAGTCTGGCGGACTCATTCTGGGCGCATCGTATACTGATATGATTAGTCGACTGATATCTGATTTCCTGTTCTGAAATTCAGAAAATCTCGATTTCTTCATCTAAATTATTCCATTTTATCATGTTTAATCTTGTATATCGAACATATTGATGTTACACTTATATTCATGTATTCGTTAATGTATTTTAATGTTTTATTCCATTTTGGCAAACATTAACATCCAATGATTTCCAAATCCTAACATCTCACCCTTTCTAAGTGTTGAAATACACAATCAAGGTAAAAGACTTGTTTTGTGAGATGCAATCCATCCTAGACATTCCTTCCATGCAAACACATGGTGAAATATATGAAGCATGGTAAGTACAAGACATCAAGTTGTGTGACACTTGAGTATCACTCTAGATGTTACTTTTACATCTTAAACACACTTTTCTTGATACATGAACTTTTAAAGTGTGCCAACAATCAAAGTTACACACTATGACCTCTAAATCTAGATCGTGTCAATTTTATTGATTTTCATGTTTTCAAGAAATATATTGACACATCCTAAAATCCTTTAGGATTAAGGCTCAAATGTATTTCCAAGGTAACCATAACCTTGAAAATAACCTAAAGTGCCACCTTTACCATGGTTGAGTTAACTACTCATCCAATCATGGTTGGCATATTCTAATCCATTTAACGTGAATCAATCACGCTCTTTGGAACCCAAAATCTATTTGAGCTCATTGAATTAATTAGGTATTCCTTAGGAATAACATCCCTAGATACCTTCCTAATGACCCTCCTAGGCTTGTTAGCCTTGGTCATTGTGGTCTTACCTAGGTTGACTCTAGAGGTAACTCCCCTTGCAACCTTGGTCTTCCTAGACCTAGTTTGTGTTCCATAGTCAAATGGAACACAATGATAAGTCACCTTAGGCTTAGGTTTGTGACCCAAACCTTTCTTGCCCTTGGTTGACTTTTGTCTTTTGGGTCATAGGTGTCGACTTTGAGATCTTGACCCTTGACTTTGACTATTAGACCCTTGAAATTGATTTTGTAGCTTATTTAGGGTCTTTTCCAGTTTTTCAAGCCTTGACCTTAAGGCTTGGTTCTCTAATTCTAATTGTCCAAATGATTTTTGATTAGGTTTTTGGGCATTACCATTTACCTTAGACATATGTTTACCCTTATTGGAATTGATACCTAAATGGTTTTCGATTTTCTTAATTGCTTTCTTAGGAATGACATTTCTAGGGACATTAGTCCCAAATTTCTCCTTACTCCTAAGGTTGACCTTCTTAGCTCCTAAGCAATATTCTCTATTTCTAGCATGCTCTTTTTGATAAATAGCAAGATTGCTAAAATTATTTCTAGCATGCTTTTGACTATAAGAATTAGAAAGAGCATTATTAAAATGATATACCTTAGGTTTGCCTTAAAGACTCCCCCTACTTGTGAAGCTCCCCTTTGAGTCTTCTTCTCCCCCTTCGGGCATTTACTCCGGTAATGTCCCGGTTGTCGGCATTTGAAGCAAATCACCTGCTCCTTGCTCTTTTGTGTTGAGGCACCGGTTTCCTTTACTTTTGGTGTCGGTGGAGCTTTCTTGACCTTCTTTGGGCACTTGCTCTTGTAGTGCCCGGTTTCCTTACACTCAAAGCAAATTATATGTTTTTTACTTAAAACCAAATTGCTTGAGTTACCAAGTTCGGTGGTAGAGACCGGAATTGGACTTTGGGCTTCTTCATCTTGATCGGATGTCGAAGCTTCTTCTTGATGTTCTGGTATGGTGGTTCTCTCCTCCCCCTCAATCGTTGAGGTGGATGCTTCTTCCACTTCCTCCACCTCTTCCGATCCGGAAGTTGACTCCTCACTTTCTTGTGAGGATGATGATGATTCTTCTTCGGTCTCCTCCTCTTCCAAGTCTTCTTGGACCGATTCGGGATTGTCGTGAAACTTGATCAACTTGTTCCACAACTCCTTGGCATCCCTATAGCTTCGTAATCTGGACAAAATGTCGTTAGGTATCAAGTTAATCAACATTTTTGTTACCTTAACGATTGTCTTGAATTTTTCCCGTTGCTCCTCGGTCCATCGCTTCATTTTGAGGATTTCGCCGTTCTCTCCTCTCGGAGCATCAAAACCTATAGTCACGGCAAACCAATTTTCGATATTTGTCATTAGAAAATATTCCATCCTACCTTTCCAATACGCGAAATGTTCATGGTTAAAGGAAGGTGGAATGTTGACGTCGTCACCCAATTTTTCTTGGAAATCCATATTCTTTCCTCTAGCTTCTTGACTCCGGGTTGTTAATCCGTAGAAGAGCCCCGGGCTCTGATACCACTTGTTAGGATCTTTGTAACGGCTAGAGGGGGGTGAATAGCGTTTGATCGTTCGTAGATGGAATTTGCTCTCGTTTGTTTCTACAATTTCGTTAGCGCAGTGGAAATAGAAAAGTAATAACGATAATGAAATGTACAACACGCTAACACAAGGATATAACGTGGTTCGGAACCGCATGGTTCCTACTTCACAGATCGAGCTCTACGACCTCTAGTGATGCACATGCAACCACTAATAAACACTCCTTCTCGGAACAATCCGGAGGCGGAGAAACCTCGTACAATAATGATTACAACAATAATCAAATGAATACAAGCAAATACAATGAAATACAAATGCAAGTAAAGGAAAAACACTTTACAAGAGCTTTGGATTGCTTGATCTTTGATTGCCTTGAACTAGCTTTGAAGGACTGGAAAGCACCAACTTCCCCCTTCAATTTCGCTCAAGAAAATCGCTATCTTTTCCTCCATCACGAGCTCCTTTTATAGCTTCAACTTTGTCTTTGGAAAAGGTCGATCGATCATTGCTCGGGACCATCGATCGGCCCGATCACCTTTATTCTTTGTGAGACAACGGTGTAATCCACTGGAAAAATCCAAGCGGCTAGGACATCGATCGGTGATCATGAGCATCGATCGGTGATGAGCCATCACTCGGCTCGTCGCGTGCGAGTGAGACTCCGATACGTGGCCGAAAATCCGAGCATCGATCGGTGATCACACGATCGATCATTGCTCGAGCCATCAGTCGACTGCCCACCTCTGGCAGTCGACTGCTAGACCACTTCCCGCAGTCAAACCCTAGTTGACTTGGTCCAGTCGACTGCCACATGGCACCAGTCGACTGGCACACCTCAAACATGAGGTTTTAGCCAAAGTATGGTGCCCCCATACTTGCTAGACCACCCTTAGCCTAGACCTAAGCCTTCTAGCCACCTCCATCAGCCTCACGCCTCTCGGATCCCTCCAAGTCATCCATGACTTGTTCATCCATCGCGTTAGCCTTCAGGTGCCTCCATCGGCTATGTCATGCTAACAGTGTCTACACCGCCAAGACTCTGCTTGGACTTTACGCCGCCAACCATTGGACTTATGCTGCCAAGACTCCCGCTTGGACTTTACGCAGCCAATATCAAACCCCTTGGACTTCTCATGCCAAGACTCAAGCTTGGACTTTCCCTTGCCAACCCATGTTGGACTTTTACATTGCCAAGACTCATGCTTTGACTTTTCATGTGCCAAGTGTCCCACTTGGACTTTTCATGCCAAGTACTCAAGACTTGGACTTTACCAAATGCCAAGTGTTCAACTTGGACTTTCCATGCCAAGTACCCATGACTTGGACTTTACCTTGACAATTTCATTGTCATATATTTTTGTCGAACATCAAAACATCATTCGAGTCAAACTCGAGTCCTGGTCAATCGTGACCTGGGCCGATTGCACCAACATTTTTTAACAACCTGAGCCAAATAAATAAAACTTAATGGCTTTTAATTTATCCCATAATTATACCAATCAATTTACCCAAATTAATTCCTAATCAATTAACCTAATTCATCACCTACAAAATCCTCAAGATCAAACAACATCACCCAAATCCCATATCCTCCGAATACCATACCGATCAACCGAATAACACCAAAATCAGCCCAAATCGACCATCAATCCGGCTCACAGCTGTGCACTGCCCACTTACAGCCGACCTTGCACGACCACCTGCAACCCTAACCGCACGACACCCCCAAATAAAACTCTCACAGCCCCTCTCAGCCGACACTCCCTTGCTGCCCTAATCACTGCCCCTAAATAAACCAATCAAACTCACCCGCCCTAAGAATTCCACCGGCAGCCAATATCCCCCATCAGAAACTCCACATCGGTGCTCAACCGTTCAAAAACCTCACAACCTCCTATACATCACTGAACAGTAAATAAACTAGCCGGAAAAAAACTAAGTGCTTACCGAAAACTCCACTCTCACTGGCGACACAGAGGGCTCACGGCGGCGAAGAGGTTGGCCACAGACTCGATCGGCCGGCGTCACTCGCAGAGGAGTCGGCGCATGCGGCTGTGGACGGCTAGCGCGCGAGGGAAGAGGGGCGTCGGACAGTGAAGGGAAGCACAGCGCGACGTCGACGATTGTGTTTGCCAGCGCTTGCAGAGAGACGGTCGGTCTCGGTGTCGGGCAGTGGAGGGGAAAAGAAAAAGCTCGGTCGCCGGAGAAGAGGGTTGGCGTCGGGCATGGCGGCGTCGGTTGTCGGGAGAAACGGATGGTGTCGGGCTGCCACGAGGAAGAAACCGAAAGAGAAGAAGGGGTCGCGGCGCGTGAAGGAATTGCCGAAAGGGAAAAACGGAGAAAATAGAAATTAGGTTTTCCATCGCGTATTTATCCCCTTTAAATAGACCCCTCTAAAGCCCATTTACTTTATCCCCGTAAAAATCTCGTACGGACTCCGTTTAAATCCAGAAAAATTCTGGAAAAATTCCTAAAATTCTCTAAAAATCCCGAAAAATTTCCTGGATTATTTCCTAAATTCTTTGGCCATTAATTTTACATTTTTAAATTTTCCAGTATTTAACAAATTTAGCTTAGGCCTTATTTAAAATTGCATTGATGCACCTAAAGCTTAGGTTGTTGGGGATCGTTTGGTGTTTTAAGGGGGAGAGTGAATATCGTTCATCAATTCTCTTGATTCGTTCATTGTCATGCTTATCTATAATTGTTAGTAATACACAATGGAAATAAAATAAAGCATAAACAAGATACAAATGCATAATGCAAAAATTTTACATGGTTCGAAACCCTAGTTCCTACTCCACAGCGACACTCTAGTGATCTACCCTCACTATGAACTTCTCCTTCTTAGTATGACATCGGAGGTGGAGAAACCTCTTACAATAAGCTTTAGAATAAGAATATAACGAAAAATGAAATACAAAAATAAATACAAGTAAAGAACACTTTACACAATAAATCTTACTTGAGCACTCTTTTGATTGCTTTGAATGACTTTTGAATACCTGAAATGCAGCAGCACTTCGCCTCAAAATCATCAAAGAACCACTGCTTAAAACCTCCATGCGATCTCCATTTAAAGCATGTGTCGGTCTAATTTTTGCTTGACAGTTGACTGGCCTTACCCACTAGTCGATTATCTAGTTATCTGTTGTCTCACAACAGACTAATCCACATCGGATTCTGCCTGACCAGTCGATTGCCCTGACCCAGCAGTCAACTTCCATAGTCATCAGTTGACTGTCATGAGTCAACAGTCTACTATGAGCCCTTCTGTGCATTGTCCACTTAAGGCCAGTCGACAACCCATCCATGGCAATCTAGTACTAGTGGCCAATCGATTGGTACAAGCCACTAATCAACTGTCAGAGCCATAGATCAGCAGTCGAACCTCAGTCGACTACTTGGCTAGTCAACTAAGTCATAATCCCAGTCAACTTCTCAAGTCAACTTGGCCTCCCGAGTGCAGTACACTCGATCAATCGACTGGTCTATAATCCTAGTGCACTGGTAAGCCTCAAAACTAAGGTTTAACCCAAGTATGATCCCCTCATACTTGATACTCATCCTAAGCCTAGACCTAAGCTTTCAAGCCACCTCCATCAGCCTCACACACTCAGGGTCCATCCGAGTCCTCCATGACTCCTTCACCCTTCGCACTAGACTTCAGATGCTTCCATCGGCTTCACATGCCATCGGATACCCTTAGCCTAGACCTAAGCCTTCATGTCACGTCCATCAGCCTTAAGCCCTTGGTTCGAGTCCACGATTCCTCACCCTTGGCCCTAGCCTTCAAGTGCTTCCATTGACCTTTTCATGTTAACGGGTGCCTTTGCCAAGTCTCCAAACTTGAACTTTCACCACCAAGACTATACACTTGAACTTACGTGGCCAAGACTACACCGTTATACTTTTTCATTACTAAGTATCCATATCTAGACTTTCCCTTGTCAAGACTACCCACGTGGACTTTTCCATTGTCAAGTATCCATACCTGGACTTCTCCACGCCAAGTGCCCAACTTGGACTTCTCCATGCTAAGTATTCATACCTAGACTTTCAATTGAGTCCTACTCGAGTATGGTCAATCTTGACCTGAGGTTGATTGCTCCAACAATCTCCCCCTTAAATAATTTTCCTCATATGACTTTGGATATCCCAATCATCCACTAGTCATATAATCAACATATGGTCAACCCATATTGTCAAGCTTATTGTCAAACATCAAAATCCTACTCGAGTCTCACTCAAGTCTAGTCAATCATGACCTAGGTCGATTGCACTAACAATCTCTTCCTTTTTGATGTTTGACAATACCTTTAAGTTAGGTGACAATACCTCTGAGTTCAGCTATCCCATAAGCCCAACTCAACTCTTCTTATGCCAAGGCATAATGAAGGTTTACCTAACTTAAACCCTCATTTCTCCCCCTTTAGCATGCATCAAAAAGTCTACCAAGGTTTTCAATATCTCATCTTCTAATGAGAACCATCATTCTCCCCCTTGGTCCAAAATCATCTCCCATGCCTTCATTCTCCTTAGTGATAAGTCCTTATCACTAAATGCAAAGTAATTCTTCACTCTCCCCCTTTTTAATATTTATCCATCATCCCTTGATAGACAAAACTCCCTAGACTTACTCCCCCTTAACTATTGCACCAATAATATCCTTGGAGAGTTCCTAAGCCTATAGAAAATCAAACCAATCAAAAATAAGAGTAAAAGTTCAAACTTAAATTTCAACCTCCCTTAAAATTTGATTTTTCACCCTAATCAACTCTCCTATTCATTTTCAATGACCATTTCACCCTTCCAATGCTTCTCTAAGCATATTATAGATTAAGAGCAATTAGGGTACATAGGGGTGCTAATAATTAGCTAAACAATCCTTGCTCGATCAAAATCAACTCCGACAGTCGACTATGTCAATCACCAGTCGGCTGCCACTACCACCAGTCCACTGACTACCTTCAGCAGTCGACTGGAGTTTGATTTTCTAGAAATCAGACTTTTAGAAATGAAATTTGAAAATATATAAGTAATTCTATGTTTTTCAAAAAAAATCTTGAAATTTCATATACATAATACTTATGTAAAATACAATAGGTGAAAAATAGTTTTATGTGAAAATATCTATTAATTTGAAAGATTGATACAGAGTTCAAAATCATTGAAAACTTCAATATTTTTGTCTAACTTTGTATCAATATTATCAATGGTGGTTCCTATCAAAAGATAGACTTCACCAAGATTTTCTAAAATGGTTTTAAAATGGTTTTCAAAACCTAATTTCAATCATGATCTATGGGCTAAATGTACATGACTTGTATATTAGTTTTCCTCATGATTTCTTATATGATTGAAAGAGTTTAAGTTTCTTTTGATGTACCATCTAAGCACATTGAACTTAACTCATTTTTCTAACATCTCACATGTATATAAGGTGTATCAATACACACACATGTCTCCTTATGGTCTTTGTGAGATGTAAGTTTGATTTTTCCCTAAATCTAAGGGTTCATGCATATCTATCCAGGCAAATCCAATTTGATTCTCTTATCTAGGACAACAAATAATTACAAATTTCTTTAATTCCAATTTTAATTGATTTCAATGCATGAATTATGATCATGGCATATTTCATGTGCATTAATTAAAAATATTTTCCATGATGCATGATATCATAACATTATAAAAATTAAACCTAAGTATTGACATGACATTTTAAATAATCATATGAAGCATGATGTCATGACATGGATTATGACAAATAAAAAATGACAAATATAAAAAATATCAAGGTATAAAAATACCTAAGTTTTAAATCAAAATTTTCATTTTCTAGAATCATAACACTTTGCCATAATGACACCTAAATCCCATGAGTGTGCTAAATTCTCAAAATTTGGCACACCATACATCTAACCTAGTTGTGTCAATTTTGATCAATTTTTCAAGCTTCATTATCTTTATTGGCACATCATAAAAATTTTTAGGATCTATTTCTTATCTCATTTCTAAGGTATCACATTACCTTGAAAATGTCCTAAGGTGTCAACTCTACCATGGTTAGGTTAACTAACCATCCATTCAATGTTAACACACCCTAAACTCATTTAGCGTAAAGGAATCATGCTCCTAGAAACTCAATACCTATTGGAGCTCCTTGGGTTTACAAGGTACTCACTAGGAATAACCTCCCTTAGTACCTTTCTAATGACCCTCCTAGGCTTGGAAGCCTTTGTCATTGTGGTCTCATCTAGGTTAGCTCTAGGGATAACTTCCCTTGTAACCTTCCTAGTGACTTTTCTAGATTTCTTTGAAACCTTAGTCACTTGACTCTTTCCATGGTCAACTCTAAGGATGACTTCCCTTGTGACCTTGACATTCCTAGACCTAGGACTAGTTCCATAATTGTATCGAACACTATAGTAAGAAGGCTTGATTTCTTTGGACTTAGGCTTGTAACCTAAACTCTTCTTGTCCTTAAATGATTCTTGCCTCCTGCAACTTGATTTTTGCCCATTTGACCCATAAAACATAGTTTTCATCCTTTTTAGGGTCTTTTCTAAATTTTCAAGTTTTGACCTCAAAACTTAATTTTCTACCTCTAACTTATCCAATTTTGATTTTCTATTATATGATTGGATATTTTTATTCTTCCTAGATATATGTCTATCCTTCTTAGGGTTAATGCCTAGATTGTTCTTATCATGGTTATTTCTAAGGTTTTCGTTAGGTGTTGACTTGTCCTTAAGATTACAATGCTTGGCCCCTAAATAAAAATATTTATTGCTAGCAAGTTTCTTATGATAAATTTCAAGTGTATTAACATGTGATACATTGCTAGTATGCTTTTTATCCTTACATAAAGAAAGAGCATTATTAAAATATATCTTAAGGTTTGCCTTGGCTCCCCCTACATATGAAGTTCCTCCCTTGTCCTTGCTAGGGTGCCTCCCCCTAGGACATTGGTTTCTATAATGCCCTTTTATTGGCACCGAAAACATATTATATGCTCCTTGCTCTTCCGTATATGGGCTCTAGTCTTCTTTATCTTCTCCTTGGCCTTGGGTGCTATTTGAGTTTTCTTCTTATCTCTTTTTGGGCATTTGCTCTTATAGTGCCCTTGTTCCCTAACATGAATTAATCGAAAGATAAACCACTATATTTTTTCCTTTCCAAAAGATCCAGAGGTGGAGAAACCTCTTACACAAGGGTATATAATAGAATGTGTAGTAAGAGAAAGAATAATAACAAGGAAACAAAAGAAAATATATATTAAATAAGAAGATTGTTTTGAAAGAGAAGCACAACAGTGCAGAATAAAGGCTAAGAAAACTTTGTTGCAGAGCACTTGATTTTCAGTTGGGTTGTTTTTGAAGCTATTATAGACCATCTCTTTTATAGACTTGTTCCAGGTGCCTGAAATCCCTTCTAGGCACCCCCATCTCCACATCGATGCAATCCAACAAATCAAGTTCATATCTGACTTCGATCACCATGATGCCTTCTGGGTGTTGATAACTAACATTTTGATATATTATTTTGACAATTAATATTTATGATTTTAATCCTCTTGTGTGATTATTTATAGTTTATATTATGTTTTATGAGTTTGAATTCATTTTGAGTCTTATTATAATTTTTCCTATATTTGTGGGTTTTATGCAAATTTTACAATTTGTATTTTGTAGGGATCGAGACGAGCCAATGGATTGGAGTCAAGTTGGATTAATTTTCATTAAAGCTAGGATTTAAAGGGATATTCAAATTTGTATCAATTTGGGTCATTCATCAAGATCTGAGTTAATTGGTCAAGAATCCATATCTGCTCGATTTTAACTGTCCATTGAGATATGATTGATTATAGATAATTTATTCAGATATGGAGAAATCCTAACCATTCACTTACATCTAGACATCTTAGCCCTCTATCCAAATTGGGCTGATATTGACCATCCATCTAGATTTTATCATATTCACCCATTTCAAATCAAAGTAATCTCAGCCATTGAATCGAGATCTGATTTAATTTGAGGAATGTAGTGTATGCTACAGTAACCAAGGGTACTGTTCACTTAACATTTTTCTCCTTCACACATGCACACATATCCATAGCAGAGGCGATGTCGACCGCCATTCACCAAGCTCCATCCCACTTACATCATCGAAATTTGATCGTCGAAGAGGAAAGGGGTTTCCCTCCTTCTTTGGTGGTCATTCCTGAGCCACGATCAGTCATCCATAGCCATTCCTTCACCTCACATAGTCATTGTCGCCGTTCTACTACCAAAGCTTCCCTCATCGCCATCGAGCCACTAGAGAAGCAGGGGGATTCCCTACTCCTTCAGGAAGCTCAAAGCCACCTTCCCTTCACTCAATTCATTGTCAAATTCATCCCGTGGAAGCTCAGAAGAATTCACTGCCACCGGCGATATCACCCTATTTGATATATGAAATTCTTCCTTGATCTAGCATTCTTGTTTGTTTTGAATTATAGTTGAATTTCCTTGTTTTTGAATCATTTCTTGTTCTGGGTAGTTTGATTATTTATCAAGTTGTTGGTCATTTCTTAATTGATGCATTAGAGTTTAGGGCTTATGATTGTTTCTTCCAAATGCATTAGCTTAGATTAGGTAGATATCTTAATTTCAAGTTTCATGAATTGTTTGCATGTTTAGGTAGGTTGTTTGGATTTCATTAAGTGATTGTTTTAGTTTCTTTGTCTTGTTTCCAATTTTATTCATGCTTTAAAACCCCCCAATTACAATTCAAAACTAAAAAATCCTTAATCGTTAATAACTTGATCCTAAGATTGTTATCTAGCCATTACATTCATTGGGAGATGACTCGAGTTTCCCTATACTACATCAGTTAGGTGGTTTGACAATTAGATTGAAATTATACTCGCAATACGACATGTTCTTACTAATTTTTGCCATCATTGATAGGGAATGTTAATGGTGTTTGATAATCTTAGGATTTCTTTTTATTTTTTTGAAAAAAAATAAAAAAAATATTTGGATGTCTTATGTCTTTTTGTATCAGTGTGCTTTGTTTTATATGTTTCTTGTATGTTTGATCTTGTTTGCTAGTATTTTAGGTAAGATTAGGAACTCTCTTTTGCATTGGGGATCTTGCGGAGGCTAAAGGGGAGTGAATAGCCTCTATTCGATTCTTTCTATAATTTTGTTAGCAGAAGAAAATACAAATTAAAACTAGAATGAAGAATAAGACAAACCAATGCTAACGCGAAGCAATGTAACGTGGCTTGGAGAACCACTCCTACTCCACGATAATCCTTAAAGTGGATTACTCCTTTGCAAGCCTTTGCTATTTCTCCTTTAGATGAACACATTAAGGTGGAGAAATCTTTCTTACAACACAATCTCTTCTTCTTATAAGATTTTAGGAATGAGCTTAGGAAGAAAAGATTTAGAGATTAAAGACTTAGAAAAACACTTATAGAGCTTTAAGATGAGAATTTTGAATAAAAGCACTAGCCTCTCAAAGCTCAAAAAACCCCTTCTTATAGAGTTTGGGAGTTTCTACCCATTAAGCCTATTGGCGTAACCATTGAGCGAATCCAACGACTTCTAACTCAGCCATGATTCTCGATATCTCGATCCTCAACATTCAACAGATATTTCACCAGTTGACTGGTCGCAACTTAGACGAGTGACTTCTTCACTAATCGCCGAAGGCAGTCGACTCAAAAACCTTGTATGGCGTGCTACAGTAATAGCAGTCGACTGCTGTGTCGAGCATGGATTTCCCACCCTGAGCACCTCGATCGCTCGTCCCATAGCAGTCGACTATCCGAGTTCGAGTGTCGAGTGCTGCTCAGGCTGACCACTTGACTAGTCAATTGGTTAAAATATCAATCGACTACCAAAAAATCTATATGATTATTTTAACTCATCAGTCAACTGGTACACCTTAAGTATGATTCTCTTATACTTGAAAACTTACCCTTGGCCTAGACCTAAGCCTTCAAGCTTCTTCCATCATCCTCGTGACTTTAGGATGTCTCCGAGTTCATGACTCCTCGCTTTGTGCTAGCCTTCAAGTACTTCCTTCATCTTTGTCATGCCATTAAATTTTCCTTTGTCAAGAGGTTGCACCTCCAGAACTTCCAGCGACAAGCCATGCTCTGGACTTCTATTGCCAAGTTTCACTTGGACTTATGTCGCCAAGATTACATACATGGACTTATGCCGCCAAGTCTTCACTTTTAGACTTTCCTTGTCAAGTCTTCATTTTTACACTTTTCTTACCAGGTTTTCATACTTGGACTTTCCTTTTACCTGCCACTTAATATTCATGTTAGATTACTAATATTGCCTAACTTAAATTTGATTGTCCAAACATCAAAAGTAATTAATACTTGGAGCATTCTTGCCCCAACATTTTGTCTGCAACATGGATCCTTCTTATCAACAATATAGATACTTTAATGATGCTTATAATTTGGGTGTTGAGTTTTAGGATATGAAAAATAGTTGAATGAGATAGGTTTTCTTCTCAGACAGAATGCTAGGAACCAATCTTTATAAATGCAACTAGTGCCAATAATGAGTACCTATCGTTTCTGTGATTGTTCACACCATCCAACTGATGATTGCCCCCTTCCTGCACCAGGACAATGGTTATCAAAGAACAACTATAAATGTCTTCCCCTTCGAGCCTCAGTGTTATCAACATCAACATCAAAACATATATGATCTAGCTCCTAATGCCTATAGTTATGATTGAGGAGATCATTCAACTCAGTATTATCAACCCCAACAGATTCCTAAGTAGCATGAGTAATGTTAACCCCAACAATAAGTTAGGTATGACTCATTGTCTGATACCTATAATTCTAGTTGGATGAATCATTCAAATTTCAGGTATGGGAACACACAATAGTACATTCCTATGCAACTTCAGGGCTACCCACCCCTACCACAATAGGACATTTATGAATCATCTATCAATACTTACATGCCTAGTTGGGGAAATCAATTAGGTTTTAGGTAATAGGGAAGCATAACGACAAGATGCTCAGAATTTTCCATCTTATCAGAGTCCATTAAGAATTCAAGATGATTCAATGTTAATGGACCTCAACGAGTTCAACATGTTCAGCCAACTCCACGAGGCACATTTCAAGATTACAATATGGAAAATCCTACCCCTAGCCAATTAGATAATTCTATATAAAAACTCGAGGAGCTTATGCAACAATTAGTGTAAGAGCAACAACAACATTTGGATCAATTACTGATGTAGGCGGGGTAGCACGGTGGCGCTAAAAACCTTCCATGCATGAGGTTAGGATAGAGGGGGCAAAGAGAATCGAAGGAGAAGGGGGAATTCGTAAACAAAAGAGGGGCACCTTTAGTTTAAATAAAAAAAATTATTAATCAAAAATGAATATCTTACAAAGTCTAAACCTATGTTTAAATAGGCTTAGAAAGAGAATATTTTTTAATGCTAAAAAAATAAACTAACTTTAATGGAAATTTCTTAACAAATAAGAAAGTTTAAAAAAACAAACTAAATTAAAAATTTCTTAACAAAACAGAAAAGTAAATATAAAAATTTTAAAACTAAAAAAAAATAAAATTAAATGAAAATTCGTAATAAATAAATTTAATAATAAAATATTAATGAAATTCTAAATAGTGACAAAAAAAATAAAATTAAATGAAAATTCGAAATAAATAAATTAATAATAAAATATTAATGAAATTCTAAATAGCGATGGAAAATTAAAATTAAATGAAAATTTGAAATAAATAAAATTAATAATAAAATATTAATGAAATTCTAAATAGCGACGACAGTGCATCATGGTAGTAGTCTGGTCCACGATTAGGGTGTGGTGGGAACCATGGTCATGGACTAGTCCACAGTTATGTCATGGTGAGGACCACGACTGTGGTAGGGAACACGGACAGGTCATGGTCTCTACTGGAGGTCCCGTATTGTGCCATAGAATGATCCACGCTCGTGGTGGTGACCACGGGTAGGCCGTGGTAGCCTCTAGGAACTCCTTTATACCTCATCCTGATCCAAAATAAAGGATATCCATGTCAGGGGACCATGAAGGTGTTGAAATCTTTGTTTTAGGGTTCAATTTCTCCTTGTCATGATTTAGAAGAAGGTGGGATCGCATCTTATGATAAAAGTTGATCAAGATGCTGGATGCGTCTACATCAGTCATCTGGGGTTGAAAAGAACTCGACCTTGAGTTCGAACCAATGTTATCTCCCTTTTTGGCATAAGGAATCATGCTCTCTTGGGTGTATCCTTGATCGACTAGCTTTATCACCTATTGGCTAGACATAGAAAGGAAAGGAGAGAAAGATACTAAAAGAGAAGTGAAATCCTCTTGTTGGGGTGCTAGTACAATATTTTGTCTCCCATATGGGTGCTTGTCGTCATCAACCAATCATCCCTCATTTCATTCTTGGGTGAGAGATCAAGCAATGTCTCATGACCATCTTCGCAAAGTACCTTATCATCATCGTACTCATCATAGATGGGGTCACCCATGACCTCGGCAATGTCGTAGATAGGGTCTTCAATGTTTACTTTAATTTCCTCGTCTATATTATCATCATCGTAGACAGAGTCTTCTACATCTTCTTTAGTTTCAATATCTTTATCCTAATCATAGGTGGAGTCTCCCATGTCCTCTTTAATCAAATAATTCTCCTCCATCCTTTGCCCCATTTTAGAAAGAACTCAACCTCAAATTCGAGTCGGGGTCATTATCTGTGCATAATCTCTTGCTTCATTTATCGATAGAAATTGCTCCTTGATTGTTCGGATGTCCTGTCTCAAGATAGGAAGATGAAATAATGACTGTGTATAGCTAAGAGGAAGGGAATGACCTTTCATCTTTTTTTTCATCTTCTCCTAATTAGTAATCTTGGACTTGTCTTGTTTCTTTCGGGAGTGCTACAATAGTAACCACCAAGCAAAGGCTTCTCCCTTAAACATCATGGCTACCAACTTTACTTTAGCATAATCAGGAACTTCTTCGAAATAAAAAATCTGTTCGACTTCATTAATCCAATCAAGAATATTTTTTGCATGTAATATGTCAGAAAACTCGGAAAGCTTGATCCAAAACAAGGCCTTCATATTGTTCTTCATGATTACGATGATCTCGATGATACAGTTGTTTAAAATTCGAAGTAGTGTGTCGATTAAATACCTTATGATCTTTAAGATATAGACACCGAGATAACTCTACGACTTGTCTCTGTAGATCTCTGATGGTTTCTTGAGAACATTGATCCTAGGGTGCGACTTCCTCAATCGGAACCTACCGATCACTTCCATAACCATGACCATAATAATCATTCATAGATCGCCGAGATAACTCCATGATTAGTCTCTGTAGATCGATGAGCTTGCAGGTACTTTGATCCTAGTGTGTGGCTTCCTCAATCAGAACCTGCCGATCGCGACCATAACCATGTCCTCATCAACCTTCCATGGATCTAGGGCTCTGATACCAACTGACGTAGGCGGGGTAGCGAGGCGGCGCTAAAAACCTTTCATGCGTGAGGTTAGGATAGAGGGGGCAGAGAAAATCGAAGGAGAAGGGGGAATTCATAAACAAAAGAGGGACACCTCCTAGTTTAAATGAAAAGAAATATTATTAATCAAAACTGAATATCTTACAAAGCCTAAACCTATGTTTAAATAGGCTTAGAAAGAGAATATTTCTTAATGCTAAAAAAAATAAACAAACTTTAACAGAAATTTCTTAACAAGTAAGAAAGTTAAAAAAAAAAATAAACAAACTAAATCAAAAATTTCTTAATGAAATAGAAAAGTAAATATAAAAAGTTTAAAACTAAAAAAAATTAAATTAAATTAAAATTCGTAATAAATAAATTTAATAATAAAATATTAATGAAATTCTAAATAGCGGCGAAAAAATAAAATTAAATGAAAATTCAAAATAAATAAATTAATAATGAAATATTAATGAAATTCTAAATAGCGACGAAAAATTAAAATTAAATGAAAATTCAAAATTAACAATAAAATATTAATGAAATTCTAAATAACGAAGGTAGTGTGTCATGGTCGTGGTCTGGTCCATGGTTAGACTGTGGTGGGAATCACGGTTGTGGATTGGTTCACAGTTATGTCATGGTGAGAACCATGACTTTGGTAGGGAACACGGGCAGGTCGTGGTCCCTACTGGAGGTCCCGTGTTGAACCATGGAATGATCCACGCTTGTGGTGGTGACCATTGGTAGGTCGTGGTAGCCTCTAGGAACTCCTTTACATCTCGTCCTGATCCAAAATAAAGGATATCCATGTTAGAGGGCTATGAAGGCATTGAAATCTTTGTTTTAGGGCTCAATTTATCCTTGTCATGATTTAGAGGAAGGCAGGATCGCATCTTATAATAAAAGTTGATCAAGATGTTGGATGTGCCTACATCAATTACTATTGCAACAATAGCTTATGGATCGACTTGCATCATCTATCAACAGACTACAAGCATAAGATTCTATTCAACCTCCCTTAGAGATCATTCCTAATGGTATTGACGTGTTTGAGGAGATGGATTGTAGAGTTAGTGATACGATTGTTTATATTTTTTCTACTCTATAGGGCTCCTCTATTTTGTTCGATTGTGATGATAAAGTTATAGCAGATGTAATTCCTAATGATGATTATGTTTGCAAAAATTTGAAGGAAAATATTATTGTTGTTATTGATGACAATTCTGGTAATCAGGTTATATGTGAAATTTCTGATGAAGCTTTTTTTGTTCCTGATGTAGATGATAATATTAGTATGTTGATAGTTGATCCTATTGAAAAGCTTAATATAGAAGAGGCAATGTGTAAGATATCAGAAAATACAATATTAATAAATACCCTTGTTAATTAAGAAATTATCATATTTTCAGAAATTTTTAGAAATTTTTCTAGATTTAAATGGAAGTTTTATGGATATTTCATGGGGATAAAGCAGATAAGTTTTTGTAAAGCCTGTTTAGACTATCTTCTATTGAGGAATTAAATGGTTTAATTAACGTGTTTATTTCCGCCCGATCCCTTCCGTTTCCCGTCGATTCCTTTTTCCCGACTCCTCTTCTTCTCTTCTTTCCCGATCGCGTAGCCTTTCCCACTCGCGATTTTCTTCTTCCCCGTGCCCCATCCGCGAGCCCATCTTGATCTCGATCTGAGCTTCCCCTTGAGTTTGATTCCCTTCCTTCTCCCGATCATGCGCCTCACCGCATCGCCATCGTCACGCCGGTCGATCTGCCACCGTTGACGCCAAGACAACTCGTCGCCGCCTTTTCCCCTACACCACCGCGCTGCGAGTTGGATCCATAGTTGTCCTATCGCCGCCTGCCTCATCGGCTGGCCGATCCGCCCTTCCAGCCGTCGACCCACCTCCAGCCGCCTTCTACTACAGACTGTTGCTGATTCCTACGGATGAGAGTTCAGGTCGGTAGTAGCTTCTCTGTGTCTTCGTCGATGTCCACAGACTCGGCGAACAACGTGTGGGTGCACGGCAAGGGGTTTGGGTCAGTGGTAGCTTCACCGTGTCTTGATCGGAAGTGCTCTTTGCGATCTCTGTCGGAGATTGGTAAGCCGAATTTCTATTTGTCTTGGACGAAATCAACTCTTGCGGTGATCTTCCTTGGTTGATCGTGGATTGTGTTGGGCAAAGGGTTCATGGAAGCCAATTGCTCCAGTGAACAGGGATTTGGGGAAGAGTGGAACGAAGCAATGAAGTCACGTTGAGGTGAGTTTCATTACGGATCTGTGAGTTTGGCAGTATAGGTAGGTTACTTGGTTTATCTCTGTTCACGGCAGCATTTGAGATTGAGTTGACTCTGTTCACAGTCATGATTGAGCATTCCGATGGGCAATTAGATCAAAGATCTTGGTTAAATAAATCTGATTGTTTAGGATTTGAGATCACCACTCATTGATCTAGAAGCTGTGTAGCTAAGAGTAAGAAAGGTGTAACTTGCTATGTGATTGGATTCATTTGTAGGGATGAAATAAGATTAATTGGATCAGATAGGGTTGATGTTACTTCTAATTTTGCATTGGAAATGGATCTGAGACTTAACCCTCGGATCAAGAAGTTGTGGCAATCCCACTGGAATAGGTGAGTTCAGATTTAAGAAGTTTATCAATCCATATGTTTTTTGCATATCAGTTGTTTAGTTAACTAATCTGGATATGTTATAATCAGGTAATGAGAATATAGTTTCCTATTTGTTGTGTAGTGATGGATGATTGATTCAGATTTACTGGAGATTGGATCCTCTTTAACCTATCAAGAAGGAGAGGAGGATGAATCAGTGTGAGTTGGGACCTTGATTTAAGATAGGTTGATGGACGTGAAGACTATTGACACAATCTACATATCAGGTGGGTAATTTCCTACCCTGGTCAGGTAGTTGTTGTTGCATGCAGATTTAGATATATGATCATATTACCTTGACTCCACTCTTATTTATTCTTGTGTTTGATACTTTGTCTTTGGCCATATATGCTCTGTTGCTGTTATCTCATTTTCCCTCATCATGATTAGGAGTTACAAATGTGATGTAAGTAAACCTATAAATGCTTAGTTATGTGTAAATAGTGGAGTACAGATAATGACCTGATTTGTAAATTGGGTAAAAGGGCATCCGTAAGTAAGTAAGGTCCTGAACATAGGATTGATTCTAATACCCTTATGTTGCATGTTTACTATCGATCATGTATTGTATAAATGGTTAGGTGACTTGTGATTAGTGTGTCGCTATGGACCGGTGGTCCTAGCTTATTATGATCAGTTGAGTACAACTCTCTGCAAGATAGAGAGGGTGTCACTCAGAATGGTATGACTCTCTACAAGATAGAGAGTGTTATGATCAGTTGAGTATGACTCTCTGCAGGATAGAGAGTACGTTGATCAGATTGGTATGACTCTCTGTAGAATAGAGAGTCTGTGGTGGATGTTTGTATGTGTGACTGTGCATTCATGTCATTTGCATGCATACTGACATAGTCTCCCTTGTGGTTGAGAGGGTCGTCAGTCATCCTACCTCCCAGGTTACTCATGGAGGAGTAACTGGTGTGAGGGCAGAGCATTTGTTGTATCGCACTCTACCACTATAGACGGTGGTAGTTGGAGTTGCGTGCAGTTGTCCTAGGTGCGTGGCACTCGACCACTCATAGGTAGTATCAGTCGGAGTGGCCAGCAGCAAGGACCCCCATTGTGTAGCGAGCTCTTTACGCTCATATGCTACTCGTTTATACTGCCCACTCGACCACTCTAGAGTAGTGGTTGGTGTTGAGTTGGGACAGTTGTCATGTCGTGTCACCTAGGTCACACTGGGGTCGTGGTAGATAGTAGGGGTGCACAGGCATGACCATGCATGCTGTATTGCCGTGTCTTATAGCATTTTGCATATTGCCATATATATATATAGGACCGTGATCAACTGGGCGCCAGATCTGTCCACGCCTGTGCGCGGAAACCTGCGTGAACAGTGATTTCACTGTTCGCGGTACGCGTGAGCAGTGAAATCACTTTATTTTTCAGCTATAATATATATATATATATATATATATATATATATATATATATATATATATATATATATATATATATATATATATATATATATATATATATATATATATATATATATATATATATATATATGATTGTGATTGGTATATATATATATGCTTATTGTGATGTTGCATTTGATTGTACTATGCTTGCTGCATTTGGTTGTACATCATCTTCATACATGCTACTCGCATCTGTTATACGGTTGTGTCGGATACCTATATACTTGTTGGTCAGACCATTAGATACCTTTGACCTGTATCATGATTATAGTGTGAGTTAATATTACTCTTCATGTTGTATATTGTGGATATATGTTCAGGTTGGATATATGTAGCATAGCAAACTTCCAGGTATGTCTGCACTTTACGCTATTCATTTTGTTTAGGGAGTATATGCATGTATTTATATACTATGCTGGTGTATACCTGTAGGTTATATTGTTGAATTACATGTGATATTTGATATATATACATGTTCTTTCATATTACCACTGAGTTATACTCACCACCATGGACCCTGGGTTTTTCTGTCGCCCAGGTAACAGGTAGAAGTCTTCGTGACGGTTTGGAGCATCGCTGGCTGGCATCGTCTCATCTCAACTCCGAGGGTCTGAGCTTTTGGGTTTATCGTTGGTGTTTCGTTATGGATTTGGTTTATATGATGATTTGTAGTGTTGGACACTGTTGTTGTTCTACCGTTCTTTTGGGTTTTATTATGGCATTTTCTTAATGTGGTGTTAGTCATCCAGTATGTATGGTGTGTGGTTTGTATTGTAGTTGTGTTAGTTCCGCTATGCTTTTTTATGTTGTTATGTTTACATTTGTATATGTTATTATTATTGTGGGCCCAAGGGCCTTGTATAAACAGGATATGTTGCCACGTACAGGGGAGATGCTGTCCGTTTGATTTTAGGTTTGGCATACTCTCGGGGCGTGACAATTTTATTGGTATCAAAGCCCTAGGTTCTGCGATGCCATACCATGATGTTTTTATTGAGTTTTGGATTCTTGGGAGTCGATTTGTTTTGGTTTTGGTTTTTTGAGATGAGATTGACAGCAGCCTGAGCTCCAAGCAGCATGAGGTAAGAATTCCTGATAACTTATAGCCTAGTTAGATACTTATCTAAACTTGTTCAATAGGTGTATACAATCAGAGTTATGACACTTGTACAGACTTGTAGTAGGGGTCGTCCACCGAGGCGACCAGCCAGAGTTGCCTTTAGGGTTTATACTCTCGATTTTGTTGGCTATGTATTTAATGTTTAAATAGGTAATAACAGGTAGTGCATTGGTTATTCTTCATAATCGTGGTTTGAGTTGACCACGGGAATGACCTGTTGAATCTGTGAGTCTTGAACCTGTGTCAAAAAGGTGATTTATCTTTGAGAGCCGATTGATACCGAGTCGGAAACAAGGGTCAAGGCGTCACATTCCTTGTGGAAATCAAAGACTACAGTCTTAGGGATTTTCACTAACGGTGCTAGTCAGATCATTACCCGTGGAGTAATGGACTAGGTGTGTATACTATTATTGCTACATCAAGCGGAGGGTTAGTATAAGGTGTTTCATAGGGATTTTGATCCCTGAGTTGTGTGTACTGGGTTGTATAACTTTGAAGGTACTTTTGAGTACTTAACTCGTGTTATACAGAGAAAGTAGAGTTATTTGCATACCATTATCGGAATCAAGCCGGTATTTGGTGGTAAATGTAGAAAATAACCTTCGAGAAATAATATATCACTTGATCAGGGTTTAGTGATGTTGAGAGATAGTATTTCCCCATGTCACTTTCTGTGACACATTGTAGGGAATTCTTGGGCTTCAAGTAGGGTGATTGTCGGTAACAGAAATACCATATAGAGTCGTTAGACTTGCAGAGTTTACGCTCACTTAATAGCTCAAGAATGTGAATGGATTTTTTAAGCCACCCACTGTTGTTGGCTTACTTTTGGATTAAGATGACTGGATCTTCTATCAGATCCTGCTGGAAGACATTGGATTGAGTCAGGAGTTTAGAAATGACTTCGTACAAGTGTTTAGGAGATGAAGATCGATAAGCAGACATTGCAAGTCAGATGTTGGAATGAGAAGCCTCCGAATGTTGGACAAAAGGAGCAAGATCGGAGTCATAGGCCACGAGCTACTAGTGGAGAGTTTTTTCGATCATAGAAGACCCACCGTAGATCGTCAAAACTGTCTGATGTTATTAGCAAAATTAGAACAAAGACTCCGAAGGGATTATGTGCGTGCAGTGCAGATCACGAAGTCACGCAAAGTCGGATTATCCATTGGGTCAGATCATTTGTTGCTATTATAAGTGTAAAATACTAGAAAAAAATAATAAAAATAAAAATAAAAATATTCCTCAGTAATTGATAAAACATCTTGTGGAATATTTCAGAATTTTTTAGAAATTTTTCTGGATTTAAATGGAGGTTCTATAGATATTTTATAGGGATAAAGTAAACAGGCTTTTGTAAAGCCTGTTTAGACTATAATGAGGTGTTAAATTTCCCTATAAAGTCGATTTCCTTCCGTGACTTCTCATTCCCCGTCGATTTCTTTTTCTCCGCGATGACTCCTTTCTTCTTCTCGCGATCTCGCGACCGGTAGATTGCCGAGACCGTGACCTCACCGAAGCGCGGAGAAGCGGCGACTGCGACTGGGCCATCCTCGGCGATCTTGCGGACGAGCCAAAGCAGAGGGCGCGTGAGTGGTTGGGAGCTTGAATCGGTGACGTCCGATGGTGTGCTGCCGATCTGGGATCTCTGCCGGAGCAGATGGTGGTCTAGCAGCGGCTGGACGGCGCTGTGCTCGGGTAGGGACGACGATGACTTGCTGTCGAAGCCGAGGTTCCCAGCGGGAGCTAGGGTAGTGCTTCGGACGCGTTGACTTCGTCGGTGAACAGAGGATCGCCGCTGGAAACTAGGTAAGGGGTGATTCCTTACATTAGACTAGATTTAGGGCTATGGTGCATCTTCCTTGCGATGAGCTCGATCTGTGTTGGGCAGGTGTTGGTGTCGGCAAACAGGGGATAGGTAAAGTTGTGGCTGTCGGTTCTGTGGAGTTGATGCCGGTGAGGATTAACTGTTGGTGAAGCTTCAAAGTGTTGGTAAGCAAGGTCAGTTCTCCCTTTTATGCTGTGAATTCAAGTTTGATTCGTTGGATGGACAGTGAGTTTAGAGCTTGGTGAATTCCTGTCGGTTGAAGTGGCTGTGGATGGAATTTGCAATAGGAATTCTGGTGATTGTAGGTGTCGGATCTTAGGTTGAATGGGTCGGTGGCAGTGTGTAATAGAGGGGCTGATCGAATTGAAGGAGTTGGTGGTATGTGATTAGTTTTAATGTTAAGCTAATATGGATTGTTCTGTTTTGTTGATGGTGGATTTGTGTGTTGAACCGGTTGTGGAATCATTGAAATTCAGCTATAGGTGGAGTAGGTTAGTCGTGAGTGATTTAACTTGCGGATTTGGAATGGTAGATGTAATGGATGTGAACAGAGGTGTTTTGTGGTTGTGTTGCTATGTTCAGCATGAATGAATGTCGATCTGGGAATGGCTCTGTCGTGGTGGTAAAAAAAGGGGTTGTGAATAGTTGGATGTGATTTCTCCACTTGAGATCCAGAAGATGTGCAAGTGTAGATAAGGTTGGTAAGTTCGGATATGGTTGGTTATAAATGCATAATAGGTTGTTATGTGGCCTAATGGTTGATGGGGATTAATAGGGAGGATTGATTAGGTTAATTTGATAACTAGATCAATCTAGTTGATCGGGATACGAAGTCGATATAGGATTTGATTTGATAATTTGTTGTATGCTTGTACTAAATCATAATGTTTGATATGTGCAGGACAGGATACGAGACATGACCGCGATAGTGAAGATATTATTCTGAGCTTCTTAGAAGGTGGGTAATTTTTCTACCTGGTCCGGGTAGATGTATTGCATTCAGATTTAGTCATAGATATGAGCATGTTAGGTGTTCATATTACCTTGACCCTGCTCTTATTATCGTATGCTTGAACTTATCGTTGGATATATTTATGCTCAATTGTTGATATCACATATACCCTATCATGATTTAGGAGTTATAGATGTGATGTAAATTGATCTAGATGTTTAGTAGGGTGTAAATGTTAGTACGAGGGATGACCCAATTTATAAATTGGAAAAAGGTCATCTATGGGTAGGTAATGCCCTAAATGTAGGATCTATTTCCAATACCCGTATGTTTCATATTGTTACCAACCATGAGTTGTGTAATGGTTAAGTGAAGGGTGATTAGCTTGGTCGGTGGTCGACTTGATATGATTAGTCGAGTACGACTCTCTATCGGATAGAAAGTGCGTCGATCAGTTGAGTACGACTCTCTATCGGAGAGAGAGTTATGATCAGTCGAGTACGACTCTCTATTGGAGAGAGAGTTATGATCAGTCGAGTATGACTCTCTATAGGATAGAGAGTGCGTCGATCAGTTGAGTATGACTCTCTATTGGATAGAGAGTTATGATCAGTTGAGTACGACTCTCTATAGGATAGAGAGTCTGTCGATCTGTTGAGTACAACTCTCTACAGGATAGAGAGTATTGATTAGATGGGTATGACTCTTTGCTGAACAGAGAGTCTATGGTAGATGGTTGTACGGGTGACAGCATACACATGTCATTTGCATGCATTCTGACGACATAGTCTCCCTTGGGGTTGAGAGAGTCGTCAGTCATCTTGCCTCCCAGAGCACTCCCCGAGGAGTAACTGGTGTGAGGGTAGAGCATATGTTGTGCCGCACTCTACCACTATGGACGGTGGTAGTTGGAGTTGCGTGCAGTTGTCCTGGGTGCGTGGTACTCGACCACTCATTGGTAGTGTTAGTCGGAGTGACCAGCAGTAGGGACCCCCAATGTGTAGCGAGCTCTTTACGCTCATATGCTACTTGATCATACTGCCCACTCGGCCACTCTATAGCAGTGGTTGGTGTGAGTTGGGACAGTTGTCATGTCGTGCCACCTAGGCCACACTGGGGTCGTGGTAGCGAGTAGGGGTGAGCAGGCATGACCATGCATGCTGCATTGCCGTATCTTATGGCGCTTTGCATATTACCATATATAGATACATATATGTATGTATATATATATATATATATAGATGATTGAGATTAATATATATATAGATACAGTCTATATATATATATATGATTATTGTAATGTTGCATTTGATTGTACTATATTTGTTGCATTTGGGTGTACATCATATTCATGCATGTTTCTTGCATAATCTTTGGTATGGGTTGGACAGACTATTAGATACCTTGACTTGTAGCTAGAGTATATTGTGAGTTGATCTACTCTTCCTGTTATATATATATATATGTTTGATATATGTTCAGGTTGGATCAGTAAGCGTACTTGAACTTGAGTATGTCTGCATTTTTATGTTGTTTATTTGGTTAGACGGTATATGCTTGTATTTATATACTATGCTGATATACCTGTTGTACCTCTAGAGTATGTTGTTGAAAATACATGTGATATGGCATATATACATGTTTTTCTATTACCTGCTGAGTTTTACTCACCACCCCCCACGGACCCTGGGTTTTCTGTCGCCCAGGTAACAGGTAGAAGACTTCGTGATGGCTTGGAGCACCGCCGGCTGACATCGTCTCATCTCACTTCCGAGGCTTCCGTGTTTGTGTTGGATTTTCCATATGTCTTGTTATGTATTCGGAGTTTTTCGTGATGTTATGTATTATGTGATGTACGCACATGTTGGTGCGGGTTTTGTCGAGGTTTTCTTTATGTTCTAGTGTTAGTCATACCGATATGCATGTGTGGGATTGTATTGTTGTGGTAGTTATTTTTTATGTTATTGTGGTTTGGTGATATTGTTATATATATTGTTGTTATTGTGGGCCTACGTGCCTTATATTAACCCGAAATGTTGCCATGTACAGGGGAGATGTCGTCTGTTTGATTTTCAGCTCGGCATGCTCTCGGGGCGTGATAGTAAGCAACCAGTACAATTGAGGAGGTGTATTTTGAAGACTCAGTTGAAGGTTATCAATGATGTTCCGGGAGGATAATGCACTGTCTCGATAGCAGAGATCGGTATAGAAGATTGGGTCATCTCATCAGCAGCGACCTACCACCTCAGGCGTGGTTGGAGTCTCTTGATACTTCCTTTCAGGGAAAGTGATTTACTCAGCAGTATCAGTAGAAGACATCTTAGAAGACTCATGCAGACAACAACAACTGTTACCCCCAGACGTGGATTGGCTTTGTACATAAGAGAGAGTATACGATGATGGTCGTATCTATTCTGTATTCTACAATTGTAGCTCGTAAGATTAAGTGATGGGATCAGATGATCTAGGAAAATCCCCAGGTCATTCGTCGCAGAAATGCGACCACTTTATCGCGAACTGTTGGATCTGATCCCGTTCTCTTCGGGGAAAGGCCGAGGCCTACGTGGAGCCTTTGGATCGAATCGACAGATAATTGATCGTTCAGGGTATTACTTTAGTTTTACCCTCTAAGTTGACATATTGAAAGATACTGATAGGTTACAGCTATCTTTGTCTAGAACATTCTTAGTTCGGATTAGATGGATTACATCGACTTGTGGGTCAGTGGTATCTCTACCGTGAGGTGAGATGTGGACCAACAATTAAGAAGTCAAAGGATGCCCTTAGACTTTGATAGACATACTTTTACTTTAGGCATATCCTTACGGATGGTCAAATTGTTGAGATTATGGTATGATATGTCTCTCAGATGTGCATATAATCCGAGAGTATTCGAATGTAGTTTTGGATGAACTCCTAGGCTTGCCACTGCATAGGCAAGTGGAGTAGGCGATCGGAGTGATTTCGAGCATAGTGTCGATATTGAATACCTCATACGAGTGATAATTTTATTGGTATCAGTGTTGCCAAATACTATGGAAATTGGAAGAATGTAAGTTGCGATTATAGGAGATGTTGGAGGGGATATTTATCTGTCCCAGTATTTCTCCTTGAGAAGATCCGGAACTCTTTGTTGAAAGAGAGATGGACCTTTGAGATTGTGGATCGATTATCGATGATGGAATGTGATAGTTGTTGAAAGTGAATATCCTTCGTTGTGGATAGATGATCTGTTTAGATCAACTAATGACACATGTGTATACTCTAGGGTTGGTTTACGACTAGAGTGTTAATGTCATACAATTATCATTGTCGTTGTGATGATTGATATATCATCAATGTAGAGTAAAGAGGATGCAGGTGTGTAAAGACGACAATTTCATACTTGGTATGAATTTTATGAGTTTTGATTATGTTGTTAGACTATTAAATGATTTAGTCATCCATGGATTTGAGAAATCGTGTATTCGGGACACGATTGGATCAGGTTGTTGTTGTTGGAGTTGCATAACTTGGCCACTGTTGATTGTGGTAGTTGGAGTTGCGCACTCGGCCACCGTAGTTGTTGTTTCCTTGTATTGATTGGTTATTCCTACGAATGTGGATAGGATGCTTTTAGCATTACTATACCACAGATTTATTTGACCAAAAAGGGTAATGGAATTCACTCGGTCGGAAGCTTGTGAAATTAGGTTTCAGGACCTAGATGGTGATTGACGTTTGCATCAATGTTAGTTAATCCTTCCGGAGTGGATGGAAGGATGTTGTACGCAAATGCATCGTTTCAGGGATTAAAGCGATCCCGATGCAGTGGAATGAGACGTATCTCAAGCAAACGATAGTTAAGGAACTACGAGACAAGCTATCATACACATGACGTGGACTTAGTGGATGTTATCCTGATTAGTAGATGTATGGAGCAAGAATGCTCATGGGATTTTAGCTAGCTATTGGGTAGCTACTATAGAGCTGGTAGAACATCGACTGATGCAACAAGGAAGATTGGTCATTATCGTCTCCCAGTCACTTCTAGTTTTGTGTGATAGAGTGGATTTTTGGACGTTAGATGGACTTCTCTTCTGAGAAGATAATTTCCTGTCTCTAATATGGATATGTGTTCTGTACACACATCCACTTAAGAAAGAGTTGCTACATGAGGCACATTATTTGAGATTTTCTATACATCCTGGTGGTACTTGGATGTACTGAGATTTGAAATGCTTATATTGGTGGAACAGTATAAAAGAGAAAGGGTAAACTTGGTTGCTCGATGTTCAGTATGCCAGCGGGTAAAGGCTGAACATCAGAAACCCACTGGGTTGCTCTAGGAAATTTTGATTTCAGAATGGAAGTGGGAGCATATCACAATGGATTTTCGTTGCAGGATTACCTAGAACCCATAAAGGACATGATGCGATTTGGGTGATCGTGGATCGACTAACCAATTCAGCTCACTTTCTGCCTATTCGTGGAACAGACTCGTTGGATCGTATGACAGAGTTGTACTGCTGAGAGATTATCAAACTGCATGGGGTACTTTTGAGTACTATATCTGATAGAGACCCGTGATTTACCTCGCAATTTTGACAGAGTCTGCAACAGGCCATGGGCACAGAGCTTTGACTCTGTACAGCATTTCATCCGAAGACAGATGGACAGTCTGAGTGTACCATTCAGACTCTGGAGGATCTATTGAGATCTTATGTCATGGATTATGGAGGTAGTTTGAAGGATCACATTCCTTTAGTGGAAATTTGACTATAAGAACAGTTATCACTCCTCCATTCATATGGTTCCTTCCGAGGCCTTATACGACAGACCCTGCAAATCTCCTGTGTTGTAGGAGGAGGTTAGGGAATGACAGCTATTGGGGCCACAAAGTATCCAACATGATGTAAAGTTAGTGTGCATCATCAGATGATGGTTATTAGAGGTACAAGATCGATAGAAGAGTTATGCAGACCGGAGGCGAAGGCCTTTGAAATTCTCAATTGGGGATTAGGTATTTCTGTGTGTTTCATCTACGAAAGGGGTGAAACGATTTGGGCTAAAAGGAAAATTAGTTCCACGCTATATTGGCCCATTTGAGATATTCGAGCGGATTGGGGTTGTGGCTTATCGATTGGCTTCACCTCCGACACTTGCGGGTGTTCATAATGTATTTCATGTTTCTATGCTGAGGAAATACGTTCCACGTTCAAATCAGGTTCTAAAAGAGGTTCCGATTCTACTTCAGTCTAATGCGACCTATGAGGAGATTCCAATGTGAATTCTTGGTCACAAGGAATGTCGGTTGTGGAACAAAACCATCCGACTCGTAAAGGTTAGATGACAGCATCATACCGATGAGGAGGCTATGTGGGAGCTGGAAGATTCTATCCGAGCTCAGTACCCTCATCTAGTCACTTGTGGTAAGTGGTCATTCCGGATATTTCTTGTATTGGTTCTTACATTTAAGTACGAAATTTGGAGGCCAAATTTTTATTAGTGGGGGAGAATGTAAGATACCGGAAAATACAATATTAATAAATACTCTTGTTAATTAAGAAATTATCTTATAGAATTTTTAGGAATTTTTAAAAAAAAATCTAGATTTAAATGGAAGTTTTATGGATATTTCATGGGGATAAAGCAGATAGGCTTTTGTAAAGCCTGTTTAGACTATCTTCTATTGAGGAATTAAATGGTTTAATTAACGTGTTTATTTTCGACCAATCCCTTCCATTTCTTGTCGATTCCTTTTTCCCGACTCCTCTTCTTCTCTTCTTTCCCGATCGCGTAGCCTTTCCCACTCACGATTTTCTTCTTCCCCATGCCCCATCTACGAGCCCATCTTGATCTCGATCTGAGCTTCCCCTTGAGTTTGATTCCCTTCCTTCTCCCGATTGTGCACCTCACCGCATTGTTGCCATCATGCCGATCGATCTTCCACCGCCCGCCTGCCTCGTCGGCTGGCCGATCCACCCTTTCCGCTATCGACCCGCCTCCAGTCACCTTCTACTGCAAGCTGCAGTTGATTCCTATGGCTGAGAGTTCGAGTCGGCAGCAGCTTCTCTGTGTCTTCGTTGGTGTCCACAGACTCAGCGAACAACATGTGGGTGCACGGCAAGGGGTTCGGGTCGGCGGTAGCTTCACCGTGTCTTCATCGGAAATGCTCTTCGCGATCTCCGTCAGAGCTTGGTAAGCCGAATTTCTCTTTGTCTTGGAGGAAATCAACTCTTGCGGTGATCTTCCTTGGTTGACCGTGGGTTGTGTTGGGCAGAGGGTTCATGGAAGCCAATTGCTCTGGTGAACAGGGATTTGGGGAAGAGTGGAACGAAGCAGTAAGTCACGTTGAGGTGAGTTTCATTACGGATCCATGATTTTGGCAGTATAGGTAGGTTACTTGGTTTATCTCTGTTCACGACAGCGTTTGAGATTGAGTTGACTCTGTTCACAGTCGGGATTGAGCATTTCGATGGGCGATCAGAGCAAAGATCTTGGTTAAATAAATCTGATTATTTAGGATTTGAGATCACCACTCATTGATCCAGAAGTTGTGCAGCTAAGAGTAAGAAAGGTGTAACTTGCTATGTGATTGGATTCATTCGTAGGGATGAAATAAGATTAATTGGATCAGATAGGGTTGATGTTACTTCTAATTTGGCATTGGAAATGGATATGAGACTTAACCCTTGGATCAAGAAGTTGTGGCAATCCCACTGGAATAGGTGAGCTCAGATTTAAGAAGTTTATCAATCCATATATTTTTGCATATCAGTTGTTTAGTTAACTAATCTGGATATGTTATAATCATGTAATGAGAATATAGTTTCCTATTCGTTGTGTAGTGATGGATGATTGATTCAGATTTACTGGAGATTGGATTCTCTTTAACCTATCAAGAAGGAGAGGAGGATGAATCAGTGTGAGTTGGGACCTTGATTCAAGATAGGTTGATGGACGTGAAGACTATCGACACACTCTACATATCAGGTGGGTAATTTCCTACCCTAATCAGGTATTTGTTGTTCCATGTAGATTTAGATATATGATAATATTACCTTGACTCTACTCTTATTTATTCTTGTGCTTGATACTTTGTCTTTGGCCATATATGCTCTGTTGCTGTTATCACATTTTCCCTCATCATGATTAGGAGTTACAGATGTGTTGTGAGTAAACCTATAAATGCTTAGTTATGTGTAAATAGTGGAGTACGGATGATGATCTGATTTGTAAATTGGGTAAAAGGGCATCCGTAAGTAAGTAAGGTCCTGAACATAGGATTTATTCCAATACTCTTATGTTGCATGTTTACTACCGATCATGTGTTGTGTAAATGGTCAGGTGACTTGTGATTAGTGTGTCACTATGGACCGATGGTCCTAGCTTATTATGATCAGTTGAGTACGACTCTCTGCAGGATAAAGAGGGCGTCGCTCAGAATGGTATGACTCTCTACAGGATAGAGAGTGTTATGATCAGTTGAGTATGATTCTCTGCAGGATAGAGAGTGCATTGATCATATTGGTATGACTCTCTGTAGAATAGAGAGTCTGTGGTGGATATCTGTATGTGTGACTGTGCATTCATGTCATTTGCATGCATACTGACGACATAGTCTCCCTTGTGGTTGAGAGGGTCGTCAATCATCCTACCTCCCAGGTTACTCATGGAGGAGTAACTGGTGTGAGGGAAGAGCATTTGTTGTGCCGCACTCTACCACTATAGATGGTGGTAGTTGGAGTTGCGTGCAGTTATCCTGGGTGTGTGACGCTCGACCACTCATAGGTAGTGTCAGTCAAAGTGGCCAACAGCAGGGACCCCCGTTGTGTAGCGAGCTCTTTACGCTCATATGCTACTCGTTCATACTGCCCACTCGGCCACTCTAGAGTAGTGGTTGGTGTTAAGTTGGGACAGTTGTCATGTCGTGCCACCTAGACTACACTGGCTCGTGGTAGCGAGTAGAGGTGCGTAGGCATGACCATGAATGCTGCATTGACGTGTCTTATGGCGTTTTGCATATTGTCATATATATATATATATATATATATATATGGATGATTGTGATTAGTATATATATATATATATGCAGTCTATATATATTTGTTTATTGTGATGTTGCATTTGATTGTACTATGCTTGTTATATTTGGTTGTACATCATCTTCATACATGCTACTAATATCTGTTATACGGTGGTGTCGGATACCTATATACTTGTTGGTCAGACCATTAGATATCTTTTACCTGTATCATGATTATAGTGTGAGTTAATATTACTCTTCATGTTGTATATTATGGATATATGCTCAGGTTGGATATATGTAGCGTAGCAGACTTCCAGGTATGTATGCACTTTACGCTGTTCATTTTGTTTAGGGAGTATATACATGTATTTATATACTATGTTGGTGTATACCTGATGTACCTGTAGGTTATATTGTTGAATTACATGTGATATTTGATATATATACATGTTCTTTCATATTATCGCTGAGTTATACTCACCACCACGGACCCTGGGTTTTTCTGTCGCCCAGGTAACAGGTAGAAGTCTTCGTGACAATTTGGAGCATCACTGGCTGACATCGTCTCATCTCAACTCCGAGGGACCGAGCTTTTGGGTTTATCTGTTAAATACTGAAATTTAAAATACTAAATTTAATGGCCAAAATTTAGGAAAATAATCTTGGAAATTTTTTCAAGATTTATAGGGAATTTTAGGAATTTTTCCAGAAATTTTCTGGATTTAAACGGAGCTTGTATGAGATAAATAAAATAAATTTATTTATTTTATTAAAAGGAATTTAGTTATTTAATTTTGGGATAAAAATTGTTAGCACTCGGTTAAAATAATTAATCAAGTTGATTAATTCGAAGTTGGTTTACGTATAAAAGAATTTATCAGATTGATTAATCAAGCTTAGTTATAAAAGGGGGAATTAATCACGTTGATTAATTCAATGAAGCTAGGTTTTAATTTCTTTGCCTTGTTTCCTTTCCCCGTTCCCAATTCCACATCTCCCCACCGACGCCGCCGCATTTCCCTTTCCTCATGACCACGGCCACGCCACAACTGCTTTGCCGCCTCTCGTCGATCTTTGCTCGCAGCAACGCCCGACCACGTAACTTCGGCTGTCGTCGCATTTCCCGGTGCCAATACTCATCGTCGCGGGTGACAACGGCGTCACCTCTCTTTTCCTTCCTCCGCGGCAAGCTCGGACTGCTGCCGCCCTGCCCTCTGGTTCCCGATCCACCGTCGTCTTTTCCCCATGCGTTGCCACTGTCGTGCACCCAAAATCTCCGACCAGCATCATCGACCGCTATCCTCGGGACCTCTTGTTGGACGTCGAGAAGACCTTGAAGCCAAAGATGGATTTCCTCTGCTTCGACTCGGCCTCACACCGCCGCCTGAGCCTTTGCTGTCACCTCCTCTTCTGCCAGAACCATCGCCGCCCGAACTCGAGCCGACGGTGAGCGAGTGGCTGGAAACTGGATTCGATAGCTTCCTGGATTGCGGACTGCTGTTGACCTCGCTGGAGCAAGGTGAGGCAGTGTCTCCTTCTTGCTTTAGACGAGATCTAAGTTCAAAATGAAATTTTTCTTTGATTGAGTCGGTTTGTGATTAGGGCAGCGATCTTTTTCCAACGAACAGTACAGATTTGGGGGAAGGATTAGCTGCCGGTGGAGTGCAGGGCTGGTGAGTCTGTTCTATTCCCTCTCTTATAGCTGTAAATTGCTAATTTAGGTTGTGTGATCTGTAGAGTGGGTTTTTCCTGTCAATAGAGGGGCTGTCGTGTGTTCTATGTTCGGTCTATGCTTATGAGGGAGCAATGAATGAGAGATTTAGGTGGTTGATAGCCATTTGGGTTTCGTTTGGTGAATGTATTCAATATACAAACTGAAGGTTCAGTGGGGGGGGGGGGGTGTTTTAATTCGTATTCAATATAAGGATGCAAATATAGAAACTATATAGTAGTGAGTTGGAAAAATGTTGTGTGCTAGAACTTAATCATAATGGTTGTTATATGCAGGTTTCGATCACGAGACAGGACTTCGAGCGTGAAGATAGTTATCACGAGTTTCATAGCAGGCGGGTATTTTGACTTATCTCTTAGATATAGTCATGTTGATATGCTAGTTAGGATAGTTTGCAATAATTTTCATGTTTATATGCCTAATATATTTTTGTGCCTACTTGATACATGCATTTGATGGTTATGATTATATCTTCCCTGTTTTACTTGGATCATAGATATGTACTTATTTGTTGTACATATTATTCGGATATGTGTTTTAGTTGGATTTACATGCTTTAGTATCATGCACCATCTTGCATGATTACATGCTGGCTGGACGGGGTTCCTTTATAGTTGAGCCCACAACCAGTTACATGGTCTGCACACACTGCCACTCATGGGTTAGTGGTACATCAGGAGGGTGTGTGCAGTTGCTCTGTCAGGCTCCGCTGGTCCGCTCATGGGTAGCGATGAGGCAGCGTGGTAGCGGGCAGGGATCCCTCCTCTGGTCTACGACACCGAGAGATGAGAGCATTGCTCCCCCCACTCTGTTTGGGGCAGGAGGATAGGTGTACTCCGACAGCATCCTGTCCACTCGGTCACTCAGGAGCAGTGATGGCAGAGTGCACAGTTGTTATAGCCCTACCCACTCGGCTTCACCATCGCGTGTGAGGCGGCCGACTGGCGTCAGGGGAGACCATGTCATTTGCACCACATGCATTTTGCATGGATAGCATTTGTATTGTGTTTGCTGTATTTTTATTGCTGCCTTGGATGTTGCATATGATTGTCATGCATACATGATACATATTTGTATATGGTGATGACTTTATTTCTTCTAGTATGACACATGCTCCTATATCAGGGTAGGAGATTCAGGTAAGTACAGTCCTTTTGTATTTCTTTCTTGCATACCCTATTTATATGAGATTGTACTGGCATGATTGTTATTGTTAGCTATTTCTTACCTTGCATATCGACTATATCCGCTGAGTTCTTTGAACTTACCCCGTTGATTTATTTCTATTTCAGGATGAAGCTGTCAGGAGAGTCCAGCTGCCAAACCCCCTCGTCGGGATAGTTTTATTTGGTTATTTCATTTATGGTTTTGGATATTTTGATTAGAAGATATGTTTAGGACTGGAGTTGGATTTATGTTCATGTGGATGTTTTGGTATGTCTTTATGGACCTCGATTCGGAGTTTTATTTTGGATTGGATTTGGATGAGTATTCCTGCCAGATGGCAGAAGGGGTAAGTCAGGAAGTGATAGATTTTATTTATTTACTTTGATTGATGGCCTGAGGCCTAATTATTACCTACGTGGGTTGTTTGGATTCCGGTCGTGTTGACCGATGTATAGTGGTCGTGTAGGCCTTGTATGAAAATTGGTATTGTCACCCGTACAGGGGAGATGCTGCCTGATTTTCGTCTGGCGGAGACTCCCTCGGAGCGTGACAATTTATTTTGGTATCAGAGCATAGGTTCTGAGTTTCTTAGGGTCTTTGGGTTTTCGGAGTTTGCCACGTTTTGGCTGGTTAACTAGGGTATTTTCGGAGTTGTATGGATTTCCGACGATTTTTATATTTCGAAAATTCGAGGTATTATTGACAAGGTCAATTTGGGGATTTGGCGGCGATAGGACATCTCCAGACGGCTAACAGGTGAATAAATTCTAGAAAATTTTCTAGATTTAGTACATATTTGTATTGGCTATATTGATCATGCGGTTTACTTAGGTAGTATCATGTTTTGTCTAGTATTGTTTTAACCTGATATCTGTTAGACTGTTAGATTTTTAGGTTGTTGGTTTATCGTTAGCATATGTTTATTAATTGCTATTACTGCTATACATAGCTAGTTATCATGGTGATATAAATGATTAGATATTATTGGTAGATGTTTATCTCTTACTTTTTGGACTAGTATACCCTTTAGTTATACCCTAATTAATTTTAGTCATTGATTGTCATTAGTATGACTATGCTGTCGTTTATTAGACAGCGTGTTATATGTTTATATGGTTATGTGTTTTTGCGGTGGATACCATGATTAAGACTAGTAGAGATAGAATAACTTAGATGAAGTGATTCTGTAGGAGTGGATCTCAGGAATAAAGCAACAGTAGTAGAACCCTAGGTGTTGGAACCCTAGGCGTAATAACCCGGATGTGCTTAATGATATATGGTTATCCATTTACTGTTTCAGTGATATGGTGATCGGACTAGTAGAGTTCGTATGGTAAGGATGCGATTAATCCTTACTATATCTCCCATTCTTAGTTGAGAGAGAGTCTGCAGTAGAGTCTCTTTATAGGTAGGTGCTTTGTATATTTGTGGTCAATCATGCCTCCCAATCATGGTTGAGATGATCTACTGTAAGGTAATATTCTTACGTTATTCGTTTGGAGTTGGTGATAATCGGATTCATATGACACCTATAGCTAGATAGCTACTTTACATCTTAAGTAGCCACGAGATCTGTTTGTGGTAGCATGTTGTAGCATGCATGATTGAACTGGTAGAATGGTATAATTTAGACTTAACCCTCTTGTCGGGCTTGTTAGTAGGTTTATTATCCTTATTGGCCTTGATAGGCGTTTCCTGGTAGCTGGGGACGAAACCCTATGATTAATCGTCTCGACGCGTTTATTAGTGGAATTATGATTTTTATCGACCTTGATAACCGATCATGTTAGAAGGGTTGGAACGCTAGACTTAACCATCTCGACTTATGTATTTATAAGTCGATGATCTTTACCGACTTTGGTAAACATTTCATATTAGAGGTGTTGAAATCCTCGCTTGACCGCCTCAATGAGTTTAATTGTAGATCGATGATCTTTGTCGACGTTGATAGTGGTTCTATGCTGGATGTATTGGATAACCCTAGGCTTAACAACCTAGGATAATCGACTGCCCACGCGACCTATTAGTGGTAGTATGCTAGTGTGTGCAGTCAATAACTAGATATCTATATACTGTCTGTCTATCCATGAGTCTCATTCGTGGTAGCATGTAGTTGCGCGTAGACAGTGTTATTGAGTGTCGGCCCACGAGTTACGTTTGCGATAGCTCTACTGCTGACCAGATTAGTTACAGACTGATATTGGTACTCTAAGGGTTGGGTTATTCTAGTTTGTTTCCTTTGACTTCCATCAAGTGTATTATGATTATGCACTATTGTCTATCCATCCATTGAGTGGTTGTACTTACTCCCTCCTCACTTATCCTCTAGGTTAACTGATGGAGGACGTGTCCTGTTGACCTACCTTTGTGTCGCTCGGAGAGTTCCTTGTCGTGCTTGTCTCCCTGCATCGTCGGGATGTCGCTTTATTTACTTTATTGGTATTGCATTTTGTTATGCACTTTGGATTTTGTCGTAGTTTAATTTGGTATCATAAAATTATTTTACTTTAATTGATATATGTTTAGTCGTGCATGCATGCAGTTAATAAAATATTTGTATTTCTATTATTATTTCGAGGTTTTTACCAGATCTGGTCAATGGATTTCGGAATATTGTCACTAAGGGGCTCCTCTGTCATTTGGATGACGGATATGCCCCCAGGACGTGACAATTTTATTGGTTTGCGGTTTTGGTTTGTGGGTTTAGTGTTTCAAGGATTTTCTTTTCCTTGGATTTTTGGGAGTTCTCGTGTTTTGGGACCAGGCAAGATGAAGGATATCTCTGAGCTATAGGAAAAGTATTGTCTTTAGTGGTTACTGTACTTTAGTGGTTAGGAAAAGTATTGACTTAGGGAAATTGCCCCTACTCATGGTTGTGGACGAGTTCGGCGACGTATTGACCTTGAGGAATCTAATGATGATTTCAGAAGTACGGGCTCTTTAGAGGTGTCGACTGATGTCGAATTAGGAAGCTAGGGATTTGGCTGCTAGCCACCGATTTGAAGGACAAGGAGTAAACCCTCGGAGAATATCAGTCCCTACTAATAGTGATTTGGTTATAGATAAGGCATGTATACCTACATTGGTCAAGACGATGAAAGATCATTTTACCTTATTATAGGAGGTGTTGGATGGGATAGTTATCTGTCCCAGTATTTTTCTAGAGAAGATCCGGAGCTCTTTGTTAAAAGAGAGATGGACCTTTGAGATTATGTATCGATTATCGATGATAGAATGTGATAGTTGCGGAAGGAAATGAATATCCTTCATTGTGGATAGAGGATCTATTTAGATCAGCTATAGGACACCGGTGTATACTCTAGGATTGATTTATGACTGGTGTGTTGATATTGTAGTGACATGGTGTCATACAATTATCATTGTCGTTGTGATGATTGTTATATCATCAGCCTAGAGTAAAAAGAATGCAAGTGTGTAGCGACGACAATTTCATACTTGGTATGAATTGAATGAGCTTTTGATTATCTTAATAGATTTATTGACGACTTAGTCGTTCAGGGATTTGGGAAGGCGTGTATTCGGGACACGATTGGATCAGTTGTGGTCGTTGGAGTTGTGTAACTTGGCCACTGTTTATGGTGGTAATTAGAGTTGCGCACTCGGCCACCGTAGATGGTGGTTTCTTGGTATTGATTTAGTTATTACCATAGATATGAATAGGATGCTCTAGCGGTACTACAATCGATGACTGGTTGGACTAGGAAGGTGATGGAATTTACTTGGTCCGAAGCTTGTGAAACTAGTTTCAGGGCTCAGACGATGGTTGACTTTTGCATCAGTGTTAGTTAATCATTCTGGTGTGGTTGGAAGGGTAGTGTACACGGATGCATCATTTCGGGGATCGAAGCGATTCCGATGCTATTGAATAAGACGTATCCTAAGCTTACGGTACTTAAAGAACTGCGAGATAAGTCACCATATATATGACGTGGACTTAGCAGTGATTATGTTGTTTTGTAGAGGTGAGGAGCAGGAATGCTCATGGGGTTTTGGACGGTAGATGGACTTCTCTTGTGAAAAGATAATTCCTCGTCTCTGACTCCGAGGAGGATAATGGTTTTCGGAGTTGCATTAGTTTAAGGAACAGATGCTTCAGGAAATTCTGATTCCGGAATGGAAGTGGAAGCATATTATTATAGATTTTGTGGTGGGTTTGCCTAGGACACGTCAAGGTCATGACGCGATTTGGGTAGTCGTTGACTGACTAACCAAATCCGCGCACTTTTTAGCTATTCGGAAGATGACTCTTTGGATCGTTTGACAGAGTTATATTGTCGGGGGATCATCAGATTGCATGATGTTCCTTTGAGCATTATATCAGATAGAGATCTCCGGTTCACGTCCCGGTTCTGACAGAGTCTACAGCAAACCTTAGGCACGTAGCTTCGTTTTAGTATTGCTTTCCATCCGCAGACAGATGGACAGTCTGAGCGGACCATTCAGACACTAAAGGATTTGCTGAGGTCCTGTGTTATAGATTTCGGTGACAACTGGGAGGACCATTTGCCGTTATTGGAATTCGCCTACAATAACAACCATCATTCGGCTATCCAAATGGCACTGTTTGAAGCATTGTATGGGTGACAGTGTCGTACACCCACCCTCTGAGAGGAGGTTGGGGAGGCCAGTTGCTAGAACCCCAGAGAGCTCAGCATTAAGGCAGAGTTGGTCCGTACTATCAGACGTAGGATGGAAAAGGCGCAGGATCGTTAGAAGAGTTATACGAATCGGAGATGGAGACCTCTGGAGTTCTCTATTGGTGATCATGTATTCCTACGAGTCTCATCCACGAAAGGGGTGAAGAGATTTGGCCTCCGTGGTAAGCTAGCTCCTAGATATATTGGTTTGTTTGAGATTTCGGAGAGGATCGGAGCAGCTGCTTATCACCCAGGGATACCACCGTCCTTGACGGGTATTCATGACGTGTTTCATGTGTTCATGCTGAGGAAGTATATGTCAGACTCTACACATTCTGTCAGATGTGTCAGGTTCCATTCAACCTAATGCTACTTACGAAGAGGCTCAGTATGGATTCTGGATCACAAAGAACGACAGTTGCAGAATAAGTTTTACAACTTGTCAAGGTCGGATGGAGTTACTACACCGATGAGGAGGCTACATGGGAGTTTGAGGAAAAAAGGATCATAGCACAATACCCCACCTGTTTACTTAGGGTGCGTGAGATATATTTTCAGTACTTGTGGTATCTCTTACTCATTAGGCATCTGAGTAGGAAATTTGGAGACTAAATTTTTATTAGTGGAGGAGAATGTTAAATACTGAAATTTAAAATACTAAATTTAATGGCCAAATTTTAGGAAAATAATCTTGGAAATTTTTTCAAGATTTATAGGGAATTTTAGGAATTTTTCCAGAAATTTTCTGGATTTAAACAGAGCTTGTATGAGATAAATAAAATAAATTTATTTATTTTATTAAAAGGAATTTAGTTATTTAATTTTGGGATAAAAATTGTTAGCACTCGGTTAAAATAATTAATCAAGTTGATTAATTCGAAGTTGGTTTACGTATAAAAGAATTTATCAGATTGATTAATCAAGCTTAGTTATAAAAGGGGGAATTAATCACGTTGATTAATTCAATGAAGCTAGGTTTTATTTTCTTTGCCCTGTTTCCTTTCCCCGTGCCCAATTCCACATCTCCCCACCAACACCGCCGCATTTCCCTTTCCTCGCGACCACAGCCACAGCACCGTGCCTACCTCTCGTCGACGCTGCTCACAAGCAACGCCAGCCACGCCCAACTCGCTGTCACCGCATTTCCCGGTGCCAGTACTCATTGTCGCGGGTGACAACGGCGTCACCTCTCTTTTCCTTCCTCTGAGGCAAGCTCGGACTGCTGCTGCCCTGCCCTCTAGTTCCCGATCCACCGCCGTCTTTTCCCCGTGCGCTGCCACTGTCATGCACCCAAAATCTCCGACCAACATCGTCGACCGCTATCCTCGGGACCTCTCGTTGGACGTCGAGAAGACCTTGAAGCCTAAGCTGGATTTCCTCTTCTTCGACTCGGCCTAACACCGCCGCCTGAGCCTTTGTTGTCACCTCCTCCTCTGCCAGAACCGTCGCCACCCGAACTCGAGCCGACGACGAGCGAGTGGCTGGAAACTAGATTCGGCAGCTTCCTGGATTGCGGACTGCCGTTGACCTCGCTGGAGCAAGGTAAGGCAGTGTCTCCTTCTTGCTTTAGACGAGATCTAAGTTCAAAATGGAATTTTTCTTTGATTGAGTCGGTTTATGATTAGGACAGCGATCTTTTTCTGACGAACAGTACAGATTTGGGGGAAGGATTAGCTGCCAGTGGAGTGCAGGGCTGGTGAGTCTGTTCTATTCCCTCTCTTATAGCTGTAAATTGCTAATTTAGGTTGTGTGATCTGTGGAGTGGGTTTTTCCTATCAATAGATGGGTTGTCGTGTGTTCTGTGTTCGGTCTGTGCTTATGAGGGAGCAATGAATGAGAGATTTAGGTGGTTGATAGCCATTTGGGTTTCATTTGGTGGATGTATTCAATATACAAACTGAAGGTTCAGTGGGGGGGGGGGGGGGGTTAATTCGTATTCAATATAAGGATGCGAATATAGAAACTATATAGTAGTGAGTTAGCACGTTATTGTGTGCTAGAACTTAATCATAATGGTTGTTATATGCAGGTTTCGATCACGAGACAGGACTTCGGGCGTGAAGATAGTTATCTCGGTTCGGAGTTTTATTTTGGATTGGATTTGGATGAGTATTCCTGCCAGATGGCAGAAGGGGTAAGTCAAGAGGTGATAGATTTTATTTATTTACTTTGATTGATGACCTGAGGCTTAATTATTACCTGCGTGTGTTGTTTGGATTCCGGTCGTATTGACCGATGTATAGTGGCCGTGTAGGCCCTGTATGAAAATTGGTATTGTCACCCGTATAGGGGAGATGCTTCCGGATTTTCATCTGGCGGGAACTCCCTCGGGGCGTGACATTATCGTTGGTGTTTCGTTATGGATTTGGTTTATAAGATGATAGTGTTGGACACTGCTGTTGTTGTACCGTTATTTTGGGTTTTATTATGGCGTTTTCTTAATGTGGTGTTAGTCATACCGGTTTGCATGGTGTGTGGTTTGTGTTGTAGTTGTGTTAGTTCCGCTGTGCTTTGTTATGTTGTTATGTTTATATTTGTATATGTTATTGTTATTGTGGGCCTAAGGGCCTTGTATAAACATGATATGTTGCCACGTACAGGGGAGATGCTGTCTGTTTAATTTTTGGTTCGTCATACTCTCGGGGCGTGATACAATGTCCACTAGATTTATTCCTTCGATTGTACAGTCATCTAAATTTAAGTTTGAGCTAATTCTTGTCAATTTAAAGGCTATGTATTTAGAGGGGGTGAAGGATAAATGGAAATCTCCAAATTAAACACTCCCATTGCATCTGGAATCTTCATCATTGATATTGAAAGAGGCATTGGCATCAATTGATATAATCCAGTGCCTTCAGACTGGACACTTTTAATAATAGAGGTAGTGGTTTCTAAATATATTAATCATATGAAGATGTTGTAATAGAGAGATGTCCTAAGGCAATCATCTTAAAAGTTATTAATAAAATTCACAATTTGAGTGTACATTCTCTATGTAATTGATTGAATCTTAAACTCATCTACTAAAGTTCACAATACGATACATAGCATGAGAGGAATTGTGATTGAATTACAATTAATATCTTATCATGTATAATTATGTAAGTATTGAAATTATCCCTAGTTGGTGAATTGATGAGATTGGACATCATCAATTCTATGAGACTAACACATGTTATGCTCTTTGATTTATTCAAGCATTCGATACTCACTGAATGGAAACATAGAGATGTTGAGAGTGAACATGTGGATGCTAGCTAAGAGTAATTAGTTCATTAAAATGACCTGCTATAAAATTTCAAATGGTTCTTTATGTCGATAAAGTTTTATTACAGCTCGAGTGCAAGCTTTCTTAGACTTAAAGTATTCAAGTCATCTTGGTCATAACGACTTATACTTTAACTATTTCACAACCATCTCCATAAGAGGTGTCATTCCAGGTTAATTGGGTATAAGTCAAAGTGATTAAAGATGTTTGAATAGCCCACAGAGGATTCGTCACTCCTGTAAAGGAGATATACATTCTAGGCATCTTATCGGAATTGTTACTCAGAAGTTTTTGGACAAAGAACACATATCAAGAAGATAGTATTTTTGGACACATATATAGTAACTTGAATCTACAAGACAAGAAATAAACTTGGACTAGGTGTGACGTAGTCAACCTAGTAGAGACGAATACTATAAACTATGTTCTGAACCAAGTGGGTATAGGATGAGTGAAAAGAAATGGACACAAATAATTGTAGCTACTAAAGGGTTCAGAATTATTCTGAAGTCACTATTGACTTTCTGATCAATTGAAGATCATTATGTACTACTAGGCGTCATTTATGATCTATTCATAAATATTGGTTAGTTATAAATAACCAATATAATCCGGAACCTATTGGGCCACACACATAACGATGTCTCAAGAGATGTAAAACAAGTTAGAGAATAAAATTCTCAAAGAAAAAGAGGATGTCTAATTGGACTGGACTTAAAAAGATACAAAATGGGAATGAAAGAGTGTACACGGGCGTGCCAATAGTTGGCATGGTTGTGTGATGCTCTACCAAGAAAAACAAGGGAGACAAAGTGCTCCATGGCCTGGTTGTGGAGTCATGCATGACCATGGAGCTAGGTCGTGTTTGAGAAACACACCCATATTTCAGGTCATGCTAGAAGTGTTGGAAAAAACTAGCCGTGTTCGACGTCCAAAGAAGAACACGGCCCTGCCATATTGAAGAACACGAACATGCCTAAAAGGCATGGCTCGGGTTTAGCTGAGGCACAGGCATGTTTCTATCCATGTTAGACATGTCCAAAGAGAAACATGACCTAGCTGTGCTAAAAAGCATGGTCGTGCCAAAAAGTACAACCCTAACGTGTTTAGCGAGCACGGTCGTGTGGTGATCGTGTTGGGCGTAGCCACGTGTGACATGGTCATGTCGTGTGGCACCACCCAGCTATATCACATCCTGACACTTTGTCTTCTCCATTTTTGGTAAGTCTTTTCACACCCTATAAATAGGGTTTTTGATGAAACCCTTTAAGAGAGTTCTTTTTGAGATTTCTAGGGTTTTGTGTCTCCTCTGCTTCTCATCTTCTTCTCCACTCTTAGCTAGCACTAATCTGAGAGGAAGGTTTATTGCCTACGGAGAGATTGTATGGCGAAGATCTGGCATGGATACCAGTAGAGGCAAGGTTGGTTAATCTTACTTGTGCTTTCTACAGATTCGCAAGGATTACGAAGGTATGACTCCTTTCTTATAACCCTTGTATTTATGTAATGATCTATGATCAAAGACAAGAGATCATGGTGAGAGATCTATGAGAGTACCTTAAATTTTTATTTTCCGTTGTGCGTATGTCCTATAAAATCTTGCCTCGTGGTGTCGAGCATTGTCGAATAGAGCTTGAAGAGACCACAAGGTCCAACAGAGGAAGATCCTCTCCTCATTCAGGACCATTCCACCCCAATGTAGATATTAAAGTTGAATCTTCTTCAACCATCGAGGTGGACTTTTTCTCAATTCGCTCCACTTCCTACCTGACTTCTTATACTGAATCACCTTCAACTACTAGGAATTAAGGGGAGTTTGTTTCTTTTCTCTACCACTGGTTTTTCTTTTTCTTTTTCTTTTTCTTTTTTTATAAATATTTGTTTACTTTTACTTGTTTGGTTTTTACTACTTGCATTTCATTTGGTTTTGAGTAGCCTTTCCATGTGTGATTTCCTACTATTGCCTTGACGATGTAAAAGTTAGTTAAATTTAACCTTTGAGTTTTTGGATACTTTAGCATAATTGAATGCTCTACTTGCATATGGTTACATGTTTAGTGATTGATACTATTTTGATTGACTAAGCTTGATAAATAAAAAATTACCTAGAGATGACCACTTCATGTCTATTACTGATTTTCTTTATGTCTGATGGTACTCATGACAATCAAAACTCTAGGACTTGCTTTTCTTCTTTTTGAAACTACAATCAATTTTTTCAAAAAAAATAAAAATATCTCATCTAGCATTTTTATCTTTTATCACCTTTGCTTTATCTTATTTCTTTGAAAGTAATGGATGAATAACTTGATGAGTTGAATGTTTTTTGCCTGAGATTGTCAATTTTAAGTGTGGAGGGAATGATGTTGTATAATGTAAAAATTTTGCAAAGGTCATGAGGTTTAGTTCATTCTCTTGGTTTTTATTTTATTGGGTTAATGGAATTTTGGACTGGAATTTTTTAAGTTTGTTTATTTGTTTTCTTGCTCTTGATGAAGTGAAGAAGGAAACGAGAAATGGGTAGCTAGAGTTGGATAAAATGCAAATGACGAAAAGGAAAAAAAAAAAAGAGTCGATGGGTTGTTGCATTTCAAAATTTCTCTCGACATGTTTCCTTTAGAGTATGACTAAGAATAGTTGATAGACCCATTCATTTTCAGATTTGAAGTGTGAATTAATAGAAATTTTGAAGAAACTAACTCAAAAGAAAGATTTTATTTCACGGAAGTAAAGGAAGGAAAAAATTTATGATATAAGGGGTGAAATGAATGGAATGTGCCAAGTTATTTATAAATTTTTTATTATTAAATGATTCAAGATGCATTGTTACTTTGTAGTGTCACTTTTGGATCCATCTTTTCCATTAAAATCAGATTTTGTTGATAAAAAGGTTTGAAAAAAAAAGGAAAAAGAAAAGAAAGTGAAACATTGAAATTGATTGTGCCATTTTAGATTGTATCATGCCAAAATTTTAATTGAAGCTTTGGATTGGGATTGAAACTAATTCGTAGTGTCTACCTTGAGTGTCATTTTATGTTGTATTTGTTTCATGGAGGCTGCATTCCATTGACAAAAAGAAAAAAAAAAGAGAATGATGAAAAACTTTGAAAAAAAAACTAAAAAATTAGTTTTCAAAATGGAATTTGGAATTGATAGTTTCAGTAATTGCTAATTGAGCCTGAAAATTTACTTGATTCTCTGTATATACAATGGGAGCTTCAGTCTTTTGCTTTTCTTGAGATTAAAACCAACTGAAATGAAGAAAAAGAAAAGAAAGAAAGAAAGCAAGGGGCAGTTTCTGAATTTCTGAAATGGGCAGAATTCTAGTCTTGAAATTGAATTCACAACTGGTTTTACTTAATTCCGGGAGATAGTGAAGCGTTGAATCCATTTGAGTGTTATCTACTATTATATTCCTATGTTTGTAATCTGGAAAAAAAAAGAAGAAAATTAAAGGGAGAAAACAGAATGAAGCAGGAAGAGAAAAAAAAAACTATTTGGGATTGAGTTTCATATTTCTGCCAATTTCATGCTAAGATTCTTGTGCAAACCTCTTATCAACAAGAGATTCAATTAAAGAGCTAAATTCCTCAATAAAAAATGGTGTTTTCCATCTCCAAATTCCGAAAATTGATGATGTGAATTATAAATGAAGATGAAGCTCTGAAACAGCAAAAGAATATGTAATTTTTGTGATTTCTAAAATGTTGGGAGTTTGAACCATTTGATTCCATGTTTTTGTCAATAATGAATTCAAGTTAAGCTACTACACTTCCTATGACAAGTGATACTCCTTCCTTTGCCCAGGGTTTTGTAAATTTTAACTGAAATTGGATTGTGACACTAAATTCACAGAATTTGAGTTCAAGTGGAGGGAGGCTGGTGTTATGATTTTTCTAGAGCTTGTTTTGCTACAATTTTGACCAATGAAAAATGGAATTGGGATCTCATTTGATAAACAATTGAGTGGTTTTGCATGTTATATTTGTTACAATCTGAATTCAAAGAGAAAAAAAATCAGAAATTGATTAGAAGGCGAGAAGGAAAAAAATTTCTACCACTCCATTTTCTGTTCAGAATTTGAAAAGGCTTTATGACATTGAATTGTTTGCAAAATGATTTAATTGGTATCTGGACATCTGATATAAGAAGTTGGGTAAATTCTAGGATGCTGAAACTGAAAGGAAAATAGCAAGAGGGTGGCTGAAATTGAATTTAAAGTGTAGCTCCTAAACTGAATCTGTTTTCAGTTCAAGGACCTGTTTGTGCCAACATTCACGATGTCTTTTCTGATCTGAATCAAGTTTAAATCAAGTCCTCATCAGTGAAATGCTAAATAAAATCTTATTTCAAGTTTAATTCCGCATGATTTGAGCCAAAACTTCTTTGAAATCTCAAAACTTTAAACTAAGGTCAGAAATTTCATAATCTGTCCCATTTTTGGGAGTTTAGAGTTTGAGCTCTAAATCCATGAATTTTAGCATTTAAACTAGCCTTAAGCATCTTAGGTAAATTAATCCCTGAAATTTTGGAAAAAATATCAAATTGTTTCATGGCACAAAACAAAGGAAAGAACATGAAAAGTATAAACTTGGGGTTCAAGGTGTTGTTGGAGTATCAAAAATTGTGTTTTGATTCCTAAATGTTGAAAAGTGACTACTAAATTCAAGATACACCAGAAACAGATGTTATTCGCATAGAAAAAGAACTAAACAAAGAAAAAAGAGGTTGAGAAGTGAATTAGTTAGAAATTGTTATTTGAGTATGAACTTGAAGTGTGATGTGCCAAAATTCTTTTACAGTCATTTTAATATTGAAAAACTTTAGGAAATCCTTGAACTATCACTGATAAAGGTTTCTCTTTCATTTCCAAGTTCTTTTCTATGATTTAAATCGATGAGAGTGGAAATCTAAAGGTGGTGAATAACGAGTAGAATCGTCAATTTGGGTTGATCCCGTCGGGTTGGCCCACCCCGCCAAATAAGTTAAGCGGGTTAGATTAAAATTTTATCAATCCATCATTTGGCCGGCCTAACGGATCAACCCACGTGGGTTGCAGGTCAAGACTGGCTAGCCCACTATGGGCTTGAGTTGGCCTGCAAATTGAGAAAGTTGAAAGTCCTTCTCTCTCTCGTAAAACATTTATAGTTTGTCTGTGTATATTATTGTATTAAGTGACAACAACAACAAAGTATTATCCCACTAGGTGGGGTTGGCTATATGAATCCTTCTACGTCATTGAGTTCTATCCCCTACTATATCATCATCTATATTTAAATAAATTTTATCTTGTTTTATTGTTGCTAACCAAGTATTTTTTGTTCTTCCTCTTCCTCATTTAATGTGTATATTTATCATAATTTCACATCCTCTAACTGGAGAATTTATTGATCGTCTAAGTATATGTCTGTAGCACCTTAAACGTGTCTCTTGGATCTTTCCTTCAATAGATGCAACACCGACTTTTTCTCTAATGCTCTCATTTCTTGTTCTGTCCATCCTCATATGTCTGCACATCCACCTTAACATCCTCATCTCTGTAACTCTCATCTTTTACTCATGTGCTCGAGTCGTAGCCCAACATTCAGCGTCATATAATATAGTAGGTCTAATCGCCATTTTGTAGAACTTCCCTTTAAGTTTTAGAGGCACTTTACGATCACATAAAACACTCGACGCTTTCCTTCATTTCAACCATCCTGCTTGTATTCTATATAAGACATCTCTCTCAATCTCTCCATCATCTTGCAAAAATAATCCTAAATATTTAAAGCTCTCAGTTCCAAACAACTCGGCATCTCCTATCTTAACACTTATCTCATTACGTCTAATATTGCTAAACTTAAATTCCGTATATTTTGTCTTTACTCTACTAAGCCTAAAACCTTTCACTTCTAGTGTTTCCCACCAAGATTCTAGTTTATCATTTACTCCCTCACATGTCTCATCTACCAAAATAATATCATCTGCAAACAACATGCACCACGGTACTGTGTCTTGAATGTGTCCAATGAGTTCGTCCATAATTAGTATAAAAAGATAAGGATTTAAAGTTGATCATTGATGTAACCCTATCTTTATTGGAAATGCCTTAGTTAATCCGCCTGAAGTCTTCACTCTGGTCGTTACTTCCTCATACATATCCTTAATTAGTTCAATATATGTTACACTAACACCTCTTTTTTCTAAAATTCTCTATATAATTTCTCTTAGAACTTTATCATAAGTTTTTTCTAAGTCAATAAATACCATGTGTAGATCCTGCTTTTGCTCTCGATACTTTTCAATTAGTTGTCTGAGAAGATATATAGCTTTTATTGTCGACCTTCCTGGCATAAATCCAAATTAATTTTTGAGAACCGTGGTCTCCTTCCTTAATCTTTTTTCTATTACTTTTTCTCAAAATTTCATGGTATGACTCATTAGTTTAATACCCCTATAGTTTTCACAAGTTTGTATGTCTCCCTTATTCTTATATAAGGGAATTAGGATACTTACCCTTTATTGATCAGGCATCCTTTTTGTTTTCAATATCATGTTAAATAATTTTATAAGTCATTCAATATCTTATTTCCCTAGACACTTCCATACCTCTATCGGAATATCATCTGGTCCAACGACTTTTCCATTTTGCATTCCATTTAAAGCTTGTTCTACTTCTGAAATTTGAATTCTACGATAAAAATTTAAATTTCTATACTCATTTGATCTACTTAAATTACCTAAATTCATTAAAAAGTTGATGAAAATATCTCTTCCCCCGCTCTTTTATTTCTTCATCATTTACTAGTACCTATTGCATTCATCTTTAATACATCTTATTTGATTAAGATCTTTTGTCTTCCTCTCTCTCACTTTAGCTATTCTATAAATGTCTCTTTCCTCTTCTTTTGTATCTAATTTTCAATATAACGGTTCAAAAGTTTCAGTCTTAGCTTCGTTCACTGCTTTCTTAGCTTCTTTCTTGGCTATTGTATATTTTTTTTCAAATTTTCCTCATTTTTACAAATATATAATTTCTTATAGGCGGTTCATTTTTTCTTGACTTTCTCTTGCACTTTCTTATTCCACCACCAAGATTCTTTACTTGGCGATGCATGCCCCTTTGACTCATCGAGTACACTCTTGGCTATTATTTTCAACTTTGATATCATCTTATCTCATGTCGTATTAGGGACACTGTATATTTCATCTAATACTTGCACTCCTACATTCTCTTTAAATATATTTAGTTTCTCATCCTTTAACTTCCACCACTTAATTCTAGGAGTCGTGTATACTTTCCTACTATTGATATTATGTTTTAGGCGTATATACAATACTACTAACCTATGTTGAGTAGTTAAACTTTCTCTAGGAATGACTATACAATCTTTACAAATCTTTCTATCTCTCTTTCTAACCATAAGAAAGTCAATTTGTGATTTATAATTTCCACTTTTAAAAGTGACCAAGTGTTCTTTTCTTTTCTTAAAAAATATATTAGCTAGTATAAGATCATATGCTATTGTAAAATCCAATATAGTTTTACCTTCTTCATTTCTTGTTCCAAACCCATAACCCCCATGAACCCTCTCATATTTGTCATTTTTCACTCCGACATGTCCATTTAAATCGCCTCCTATTAAAATCATCTCATTTGACGGAATATTTTGTAATACTTCATCCAAGTCATCCCAACATCTTAATTTGGTATTTTTCATCTAATCATATTTGAGGTGCATATACATTAATTACGTTCATAGTTTCTTTCTCCACTACTATTTTAAAAGTTATAATTCTATCCTCCTTTCTAATTACTCCTACAACTTCATCCTTTAACGAACTATATATCTACAATAATATCCATTTCATTTTTTTGTTTTACTCTTTCCTGTATACCATAATTTAAAATCCGAGTTTTCTATCATCTTTGCCTTCTCACCTACCCATTTTATCTCTTGTACACACATAATATTAATTTTTCTCCTAGTCATCGTATCTACTATCTCCATTGTTTTACCACTGAGGGTTCCTATGTTCCATGTACCAAATCTTATACCCAATATATGGTGTGAGAACTGTTAGGGCAATCTCTTGCCGTGATATGGTTTTGATGGTGTGGCAAAGGGTTTAAGTTAGTGTGTTATGTTTATTTGATATGTGCGTTGAAGTCGTGCAGGACTTAGTAATTCGCACATGGAGCCGTGGCGAGTTTCACATCTCATGACTCGTGCCTTGAGTCGGTGAAGGATAGCTTTGCGGAAGCCGTGCGCTTGGAGCATCCGAGGGACCACGGACGAGAAGCTTGGAGTGAAGCCGGAGGAAGTAGACTTCGAGGCAAGAGACGCGAAGCGAGCATTGCAGAGCCGCACCGATGCCGCCGAGGACGTGGCGAGAACGAAGAGAACTTCAAGGCGAGGACTCAGAAATGAGAGTGAGCGATTGTAACCGGGGGAGGGGTAGCTGTTAGGTGAAAATTGGCCATTTGGCCAAGGGTCGGTTGTGTTTTCCGACACCCGATCGCCATGTCATGGCGGGCCGATCGCTGAATCGAGTGTAGCTCGACCGTATACGATCGATCGGTTTGTGGCGTAGCCGATCGCTATACGCTGGCCGATCGCCAAGATTAGCAATGATCATCGGCTGAATGACCGTCAATAGGGTTTTGCCATAGACCGCTCGTAGCCGATCGGCCGACTACGGGTCAAGAATCGATCGTGAGGTCCAGCGATGATCGCTAAGAGTTCCGCTGACAACAACGGCCGATCCGACGTGTTCGGAGGTTGTAGAGAGGCAATGATCGCCATGGGCGGCTGATCGATGGCGCTAACGGAAGAAGTTAGCCCTCTCTATAAAAAGAGAGGGTGTGAGCCTTTGAGAGGCTAATGCTTAAGTTCCAAACAATCTTCCTAGTGCCCCACAAGCTCTAAACTCTTCTTACTCGCTTTTACTCCATTCTATTTGTAAGAAGAGTGATCTTGATTGTAAAGGTTACCTCCACCTAGCTTGGTGCAAAGGAGAGACCATTTAGTGGATTGGTTGAGCGGAGTGATTCACCGAGGACGAATCGGGGACCGTGGATTAGCGGCGTAGCCGTGAACCACGTTACATCTTGTGTTAGCATTGTCTATTTCCTTTGCTTTGTTTTTATTTGTTTAATTTGCTTGTATTGTTGTTTCCGCTTGCGCTAATCTAATTGTAGACGAGCAAATTCCTATAACCAATGAACGAGGGCTATTCACCCCCCTCTAGCCGGCCATCCGATCCCTTACAAGTGGTATCGAGAGGTTGCTTGTCACCGGACTAACCGCCGCAACAAGCCCTACATCAAAATGGCCGGCTCCAACATCCATCCTCCGAAGTTTGAAGGAGAATTCGCTTGGTGGAAGAAGCGAATGGAGGTATTTTTCGAAACGGATTTTGATATAATGATTACAATGGAATCCGGTTTCATTTTGCCTAGGGATGAAGAGGGGAAGCCAATAGAGAAATCTAGGTGGACCAATAGGCAAAGAGAGGAGCACCTTGCAAACTCCAAAGCCAAGCACCATCTCTACAATGTGCTTCCTCAACAAGAGATCAACCGGATCGGAGAATGTGCTAGCGCCAAGGAGATGTGGGAGAAGCTTATAGAACTTCATGAAGGCACATCCGAGGCCAAGCTAGCAAGGAGAGATCTCCTCCGCTCCCAACTATCTAATATAAAACTAGAAAAGGGAGAAAAGGTAACCTCACTACATTCTAGGTTTAAGGAAATTTTAATTGGGCTAACAAGTGTAGGAAAGGCTTTCAAACCGGGACATGCTCATGAAAGCCATAGATGCTTTTCCTCGATCCTCAAAATGGAGTTCAATGGTGGACTCCTTCTATATGTCCAAGAACTTGGAAGTAAGTACCTTGGAGGAGTTCTTCTCGACAATGGAGCTCCACGAAACGAGGCTTGAAGGAATTCAAGAAGAGCCAAGAATTCAACCCTCAAGAGGAGTAGCATTGTTGGCAAACAAAGGGAAGAAGAAGATGGAAATCCCCTCCTCCTCCGATGATGAAGCCTCCTCCTCCTCCATGGATAGCACCGAGGAAGCCTACATGGTAAGGAAGGTGAGGCGTGTATTTAAGAATTTTAGATTTGATAAATCTAATGATAGGAATAGAAGACCAAGGGGAAGGTGATATGCTACAATTGCCATGGAGAGGGACACATAAGGGACAATTGTCCTCTCCTAAACAAAAGCAAGGAAGAGAGGAAAAAGAAAGAAGAAAAGAAGAAGAAAAAGGGGAGCAAGAAAAAGAAGGAAGAGGAGAAGAAGGCAAAAGAAAAAGGGAAGGCCAAAGCATTCAAGGCCAAGACATGGGATGATCCTTCCTCATCCTCCTCCTCATCATCGGATGAGGAGAATGCCTTTGTCGCCAATTTGGCCTTGATGGCCTTTGACGATTTGGATTGCTCCTCCTCCAAAATGAAGGATCAAGCACAAGAGGAGAGAGCTCAAGTGAAGGGGAGCCTCCTCCACATCATCATCCTCCTCATCATCCAAGAAGAAGAAGAGGACATGGAAACTATGGTAACGAAAGCCTCTCTAGTAAAATAGTTTCTATGATTTCTAGTTTAACTAGGGATTTGTTTAGAGCAAAGAAGAAAAATAAATGCATGCTAGATCAAATTAAGGCATTAGAAAATAAGCTAGAAAATGCATGCTTAAATAATAATGATACTTCTTCTTGCCATGATGATGCATGCTCACATGATAATTATGTGCCTTTAGATGTTAGTGATGCATGCATAGAAGAAAATAGGGCATTAAGGGAAAAGGTAGATTATTTAACCAAAGCCCTAGGAAAATTCACAATTGGCTCCAACACTTTGAATATGATCATAGGGAGCCAAAGGGCAAGTTTTAACAAGAAAGGCCTAGGATATAAAGAGAAGAAAAATGAGAAGGCCTATAGATGCCTAATAGCTAGGGGACAAGACAAAAACAAAGTAATAGCTAAGAAATGGATCCCCAAGGAATTTCTAGTGAACCCCATAGGTAAAAATCTATTTTGGGTTCCAAAATCCATCCTTAAGGGTTAGAAAACCCTAGAGGTAGTCAACCATATGAACTTGACCTATATCATATTTTGGTTGACTTAGGATGACGGGACAACATTTTTAGATAGTGTTGGGTGATGATAACGTGCCCATAAAAAGGTAATAATGCTTAAAATCATGATGATTAATGTAATTTCTATGCATATGTGTAATCATGATCTATGATTTTGATTTTGGGCACATCATCATGAGAAATAGGTTTAAATCATGCTTTAGGTGATAACTTATTTATTATCATCATATAATGCCTAATGCATGGTTATAATTTAATGAAAACATGTATTTCATGGTCATAATGTGAAATTAAATCATATATATAATTATGATCATGTAGGTTGTTAGATTGATACTTAACCTTGATAGAATTGCATGAATATATTGGTTAAGTATATACAAATACCCCCTAGGATATATCTCACACTCACTATAGGATAACTTGATTGCAAACTTAGCATGGGTGAGATATTAGGATGATACAAATGTCCACTAATGCCTATGGCATTTAGATGGTCATTTAAAGTATCAAAATATCAATAATAGACCAATCATGGGGAAGGCTTATGTTTAATAAATAGACATATTGCCCAAAGATCATGGTTGGATATTTCTAATATTTTCAAAACAATTTCTTACCTTAAAATACATGTATTCATGTTTTGAAACAATTGAATGCAAAACTAGGTGTTAAAATGGATACTAACATGCTCAAAAACTAGTGTTTTTTCAAGTGTTTGGATTTTTGGCAAATCTTGTAAAATATAATGATTTTTCATGAAAAACTATTTTTCCTTGATAAATATACTTAAGAGAAATATGTTCCTCGAATTTCATGATTTTTCGAATTTTCTGGAATATTTAATGCATTTCTGAATTTCATCCAGAAAATCAGAAATTCGGCTTCCTTTGTGCCAGTCGACTGCCATACTGATAGCAGTCGACTGGTGGCCTGTAAATCTGAATATTGAAGGCCGAATTCAGTTTGTAAACCTCCTACAAGTGGTAGAAATATACTTGATGCCTCCGACAGTTTTTAAATCAACTTGACATATTTTTCCTCCATTATACTTGATGCCATGAGCTTATAACTTAGTGTTAATCTTTTTGATGGTGTCAAAGGGGGAGAAATAAGTATGTTTAAGTTAATCACATTAGGGGGAGAAATATATTGTAGGGGGAGAAATATATGATAAGGGGAGAAAATTAATATGGAGAGTTTCATGGATTAAGGGGGAATTGCATTGTTATATCATGTTTATCTTTACATGCTTTCTTACCCTTAGAATTTACATCAAATGTTTTTACCTAACTTAAACGGATTGCCACACATCAAAAAGGGGGAGATTGTTAGGGCAATCTCTTGCCGTGATATGGTTTTGATGGTGTGGCAAAGGGTTTAAGTTAGTGTGTTATGTTTATTTGATATGTGCGTTGAAGTCGTGCAGGACTTAGTAATTCGCACATGGAGCCGTGGCGAGTTTCACATCTCATGACTCGTGCCTTGAGTCGGTGAAGGATAGCTTTGCGGAAGCCGTGCGCTTGGAGCATCCGAGGGACCGCCGGACGAGAAGCTTGGAGTGAAGCCGGAGGAAGTAGACTTGAGGCAAGAGACGCGGAAGGAGCATTGCAGAGCCGTCGCTGATGCCGCCGAGGACGTGGCGAGAACGAAGAGAACTTCAAGGCGAGGGACTCAGAAATGAGTGGAGCGATTGTAACCCGGGAAGGGTTGCTCTTAGGTGAAACTTGGCAATTTTGGCCAAGTGTGGGATGGGTTTTCGACACGATCATTGCCATGTCATAGCGATCGCTTCGAATCAGTGTAGCTCGGCGGTATCTATTGGCCCGGTTTAGCGTGATCGGCGCCATCGTTAGCGGATCATTGCCAAGACTAACGATCGGCATTGCGCGCGGATCGGTAGTCAATAGGGTTTTGGCCGCAGGCCGCTCGTAGCCGGCCAGGCGATCGACTCTACGGTCGTGATCGGTGGTGAGGTCCGATCGACCGCCAAGAGTTCCGTTGGACAACAGCGGTCGGCATCCGACGTGTTCGAGGCCGTTGTAGTCGCCATGGGCGATCTCGATGGCGGCCAACGGGAAGAAGTTATCCCTCTCTATAAAAAGAGAGGGTGTGAGCCTTTGAGAGGCTAATGCTTAAGTTCCAAACAATCTTCCTAATGCCCCACAAGCTCTAAACTCTTCTTACTCGCTTTTACTCCATTCTATTTGTAAGAAGAGTGATCTTGATTGTAAAGGTTACCTCCACCTAGCTTGGTGCAAAGGAGAGACCATTTAGTGGATTGGTTGAGCGGAGTGATTCACCGAGGACGAATCGGGGACCGTGGATTAGCGGCGTAGCCGTGAACCACGTTACATCTTGTGTTAGCATTGTCTATTTCCTTTGCTTTGTTTTTATTTGTTTAATTTGCTTGTATTGTTGTTTCCGCTTGCGCTAATCTAATTGTAGACGAGCAAATTCCTATAACCAACGAACGAGGGCTATTCACCCCCCTCTAGCCGGCCATCCGATCCCTTACAAGAACTCTTACTTATTTAACTGTAACTGCCCAAATTTTTGGTTCTTATACTTTTGTTTTATTTATAATTTTAGTTCCTATACTTTATATTTATATTTAGAGGAAAATAGAAATAAGAAAAAAAATGAATAAATGATTCGTTAGCCGGGGCTCGAATCATGAACCGTTGATTTGAGAGAATAGGTTTCCTACCACTAAGTCATAAGATTACCAATGACTAGGATATAACAGAATATATCTATAGGCGGGAAAAAGAGAGAAGTTGATTAATTTGGCTAATCATTTAAAAGGGTAATTAAATTAAGGAAAACATATATATATATATATATATATATATATATATATATATATATATATATATATATATATATATATATTTATTTATATATATATATATTTATTTATTTATTTTTCTCCTCTTCTATCTCCTTTTCCTAAAACCCCAGTCGTGAGCACCAAACGCCTCCTCTCCTCCTCTTCTCTCCTAATGCCGACCAACACCCTTCCCTTTCCGTTTTTTTTTTCAGTAGCCGAACTCTCATACCCCCCTCTCTCTCTCTCTCTATCTCTCTCTCTCATTTTTTTTTCCAAATGTCAATCCTCTCTCCACCGAGGAAAAAAAAAAGAGAGCCTCTATAATTTCTCCATCGTGGGATAATTCAAGAGGAGATTTTCAAGAGAGATCTCCTCAAGGACTTGGTATAGGATCACGCTAAAGCAAAGGAACATGTAAGAGGTCTTCTCTTTACGAAATCTATCGGTATAAATTGAGGAAAAAGCGTAGGAAGTAAGTATTGCTCACCTGCAGTATAAGTAGTTATCGTATGTCATTGATATATTTTTATGTTCATGTTATTTCCAGTTATGCATGGTGTTTCCAGTTATGCGATTTTACCTGTTATGTCATATTTGATTTAACATCATGTGTAGATCCATGATAAAAATATGATTTATGATCATGCATGTTGTAGATGAGTTGTAGCTTACAATTATATACATGATGTAGAGTAAGATGTAAAAATATTTCCTTTATAAAGAAAATTTAAAGATGCTCCCCGTTCGAATTGGGGATTAAGAGCACAACGATCTTCAGTATGCTCCCCATTTGATTTTGAAGTCAGAGCATAATGATCTTTATGGTGCTTCCCATTCATGATTTAGGGGATTAAGAGCATTCTGTCAGTATGTATAAGAATATAAATATAAAGGAAGTATTTTACTTTTGAAAGGGCATGTACCGGGCATCAGTTCGCCCATGGGCCAAGGCCCTTAGTCTCAATTACCCTAATAGGTTCGGTGGTTGGCCACCTCGGCCTATTAGGAAAGCGCACATTGGTACTATATCGGGCTCATACCCAGGATGATTATTAATTTGAAGTATCAGTATAAATATAAGTAAAAGTTTTCAAAGTTAATCATTCCAGTTCAGATACACCGTTTACAAGTTTTAAAATACTTAAGAGCATGATCTATACAAGAGACATGTAATCAGAGTTATGATTTCCAGTTATGTTTGCATGTGTATCAATGTATCCAGGGCAAGAGAACTAGTTGCATGATTTCATACAGTGCATGTTTTTGTGAACATAGAAAGTACTTACTAAGCGTTATTGCTTATAATTTGCATTTCCTTATACTGCAGATAAAGGTAAAGAAAAGTTTCAGTGAGGTGGCATGACGGACGAAGTGCTTGGAGTGTGTGGTGATGAAGCAGTGGAAGTAAAAGATCCTAAGTGCAGATGTCTAAACCAAATTTTAAGTTTTTAATTGTTTTCTTTCTGATATTGTTGGAGTTCAATTGGATTGCTTATGGTTGAGACCAAAGAATGCTAGAGTCATGTTGGGTTAGTTTTAATACTCGCACGTGTATGTGAAGATCTTGAATTCGTTATTGTTTAAGTGATGATTAAAGTATAGTGTCAAAGCAAGAGCAGGAAGAAAATAAGAATAAGACAATAAAGTAGTGACATCTCCCCTAGTAGAGAGGGGGGGGGGGGTTTACATTAACACTACACCCAAGTTCTCATGGAGATGCAGCAGTCCTTGTCGTACGTTGCAGTTGAACCCTGCAACGCGAACTCTTACATATTTTTCACTATCCCCGAGTTCTAACGATGTAGTGGTCCTTATATATTATTGTATTAAGTGAACTTAATTTAATTTATCATACTCTCCTAATAGCAGAAAGTAATGTCTCTAGTTGAACTCTTATTTTTTTTTCAAATGGAATTACTTTGGTTATGTGTAAATGACACTTCAAGATAATATTTTTTAGAGAAAGTTACCGAGTAATTTTAGAGATTTTTTTTAATTTTTTTATGGCCCATGGGTTGACCTGTCTAATTCGTAACCCATCTTGGTTGGGTTGGATTGAAAATTTCTCAACCCATCAGGATGACGGGTTGGCCCACCCCTCCCTGCTAAATGTTGGGTTTATGATGGCTTGATCCGCCCTGCTATGGGTCGGCCCGTTTGGCAGCTCTAATAAGGAGGTGTAATAATGAGCTATATCTCTTACCTTTCTTGAATTGATGGGCTTCTAAAGAATGCGAAATAATTCTGAAGAAGGAAATATAGATTCAATACAAACTTCAAAGAACTATTTTGGTAAAATTAGTTATTTGACTTGAGGCATTATACATCCATCATGGGGTTATTCTTCTAAAACTCTCATTCTCTCCTTGTTTTCTTTCCTCTTACCACTTTGTTTGCTTCATTTGATTTCTTTTTTATTCCATTTGTATTCTTGATAAATCCTTTTGATGAATGTTGCTATGCATTTACAATGCTGGAGAAGTAGAAAACAAGCAAGCTTATAGAAGTGAAGTGTTGTGAGTAGCCTTTGAGTGAAACTCCATTTATATAAATGCTTTTAATGTTGGTTCGTGGCAGTTCCACGAACTGCACAGAGGCAGTTCGTGGAACCGCCTCGAGCACGCGCTCCTTCCCTTAAAAGGGAAGGAGCGTGCGTCCAAGTTTCGGTTCGGATCGGCAATCCGGTTGATCGTCGGCGAAGAGGAAATCAGAGGCGAGGAAGCATTCGGAGGCGGATCTTGGTTTGTGAAAACCTGAGGTTATTTTCCGGCTGTGATCATTTCCTCCGACGCAAGTCCAACCTCCAACCGGGTAAAATCAACGAAGAACAAGTATATTTTTTGATTACATTGGTATCAGAGCATGTAATTTTACCTGTTCAATTTGTTTCTTCTTCGCCGCAATCGGAAATTCCATCGAAGAACTGAAGTTTCGATGCGGCGATCCTGATCGCCCGACATCCGGTCGCTTAGAAGCAACGCGGAGCGCCCTTCCATTAGGCGTCGGGCGAATCTGCGACGCCTTAGCGGCCAACGCAGCGGGCGTTAATGGCGCCGTCGGGCGGCCAGCGGCGCGAGGCGGCGGCGTTAAGCGGCTATCGTCGGCGGCCGGCAACCATGATGGGCCGGCAGCCGGAGGCCGCTGCCGATGCCTCGCGACGCGTGAGCGACGGCGCCGATGATCGGTCAGCCGCCGTCGGGAAGCGGCCTGCATCGCCGTAACCGGGGGGCCGTTAGGCGATCTCAGGGCGCGCTTACGCCGCCGGCCTCGGAGGCATCGGAGAGCAAAATGTTTCTATTAAATAAATAAAAAAAAAGTTTTTTTTTATTTTATCTGTTTCGTACAGATATGGGATAAATAAATAAAAAATTTATTTATTAATCTGTTTCGTACAGATTAAATAATTGGGCCAAATTTGATGGGCTTTAAAATTTAGTTGGGCTTAATTGGTAAATTGGGCTTTATTTGGGTCGAATTAATTGGGCTGCATAATTTGGGCCGAATAATTGGGCTTCAGATTTAATTGGGCCAAATTAATTAGGCAGAATATATGGGCCGAATTAAATGACCATCGAATTTAGCTTGGCTTAATTGGGCCGAATTAATTGGGCAGAATATATGGGCCGAATTAATTGGGCAGAATTAAATGGGCTTTGAATTTAGCTTGGCTTAATTGGGCCTAATTAAATGGGTCTTGAATCAAATTTTAATTGGACATGGGTTCAATTAATTTGATTCCAACAAAAGACTTAGTGTCTAATTAAATTTACACAAGAATAGTGTAAGGTTGACTTTGGTTGACTAAACTCATAACTATGGTTAGATGGATTGTTTTTGGAACAATTAGAATCTGACTTGAATGACTTAAGGATAGAACTAGTTTATGACTGTCTATGGGTCAAAATTGATTGATCAATGTGTCAATTGATTATAGCCTAAAATTCAAGGAGTTTAGTTCTTCTTGAAATATGTGTATTTGTTCTGTGCCTGGATTAAATTGGAATATACTGGTATTTGTACTGGTTTTGTCGGTTATGTACTGACATGATTTATTTCAATTTTACAGATGGTGCGGATGTATACCACTATGACCCGGCGCGATGTGTTGCGCAATCGGTATAGGGAGGCTATCGAAGATTTGGACTATGACCCTTACCATGGAGTCGTTGGACACATTGGGAAACTGGACAGATTGGTCTGGAAGCTCGAGATGCAAGAGTTTCCAGTATTAGACAACTACAGGATTTGGGCGTTGATTCGTTCATTGCCCGATAATCTTGCTGATGCGACACGACAATTTTGGGGGTTACATGAAGGACGCATTTCATATACCCGGTTGTGCACAGAGCTGATTAACTATGCTGACTGTGAAGAGGATCCTGAAGAAGACCCAGTGGAGGATTTTGGTTCTCGATTTGTGGGGTCTTTAAAGGACTCAGATCGAGGCGCATGTATGTTAGTGAGTGTCCCAGCAGAGAGTACTGTGGTTGAGTCCAGACGGAGTGGACAAGTCATGATTACTGTTGCGCTAGGGCTTATCCTAGTGGGAGCAGTAATCGCTTATCTAGTCTATTAGGAGTTATTTTTTAGTTTATGAGTAGGAAGAATGTAATCTGTTACATTCTAAGTAGACTTTGTTATTTGTTAACATTGTACAGCATGTTTATTTTAATGATATGTTCATTTAATGATTAGTTCATTTGATGCTGTTAATTCTACATGATGCATGATTATTGAATATGCCTTTGATTAGTTCAAATGAGTATATAATGATATGTTCATTTAATGTGTAATATCATGCTGTAATAATGATTAATATCATTAAGTGGGATGTATGTAATAAAATATATCAATCTAAGTCTGATTGGCATATACAAATGATGAGTGATAATGCAGTTGTCACTTGATTTTGTAAACCAGATCAGATTTATCTTGAGTTTATTTTTGAGATTACATACATAAAAGCATACACTGAGTAACTAAATAATGTGTTTATTTATGTTAGGTTATGGCGACTAAAAATATCATAGCTGAACTGAACAAAGGTGAAAAACTGAATGGGGATAACTATAAAATATGACACCTCAAGATTCAGTATGTTCTTAAGGAACAAGAAGTTCTAGAGGCTGTTAATCAGGTTATGATAGAACCTGTTGAGAGTAATACAACACAGTACAGACGTGACCTTGATACCTATAAGGTATGGAAAAGGAAAGATTCCACTGCTAAGGGCATATTGATAAGTTCAATGGTGGATGACCTAGTGTTAGAGTATGAGTCATATCCTTCAGCTCATGCAGTCTGGGTAGCCCTTAGAGAGAGATACAGTGGAATAAGTCTCAGTAAGCTTCGGTGGCGATCGAGTTCGGCGACTACAAGAAGCGCCCGAGAACGATGGTTCAACATCTCGTGGAGATGTCGAATATGATCGGGGTGAAAGCGCGGTCATGAGTTGACAGATGAACAACAGGTTCAGGCGGTTATTCGTTCTCTTCCCGATTCTTGGGAGACCATGAAGCAGACCTTAACTCACAGTGAGAGTATTAAGACTTTCGCTGATGTCTCACGGCATGTGGAGCTGGAGGCTGAGAGAGTAGAATCCGCGAGGATTTCTGGCCAAGCCTATTTGGCTGCAGGCTCTGCTGGATCATCTGGATCCAAGAAAAAATGGTACAAGAAGGGAAAGGGAAAGAATAAAAACGTTGCTACTGCTGCTGGGAAGGATCAAATCAAGAAGAAGAAGACAGGGAAGAAACCTAAAAGCAAGTTATCTTGCTTTAATTGTGGCAAGAAGGGCCACTTTGCTCGGGAGTGTACTGAGCCTAAGAAGGTAACTTCTAGTCTGTCTTCTGAGCATTTTGTTGCTAGTACTGTGTTGATGTCTGATTCTTATCCTTTGTGGATTATATATTTGGGAGCAACCAACCATGTAGCTCGAGAGCGGGTTACATATGTGGAGTACCGCCGGGTACCTGCAGGCAACAAATGGATCTATGTAGGAAACAATGCAAGAGTCGAAGTCAAGGGAGTCGGCACTTGTAAACTTAACCTTCGTGGTGGAAGTACTTTGTTTCTGCATGATGTCTTGTATGCTCCAGAGATTCGAAGGAATCTTGTATCTGTTACTTGTCTTCTTGATTTGGGATACTCTGTAAATTTTTTCAGTCGTTGTGTAGAACTTAAGATTGACTCTGTGTCAATCGGATATGGTTATTTATCTAATGGTTTTATGGTACTAGATGTGGTGCCTGATGTGAATTGTGCGATTCATAGTTGTTTTTCAAACATTGCTCTTACTAGTAATGCGGATATATCTGATGAGGTTTGGCATGCTAGATTGGGACATATAGGACAAGATCGCATGAATCGATTAGCTAGAGAGGGTTTATTGGGCTCTCGTGCTAAGATTAGCTTGTCTGTATGTGAGCATTGTCTTGCTGGAAAAGCAACTAGGAAACCATTTGGAAAGGCTATTAGAGCAGACTTGCCATTGCAATTGATTCATTCGGATATTTGTGGTCCGATGAGTGTGAAGGCTAGGCATGGAGCTTCCTACTTCATTACATTTATTGATGATTTCACTAGGTATGGTCATGTGTATTTGATTTCTTAAAAATCTGAAGCATTGGATTATTTCATTCGTTATTTGAACGAAGTTGAGAATCAAACGGAACGTAAGGTTAAGACCTTACGCACTGACCGTGGGGGTGAATATCTGTCTGATTTGTTCAAGACGACATGTAATGATAAGGGGATTATTAGACAACTAACGATCCCAGGAACTCCACAGCAAAATGGGGTTGCTGAAAGAAGAAATAGGACTCTTCTTGAAATGGTTAGGTCTATGATGGCGCAGGCTAATTTGCCGGTCTCCTATTGGGGAGATACATTACTAGTTGCGGCATATATACTTAACAAAGTGCCTTCAAAATCAGTTCCATCAACCCCATATGAACGTTGGACGGGCAGAAAACCAGATTTGAGCAATCTGAGACCCTGGGGGTCAGCTGCCTACGTTCATAATAGTTCTCACAAATATGGAAAACTAGGACCTAGAGGTAAGAAGTGTATCTTTATAAGATATTCTGATACCTCAAAAGGTTACGTTTTTATAGGTGAGCAACAAGATGGAACAATCTCTGAGATTGAGTCTAGAGATGTCACTTTCCTAGAAACTGAGTTCCCAACAAAGGGTGAAGTTGATAAGACAGTTCCTCTTTTTGAGGAGGATGAGTTGTTATCAACAAGACAGGTGTCTAGTGGGATACCTGAACCTAGTCAACCGAGTGGGAGTAATGTGCCTGATCACGGGGTGACTTCTCAACAGCCCAACTTACGGAAAAGTGTTCGTAAGATCATACTTAAAAGAAGGTTTGATATTGAGAATGAGGCAATGATGACACTCCCAGTTGACGAAGATGAACCTCAATCAGTTGAGGATGCGTTGGGATGTAGGGTTAGAGATAAGTGGAAAAGTGCAATGGAAGAAGAGATGGAGTCAATGATTCGGAATCAAGTTTGGGAGTTAGTCGATCTTCCTCCTGGCCGAAGGGCCATTGGGAATAAGTGGATTCTCAAAATAAAGAGGAAGTCTGATGGATCGATTAACCGATACAAGGCTCGTTTGGTTGCAAAAGGATTTACCCAAAGAGAGGGTATTGACTTTGAAGAGACATTTTCTCCCGTAGTGAAGTTTGTGTCAATCCGAGTTATTTTGGCCTTTGTGGCGCATTATGATTTGGAATTACATCAGATGGATGTTAAAACCGCTTTCCTTAACGGTGAGCTTGACGAGGAAATCTATATGGTTCGTAAGGTTTCGCTTTAGGCCAAGAGGATAAAGTATGTAGATTGAAGAAATCTATATATGGGTCAAGCAAGCGCCAAGACAATGGAACATAAGATTTAACAAAGTGGTTTTATCTTATAGTTTCAAATGATCAATGAGGATCATCAAGGCTTTTCCTAAAGAAGGAAAAAGGAAAGTATGTCATTTTATCATTATATGTTGATGATATGCTGATAGCAGGAAATGACATAGGTTTGATAGAAGAAGTCAAAAAGTGGTTGTCTTCTCAATTTGACACAATAGATATGGGAGAAGCTGAATACATCTTAGGAGTAAAGATCATCCGGGATCGATCTAAGAGACTTTTGGGTTTGTCACAAGAGTCTTATATTATTAAGATGTTACAACATTTCAACATGTCTGAATGCAACAGTGAACAGACACCTGTTACGAAAGGTACTGTTTTGAGCAAAAGTATGAGTCCCAAGACTCCAGCTGAAATAGCCGACATGAATAAAAAACCATATGCCAGTGTCATAGGTAGTTTAATGTATACTATGTTGTGTACTCCGATATCGACTATCGATGCTTAGTCGGTTCGATTAAACCCAGGATCGAGACCTTTGGAACGGAAGGCAGTGAAAAGGATTTTCAGATATCTGAAGGCGACGACAGATTATTGTCTCTGTTATCAAGGATCAGATATAAGCCTTAGGGGCTATTCAGATGCAGATTGGGCTGGGGACCTGGATGATAGAAAATCAACATCAGGCTATGCGTTCTTGTTGAATGGTGGCGCCATCTCCGAATAAGAAGAACAGCTGTGTGGCCTTATCTACAATGGAAGTCAATATGTGGCATGTTCAACAATTGACAAGAAGTCCGTTGAGGAGGTTCCTAAAGCATTTGAAGATTGCTGAGAACAGTGGGAGTCCAGTGACTGTCTATTGTGACAGTCAAGCTGCGATAGCTTTTTCCAAGGATCCCAAATATCACAGCAAGGGCAAGCATATAGCTATAAAGTACAACTTTATAAGGGATATTGTTGCTAAAAAGAAGGTGATTCTTGAGTATATCCCTACACGAGCTATGCTTGCAGATCCTTTTACTAAGCCAATGACTAGAGAGTCATTTAATGAGCATGTAAAGTCCATGGGACTTCGTAGAATGTAATAGTCTTGTAATGACAATTGAATATAATGATTTGATTGTTTTGAAATGTCAGCCATAATCTATTCAGTGTATGTTATGTTACATTCTAGTGATAAGATCTCGATAAGCATGTTGGCAGGTAGTGATTGGTCCTCTCACATGGACAATCATCTCTATTTGTTGCGTATGAATAGAGGTAAGACCGATGCTTGTAGGTCAACCTATGTGGTTGTTAGCTTTGGAAGCTGTAAAATTTGTTACATTCCTATAAGTTAGGGTCGTCTTGATATTTGTATTAAGATAAGATCATTTTGTAGTAAATGATCGAAGTAAATGAACCCACCATTTACTGTGCCTGTTTTTTGAGCCAGATTAGAATTCATATGTTGAATTCTGGATTCATGTGTTGAATTCTGGATTAGACATTGGGAATGTCTAGATCGAAATCTGTACGGTGTTAATTTGAGGAAAACATGCGCTCTTTATTGGTAAAGAGGATGACATCGTAGCATGTGAATGATATCACATGTGCTAAGACGACAATAAGGGTAGTAGGAGAATGGATCCCTGTTTCTCTGCTATGTGAGCCCTTTGAGATTATATGTTAATCTCAGTATTTGTCCTTTGTGACTATTTAGGTGTCTACTTGAAGTTTTAATCAAGGTTTGCTACTTTAGCATGTCTACCTATGACTATGGATGATTCGGTCTATGGAACATGACTAAGAAAGCGATTGATTAAAATGAATAGATTCACACTAAAAAGGAAGATTAAATAGATTTACATCTAATGAGGATTATTCACTAGTCGACTCTTTTCTGTTGTGTACAGAAATGTTTGTGAATATTTGGAATATGAGACATGCTCTTGACATGATGGTCAATATAAGGGATTAGAGATGTTCATATTGATGTAAATGAGATTATTTAATCTGGGTAAAAGCAAGACATGGATATTTCAGGTAAATGGTTATGTACCACCAGAAATATGATTTTGTATCATCTGGAAAACGACTGTGTGTCACCTGAAAAATGGCTGTGTGCCATAAGATAAATGGTTTTGTACCACCTGGAGATGACTCTGTGTCATCGGGAGAATGATTATGTATCATATGAAGAGTGGCTAAGTTAGGCGTAACAACTTCTCTTAGCATGTATCACTCTATGAGCAGCTATGTAAGGTGTAACAACTTTCTTAGCATTTGAACGCTCAATGTGCTTGCTGTCGCACGAACCATTTTCTAATTTGATGTTTTTCATTTAGTTAAATCCTTTTGATGAATGTTGCTATGCATTTACAATGCTGGAGAAGTAGAAAACAAGCAAGCTTATAGAAGTGAAGTGTTGTGAGTAGCCTTTGAGTGAAACTCCATTGATATAAATGCTTTTAATGTTGGTTCGTGGCAGTTCCGCAGCTGCACGCGATTCGTGGAAAGCCTCGGCTTGCCGCTCCTTCCTTAAAAGGAAGGAGGCGTGCGTCAATTCGGTTCGGATCGGCAATCCGGTTGATAAATCGTCGAAGAAATCAGAGGCGAGGAAGCATTCGGAGGCGGATCTTGGTTTGTGAAAACCTGAGGTTATTTTCCGGCTGTGATCATTTCCTCCGACGCAAGTCCAACCTCCAACCGGGTAAAATCAACGAAGAACAGGTATATTTTTTGATTACATTGGTATCAGAGCATGTAATTTACCTGTTCAATTTGTTTCTTCTTCGCCGCAACCAGAAATTCCATCGAAGAACTGAGTTTCTTCGATGGCGCGATCCTGATCGCGGCCGATCAGCGGTCGCTTAGAAGCAACAGGCCAGCGCCCTTCCGAAGGCGTCGGGCGAAGCGCATCTCGCCAGCCGCGGCCATGTGGGCGTTAATGGCGCCGTCGGGCGCCAGCCGGTAGCGAGGCGCCAGCGTTTAGCCGTCGTCGGCGGCCGGCGCCATGATAGAGCCGGAGGCGAAACTGCGATGCCTCGCGGCGCGTGAGCGGCATCGCCTTGATCGGTCGGCCAGCCGTCGGGCGCAGCTGTCCCGCCGTAACCGGAAGAGCCGTTAGGCGATCTCAGGCGGCGCGCTTACGCCGACGCCTCGGAGGCATCGGAGGGCCTGGCGCGGAGGCGGCAGTCTCTGCGGCCCGCTTCGTCGAAAGCGAGCGGGTGGTGCTCGAATGTTTCTATTAAATAAATAAATAAAAAAAAAAGTTTTTTTTATTTTTTTTATCTGTTTCGTACAGATATGGGATAAATAAAAAAAAATTATTTATTAATCTGTTTCGTACAGATTAAATAATTGGGCCAAATTTGATGGGCTTTAAAATTTAGTTGGGCTTAATTGGTAAATTGGGCTTTATTTGGGTCGAATTAATTGGACTGCATAATTTGGGCCGAATAATTGGGCTTCAGATTTAATTGGGCCAAATTAATTAGGCAGAATATATGGGCCGAATTAAATGACCATCGAATTTAGCTTGGCTTAATTAGGCCGAATTAATTGGACAGAATATATGGGCCGAATTAATTGGACAGAATTAAATGAGCTTTGAATTTAGCTTGGCTTAATTGGGCTTAATTAAATGAGTCTTGAATCAAATTTTAATTGGACATGGGTTCAATTAATTTGATTCCAACAAAAGACTTAGTGTCTAATTAAATTTACACAAGAATAGTGTAAGGTTGACTAAACTCATAACTATGGTTAGATGGATTGTTTTGGAACAATTGGAATCTGACCTAGATAACTTAAGGATAGAACTAGTATATGACTGTCTATGGGTCAAAATTGATTGATCAATGTGTCAATTGATTATAGCCTAAAATTCAAGGAGTTTAGTTCTTCTTGAAATATGTGTATTTGTTCTGTGCCTTGATTAAATTAGAATATACCGGTATTTGTACTGATTTTGTCGGTTATGTACTGACATGATTTATTTCAATTTTACAGATGGTGCGGATGTATACCACTATGACCCGCGATGTGTTCGGCTATCGAAGATTTGGACTATGACCCTTACCATGGAGTCGTTGGACACATTGGGAAAGCTGACATGATTAGTGCAGAAGCTCGAGATGCAAGAGTTTCCGATTAGACAACCTACGATTTGGGCGTTGATTCGCTCATTGCGATAATCTTCTTGATGCGACCACGACAATTTTGGGGTTACATGAAGGACGATTTCATATACCCGGTTGTGTGCGGTGATTAACTATCTTGTTGTGAAGAGGATCCTGAAGAAGACCCAGTGGAGGATTTTGGTTCTCGATTTGTGGGGTCTTTAAAGGACTCTGTATCAGGGCAGCATGTGTTGCCTGTGAGTGTCCCAGCAGAGAGTACTGTGGTTGAGTCCAGACGGAGTGGACAAGTCATGATTCTTTATTTAGCTGGGGCTTGTCCTAGTGGGAGCAGTAATCGCTTATCTAGTCTATTAGGAGTTATTTTTTAGTTTATGAGTAGGAAGAATGTAATCTGTTACATTCTAAGTAGACTTTGTTATTTGTTAACATTGTACAACATGTTTATTTTAATGATATGTTCATTTAATGATTAGTTCATTTGATGCTGTTAATTCTACATGATGCATGATTACTGAATATGTCTTTGATTAGTTCAAATGTGTATATAATGATATGTTCATGTGCGATATCATGCTGTAATAATGATTAATATCATTAAGTGGGATGTATGTAATAAAATATATCAATCTAAGTCTAATTGGCACATACAAATGATGAGTGATAACGCAGTTGTCACTTGATTTTGTAAACCAGATCAGATTTATCTTGAGTTTATTTTCGAGATTACATACATAAAAGCATACACTGAGTAACTAAATAATGTGTTTATTTATGTTAGGTTATGGCGACTAAAAATATCATAGAATGAGTGAACAAAGGTGAAAAAGCTGAATGGGGATAACTATAAAATATGACACCTCAAGATTGATATGTTCTTAAACAAGAAGTTCTAGAGGTTTAATCAGGGTTATGATAGAACTGTTGAGAGTAATACAACACAAGATCTGAGACGTGACCTTGATACCTATAAGGTATGGAAAGGAAAGATTCCCTTGCTAAGGGCGTATTGATAAGTTGATGGTGGATGACCTAGTGTTAGAGTATGAGTCGTATCCTTCGCTCATGCGATGCAGGTAGCCCTTAGAGAGAATCTGATGGAATAAGTCTCGGTAAGCCGTCGGTGACGATCGGAGTTAGCGGCTACAAGAAGCGCCCGAGATGCAGCGATGGTTCAACATCTCGGGAGATGTCGAATATGATCGGGGAGCTGCCGGTCATGAGTTGACAGATGAACAACAAGTTCAGGCGGTTATTCGTTCTCTTCCCGATTCTTGGGAGACCATGAAGCAGACCTTAACTCACAGTGAGAGTATTAAGACTTTCGCTGATGTCTCACGGCATGTGGAGCTAGAGGCTGAGAGAGTAGAATCCGTGAGGATTTCTAGCCAAGCCTATTTGGCTGCAGGCTCTGCTGGATCATCTGGATCCAAGAAAAAATGGTACAAGAAGGGAAAGGGAAAGAATAAAAACGTTGCTACTGCTGCTGGGAAGGATCGAATCAAGAAGAAGAAGGCAGGGAAGAAACCTAAAAGCAAGTTATCTTGCTTTAATTGTGGCAAGAAGGGCCACTTTGCTCGGGAGTGTACTGAGCCTAAGAAGGTAACTTCTAGTCTGTCTTCTGAGCATTTTGTTGCTAGTACTGTGTTGATGTCTGATTCTTATCCTTTGTGGATTATATATTTGGGAGCAACCAACCATGTAGCTCGAGAGCGGGTTACATATGTGGAGTGCCGCCGGGTACCTGCAGGCAACAAATGGATCTATGTAGGAAACAATGCAAGAGTCGAAGTCAAGGGAGTCGGCACTTGTAAACTTAACCTTCGTGGTGGAAGTACTTTGTTTCTGCATGATGTCTTGTATGCTCCAGAGATTCGAAGGAATCTTGTATCTGTTACTTGTCTTCTTGATTTGGGATACTCTGTAAATTTTTTCAGTTGTTGTGTAGAACTTAAGATTGACTCTGTGTCAATCGGATATGGTTATTTATCTAATGGTTTGATGGTACTAGAGGTGGTGCACGATGTGAATTGTGCGATTCATAGTTGTTTTCAAACATTGCTCTTACTAGTAATGCGGATATATCATGAGGTTTGGCATGCTAGATTGGGACATATAGGACAAGATCGCATGAATCGATTAGCTAGAGAGGGTTTATTGGGCTCGTGCTAAGATTAGCTTGTCTGTATGTGAGCATTGTCTTCTTTGGAAAAGCAACTAGGAAACCATTTGGAAAGGCTATTAGAAGCAGACTTGCCATTGCAATTGATTCATTCGAATATTTGTGGTCCGATGAGTGTGAAGGCTAGGCATGGAGCTTTCTACTTCATTAAATTTATTGATGATTTCACTAGGTATGGTCATGTGTATTTGATTTCTCAAAAATCTGAAGCATTGGATTATTTCATTCGTTATTTGAACGAAGTTGAGAATCAAGCGGAACATAAGGTTAAGACCTTACGCCCGGCAGTAGTGGGGTGAATATTTGTCGATTTGTTCAGGCGACATGTAATGATAAGGGGATTATTAGACAACTAACGATCCGGGAACTCCACGTGAAATGGGGTTCTTTGAAAGAAGAAATAGGACTCTTCTTGAAATGGTTAGGTCTATGATGGCGCAGCTAATTTGCGGTCTCTATTGGGAGATACATTACTAGTTGCGGCATATATACTTAACAAAGTGCCTTCAAAATCAGTTCCATCAACCCCATATGAACGTTGGACGGGCAGAAAACCAGATTTGAGCAATCTGAGACCCTGGGGGTCAGCTGCCTACGTTCATAATAGTTCTCACAAATATGGAAAACTAGGACCTAGAGGTAAGAAGTGTATCTTTATAAGATATTCCGATACCTCAGGTTTTTTATAGGTGAGACGTCAGATGGAACAATCTGAGATTGAGTCTAGAGATGTCACTTTCCTAGAAACTGAGTTCCCAACAAAGGGTGAAGTTGATAAGACAGTTCCTCTTTTTGAGGAGGATGAGTTGTTATCAACAAGACAGGTGTCTAGTGGGATACCTGAACCTAGTCAACCGAGTGGGAGTAATGTGCCTGATCACGGGGTGACTTCTCAACAGCCCAACTTACGGAAAAGTGTTCGTAAGATCATACTTAAAAGAAGGTTTGATATTGAGAATGAGGCAATGATGACACTCCCAGTTGACGAAGATGAACCTCAATCAGTTGAGGATGCGTTGGGATGTAGGGTTAGAGATAAGTGGAAAAGTGCAATGGAAGAAGAGATGGAGTCAATGATTCGGAATCAAGTTTGGGAGTTAGTCGATCTTCCTCCTGGCCGAAGGGCCATTGGGAATAAGTGGATTCTCAAAATAAAGAGGAAGTCTGATGGATCGATTAACCGATACAAGGCTCGTTTAGTTGCAAAAGGATTTACCCAAAGAGAGGGTATTGACTTTGAAGAGACATTTTCTCCCGTAGTGAAGTTTGTGTCAATCCGAGTTATTTTGGCCTTTGTGGCGCATTATGATTTGGAATTACATCAGATGGATGTTAAAACCGCTTTCCTTAACGGTGAGCTTGACGAGGAAATCTATATGGTTCAGCCAGAAGGTTTCGTTGCTTTAGGCCAAGAGGATAAAGTATGTAGATTGAAGAAATCTATATATGGGCTGAAGCAAGCGTCAAGACAATGGAACATAAGATTTAACAAAGTGGTTTTATCTTATAGTTTCGAAATGATCAATGAGGATCATTGCGTTTTCCTAAAGAAGGAAAAAGGAAAGTATGTCATTTTATCATTATATGTTGATGATATGCTGATAGCAGGAAATGACATAGGTTTGATAGAAGAAGTCAAAAAGTGGTTGTCTTCTCAATTTGACACAATAGATATGGGAGAAGCTGAATACATCTTAGGAGTAAAGATCATCCGGGATCGATCTAAGAGACTTTTGGGTTTGTCACAAGAGTCTTATATTATTAAGATGTTACAACATTTCAACATGTCTGAATGCAACAGTGAACAGACACCTGTTACGAAAGGTACTGTTTTGAGCAAAAGTATGAGTCCCAAGACTCCAGCTGAAATAGCCGACATGAATAAAAAACCATATGCCAGTGCCATAGGTAGTTTAATGTATACTATGTTGTGTACTCGTCCCGATATCAGCTATCACGATGGGCTTAGTCGGTAGGTTCAGTTAAACCCGGATCGAGACTTTGGAAGGCGGTTGAAAAGGATTTTCGGATATCGAGCGACGCAGATTATTGTCTCTGTTATCGAGGATCGGATATAAGCCTTAGGGGCTATTCGGATCTGATGATAGAAAATCAACATCAGGCTATGCGTTCTTGTTGAATGGTGGCGCCATCTCCTGGAACAGCAAGAAACAGGCCTGTGTGGCCTTATCTACAATGGAAGCTGAATATGTGGCATGTTCAGCAGCTGTACAAGAAGCAGTCTGGTTGAGGAGGTTCCTAAAGCATTTGAAGATTGCTGAGAACAGTGGGAGTCCAGTGACTGTCTATTGTGACAGTCAAGCTGCGATAGCTTTTTCCAAGGATCCCAAATATCACAGCAAGGGCAAGCATATAGCTATAAAGTACAACTTTATAAGGGATATTGTTGCTAAAAAGAAGGTGATTCTTGAGTATATCCCTACACGAGCTATGCTTGCAGATCCTTTTACTAAGCCAATGACTAGAGAGTCATTTAATGAGCATGTAAAGTCCATGGGACTTCGTAGAATGTAATAGTCTTGTAATGACAATTGAATATAATGATTTGATTGTTTTGAAATGCCAGCCATAATCTGTTCAGTGTATGTTATGTTACATTCTAGTGATAAGATCTCGATAAGCATGTTAAGGTGTAGTGATTGGTCCTCTCACATGGACAATCATCTCTATTTGTTCGTATGAATAGAGGTAAGACCGATGCTTGTAGGTCAACCTATGTGGTTGTTAGCTTTGGAAGTCGTAAAATTTGTTACATTCCTATAAGTTAGGTCGTTGATATTTGTATTAAGATAAGATCATTTTGTAGTAAATGATCGAAGTAAATGAACCCACCATTTACTGTGCCTGTTTTTTGAGCCAGATTAGAATTCATATGTTGAATTCTGGATTCATGTGTTGAATTCTGGATTAGACATTGGGAATGTCTAGATCGAAATCATGACGGTGTTAATTTGAGGAAAACATATCTTTATTGGTAAAGAGGATGACATCGTAGCATGTGAATCATATATCACATGTGCTAAGACGACAATAAGGGTAGTAGGAGAATGGATCCCTGTTTCTCTGCTATGTGAGCCCTTTGAGATTATATGTTAATATCAGTATTTGTCCTTTGTGACTATTTAGGTGTCTACTTGAAGTTTTAATCAAGGTTTGCTACTTTAGCATGTCTACCTATGACTATGGATGATTCGGTCTATGGAACATGACTAAGAAAGCGATTGATTAAAATGAATAGATTCACACTAAAAAGGAAGATTAAATAGATTTACATCTAATGAGGATTATTCACTAGTTTTTTACATTTATGTACAGAAATGTTTGTGAATATTTGGAATATGAGACATGCTCTTGACATGATGGTCAATATAAGGGATTAGAGATGTTCATATTGATGTAAATGAGATTATTTAATCTGGGTAAAAGCAAGACATGGATATTTCGTAAAATGGTTATGTACCACCGTAAATATGATTTTGTATCATCCGAAAACGACGTGGTGTCACTGAAAAATGGTCGTGTGCCATAAGATAAATGGTTTTGTACCACACCGGAGATGACTCGTGGTCATCGGAGAATGATTATGTATCATATGAAGAGTGGCTAAGTTAGGCGTAACAACTTCTCTTAGCATGTATCACTCTATGAGCAGCTATGTAAGGTGTAACAACTTTCTTAGCATTTGAACGCTCAATGTGCTTGCTGTCGCACGAACCATTTTCTAATTTGATGTTTTTCATTTAGTCTATGTGACTAAACGCCTCTTCTAGAATGGTCTGTGTGATCATTTAGTCTATGTGACTAAACGCCTCTTCTAAAATGGTCTGTGTGATCATTTTGTCTATGTGACATACCTTGGACGAGTGGGAGATGTTGGTTCGTGACAGTTCCATGAACTGCACAGAGGCAGTTCGTGGAACCGCCTCGAGCACGCGCTCCTTCCCTTAAAAGGGAAGGAGCGTGCGTCCAAGTTTCGGTTCGGATCGGCAATCCGGTTGATCGTCGGCGAAGAGGAAATCAGAGGCGAGGAAGCATTCGGAGGCGGATCTTGGTTTGTGAAAACCTGAGGTTATTTTCCGGCTGTGATCATTTCCTCCGACGCAAGACCAACCTCCAACCGGGTAAAATCAACGAAGAACAGGTATATTTTTTGATTACATTTAAGAGTGAAAGAGGGCATCTCATCTTGTGAAGATTTCATGCTTAGTCTATTTAAATAGTTTGAAGTTCCCATACTTGATTGACTAGTATAAGAATTAGATTCATGAATGATTTGATCTTTATAAATTTGATGATCCTAAATAACTAACTATTACTATTTTTAAAGTACTGCTAGGAAATTATTGGAAGGTGAATTTACTTTTCATAATTTTGTTTGTTTGCCCGAGACATGTCATAATAAGTGTGAGAGAATTTGATAAGTAGCATTTTGATGTATTATTTTGACTCTTAGTATTGATGATTGTAATTCTCTCGTGTGATTATTTATGATTTATTATTTTACAACTTTAGATTCATTTTGGATCTTATTGTAATTTTTCTTATATTTATGGGTATTTATGTAAATTTTACAATTTATATTTTGTAGGGTTCGAGATAAGGCAATGGATTGGACTTGAGTTGGATTAATTTTGGCTAAAGCTAGGATTTCAAAGGATATTCATAGTTGTATTAATCTGGGTCATTCATCAATATCTGAATTAATTGATCAAGGATCCAGATCTGCTCAATTCTGATCGTCCGTTGAGATTTGATTGATTATGGGTCATTTATTCAAATATGGAGAGGTCCTAACCATTCACTTACATCTAGGCATCTTAACCCTCCATCCAGATCGGGTTGATTTTAACCATCCATCTAGATTTCATCAGATCCATCCATTTCCAAACAAAGTAATCTTAGTCATTGGATTGAGATCTGATTTAATTTGAGGAATGCACGTTATGCTACAATAACTGAGATACTTTTCACCCCGTATTTTTCTTCCTTTGCTCACGCACGGAAATCCAGAGTAGAGGCGATGTCGGCCACTATTCACCGAGCTCCATCCCACTCCTATCACTAGAATTGGATCGCCGGAAAGGAAAGGGTTTTCCCTCCTTCTTCAGTAACCATTCCTGAGCCACCATCAATTGTCCACAGTCGTTCCTTCACCTCGCACAACCGTCGCTGTCATTTCATCATCGAAGCTCCCCTCATCGCCGACAAGCCACTAGAGAAGCAAGGGGATTCCCTACTCCTTCAGGAAGCTTGAAGCCACCTTCCCTTCACTCAATTCATTGTCAAATGCATCCAATAGAAGATCAAAAGAATTCAATGTTGTCATCAATAGCTCCCTATTTCTCCTCCGATCCTGATCCAAAATCAAGCTTAGGGCTTCCCTAGTTTGATTTATGAGATTCTTCATTGATCAAGCATTCCAGTTTGTTTTGAATTGTAGTTGAATTTCCTTGCTTTTTAAGCATTTCTTGTTCCGAGTAGTTTGTTTGATGATCAAGCTACTATTCATTTCTTAATTGATGCATTAGAGCTTAGGGCTTATGATTGTTTCTTTCAAATGCATTAACTTAGTTTAGGTAGATTTCTTAATTCTAAGTTTCATGAATTGTTTGCATGTTTAGGTAGGTTGCTTGGATTTAGTTAAGTGATTGTTTTAGTTTCTCTGTCTTGTTGTCAATTTTATTTCATACTTTAAAAGCCCCCCAATTACAATTCAAAACCCAAAAATCCTTAGCCATTAATAACTTGATCCTAAGATTGTTATCCAGTCATTATATTCATTCGGAGACAACCCAAATTGGTCTATACTATATTTGTTAGAGGGTTTGGTAATTAAATTGAAATTGTAATCGCAATATGACACGCTTACTAGGTGCCTGGATGTTGATGTGGTAGAACCCTGTTGGCATCAAAATGATATGATTAACTAGTTTATATATGAACTCTGATTGCTCAGTCTTCTTCTGGGCACCTAGATGCTGATGTGGTAGAATAACATGGATGATCGATCTATAATTTTTTAGATAAACATTTCAAATTGTCATGTCATTTTATATCTAGACCAAATCTGGATCTTAACTCTGATAGTTCAAATCCCATCCAATTGCCTGGATATTTGAGCACTTGGATCCAATAAGGGCACCTAGACTACTCTGATCCAATTGACTGAACTAAGCTGAGTTCTTATATCACAAAATTAGTATATAAATATTTCTAATATACATCAACTCAGTTACATCGCCCTTGACTTACGTCAAAATTGTGTCTAGCTCAAAGGCTACCCTTGTTTCAGAATTAGTGACACTTCCTCACTATCCTCTAAAATAGAAGATCTCTAAGTTTACCTTACCAGGTACCTCTAAGACTTACCTTGCCTAGATCCATCAAGTTTTTCATGGTCATCTGACCACCTTGCCTTGTCAAATCCTTATCTCCTAGATGTTTTTGGACTTCACTTGCCTACTCCCACCAAGTCTTCCATGGTCACCTGTCCACCTTGCTAGAATTCATCTCTCTTGTATATTTTTGGACTTTACTTGTTAAGTTCTTGTACCTGCACACTTGGCATAATATATTAGACCACAAAACTTTCTAATTTTAAACTTTATGTCATATATCAAAATACAGATTTGATTTCGTGGTACCTTCAACACCAACACTAATCGCATGTCAAATCTCTAATGCTCCATGATCTAATTGGACTTCATCTATCTCACGCTAAGATTTTGATTCTCTATGATTCATTTGAATTTTGTCTCTTGTCAACTCTCTATTGGACTTCGAATCACCAAGTATTTGGTCCTCTATGACTCATTTGGATTTTTCACTTGCTAATGAATCTTCCATCAAAATCTATATTCATCATGGTCAACCTGATCCAAAGTCGATTACATCAACAATCTCTCTCTTTAACAATCTCCATCATAATCAATCTAAACTTAGTCATCCTTAACCAATAATCTTCCTCTTGAGAAGTATCACTCAATCACATATTATTCGAACATCAAAACTCAACTCAAGATAACCTCGATTGCACCAATAGACTTCACTCTCAAATCTTAACTCATTCATGTTATCAAAAGAAAACAAACTAGAAAACTAAACAAATCAAGCATCATAATCTAGTAGTGCAAAATACCAACATAAAAAATTTACAAATCACTTAGTAAATTTTTTTCAATATTTACTTATAATGTTTGTCAACCAACTAAATTAAATGTCTTAGTTTTTCTATTTGCTAAACTAAAAATTTCTCTGTGCATATTAAAAATATATTTGCTAATAGAATAATAAAAAATTGTACTAAGTAATGATTATTATAAAATATATAACAATACAATAAATTTTTATATTGTATTTATTAATTCAAATTTACTCGTCATATCTACATTAAATATATTATTTGAGAAAATTAATTACAATAGTTAATCATTTAACTTTCTAATTCATTTAAATATAATCTATTTTTTAAATTGAAGAATATACTAGTTTACTTGGAAAAATTTAAGCATCGTCTTCATATTTTGATTTTGTTATAGGTATCATGGAATCATTCTCTTGCACCAAACAAAAAATAAAAAAGGAATCCTCACCCAGAGGCCCTCTCTTGTCGGTCACACAGTAAAAGAGAGAGAGTAAATCACGATAAATTTTTAGCCTTATCGACGTCTAACATAATGGAGAATCGAAACTCTGCCAGAGACGAAGATTGATTCATTCATTCTCTATTGTACAATATTTACACTACGCTAGCTATCCAATTTTATTTGCGGGGCATCACATAATCATTCTCGTTATTATTACCATTGCACCACATGATTTTAATAAAGGCTTGGATATTATTCTAGGCATATAATAAACGTAAATATTTTTCTTACTTGTTAAATAGTAAGAAAATAATAAATAGAATTGCTAAATAGAATTGTTAAAACAATGGTTAATTATACATGGAAACGAGGATCTAAGAACAGAAGTCAATAATTTATTAGGAGTTAAATTTGTCTCAAAGAAGAATAATGCAAATAGGAAAATAATTATCACCGAAATAAGCTAATTTTAATGAAAATAATTTTTAAAATTAATTAAAAATTTTTTAGATTGGCTCATAAATTTCCGATTTAGACTATTTGTATGAGTTGTTCCCTATGGATGATATTATTTTCTTCTTGCTTCGTCAACATCATTCTTAATTCATGGATGGTTTGATAGTTCAATTTTAATGCTACATCAAGAGGTTAAGTATAAGGCACACTCTAAGTTGTCTCCGTGAGAGGATCAAATATAGTATAAAAGGTAAAATTGTCCCAAGGAGCAAGAGTCAATTTCTAAGAGCTGTAAAATTTTTCAGAGTGTTACTCTTCCGCTGTGCTAATTCTTGATTGGGAAAAAATGTCCCTTGTAATTTACCTTTCTTCATCTAATTATGAAACTTATGATGAAAAATATCTGGAGTGAATGCATCATCTTTTATCCTAAAGTACACTCGAAGTTGATCGGCAAAGGATGGTAAAAAAATTCTAACAAGATGGACTCTAGGATGAAGGACAAGGAGTGACTCAAGGCAAGACCTTTAGTAAGTTTGAAGACATGGGGGTAAGGCGTTTGGACATGTGAAAATCTAGAGCGTGGAAGCTGTAAAATATCGGAAAAAAAAGATAAAATAATAATAATAATAATAATAAAATGCTTATTAATTAGGAAAAATATTCTATGAAATTTTCCAAGAATTTTTAGAAATTTTCCTAGACTTAAATGGAAATTTCTATGACTGTTGTGGGGAAAGATTTAATAGGCTTTGGGAAAGTCTGTTTGGGATAAATTAAATTTGATGATGCAGGGTTAGAAGTTAATTTGAACCTAACCTAGGTTCAAAGTCTATTAGGTTTAATTATTTGAACCTAGGTTTAATGGAACGGGTTTAATCGAATTTAGATTTAAGCCTTATAGGATCTTAAACCCAATACGTTTGTTGCAAAACCCGACCCGTGTTAGTCCTTTCCGTTCCGTTCGGCGTTTCCTCACCGCACACCATTTCTCCGTGCGAGCATTTCTAGCTGCTTTTCCCATTACTTCCCCGATCGGCCATTTCTTTCTCTACCCGATCGATTCCTCCCCCAAATCCTACGAATACCTCTTCTTCGTCGTCGCGCCAATCGGATGTCTCTACGCTGCTCATCGCTGCTCGACCTCCATCACAGCCCTACCGTCGCCGTTGCGTCTCTGCACCGCTCATCGTCGCCTGACCTCCACCTCAGTCCTGCTCCCGATCGCGTTTCTCCTTCTCCCCCTCACCGCGTCGCTCGAGCGTTTCTCTTCATCGTCGCTACCATGTTCGGTTGCCGCCTATCTCGCCGGTGAGCCGATCACCGCTCGTTTCTTCGGATCGTGTGCTGCCCAGGAAACTGCCATCTTTGATCGGTGTCGCCCAAATCGTGTTCTTTTTCTCCGCATCCACGATCACTGATCGAGCCTTGAAACTGCAAGTGGCATCGCCAGCTACAAGCAGCGTTAGCCACGACGAGCAATCTTCCGATCTCCATCCTAGATACCAGCTCGCCTCCACCATGCCCTAATCATGCTCCAATCGGCTTTTCGTCGATCCTGTTTCTTCACTTGCATTTCCTTTTCAATGTCACAGATTCGAAGCGTTGTCGCCCAAAGATAATCTTGATTTCTCTTCCTTGCATGATCTGTGTTGCCTCCTCCCTTGAGCCCAAGATCAGCCATATGTCGTTGCACCGATCAATTTCTTGTTAAACCTCTGCCACAGCTCAGATCTCCGACAAGATCCATGACCATTCCTAGATCGAGTTGCAGCAACGATGCCAACACGGTCGTAGGTCAGGTTTATCATTGGGTTTTCTTCCCTAGTTGTGATCTGCGATTTATGGAGGAGCAACTGTGATGCCGTTGTGATCGAGAAGCACTACACAGCTATGGCTTGCGATGGTCTGAATGTTTCGATCAACAGAGGTGGGGGAGGAGGGTGTGTGTTAAATACTGAAATTTAAAACACTAAATTAAATGGCCAAAATTAGGAAAATAATCTTAGAAATTATTTTCAGAATTTTTGGAGAATTTTAGGAATTTTTCCAGAATTTTTTTGGATTTAAACGGAGTTTATACGAGATATTTATGGGGATAAGAAAAACAGGCTTTTAAGGGGTCTGTTTAGGCTAGTTAATAGGATTAATTAACCTAGGTTAGTTATAAATCTAGGTTTTAAAACTTTCTAATTTCCCCGATTTTCTTCCCCCGCCGCATTCCTTTTCCCGAGTTTTTTTTTCTTCTCACGCGAACTGCCGTCGCACCCGACGCCCACATCGCTCTCCTCGCGATCTCCATCTCGCGATCTCTCCGCGCGCCGCACTCCTTCCCATCGCGCCGCCGAATCTGCGCCTCTTCCCAACCGTCGCCGCCCGGCGAAGCTTCTTCCCAACTCAAATTGCTTTTAACTCTCGTCTTCTACCACAACCCCTTTTCTCCTCCACTTTCCTACTCGCCGCCCGCCTCCTTTCCTTGTGCTCACGTTCGTCGCCGTCGAGCCAGGTTGTTGTACCCTCGAGTGTCGCCGGAGGGACTCGTTGGTCGCCAACCCTGCCGGAGGTGCCCGTCGGGTGCTAGTCCCATCGAACGCCGGCAGCAGCTAGTCGATCGCAGCTTCCTTTGTCTCTTCACATCGCCGTTTTCTTCGCACGAGTGTTGGATTTGAGGTGCTGCCATATTTGATCAACACTGTCGCTGACGGGGTTGCCACGGTTAGCTTCGTAATCACCGCTTCCTTGCATCGTGAGTTCTGTCCAGCGATGGTGCCTTCGGTGATTCCAATTTGATTTTTGATCTTGGATCTGTTTGTGTTTTTCTTGTGCTCAGACTTGCTGCAACTTACTTCTTAGCTGGCTGTTCATCGCATGCTACATTAGAGCAGGGGAATTGTGAGAGGTAACATTTAATTGTCTTGGCTAAGTTTTGCTGAGGTTGTTATAATTTAGCAAGCTGTGGAGGAATCTGGTTTTGGTGTTAGGCTGCGTGAGATGAACATGGATTCAGAATTTGGTAAGTTTCGGTTTGAATCTATCGTGATAGATACTCTATGGTTATAGTTGTTTGGCATTGAGTTACTAATTAAATGTTATTTGAAGAAGTTGTTTATGGGTTGTTGGCGTTGAGGTTTAGGATGGAAATGGGTAATCTAGAAATGGTTGTAAACGGTTGTGAAGGCAAAAAGGGGTGTTGATTATGGTATTAAATGCATAATTTAGGGATTTTTAATTCGTATTCAATATAAGGATGCGAATATAGAAACTATATAGTAGTGAGTTAGCACACTGTTGTGTGCTAGAACTTAACAATAGTTATGTTGTATCGAGGTCACGAGGCGGTGTCACGTGACGATTTTGTTCTTTTGCGGATATTTTATCAGGCGGGTACTTTGACTTATCTTTTAGATATAGTCAAGTTGATATGTTAGTTAGGATAGCATGCAATAATATTCATGTTTATATGCCTAGTATGTTTTTGTGCCTATTGATACATGCATTGGATAGGATATGATTATATTTCCCTGTTTTTATTTGGATCATAGTACTTGGATTAGGGATATGTACATACTGATTGTACATATTATTCGGATATATATTTTGAGAAGGATTTACATGCTTTAGTATCATGCACCATCTTGCATGATTGCATGCTGGCTGGACGGGGTTCCATTATTGTTGAGCCCGCAGCCAGTTACATGACCTGCACACACTGCCACTCATGGGTTAGTGGTACATCAGGAGGGTGTGTGCAGTTGCTCTGTCAGGCTCATTGGTCCGCTCGTAGGGTAGCGGCAGGCGTGGTAGGGCGAGGATCCTCCTCTGCCCATGACAGGAGATGAGAGCTTAGCTCCCCACTATGTTTGGGGCGGGAGGATAGGTGTACTCCGACAAAGATCTGTCCACTCTGGCCACTCAGAGCATGATGGCAGAGTGCATTGTCATAGCCCTACCCACTCGGCTTCACCATCGCGTGTAGGCGTCAGGGGTGACCATGTCATTTGCACGACATGCATTTTGCACGGATTGCATTTGTATTGTGTTTGCTGCATTATTGTATTGATGCCTTGGATGTTACATATGATTGACATGCATACAGGATTCATATTCTTATATGGTGATGACTTTATCTCTTATAGTAGGGCACATGCTCCTATATCAGGGTAGGAGACTCAGTGTCTGATCCTTTTTGCATTTATTTCTTGCTTACCATATATATGAGACTGTACTGGCATGATTAGTATTGTTAGCTATTTCTTACTATTCATATCGACTAGTATCCGCTAAGTTCTTTGAACTTACCCCGTGGTTTTATATCTATTTCAGGATGGAGCTGTCAGGAGAGTCCAGCTGCCAAACCCCCTCGTCGTGGAAGTGTAATTTGTTATTTGTGTTTACGGTTTTGGGTATTTGGATTAGAATATATGTTTAGGACTGGAGTTGGATATTTGTACCTGTGGATGTGTTGGTATGTCCTTAGGGACCTTTGATCGGATTTTTATTTCGATTGGATTTCGGTTGAGTATTCCTGCCCAGATGGCAGAAGGGGTAAGTCTAGTTAGAGTAGACTTTTGTTTACCTAGATTTGTTGGCCTGAGGCCTTATTATTATCTGCGTGTGATGTGGTATGATTTCGGTCGTGTTGACCGATGTATAGTGGCCGTGTAGGCCTTGTATAAAATTGGTATTGTCACCCGTACAGGGGAGATGCTACCGGATTTTCGTCTGGCGGGGACTCCCTCGGGGCGTGACAATTTATTTGGTATCAGAGCGTAGGTTTTCGAGTTCCTTAGGGTCTTTGGGTTTATGGAGTTCGCCAAGTTTGGTAGGTTAACTGGGTATTTTCAGAGTTGTGCGAATTTCCGACGATTTTTATGTTTCGGAAATTCGAGGTATTATTGACGAGGTCAATATGGGGGATTTAAGCAAGCAGGACATCTCCGACACGACAGTAAATAAATTCTAGAAAATTTTCTAGATTTGGTACATATTTATATTGGTTATATTTGGTTACGCGTGATATCATGTTTTATCTAGTATTGCTTTAACTTGATATCCGTTAGATCTGCTTAGATTTTTAGGTTCTTTGGTTTATCGTTAGCATATGGTTATTAACTGCTATTACTGCTATACGTAGTTAGTTATCATTGTGATATAAATGATTAGATTGGTAGATGTTTACATCTTACTTTTTGGACTAGTATTTGGATTGGACTAGTATTAGGATTAGACTTGAATAATATGACTAAGATGGATAAATTCGCAGAAGGTATACATAGAGGTTCTTTGACTTTCTAGATCCTAGTGCATGAGGACATGATTACATAGCTTATGTAGTTTAGAGTATATATAAGCATCTGATGCTTTATTTATATATTGCCTTGACTTTGTTCTGGCATTGACTTTGATCTGACATGACCCTTTAGTAATACCCTAATTAATTTCAGCCATTGATTCCCATTAGTAGGACTATGCTGTCGTTTATTAGACAGCTTGTTATATGTTTATATGGTTATGTGTTTTGTGGTGGATACCATAATTAAGACTGGTAGAGGTAGAATAACTTAGATGAGGTTATTCTGTAGGAGCGGATCTCAGGAATGAAACAATATTAGTAGAACCCTAGGTGTTGGAACCCTAGGCGTAATAACCGGATGTGCATATTGGTATGAGATTACCCATTTACTGTTTCAGTGATATGGTGATCGGAGGTCGAATGATTAGGATGCAATTAATCCTTACTATATCTCCCAATCATGGTTGAGATGACCTATTGTAAGGTTATATTTTTGTGTTATTCGTTCGGAGTTGGTGATAATCGGATTCGTATAACGCATGTAGCTAGATAGCTACTTTACATCTTAAGTACCCACGAGATTTGTTCGTGGTAGTATGTTGTAGCATGCATGATTGCATTGGTAGAATGGTATAATTTAGGCTTAACCCTCTTGAAGGGCTTGATAGTAGATTTGTGGCCTTTATTAGCCTTGAAAGGCGTTTCCTGTTAGTTGGGATGAAACCCTATGATTACTCGTCTCGACGAGTTCATTAGTGGACTTATGATTTTGATCGACCTTGATACCGATCATGTTGGAAGGGTTGGAAGGCTAGATTTAATCATCTAGACTAATTTATTTATTAGTCGATGATCTTTACCGACTTTGGTAAACATTTGGTATTAGAGGTGTTGAAACCCTCGCTTGACCGCCTCAATGGGTTTAATTATAGATCGATGATCTTTGTCGACGTCAATGGTCGTTTTATACTGGATGTATTGGATAACCCTAGGCTTAACAACCTAGGATAATCGACTGCTCACGCGACCTATTGGTGGTAGTACGCTAGTGCGTGCAGTCAATAATTAGATATTTATATACAGCCTGTCTATCCACGAGTCTCATTCGTGGTAGCATATAGTTGCGCGTAGACCGTGCTATTGATTGTCGGCCCATGGGTTACGTTCGAGGTAGCTCATAGATAGTTTCCTTTTTGTGTGAGAGCCACGAGACTTTATCGTGGTATCTGGATGTGCACTGCTTGTTACAGTGGTTGGGTATGTTGCGGGTATATTTGTTATACTGCGGATCATGATAGTTGCAGACTGATATTGGTACTCTGAGGGTGGGGTAACTCTAGCTTGTTCCCTGTGACTTCCATTATGTGCATTATGATTATGTACTATTGTGTATACATCCACAGAGTGGTTGTACACACCCCCTCCTCACATATACTCTAGGTTAATTGATGGAGGACGTGTCATGTTGACCTACCTTCGAGTCGCTCAGAGAGTTCATTGCCGTGCTTGTCCCACTGCATCGTCGGGATGCCGCTTTGTTTACTTGATCGGTGTTGCATTTTATTTATGCACTTTGGATTTTGTCGCAATTGGATTTGGGGTCATAAAACTATTTTACTTTGATTGATATATGTTTAGTCGTGCATGCATGCAGTTATTGAAATACTTATATTTCTATAATTATTTCGAGGTTTTTACCAGATTTGGTCCATGGATTCTGGATATTGTCACTAAGGGGCTCCCTTGTCATTTGGATGACGGATATGCCCCCAGGACGTGACCATTTTATTGGTTTGCGGTTTTGGTTTGGTTTTGGTGTATCGAGGATTTTCTTTTCCTTGGATTTTTGGGAGTTCTCGTGTTTTGAGACCAAGCAAGCTGAAGGATATCTCTGAGCTATAGGAAAAGTATTGTCTTTAGTAGTTACGGTACTTTTGTGGCTAGGAAAACTATTGACTTAGTGAAATTGTCCCTACTTATGGTCGGGGACGAGGTCGATAACGTATTGATCTTGAGGAATCTAATGATGATTTCAGAGGTGCCGGCTGATGTCGAATTAGGAAGCTAGGGATTTGGCCTGCTAGTCACCCATTTGAAGGTCAAGGAGTAAACCCTCAGAGAGTATCAGTCCATACTAATAGTGATTTGGTTATGGATAAGGCGTGTATGCGTACACTGGTTAAGACGATGAAAGATTATTTTACCTTATTATAGGAGGTGTTGGATGGGATATTTCACTGTCCCAATATCTTTTTTTCAGAGAAGATCCGGAACTCTTTGTTAAAAGAGAGATGGACCTTTGAGGTTATGCATCGATAATCGATGATAGAATGCGGTAATTGTGGAAGGAAATGAATATCCTTCATTTTAGATATATGATCTATTTAGATCAGCTATAGGACATCTGTGTATACTCTAGGATTGATTTGTGACTGGTGTGATGATATTGTAGTGACATGGTGTCATACAATTATCATTGTCGCTGGATGGTTGTTATATCATCGACTTAGAGTAAAGAGAATACATGTGTGTAGACAATTTCATACTTGGTATGAATTGTTTGAGCATTTGACCACCGTAGATGATGATTTTTTTTGGTATTGATTTGATTATTACCATAGATATGGATAGGATGTTCTAGTGGTACTATACCGCTGACTGGTGATGGAATTTATTTGGTCTAAAGCTTGTGAAATTAGTTTCCACTCGGTGCATAATGATTGACTTTACACCCGTATTGTTTGATCATTCTCGTGGAAGGAAGGGTATTGTATCGGATGCAATGTTTGAAGAATGGAGCGTTTCTGATTTAGTTGATCGAGACGTATCCCGTGTTTACGTCAAATGAGGAACTACGAGATGGGTTGTCATATATTTATGACGTGGACTTCGCAGTTATTAGGTTGTATTGTAGAGGTGAAGAGCAGGAATGCTCATGGGATTTTGGCTAGCTACGAGATAACTACTATAGAGTAACTAGAACACGAATGGTTGTAACAAGGAAGTTTGGTCGCAATAGTCTCCCATGCACTTACAGAGTGTGTGGTGGAGTGGATTTTGGACTATAGATGGACTTCTCTTGTAAAAGATAATTTCCAATCTCTAACTCCGAGGAGGATAGTGATTTCCGGAGTTGCATTAGTTTAAGGAACAACTGCATCAAGAAATTTCGATTCCGGAATGGAAGCGGAAGCATATTTTTATGGATTGTGTGGTGGGTTTGCCTAGGACACATCAAGGTCATGACGCGATTTGGGTAGTCGTTGACCGACTAACCAAATCCGCCCACTTTTTATCGATTCGGAAGACCGACTCTTTGGATCATTTGGTAGAGCTATATTGTCGGGAGATCATCAGATTGCATGGTGTTCCTTTGAGCATTACATCAGATAGAGATCCCTGGTTCACGTCTCGATTTTGGCAGAGTCTGCAGCAGGCCTTAGGCATGCAGCTTCGTTTTAGTACTGCATTCCATCCGCAGATAGATGGACAGTCTGAGCGGACCATTTAGATACTAGAGGATTGCTGGGGTCCTGTGTTATGGATTTCGGGGGCAACTGGGAGGACCAGTTGCTAGGCCCCATAGAGCTCAGTAGGAGACAGGGTTGGTCCGTACTATCAGACGTAAGATGGCAGAGGCACAGGATCGCCAGAAGAGTTATGCAGATCGTAGACGGAGACCTTTGGAGTTCTCTGTTGGTGATCATGTATTCCTGCGAGTCTCACCCACGAAAGAGGTGAAGAGATTTGACCTTCGTAGTAAGCTAGCTCCTAGATACATTAGTTTGAGGTTTTGGAGAGCATCGGAGCAGTCGCTTACCGTCTAGGGCTACCACCGTTTTTGGCTGGCATCCAGGATGTGTTTCAGGTGTCCATGCTGAGGAAGTATGTGTCATACCCTACACATATTCGGTCAGGTGTGTCAGGTTCTATTCAACCTGATGCTACTTACGCAGAGGTTCCGGTACGGATTCTGGATCACAAGAAACGACGGTTGTGGAATAAGATTGTTCGACTTGTCAAGGTCGGGTGGAGTCACCTCACAGATGAGGAGGCTACTTGGGAGCTTGAGGAAAAGATCAGAGCTCAATACCCCACTTAGTCACTTGAGGTGTGTGACTTGTCTCCAGATATCTGAGATGGTTGTTGTGAAATCTCATACTCATACATGAGCAGGAAATTTGGGGACCAAATTTTTATTAGTGGGGGAGAATGTTAAATACTGAAATTTAAAACACTAAATTAAATGGCCAAAATTAGGAAAATAATCTTAGAAATTATTTTCAGAATTTTTGGAGAATTTTAGGAATTTTTCCAGAATTTTTTTGGATTTAAACGGAGTTTATACGAGATATTTATGGGGATAAGAAAAACAGGCTTTTAAGGGGTCTGTTTAGGCTAGTTAATAGGATTAATTAACCTAGGTTAGTTATAAATCTAGGTTTTAAAACTTTCTAATTTCGATTTTCTTCCCCCGCCGCATTCCTTTTCGAGTTTTTTTCTTCTCACAATCGCCGTGCACTGACGCCCACATCGCTCTCTCGCGATCTCCATCTCGCGATCTCTCGCCGACTCCTTCCCATCGCGCCACTGACCGCGCTCTTCCCAACCCGCCCGTGGCTTCTTCCCAACTCAAATTGCTTTTAACTCGCCTTCTACCACAACCCCTTTTCTCCTCCACTGTCCTACTCGCCGCCCGCCTCCTTTCCTTGTGCTCACGTTCGTCGCCGTCGAGCCAGGTTGTTGTACCCTCGAGTGTCGCCGGAGGGACTCGTTGGTCGCCAACCCTGCCGGAGGTGCCCGTCGGGTGCTAGTCCCATCGAACGCCGGCAGCAGCTAGTCGATCGCAGCTTCCTTTTGTCTCTTCGTCATCGCCGCTTTCGCTTGCAGTGTTGGATTTGAGGTGTTGCCATATTTGATCAACACTGTCGCTGACGGGGTTGCCACGGTTAGCTTCGTAATCACCGCTTCCTTGCATCGTGAGTTCTGTCCAGCGATGGTGCCTTCGGTGATTCCAATTTGATTTTTGATCTTGGATCTGTTTGTGTTTTTCTTGTGCTCAGACTTGCTGCAACTTACTTCTTAGCTGGCTGTTCATCGCATGCTACATTAGAGCAGGGGAATTGTGAGAGGTAACATTTAATTGTCTTGGCTAAGTTTTGCTGAGGTTGTTATAATTTAGCAAGCTGTGGAGGAATCTGGTTTTGGTGTTAGGCTGCGTGAGATGAACATGGATTCAGAATTTGGTAAGTTTCGGTTTGAATCTATCGTGATAGATACTCTATGGTTATAGTTGTTTGGCATTGAGTTACTAATTAAATGTTATTTGAAGAAGTTGTTTATGGGTTGTTGGCGTTGAGGTTTAGGATGGAAATGGGTAATCTAGAAATGGTTGTAAACGGTTGTGAAGGCAAAAAGGGGTGTTGATTATGGTATTAAATGCATAATTTAGGGATTTTTAATTCGTATTCAATATAAGGATGCGAATATAGAAACTATATAGTAGTGAGTTAGCACACTGTTGTGTGCTAGAACTTAACAATAGTTATGCTGTATGCAGGTTTCGGTCACGAGGCAGGTTCACGGTCGTGACGATTTTGTTCTTTTGCGGATATTTTATCAGGCGGGTACTTTGACTTATCTTTTAGATATAGTCAAGTTGATATGTTAGTTAGGATAGCATGCAATAATATTCATGTTTATATGCCTAGTATGTTTTTGTGCCTATTGATACATGCATTGGATAGGATATGATTATATTTCCCTGTTTTTATTTGGATCATAGTACTTGGATTAGGGATATGTACATACTGATTGTACATATTATTCGGATATATATTTTGAGAAGGATTTACATGCTTTAGTATCATGCACCATCTTGCATGATTGCATGCTGGCTGGACGGGGTTCCATTATTGTTGAGCCCGCAGCCAAGTACATGGCCTGCACACACTGCCACTCATGGGTTAGTGGTACATCAGGAGGGTGTGTGCAGTTGCTCTGTCAGGCTCCGCTGGTCCGCTCATGGGTAGCGACGAGGCAGCGTGGTAGCGGGCAGGGATCCCTCCTCTGGTCTATGACACCGGGAGATGAGAGCTTAGCTCCCCCACTATGTTTGGGGCAGGAGGATAGGTGTACTGACAAGATCCTCGCCCACCTGGCCACTCAGAGCAAAGTGATGGCAGAGTGCACAGCTCATAGCCCTACCCACTCCTGGGCTCACCATCGGCAGAGGCGGCCGATCAAGGCCAGTGGGTGACCATGTCATTGCACGACATGCATTTTGCACGGATTGCATTTGTATTGTGTTTGTGATTATTGTATTGATGCCTTGATGTTGCATGATCGACATGCATACAGTGATTCATATTCTTATATGGTGATGACTTTATCTCTTATAGTAGGGCACATGCCCTATATCGTAGTAGGAGACTCAGTGAGTACACCTTTTGCATTTATTTCTTGCTTACCATATATATGAGACTCAGATCGCATGATTAGTATTGTTAGCTATTTCTTACTATTCATATCGACTAGTATCCGCTAAGTTCTTGAACTTACCCCGTGGTTTTATATCTATTTCGTGATGGAGTCGTCAGAGAGTCCAAATCCGCCAAACCCCTCGTGGAAGTGTAATTTGTTATTTGTGTTTACGGTTTTGGGTATTTGGATTAGAATATATGTTTAGGACCGAGTTGGATATTTGTACCGTGGATGTGTTGGTATGTCCTTAGGGACCTTTGATCGGATTTTTATTTCGATTGATTTGGTTGAGTATTCTGCCAGATGGCGTATGGGTAAGTCTAGTTAGAGTAGACTTTGTTTACCTAGATTTGTTGGCCCGAGGCCTTATTATTATCTCGCGTGTGTGGTATGATTCCGGCCGTGTTGACCGATGTATAGTGGCCGTAGGCCTTGTATAAAATTGGTATTGTCACCCGTCAGGGAGATGCTACCGGATTTATGCATGAGGACTCCTCGAGGCGTGACAATTTATTTAATTATCAGGCGTAGGTTTAGTTCCTTAGGGTCTTTGGGTTTATGGAGTTTGCCAAGTTTGGTAGGTTAAGCTGGGTATTTTGAGTTGTGCAGATTTAAACGATTTTTATGTTTGAAATTGAGAGTATTATTGTGAGGTCAATAGACATCTTAGAAAATTTTCTAGATTTGGTACATATTTATATTGGTTATATTTGGTTATGCGGTGATATCATGTTTTATCTAGTATTGCTTTAACTTGATATCTGTTAGACTGTTAGATTTTTAGGTTGCTGGTTTATCGTTAGCATATGGTTATTAACTGCTATTACTGCTATACGTAGTTAGTTATCATTGTGATATAAATGATTAGATTGGTAGATGTTTACATCTTACTTTTTGGACTAGTATTTGGATTGGACTAGTATTAGGATTAGACTTGAATAATATGACTAAGATGGATAAATTCGCAGAAGGTATACATAGAGGTTCTTTGACTTTCTAGATCCTAGTGCATGAGGACATGATTACATAGCTTATGTAGTTTAGAGTATATATAAGCATCTGATGCTTTATTTATATATTGCCTTGACTTTGTTCTGGCATTGACTTTGATCTGACATGACCCTTTAGTAATACCCTAATTAATTTCAGCCATTGATTCCCATTAGTAGGACTATGCTGTCGTTTATTAGACAGCTTGTTATATGTTTATATGGTTATGTGTTTTGTGGTGGATACCATAATTAAGACTGGTAGAGGTAGAATAACTTAGATGAGGTTATTCTGTAGGAGCGGATCTCAGGAATGAAACAATATTAGTAGAACCCTAGGTGTTGGAACCCTAGGCGTAATAACCGGATGTGCATATTGGTATGAGATTACCCATTTACTGTTTCAGTGATATGGTGATCGGAGGTCGAATGATTAGGATGCAATTAATCCTTACTATATCTCCCAATCATGGTTGAGATGACCTATTGTAAGGTTATATTTTTGTGTTATTCGTTCGAGTTGGTGATAATCGGATTCGTATAACGCATGTAGCTAGATAGCTACTTTACATCTTAAGTACCCACGAGATTTGTTCGTGGTAGTATGTTGTAGCATGCATGATTGCATTGGTAGAATGGTATAATTTAGGCTTAACCCTCTTGAAGGGCTTGATAGTAGATTTGTGGCCTTTATTAGCCTTGAAAGGCGTTTCCTGTTAGTTGGGATGAAACCCTATGATTACTCGTCTCGACGAGTTCATTAGTGGACTTATGATTTTGATCGACCTTGATACCGATCATGTTGGAAGGGTTGGAAGGCTAGATTTAATCATCTAGACTAATTTATTTATTAGTCGATGATCTTTACCGACTTTGGTAAACATTTGGTATTAGAGGTGTTGAAACCCTCGCTTGACCGCCTCAATGGGTTTAATTATAGATCGATGATCTTTTGTCGGCGTTGATGGTCGTTTATACTGGATGTATTGGATAACCCTAGGCTTAACAACCTAGGATAATCGACTGCTCACGCGACCTATTGGTGGTAGTACGCCAGAGCGTGCAGTCAATAATTAGATATTTATATACAGTCTGTCTATCCACGAGTCTCATTCGTGGTAGCATATAGTTGCGCGTGAAGCGTCTATTGATTGTCGGCCCATGGGTTACGTTCGAGGTAGCTCATAGATAGTTTCCTTTTTGTGAGAGCCACGAGACTTTATCGTGGTATCTGGATGTGTACTGCTTGTTGCAGTGGTTGGGTATGTTGCGGGTATATTTGTTATACTGCGGATCATGATAGTTGCAGACTGATATTGGTACTCTGAGGGTGGGGTAACTCTAGCTTGTTCCCTGTGACTTCCATTATGTGCATTATGATTATGTACTATTGTGTATACATCCACAGAGTGGTTGTACACACCCCCTCCTCACATATACTCTAGGTTAATTGATGGAGGACGTGTCATGTTGACCTACCTTCGAGTCGCTCAGAGAGTTCATTGCCGTGCTTGTCCCACTGCATCGTCGGGATGCCGCTTTGTTTACTTGATCGGTGTTGCATTTTATTTATGCACTTTGGATTTTGTCGCAATTGGATTTGGGGTCATAAAACTATTTTACTTTGATTGATATATGTTTAGTCGTGCATGCATGCAGTTATTGAAATACTTATATTTCTATAATTATTTCGAGGTTTTTACCAGATTTGGTCCATGGATTCGGATATTGTCACTAAGGGCTCCTTGTCATTTGGATACGGATATGCCCCAGTGGACGTGACCATTTTATTGGTTTGCGGTTTTGGTTTGGTTTTGGTGTATCGAGGATTTTCTTTTCCTTGGATTTTTGGGAGTTCTCGTGTTTTGAGACCAAGCAAGCTGAAGGATATCTCTGAGCTATAGGAAAAGTATTGTCTTTAGTAGTTACGGTACTTTTGTGGCTAGGAAAACTATTGACTTAGTGAAATTGTCCCTACTTATGGTCGGGGACGAGGTCGATAACGTATTGATCTTGAGGAATCTAATGATGATTTCAGAGGTGCCGGCTGATGTCGAATTAGGAAGCTAGGGATTTGGCCTGCTAGTCACCCATTTGAAGGTCAAGGAGTAAACCCTCAGAGAGTATCAGTCCATACTAATAGTGATTTGGTTATGGATAAGGCGTGTATGCGTACACTGGTTAAGACGATGAAAGATTATTTTACCTTATTATAGGAGGTGTTGGATGGGATATTTCACTGTCCCAATATCTTTTTTTCAGAGAAGATCCGGAACTCTTTGTTAAAAGAGAGATGGACCTTTGAGGTTATGCATCGATGTCGATGATAGAATGCGGTAATTGTGGAAGGAAATGAATATCCTTCATTTTAGATATATGATCTATTTAGATCAGCTATAGGACATCTGTGTATACTCTAGGATTGATTTGTGACTGGTGTGATGATATTGTAGTGACATGGTGTCATACAATTATCATTGTCGTTGGGATGGTTGTTATATCATCAGCTTAGAGTAAAGAGAATACATGTGTGTAGCGATGACAATTTCATACTTGGTATGAATTGTTTGAGCATTTGACCACCGTAGATGATGATTTTTTTTGGTATTGATTTGATTATTACCATAGATATGGATAGGATGTTCTAGTGGTACTATACCGCTGACTGGTGATGGAATTTATTTGGTCTAAAGCTTGTGAAATTAGTTTCACAGCTCAGACAATGATTGACTTTTACACCCGTATTGTTTGATCATTCTCGGGTGGAAGGAAGGGTATTGTATGCGGATGCAATGTTTCAGAGAATGGAGCGTTTCTGATTTAGTTGATCGAGACGTATCCCGTGTTTACGTCAAATGAGGAACTACGAGATGGGTTGTCATATATTTATGACGTGGACTTCGCAGTTATTAGGTTGTATTGTAGAGGTGAAGAGCAGGAATGCTCATGGGATTTTGGCTAGCTACGAGATAACTACTATAGAGTAACTAGAACACGAATGGTTGTAACAAGGAAGTTTGGTCGCAATAGTCTCCCATGCACTTACAGAGTGTGTGGTGGAGTGGATTTTGGACTATAGATGGACTTCTCTTGTAAAAGATAATTTCCAATCTCTAACTCCGAGGAGGATAGTGATTTCCGGAGTTGCATTAGTTTAAGGAACAACTGCATCAAGAAATTTCGATTCCGGAATGGAAGCGGAAGCATATTTTTATGGATTGTGTGGTGGGTTTGCCTAGGACACATCAAGGTCATGACGCGATTTGGGTAGTCGTTGACCGACTAACCAAATCCGCCCACTTTTTATCGATTCGGAAGACCGACTCTTTGGATCATTTGGTAGAGCTATATTGTCGGGAGATCATCAGATTGCATGGTGTTCCTTTGAGCATTACATCAGATAGAGATCCCTGGTTCACGTCTCGATTTTGGCAGAGTCTGCAGCAGGCCTTAGGCATGCGGCCGTTTAATCTTGCATTCCATCCGCAGATAGATGGGCCGATGCAGCGGACCATTTAGATACTAGAGGATTCTTTGGGGTCTGTGTGTTATGGATTTGAGGGCAAGCGGGAGGACCGGTTAGGCCCTGTAGAGCTCGGGAGAGAGGGTTGGTCCGTACTATCGACGTAAGATGGCGGAGGCACAGGATCGCCGGAAGAGTTATGCGGATCGTGAGCGGAGACCTTTGGAGTTCTCTGTTGGTGATCATGTATTCTGCGAGTCTCACCCACGAAAGAGGTGAAGAGATTTGACCTTCGTAGTAAGCTAGCTCCTAAATACATTAGTTTGAGGTTTTGGAGAGCATCGGAGCAGTCGCTTACCGTCTAGGGCTACCACCGTTTTTGGCTGGCATCCAGGATGTGTTTCAGGTGTCCATGCTGAGGAAGTATGTGTCATACCCTACACATATTCGGTCAGGTGTGTCAGGTTCTATTCAACCTGATGCTACTTACGCAGAGGTTCCGGTACGGATTCTGGATCACAAGAAACGACGGTTGTGGAATAAGATTGTTCGACTTGTCAAGGTCGGGTGGAGTCACCTCACAGATGAGGAGGCTACTTGGGAGCTTGAGGAAAAGATCAGAGCTCAATACCCCACTTAGTCACTTGAGGTGTGTGACTTGTCTCCAGATATCTGAGATGGTTGTTGTGAAATCTCATACTCATACATGAGCAGGAAATTTGGGGACCAAATTTTTATTAGTGGGGGAGAATGTTAAATACTGAAATTTAAAACACTAAATTAAATGGCCAAAATTAGGAAAATAATCTTAGAAATTATTTTCAGAATTTTTGGAGAATTTTAGGAATTTTTCCAGAATTTTTTTGGATTTAAACGGAGTTTATACGAGATATTTATGGGGATAAGAAAAACAGGCTTTTAAGGGGTCTGTTTAGGCTAGTTAATAGGATTAATTAACCTAGGTTAGTTATAAATCTAGGTTTTAAAACTTTCTAATTTCCCCGATTTTCTTCCCCCGCCGCATTCCTTTTCCCGAGTTTTTTTTTCTTCTCACGTTCTAAGCGCACCGACGCGCTTCATCGCCCACATCGCGATCTCCATCTCGCGATCTCTTCCGCGCGCCGACTTCCTTCCCAACTCAAATTGCTTTTAACTCTCGTCTTCTACCACAACCCCTTTTCTCCTCCACTTTCCTACTCGCCGCCCGCCTCCTTTCCTTGTGCTCACGTTCGTCGCCGTCGAGCCAGGTTGTTGTACCCTCGAGTGTCGCCGGAGGGACTCGTTGGTCGCCAACCCTGCCGGAGGTGCCCGTCGGGTGCTAGTCCCATCGAACGCCGGCAGCAGCTAGTCGATCGCAGCTTCCTTTTGTCTCTTCGTCATCGCCGTTTTCTTCGCACGAGTGTTGGATTTGAGGTGCTGCCATATTTGATCAACACTGTCGCTGACGGGGTTGCCACGGTTAGCTTCGTAATCACCGCTTCCTTGCATCGTGAGTTCTGTCCAGCGATGGTGCCTTCGGTGATTCCAATTTGATTTTTGATCTTGGATCTGTTTGTGTTTTTCTTGTGCTCAGACTTGCTGCAACTTACTTCTTAGCTGGCTGTTCATCGCATGCTACATTAGAGCAGGGGAATTGTGAGAGGTAACATTTAATTGTCTTGGCTAAGTTTTGCTGAGGTTGTTATAATTTAGCAAGCTGTGGAGGAATCTGGTTTTGGTGTTAGGCTGCGTGAGATGAACATGGATTCAGAATTTGGTAAGTTTCGGTTTGAATCTATCGTGATAGATACTCTATGGTTATAGTTGTTTGGCATTGAGTTACTAATTAAATGTTATTTGAAGAAGTTGTTTATGGGTTGTTGGCGTTGAGGTTTAGGATGGAAATGGGTAATCTAGAAATGGTTGTAAACGGTTGTGAAGGCAAAAAGGGGTGTTGATTATGGTATTAAATGCATAATTTAGGGATTTTTAAATTATTCAATATAAGGATGCGAATATAGAAACTATATAGTAGTGAGTTAGCACACTGTTGTGTGCTAGAACTTAACAATAGTTATGCTGTATGCAGGTTTCGGTCACGAGGCAGGTTCACGGTCGTGACGATTTTGTTCTTTTGCGGATATTTTATCAGGCGGGTACTTTGACTTATCTTTTAGATATAGTCAAGTTGATATGTTAGTTAGGATAGCATGCAATAATATTCATGTTTATATGCCTAGTATGTTTTTGTGCCTATTGATACATGCATTGGATAGGATATGATTATATTTCCCTGTTTTTATTTGGATCATAGTACTTGGATTAGGGATATGTACATACTGATTGTACATATTATTCGGATATATATTTTGAGAAGGATTTACATGCTTTAGTATCATGCACCATCTTGCATGATTGCATGCTGGCTGGACGGGGTTCCATTATTGTTGAGCCCATGCCCAAGTACATAGCGCACCTTGCCACTCATGGGTTAGTGGTACATCGAGGAGGGTGTGTGCGATTGCTCTGTCGAGCTCCGGTCCGCTCATGGGTAGCGACAGTGGTAGCGGGCAGGGATCCCTCCTCTGGTCTATGACACCGGGAGATGAGAGCTTAGCTCCCCCACTATGTTTGGGGCAGGAGGATAGGTGTACTCCGACAGCATCCTGTCCACTCGGTCACTCAGGAGCAGTGATGGCAGAGTGCACAGTTGTCATAGCCCTACCCACTCGGCTTCACCATCGCGTGTGAGGCGGCTGACTGGCGTCAGGGGTGACCATGTCATTTGCACGACATGCATTTTGCACGGATTGCATTTGTATTGTGTTTGCTGCATTATTGTATTGATGCCTTGGATGTTACATATGATTGACATGCATCTGAGATTCATATTCTTATATGGTGATGACTTTATCTCTTATAGTAGGGCACATGCTCCTATATCGGGGTAGGAGACTCGGTGAGTCTGATCCTTTTGCATTTATTTCTTGCTTACCATATATATGAGGCTATCTTGGCATGATTAGTATTAGCTATTTCTTACTATTCATATCGACTAGTATCCGCTAAGTTCTTTGAACTTACCCCGTGGTTTTATATCTATTTCAGGATGGAGCTGTCAGGAGAGTCCAGCTGCCAAACCCCCTCGTCGTGGAAGTGTATTTTGTTATTTGTATTTACGGTTTTGGGTATTTGGATTAGAATATATGTTTAGGACTGGAGTTGGATATTTGTACCTGTGGATGTGTTGGTATGTCCTTAGGGACCTTTGATCGGATTTTTATTTCGATTGGATTTCGGTTGAGTATTCCTGCCCAGATGGCAGAAGGGGTAAGTCTAGTTAGAGTAGACTTTTGTTTACCTAGATTTGTTGGCCTGAGGCCTTATTATTATCTGCGTGTGATGTGGTATGATTTCGGTCGTGTTGACCGATGTATAGTGGCCGTGTAGGCCTTGTATAAAATTGGTATTGTCACCCGTACAGGGGAGATGCTGCCGGATTTTCGTCTGGCGGGGACTCCCTCGGGGCGTGACAGTGTGTATGATGATACTCTCACAGTTATATTAAGATATCTTCTATTATTAGGGAATTTGATCAAGATTTGATGTCAGCTGTGATGTTGTGATTTCTAGGTGGAGAAGAGCAAACGGAGTGATGGTTTGGCTAATGAATCTAGTCATTTCATATTTGAACTTTCTAAAGTGGAACGACGCGAGGTAAGCATGGATTTGGGTATTCATTGAATTATAGTTGTGATATGTTAATTAGAGCTGATGTTATAATTGAATCGATGATTAATAATTAGTTAATGAAGTTGTTCTATTGGGGGTTACAAGATATGTAATGTGTTAAGGATTGATTAGGTCAATTATTAAATTAGACCAGTCTACTAGATAGGATACTGGTTGGAGAATATTGAATTAGTTAGATGTAAAGATCGAGGTAGAATTGGATTCAATCAGTCGATGTGAGATAGAACTTAGTTATGTTCTATGTTTTCTTTTGCAGGACCTTGATCGGTGATAGATGCTTATACGCGTGGATAGCTAGCATGAGCTATTTAGTAGGTGGGTAATTTCCTACCCTGGTCAGGTAGTTATTAATGCATGCAGATTTAGATATATGATCATCTTATATGATCATGTTACCTTGACTCCGCTCTTATTTACTTTTCTGCTTGATACTTTATCTTTGACCTATTATGCTCTATTACTGTTATCATATTTCACTTCATTATGATTAGGAGTTACAGATGTGATGTAAGTAAACCTAAAATTGCTTAGTTATGTGCAAATAGTGAAGTACGGATGACGACCTGATTGTAAATTGGGCAAAAGGTCATCCGTGGATAGGTAATATCTTGAACATAGGGTTAATTCTAAAACGGCAATTTACCAAACAGCGCTCCTGAAGTTTGGAATTGCCCAAAAAGTGCCCCATACTTTCATATTTACCAAATAGTACACTTAATTCCCTTTTTACCCTTCAGAAATAGTGCACTTAATTTCTAAATGTGGTGCTGAGAATTCAAATTCCAGCACCACAGTGGTGCTGGGATTTGCAATTCCAGCACCACAGTGGTGCATATTTTTTTAGCGGGAGGGGTAAAAAGAGAATTAAGTGCGCTATTTGGTAAATATGAAAGTATGAGACGCTTTTTGAGCAATTCCAAACTTCAAGAGCGTTGTTTGATAAATCACTGATTCTAATACCCTTATGTTGCTTGTTTACTATTGATCATGTATTGTGTAAATGGTCAGGTAAATTGTGATTAGTGTGTCGCTACGGACCGGTGGTCCTAGCTTGTCATGATCAGTTGAGTACGACTCTCTGTAGGATAGAGAGTGCGTCGATTAGATTGGTATGACTCTCTACAGGATAGAGAGCATTATGATCAGTTGAGTTCGACTCTCTATAGGATACAGAGTGCATTGATCAGATTGGTATGACTCTCTGTAGAATAGAGAGTCTGTGGTAGATGTCTATTTGTGTGACAGAGCATTCATATCATTTGCATGTGTGCTGGCGACGTGGTCTCCCTTATGGTTGAGAGGGTCGTCAGTCATCCTGCCTTCATGGTTACTCATAGGAGGAGTAACCAGTATGAGGGTAGAGCATTTATGGTGCCACACTCTACCATTATAGACGATGGTAGTTGGATTTACATTCCGTTGTCCTACGTGTGTGACACTCGACCACTCATTGGTAGTGATTGTCGGAGTGGCCAATAACAGGGACCCCCATCGAGTAGCTTGCTTTTTACGCTTATATACTACTCGATCATACTGCCCACTCGGCCACTCGAGAGTAGTGGTTGGTGTTGAGTTGGGACAGTTGTCATGTCGAGCCACTGAGGCCACACTGGGGTCGTGGTAGCTTTAGGGTGAGCCGACATAACCATGCATGCTGCATTGCCATGACTTATGGTATTTTGTATATTGCCATATATATACATATATGCATGTATATATATATATGGATGATTGTGATTAGTATATATATATAGATGTAGTCTATATATATATGTGCTTATTGTGATGTTGCATTTGATTGTACTATATTTGTTGCATTTGGTTGTACATCATCTTCATACATGCTACATGCATCTGTTATATGGTTGCGTCGGATACCTATATACTTGTTGGTTAGACTATTGCATTCTTTGACTAGTGTTTATGATATTGTATGGTTTAGACCAGATTTCATGTTATATGCATATATTGTGGATATGTGCTCAAGTTGGATAGGTGTAGCGTAGCTGACTTTCAGATATATCTGCATTTTACGTTGGTTATTTGGTTAGAAGGTATATTCATGTATATGTTTATCATGTTGGTGTTTACCTGATGTATCTATAGATTTTTTTGTTGAATTACATGTGATATTTGATATATACATGTTTTTCCTATTACCTGTTGAGTTATACTCACCACCACGGACCCTGGGTTTTTCTGTCGCCCAGGTAACAGGTAGAAGTCTTTGTGACGGCGTGGTGCTTCGCCAGCGATCCATCCCATCTCCTTTTTCCGAGCCTCTCGTGGATTTTGGTTTATGTTGTGGACTTTATTTTGTGTTCGATGTTTTATGTACTGTTTGGTACTGTGGACTTGTCAGTTGGTGTGCATCTATGTTGGTTTTTGGATTGTATGTCAGTATGTGTGGTTATGGATATGTGGTTTTATGTTTTCCACTGTATTTTGATATATATGTGCTTATTATGTTGTGGTTGTGAGCCTAAGGATCTTGTATTAACAGAATATGTGTCCACGTACAGGGGAGATGTCGTCAGTTTTCTTTTCGGCACGACATACTCTCGGGGCATGACAACTTTATTGGTATCAGAGCCGAAGGTTCTGCGATGTCGTACAATGATTTTTATTTTTGAGTCTTGGATTCTCGGGAGTCGATTTATTCTTCGATTTTGGTTTTCTGAGATGAGATGGACAGTGACCTGAGCTCCAAGCAACACGAGGTAAGAATCCCTGATAACTTATATTCAGATAGATACTTATCTAAACTTGTTCAACATGTGTATATAGTTAGATTTATGACACATGTGCAGCCTTATATTAGAAGTCGCCCACCGTGGCGACCAATCGGAGTTACCTTAGTGTTTATACTCCCGATTATGTTGGTCATGCGTTTAGTGTTTATAACAAGGAATAACAGGTAGTGCGTTGGTTATTCTTCGTAATCGTGGTTTGAGTTGACCACAGGAATGACCTGTTGAATTTGTGAGTCTTGAACCTGTGTCGAAAAGGTGATTTACCTTTGAGAGCCGACTGATACCGAGTTGGAAAGCTGGGGTCAAGTCGTCACATTTCTTGTGGAAATCAAAGACTACAGTCTTAGGGATTTTCACTAACGGTGCTAGTCAGATCATTACCCGTGGGGTAATGGACTAGGTGTGTATACTATTATTGCTACAGCAAGCGGAGGGTTAGTATAAGGTGTTTCATAGAGATTTTGATCCCCGAGTTGTGTGTACTGGGTTGTATAGCTTTGAAGGTACTTTTGAGTACTTAACTTGCGTTATACAAATGAAGTAGAGTTAGTTGCATACCATTATCGGGATCAAACTGGTACTTGGAGGAAGATGCATAAAATAATCTTCGGGGAATAATATATCACTTATCATGGTTAGTGATGTTGAGAGAGAGTAATTCTCCGCATCACTTTCTGTGACACATTGTAAGGAATTCTTGAGCTTCAAGTAGGGTGATCGTCGTTAACGGGAATACCATGCAAAGTCGTTAGACTTGCAAAGTTTACGCTCACCTAATAGCTCAAGAATGTGAATGAGTATTTTAAGCCACCCACGGTTATTGACTTACTTTTGGAGTAAGATGACTGGATCTTCTATCAGATCCTGTCGGAAGACATTAGATTGAGTCAGGAGTTTAGAAATGACTCCGTACAAGTGTTTAGGAGATGAAGATCGATAAGAAGACATTGCAAGTCAGATGTTGAAATGAGAAGCCTCCGAATGTTGGACAAAAGAAGCAAGATCGGAGTCATAGGCCATGAGCTACTAGTGGAGAGTTTTTCTGATCATAGAAGACCCACTGTAGATCGTCAGAACTGTCTGATGTTATCAGCAAAATCAGAACAAAGTCTCCGAAGAGATTATGTGTGTACAACGCGAATTACGAAGACACACAAATTCGGATTATTCGAAGGATCAGTCAACCGGGGTGCGATTTCAATTTATTCTATATATGGTGATACTCCGATTGATACAGGTAGTGTATAGATATCTTTGTCTAGAACATTCTGAGATAAGATGAGAAGGAATTCTATATTCAGATTGTATGGATCGGTAGTGTCTTTACCATCAGAAGAGATGTTGACCAACAAATTAGAAGTCAAGAGATCCCTTTGGACTTTGATAAATATATTTTTACTGTGGACATACCCATGTGGATTAATTGTGTTTTCCTTGACAGGTGAGATGTTGAGATGATTATTGTGATAATTATCGGGGGGTTATGATATTGATTTTGGATGTTTAGAGGTTGATTTTGGAAATGTTACCTTATGGTGGGAGAGTTGACTCATTTGTTATATAATTGACATGGTTGATATGAGGTGTATATCTTGATATTAACTTGGATGTTATGATGTTGAAATGATGGTATAAAATGTCTCTAGGATGTGTGTATAATCCGAGGGTAATCAGATGTAGTTTTGGATGAACTCTCAGGCTGGTTATGGCATAGGCAAGTGGAGTATACGATCGGAGTGATTTCGGGAATAGTTTTGATACTAAAGACCTCATTGTTGGGTTTCCGGTACCGCGGCGAGTGTGTGTTCGAACATGTTTCGTAAACATGTGCGCAGCGGAAGAAAATAAAAAGCAATAAATCTAATTTATTATATCACACACACACATATGCATAGTACAACATGTGTTGACATAACCGTAGTTTCAAATTTTGCAATAAAAGGAAATTACTCTACGTATACCTGACGTATCACGTGTAGCGGGAAAGACATCAACCAGAGCGACTCTCGCTAGAATCGCCTCTATCCATATCCACGCCGAGTATCGTCGGGATGACTTCACAAAGCCATGAGCCTCGTCTTCATACGAGTCACTAGCCTCGTGTCGAAGATGATGTGATCGAGAGAATATCACAATCCAAATCAAAATTCGGATTAAAAAATGAGTCCCCAAAACTCGCTTCTCCGGAGAGGTATTCGTCAACCGTTTGACGAATCCTTCGTCCTCCACCTATGAGGATTATCGAAGATTGAATCCCCAGCAAAGTAGCCACTGTCAGAGCTCCAAACGTCATCCAAACGACGCTTCGACACGAAGGAAACACTGGACAGCTTGGTGGAGGATGTTGCACCGGCCAAAGAGGACGGCTGGCCAAACCTTGGTCGCCGGAACCAAGGTGAGTTGTTGGAGGGTGGCCGGAGGAGTGGCCGGCAGCAGCTGGACGCCAACAGTAAGGGTGGACGGCGGCAAAAGGCTGGGCGGCGTGGAAACCTTGGGCGGCGGCAAGAGAAGTAGAGGATTGGGCGGCTAGGTTTTTCCAACAACCAAAAGTTATCCACGAAAAACCCTTAAGCCATGTTTTTATAGAGAACACATTCTCCTAACGGTTATTGGTTCATAATCAAAACCCGTTAACCCGATCCAATAACTTAAGTTAAAATAAACCGAACCGAGTTGGTCTATTTTAAGTTAAAACGAACCGAACCAACTTTGGTTCATTCGTTTAAAACAAACCAAACCCCTTTGGTTTATTCTTCACCATTGGATTAGAAACAAACCAATTTAGTTCATCCATCATGTCTTCATAAGACACGACCCATCCACGCTTCCATTGCGACTGAAACAATTTCATGCTCGATCCTTATTTGGTCCAACCAAACCTAGTTTCTCTCGGTCTAAGAATCTCATTCTCAAGCTCGTTTTAAATCCTTCGGATTACGCTCGTTGTGCGTGTGACCAAATAGGTTCTTGGTTTATGTTGGTCGTCTATAATTAACCATTAATTATAGAACGATCATGAGTGGCACCTAGTAGTACATCATGATCCTCAATTAACCGAAAAGATCAACAGTTGATCCAGAACTATTTTTGAACCCCTTCAGCAGCTACAATAAATCGTGCCCCGTTCCCTTCATGCATCTTATACCCACTTGGTTCAGGACATGGTCTATAGTGTCAATCCCCACTAGGCTGACTACGTCACACCTAACCCAAGTATCATTTTCTCGTCCTACGAATTCTAGTTACTGTACATGTATACAAGAGTATCTTACTCTAAACATGTAATGCTTTGGCCAAAGACTTTAGTAACAATCCAATGAGAGACCATGGGTATACATCTGCTCACAAGGAGTGGTGAATCCTTTATAGGCTATTCAAACACCTTCGATCACTTCGACTTATGCCCAATCATCCTGGGTCCACATCTCCTCAGAGATGTTTGCTTAAGATGTCAAAGCATAAGTCTTCATGACTAAGATGACTTGAATACTGCAAGTCAAAGGAACATCGCACTTAAGTTGCAGTAAGAACTTCATTGACATATCTATATATGAAGAGAACCATATGAAGTTTTACAGCTGGTCACTCCAATGAACTAGTTACCATAACTAGCATCTGCGATTAACTCCGGACATCACAATGTCTCCAGCTAGTGAGAATTAGCTACTTGGATACACTAAGGAGTATACCTTGTGCAAGTCTCAACAGAATTGATAGTGTCCAAATCCATCAATTCATCGACTAGGGATAATTTCGATACATCACAATTACACATGTAGAGATACTCACTAGTTGTGATCCGATCACAAATTCTCTCATGTTGTGAATCATATTGTGGACATTCAGTAAATAAGTTTAAGATCTAATCAAATACATGAAAACATGTATACTCAAATAGTGAATCTTCATTTATCATATAAATGGTTCAAACATAAGGCGATTGCCTTAGGACATCTCTCATATATTACTAACAAACTCCCACTTGGCCTAATGTCAATCGCTATGGTATCCAATACCATAAGCTCTAACATGACCCTCAAAATTACTTTGAGGTAATGTCTTAGTTAAAAGATCCGCTAAGTTCCTTTCAGTAGGAATCTTCTCGATTTGTATTTCCTTCCTACTAATGATCTCTCTAATCAAATGATAGTGGCGAAGCACATGTTTGGATCATTAATGAGACCACATCAAGTTCAGAGACAAACTTCTTAATCCAAACCGCTTTCTTTGCTGCTTCCAAAGCTACAATGTATTTTGTCTCAGTGGTAGAATCCGCTATAGTGTTTTGCTTGGAACCTTTCCAACTTATTGCGCCTCCATTCATGGTGAACACATACCCAGACTGAGACCTAGAATCATTCTTGTCTGTCTGGAAGCTGGCATCCATATACCTGCGTATCACCATGTCCCCTTCTCCATATATTAGGAACACATCCTTAGTTCTTCTTAAATACTTAAGGATCGTCTTAACAACCACCCAATGATCCATTCCTGAATCAGACTGGTATATACTCGTGACACTCAGAGCATACGATACATCGAGCTTCGTACATAACATAGCATACATGATAGATCATATTGCGAATGCATAGAAAATTTAACTCATGCAAATCCTCTCATGTTCTGTGCACGGACACATAGACTTCGAAAGGTGTATCCCATGCCTGATGGGTAGGAAACCTTTCTTGGATTCCAACATGTTAAACCTCTTTAGCACTCAGTCTATATATGTAGACTGCGAAAGACCAAGCAACCGTTTCGATCTATCTCTATAGATCTTAATCGCAAGGATGTAGGTTGTTTCTCCCAGGTCTTTCATGGAGAATGTCTTAGACAACCAAATCTTAACCGACTATAAGACAGAAACATCATTTCCTATAAGTAATATGTCATCGACATACAATACTAGGAACACGACTGCACTCCCACTAATCTTCTTGTACACACAAGGTTCATCCGGATTTTATGAGAAATCAAACTTTTTGATTGTCTCATCAAAACGGATATTCCAGCTTCTGGATGCTTGCTTCAGTCCATATATGGACCGTTGCAATTTGCATACCTTAGTTTTATCAAACGATGTGAAACCCTCAAGCTGTATCATATACACATCCTCAAGTAGGTTTCCATTAAGGAAAGTTATTTTCACATCCATCTGTCATATCTTATAATTATAATGAGTCGCTATGGCCAGGAGCATCCGAATGGATTTAAGCATAGCAACAGGCGAATAGGTTTCATCATAATCAACACCTTGCTTTTGACGATATCCTTTTGCCACCAATCTAACCTTATAGGTAATCACATTACCATCCATGTCGGTTTTCTTCTTGAAAATTCACTTGCACCCTATAGGCTTTATGCCTTCAGGTGGGTCAACCAAGTTCCAAACTTGGTTTTCATACATGGAATCCATTTCTGACTTCATAGCGTCAAGCCACTTATCCCTTTCTGAACTTTTCAGAACTTCTTCATAACTGGTAGGCTCCTCATCATCAATGAGTAACACGTCGTTCGATTCACTTACGAGAAATCCATTTCTCTCAGGAATATTGCGTGTTCTACCAGATCTACGAAGATGTGGTATCTCAATAGGTCCAGCTGATGGCTCATCACTATGAGTTATTGGCTGTGGTGCTTCACCAGGTATCTCATCAATGTCTATTTGAGTCTCTCGAGCCTCCTCAAGATCAATGACACTCCCACTGTTTTCTTGCAAGAGAAACTCTTTTTCTAGAAACACAAAATGCCTTGAAACAAACACCTTTTGTTCCACAAGATGATAAAATTGGTAACCCCTTGTTTTCTTAGGGTATCCAATAAATAGACATTTATCATACTTAGCATCCAATTTGTCTGATACAGTCCGCTTCACATAAGCAGGACAACCCCATATCTTCAAGTAAGATACATGAGGTTTCTTACTATTCCGTAGCTCATATGGAGTAGTAGAGACTACCTTGGTTGACATTCTGTTTAACAAGTAAACAACTATCTGAAGTGCATAGCCCCAAAAGGACTTGGGAAGATTCGCATGATTCATCATTGACCTGACCATGTCCAACAAGGTTCGGTTATGCCTCTCAGATACACCATTATGCTGTGATGTATATGGCAGAGTCCATTGAGACAATATATCATTGTCTCTTAGATAATCTAGAAACTCTTGACTTAAGTATTCACCACCTCGATCCGATCGAAGTATTTTAATACTCTTGTCATGTTGTTTCTATACTTCATTTCTGAATTCTTTGAACCTTTCAAAGGCTTCAGACTTGTGTTTCATCAAGAACACATACCCAAACCGTGAGTGATCATCGGTGAAGGTAATGAAGTAGCTATAGCCTCCTAAAGCTTGAATTGACATAGGTCCACATACATCAGGATGTATTAGACCTAGCAACTCTTCCACCCGTTCACCTTTTCCAGTAAAAGGTAACTTGACCATCTTGCCTTTTAAGCATGATTCGCATGTATCATATGAATCCAATTCAAACGATTCCAGAATTCCACATCGGTGTAATTTGGACATGCGTTTCTTACTCGCATGGCCAAGACGACAATGCCACATATAAGAGTCTAATTGATTATCCTTTCGAACATACTTGTTGCTCACTTCGATATTGAAAATGTCACTAGATACGTCCAACGTATAAATACCATTGCTTAAAGTTTCAGTCCCATAAAGAACTTCATTCAAAGTTATATAACAACAATTGTTACTAAAAGTCAAATGGTACCCATTTCTATTTAAACAAGAAATAGAAATGATGTTCTTTATCAACAAAGGAACATAAAAGTAATTGTCCAGTTCTAAGACAAGTCCTGTAGAGAGTCTTAACAAATACGTTCTGATGGCAAGCGCAACAACCTTTGCTCCATTCCCAACACATAAATTTAACTCTCCCTTGACGAGTCTTCTTCTATTCCTTAGCTCATGTATGTCATTACATATATGTGAGTCACACCCAGTATCCAATACTCAAGTGTTTAAGAAAATAGAATGACAATAAATAATGAAGATATCTGAAGAAGATGGGGCATCCGATGCCTTATTCTTCTTCACGGACTCAAGATAAATCTTGCAATTTCTTCGCCAATGACCCTCCTTGCCACAATGATGGCAAGTGCCCTTTTGTGTTGGTTCTGCCTTCTTAGCCTTTTTCTTCCCCTTCTGTTGTTCCTTTGACTTCCTCTTAGAACCTTTCTTTGAGGAATCAACTAACAGCACCGTCCCCTGCTCATGCTTCACAGAAGGCTCCACAGTCTTCAGCATATTGAGCAGTACCACAAATGAACCTTCTTGCATCTCAAAGGTGAAGAGGAGCTTGGAGACTTCGAACCTTTCGAATCTCACTTGCTCATCAACCAACTCATAAAGATGAAAGATTATGGTATGAGCATCCATATGCTCATGTTGCTTCCGCAGCTCAGGTATCATCGCGGCTAGCATGATGCAACTCGCCATTTCAGAATCAATCACAAGTTTCTAATAGGCCAACAATTGGTCCGGAGTTGCATTGTCACTAGGACGAGCGGGAAGAGGCGCTTCGAGGACATTCGCAAGATTTTCAACCTTGAGAACAATTCTCAGGTTGAATCCAAAAGTCAGTCTAAGAAGTTTGACCCAGTCAATTTATTTGAATTCAAAATAGAGCGCAAATTCAAAGACATCATGATCAAGCGATTAATCTAGAAATACAAATCGAGCATATATGAGAAAGATGATTCAAAATGCATCGATATACATTCATAAATCCCATTCATTTTTCGAATTTTAAAAACCCCAAAAATCACTTCGGGAGATCGTAGGTCCATCTCCGAATGGGCTGATATCCAACATAGATACGAACAACCTTGGAGAGAGTCCAACAAGCCATTCATAGCTACGATGGTAGGTATCAAATATACCGATTGCATATCACATATATGCAACTATTACAATGTGCTATCAATTAATTGAATGTTCACACATATATCGAGTTGTTAACTCATTAACAAGTATGCATCATATGCATAACACCCAACTTCACCTCCCTTCACATCGACCTTGGAGTGAGTCCAACAAGCCGATGCTCCAGGTTAAAGTCAACCCATTAATCGAGAAATAGTTTTAATATGGTTAGAGCGCATTCAACCAATTAGCCCGACTTGGAGAGAGTCCAATAACCAAAGCTAACGATTGACCTCTGACTCTTACCATATTATTATTAAACTATTTCATAGTTTGAACATGTTCAGGTTCGAGCCGGGCTTGGAGAGAGTCCAACAATCCAAACAAAAAATAGAACTCTGGTTCTAACCATATTAATGGAAGGTGTAGGCTTTAATATTGAGTAAGAGTTTTTATGTCTCATCCTCTTTGCATGCAAATAACTATTATCTACATGACATGACATACATGACATATGTAAGGGATCGTTTGAAGGCTAGAGGGGGGGGTGAATAGCTCTTTTCGTTTCTACAAAAATAATTAGCGGAAACAAACACAAGTAATATATGTAAAAACAAAAACCAATGCTAACAAAGCCTTTACGTGGTTCGGAGATAACGCTCCTACTCCACGGCGATCCTTAAGGTGGATCAACCCAAGCAATTTCACTATGAAGCTTTCTCTTTACAAAGACCTCCTCTTCTTACAAAAGATGACAATGAAGATTTGAGAGGAGAAAGGAGATTAATACACTTAGAAAGCTTGGAAAACTTGTAGGAGCTTAGAAGAAAGATCAGAATATAAGCATTAGGCTCTTCTTGCTCCCCTTGGGCTCTTTTTATAGGAAAGAGCCTCTTTTTCCCGTTGGAGGTCTATCAGTCGACTGATGACTTTCATCAGTCGACTGCCGCCGATTCTAACGGCTTCTGAACAGCCGGATTCACGGGATTTGCCGTCGTCATCGCCAACGGGAAGACTATCGATCGCCCGCCGATGGCGATTCGGTGATCTTTACTAAATAAGCCGAGATCGATCGGCTATGACCGATCATTTATGGCGATCGGCACCCAATGATGCGATCATTTGCCCGACATAGATCAGTCGAGTCATCTAATGCTATATTTTAAAGGCTCATACTTGAAAACATAACCTAAGCCTAGACTTAACCTTCTAGCTTCTCCATCACCTAGCCTCTAGGATTTCTCTGAGTCCACGACTCCATCCATGCGCTTGCCTTCAAAAAGCTTCCTTCGGTTTCATCATGCTTTAGGTTTCTTCTTTGCCAAAGTACGCTTGGACTTTACGCCGCCAAGACTACATGCTTGGACTTATGCCGCCAAGACTTTCCTTTGGTCTTCCTTTTCCAAGGATCGCTTGGACTTTACGCCAAGACTACATGCTTGGACTTATCGCCAAGACCTTTCCTTGACTTCTCTTTGCCAAGATCACACTTGGACTTGTCTTTTACCAAGTCTTCATACTTGGATTTTCCTGTCACTTAAACATGTATACAATTAGATCACAAAACATTGCCTAACTTAGATGATTATCCAAACATCAAAATATATATAAATGCTTGGGGCATTGTTGCACCAACAATCTCCCCCTTTTTGATGTTTGGCAATCATTTAAGTTAGATCTTTAATACATAAATATATTTCAATATGAATTCTAACTTCAATGTCCCTTCTCCCCCTTTGACATACAACAAAAAGGGAAGAGGTTATTCAATAAGTGCAGGAAAGAATTATAATTAACACATCTTGAACAAAGGTATAAAATTGATAAGCTCCCCCTAAATCCAAGACATGTTTCATGATAAACAAAACATAAGCAATAGGCAAATATGTCCTAGTCTTGCACCAACAATTATATAAATAAGGGATTTAGCTCCCCCTAAACCAGTGCACCAAGAAAATCCGCCTTTCCATACAAGGTATCATATATATATTGTGGAAATTGTATAATGTCCAAAATTGAACCTTTTAACCGATGAAAAAACCACTTTCCATTCCAAAGCAGTGACACCGGTTCGACTGAAACAGGCAGTGATAATCGCCGACTATAAGCCGATCGCCAATAACTTAACGGATGATCGACATCGCATAAATCTGAATTTCGAGTTTTTCAGTCAAAGTTTGACAATGCGTAGAAAATTACGTGGGTGTCCAAAAATCACGAAACTTGGCATACACATTCTATTCGACTAGTATAACATATGAAAAATAGTAGACGAAAAACATGTTCATCAGATTAATGGATTGATACGATATTTAAAACAACAAAAATTATGACACAAAAAGTGTAATTGTATCGTATCAACATCCATAACTTCGTACTATATTCTCAACTTCTAAACTTGATAAACAACAAATTGTAGGCACTAATAGAAGTGAATAAAAACAATTTCATATCGTCAATCAAAAGTCATTACATAAGTAGGAGTTTATGCCGTACATACGGCCAAAAAGAAAATAACAAAGAAAACAAGCGATCTAACGATCGTCGTCCTCAGCATCCATCGGTGCCAAACCATCGTGAGGTGGGTGTCCAGGTGCAGTAGGGCGAAGAATCGCCAAGATGTCCTGCTGTTGCCGATGCACCTCTCTCACGAGGGAGAGGAGCTCCTGATGCTCTAGGCGCAGCTCCTCAAGACGTGTGTCCACCCGCTCCGCAAAAGCATCATCGGGCGGGGGATGTGTCCGTAGAATAGTATCGCTCCGCGATCCCTCAGCAACACCTGCAGCACCACCCTCGGCTACTCCTGCGACCATCCTCGCCAACACCTTCCGCGGCATCCTCTGGCCTATTCATGATTTTAATGACTCCTATATTCACATCAATGCCTACAGAGCTGAGCCATTGAGTGAGGACATTTCCAAATGGTATGTGAATCTTCCCATTGTTTGGTCTTATGAAATGAATGATGCATTGGAAGGTATTGAGACCAATGTTAATGTCTAAGTATTGACGAAAGAAATGCATGAGAAGTAGGTGTGGAGGGCGAACCAAGGCCAAACCACGGGTAACAATGGGAAGAAGACAATGAACAATGACCTTATAAAGGACATTGTCGGGCGCATAGCTTCTTGTGATTGAAATAAATTGGTGTTCAAAGGTCGAGGATAGTGATAGAAGGTATCATGAAGGGAATCTAAAGAAATCTCCTCAAAGGGAGATGGAAGAGGTTCACTCCAAGATGGATATAGAGTGAAATCACTCTCGGAAGGAAGACATCCGAGAAATTCGGTCCAGATCTGGGGACTGAAATCTAGATCGCGCTGAGCAACGCGAGTCCGGTATCTCAGCCCATCTCCAACCGGTCGTAGGTTGTTGAAAAATTCAGAGAGGAACCGCGACACGATCATTGTTAGCTAGTCGGCGAATCGATGGAGATCAGGGCCGAATCGACCGGCCGTGATACGAACATTTCAGACAGCGCTGGCCGATCGCCATAAATGGCGCGAATCGCGATGGTGATCGATCGGCCCGACCCGATCGCATACGAACCATTTCAGATGCGTCGACCGATCGCTATAAATGGCGATCACGATGGTGATCGAATCGACTCGACGATCGCATACGAACCATTCTCAGACGTCGACTACCATAAATGGCGATGACCGATAACGAACCGTGAGCTCGGTTCGATATTGGCGATGACGGTCGAATGACGTTAGGTACCAGTCGACTGATATCAGTCTGATAGCAATTTTGGCCAGATTTAAAAATTCATAATTAATTCAATAAAGATCAAAAAATCACGAAATTTCGTGGGTAATATTGTTAGATCATTTCCTATCAAGGAAAAATTATTTTAAAGGTATATTACCTCTAGATTTTGATATTGACACAATCTTGAGATTTTGCAAAAGTTATGATATCTTTGCAAAACTTTGTATCACTTTGGCTTATCAATAGGAATTTGTTTCTCAAGGTTTGATAGACATAATTTATATTTTATTTTATTTGACATTTCCAATCATATTCTTGGAGCTATATGCACATTAATCGTACATAGGCCTTCCCAATGATTGGTCCAATGAAGGATTAATGTTTCTAGATGACACTTTGGTTCATAGTAATGCATCATAACAAGCATGATGAACCAAGTGCATCTCCCTAACATCTCACATGTTGTCTAGGTGGCTCAATACAAAAATCATGGTTTCCTAAGTGTTTTGTGAGATGGTTAAAGGTATAAATCCTAGTATTTCTATAGAATCATGCAAAAACTACACTTCTATTCTACAAAGCACATCCCAAGTTCTCTCCTAAGTGATGAAAATTCTAGTTCGGGGAGAGGCTTGGTAAAGATGTCGGCTAGGTTGGACTTAGATTCAATGTAATTAAGCTCAATGTCCCCCTTAGCCACATGGTCTCTAATGAAGTGATGTTTCACTTCAATGTGCTTGGTCCTAGAGTGATGCACAGGATTTTTGGTCAAGTTAATGGTGCTCACATTATCACAAAGTACTTTTATGTTGGAGTAAGTTAGCTCATAATCTTCTAAGGTATGTTTCATCCATAATAGTTGAGCTACACAACCACCCATAGCAACATATTCGGCTTCGGTGGTTGATAAAGCAACACAAAGTTGCTTCCTACTACTCCAACTAACTAGGGAGGACCCAAGAAATTGGCATCCACCACTAGTACTTTTCCTATCCAATTTGCACCAGGCATAATCGTAATCGGTATACCCAAGTAATTCAAATGACCTAGTCCTAGGGTACCATAGACCTACATTTAGTGTGCCCTTGACATATCTTAAAATTCTTTTAACGGCAACTAAATGAGATTCCTTAGCACATGATTGATACCTAGCACACATACCAACCGCAAATAATATGTCGGGTCTACTAGCGGTTAAATACAAGAGGCTACCAATCATGCTCCTATAAAGGGTAAGATCTATTTGTTTTCCTTCACTATCACTATCTATTTTGGCATTGGTTGCCATTGGAGTTGACACTACCTTAGCATTTTCTAAACCAAATTTCTTAATCATTTCCTTAGCATATTTGGTTTGATAAATGTAAATTCCTTCACTAGTTTGTTTAACTTGCAAACCTAGGAAGAAATTTAATTCTCCAACTAGACTCATCTCAAACTCTTTTTCCATATTTTGAATAAAGTCTTCAAGAAGCTCATCATTTGTTGACCCAAAGATAATGTCATCAACATACACTTGGGCTACAAAATGTCCTTAGATGTTGACTTTATAAAGAGAGTTTGATCTATACTACCCTTCTCAAATCCTTGGAGATTAGGAAAGTTGACAATCTTTCATACCAAGCCCGGGGAGCTTGTTTCAAACCATATAAGGCTTTCCTAAGTTTGTATACATGGTTTGGGTAGTCCATATTTTCAAACCCGGGAGGTTGTTCTACATACACCTCTTCCTTAATAAACCCATTTAGGAATGCCGATTTGACATCCATTTGATGGAGTTTGAAACCCATATAGGAGGCATATGCTAAAAGTATTCTAATGGACTCTAATCTAGCAACCGGGGCATATGTTTCATCATAATCAAGTCATTCAACTTGATTAAAACCCCTTGCAACTAATCGTGCTTTATTTCTAGTGATATTCCCTTGGTCATCTAGTTTGTTCCTAAAGACCCATCTTGTAGTAATAATAGTGTTTTCACTTGGTCTAGGAACTAACTCCCACACTTGACTCCTATCAAATTGCCAATTCATCTTGCATTGCTAAGATCCAATCCGGATCAAGCAATGCATCTTTAATGTTTTTGGGCTCAATTTGAGAAATTAGAGCTATATGACTAGTGGGGTCCCTATGGAATGACCTAGTCCTAACTCCTTGAGATAATTCACCCACAATTTGATCTAATGGGTGACTTTGATGAACTCTTATGATTCTAGGAGGTGTATCAAGTTGAGTTTGATCATGATCTACTTCAATTCTATGTTCATTATCGGAATCATCCCTTACTTCCCCTTGATCCAATCCTCCCCCTTGATTATTACCCCCTAAGTTTAAATCTTGAAATTGTTTGGTAATTTCTTGATTTTCATTATTTATGTCATCATCAATAGGGGATTTTCTAGGGTATGTATTTGAAGTTTCATCAAATTGAACATTTGAAGATTCTTCAATCTTTTGAGTCCTTTTATTGTAGACTCTATATCCTATACTAGTGGATGAGTATCCAACTAGGATTCCCCCATCCGCTTTGGACTCAAATTTACTTAGGTTGTCTTTGGTATTTAAGATATAGACTTTACATCCAAAGACCTTAAAATAATGAATTGTTGGAATTGTACCATTCCACAATTCAAATGGAGTTTTTCCTAAAAACCTATGAATTAATACCCTATTTTGGATATAGCAAGCGGTATTAACCGCTTCCGCCCACAAGTAGCTAGGTAAGGAATATGCATTAAGCATTGTCCTAGCCGCTTCTTGTAGGACACGATTTTTTCTTTCCACAACCCCATTTTGTTGGGGTGTTCTAGGATAAGAAAATTCGTGCTTGTACCCTTGTTCTAAGCAAAAAGTTGAAAAGTTAGAATTCTCAAACTCTCCACCATGATCACTACGGATCCGGTTGATTTTGAGTTTTCTTTCATTTTCTACTCTTTTGTTAAATCCTATGATTATTTCTAAGGTTTCATCCTTATTTTTCAAGAAAAACACCCAAGTAAACCTAGAAAAATCATCTACTATTACCAAGCAATATTTACTACCAATTATAGATGGGGTACTATGGCAATCAAATAAATCCATATGTAGCAATTCTAATGGTAAAGCGGTACTAAGTAAATTTTTACCTTTGTGTGATGTTTTTGATTGTTTCCCTTCTTGACAAGCATCACACATCTTGTCCTTGAGATATTTGACTCTAGGCAATCCTTTGACTAGCTTCAATTTTGCTATTTTGGCTATATTCTTCATGTTTATGTGACCTAGTCTCCTATGCCAAAGCCAACTTTCTTCCTCTTTTGCAATAAGACACTTAGTGGAAGGATTAGTAGCATAAGATAAATCAACATAATATATATTTGATTTTCTAAAGCCTACTAACATGCAATCATTTATAGTTTTGTGTCTTATAAAGCATTTTGAGGAATCAAACTTAACATCAAAATTTGCATCACATAATTGGCTTACACTAAGTAAATTAAATTTCATATTTTTAACTAATAGAACTCTATGAATAGCAAGATTGGGAGATACCTCAATGGTGCCCTTTCCTAAGATTTTAAGTTTGCGCTATTAAAAGACACTTTTCCTTGGCTAGTGTGGTTGATAGTGGAGAATTTTCTCTCATCCCGGTCATATGCTTTGAGCACCCACTATCAACTATCCACAAGCTTGGATCTTCTACCTATGTCACATGAAAAACACAATCCTTAGGTACCCAAATCTTAGGACCACTAGCATTAGTTATAAATTTCTTTGGTACCCATGCTTTTCTCCCCTTACTTTTAATCATGGATTTTCTACTAACTAGGGATGCAAATGCTACCTCTTTCTCCTTAGGTTTATATCCTAAACCGGCCTTATTGTAAATTGCCCTTTGGTCCTTGATAATCATATCTAGATATTTGGAACCATTAGTGAACTTTTCTAGGCATGTTCTTAATTTACTTATTTCTTTTCTTAACTCATCATTTTCATCCCTAAGAGTACACTTATCATCACTAGATGATTTATCACATGATGCATCTATATTCTTAAATGATTTGATTTCTAATTTTAGATCCTTAATCCTAGTTTTTGATCTATTTAAAGCATTTTGTAAACATGCAATAGTCTTATAAAGTAAATCTACTTTGGGTGAGTCATTTACCTCATCATCATCACTTGATGATGATTCATCACTTGAAGAGGAAGAAGACTCCTCGCTTGAGCTTCCGGTTTCTTCCAATGCCATGAGGGCTAAGTTCCGGGTTGAATGGCAAACTTCTTCACTGTCGGTAGACTCCTCCATACTTAGAGTGTCCCACGTTTGTGCCAACATCGCCTCCTTCTTCTTCTTTTCCTTCTTCTTCTTATCCTTCTCCTCCTTTTTCTTTAGTTCCGGGCAATTGGGCTTTATATGCCCTTTCTTGTTTACCAAAACACGTCACGTTAGAGATAGAATTTGAATTGTTAGAAGATTTACCTCTTGAGGATTGAAACATCCTCTTCACATCCTTCTTGGTGAGCCTCCTTGACTTCCCACCAAATTTCTTGACGTAGTGTGCTACCTCACTTGCCGACAACTCATCCTCACTACTTGATGAGTCCTCCTCGGATTCGGATGAGGAAGACACCTCCTTCTTTTCCTTTTTCTTCTTCTCCTTCTTTCCTACAACAAGAGCTATACCCTTCTCTTTGGATGAAGTGTTAGCTTGTTCATGCAATTGAAATTCACAAAATAACTCATCTAATTTAACTAATGAAAGATCCCTAGAGACCTTATAGGCATCTACCATTGAGGCCCATAAGGTGGTCCTAGGGAAGGCTTGTAGTACATACCTCACAAGGTCTCAGTTGTCGACCTTTTCACCTATGACGTGTAGTCCGTTGACTACCTCCTTGAAGCGCCCATGCATTTGGCTCACCGTTTCATTTGTCTTCATAGTGAAGCTTTGGAGTTGGCCAATCAAAAGATCCCTCTTGGCCCTTCTTGTCTCTTTGGATCCTTCGTTGAGTTCGATGAGCTTCTCCCAAAGCTCCTTTGCGGAGTTGAATGGCCCGACCTTAGATAGTTTCTCCTTGGATAGACCACATTGAAGTGTGGTCGTTGCTTTGCATTCGCTGTGCTTTCTTGGCCATCTCTCTTGTCCAATCCTTTGTCGGTAGTGGTGTCTCAATTGCCGACCGGCTTCTCAAAACCATCTACAATGCTAAACCAATTTTCAATATCGTTCATTAAATAATACTCCATCCTACCTTTCCAATATCCAAAATCGTTGCCGAAGAACGGAGGCCTCGCTGTGCTATACCCCTCTTGAAATGTCATCTTTGCTCCGGTTGATTGCTAGATCTTCCGATCGATCCGCTCTGATACCACTTGTAAGGGATCGTTTGAAGGCTAGAGGGGGGGTGAATAGCTCTTTTCGTTTCTACAAAAATAATTAGCGGAAGCAAACACAAGTAATATATGTAAAAACAAAAACCAATGCTAACAAAGCCTTTACGTGGTTCGGAGATAACGCTCCTACTCCACGGCGATCCTTAAGGTGGATCAACCCAAGCAATTTCACTATGAAGCTTTCTCTTTACAAAGACCTCCTCTTCTTACAAAAGATGACAATGAAGATTTGAGAGGAGAAAGGAGATTAATACACTTAGAAAGCTTGGAAAACTTGTAGGAGCTTAGAAGAAAGATCAGAATATAAGCATTAGGCTCTTCTTGCTCCCCTTGGGCTCTTTTTATAGGAAAGAGCCTCTTTTTCCCGTTGGAGGTCTATCAGTCGACTGATGACTTTCATCAGTCGACTGCCGCCGATTCTAACGGCTTCTGAACAGCCGGATTCGCGGGATTTGCCGTCGTCATCGCCAACGGGAAGACTATCGATCGGCCGCCGATGATGGCGATTCGGGCCGATCTTTGCTAAATGGCCGTGGCGATCGACTACGAATCGCCATGATGGCGATCGCGATGATGGCGATCATTGCCCGGTCTAATGCTATATTTTAAAGGCCGATTCGGCCAAGACACCATGTTCCAGTCGACTGGCACACTCCAAGTATGACTAATTCATACTTGAAAACATAACCTAAGCCTAGACTTAACCTTCTAGCTTCTCCATCAGCCTTGCGCCTCTAGGATTTCTCTGAGTCCACGACTCCATCCATGCGCTTGCCTTCAAAAGCTTTCTTCTGTTTCGTCATGCTTTAGGTTTCTTCTTTGCCAAAGTACGCTTGGACTTTACGCCGCCAAGACTACATGCTTGGACTTATGCCGCCAAGACTTTCCTTTGGTCTTCCTTTTCCAAGGACTGCTTGGACTTTACGCCGCCAAGACTACATGCTTGGACTTATGCTGCCAAGACCTTTCCTTGACTTCTCTTTGCCAAGATCACACTTGGACTTGTCTTTTACCAAGTCTTCATACTTGGATTTTCCTGTCACTTAAACATGTATACAATTAGATCACAAAATATTGCCTAACTTAGATGATTATCCAAACATCAAAATATATATAAATGCTTGGGGCATTGTTGCACCAACAACATACATCTACATGTCACGACACGCATGACATAATGATATGCATCTAATGCAATTACATGACATACAATTATGGTATGTACAAAATTTTCTTATATGTCATAACTATTTATGGAAATAAAATATGTTTGAGATTTGATTCTCTAAATAAAATCATGAATAAATTAGGAAACAAATTTACAAATCTAATCACATATTTTATTTATGGAAAGTGTTGATTAAGGAAAGTCAAATTTAATTTAGGAAATAAATTTTCTAAATTATCAAAACTATTTATGGAAATTTAGATTTGATTTCCCAAATCAAATCATAATTAAATTAGGAAATAAATTTTCAAATCTAATCAAATATTTTATTTATAGAAAGTGTTAATTTCCATAAATACTTTTAACTTTCCAAAAGTAGAAGATTTCCATAAATACTTCTAAACTTTTCAAAATTAGAAAATTTCCATAAATACTTCTAAACTTCCAAAAGTAGAAAATTTCCATAAATACAATTATGACTATCGCAAAATAATTTTACGATTATGTCGAAACACAACCTGGGCTCTGATACCACTGTTGGGTTTCCGGCCCCACGGCGAGTGTGTGTTCGAACATGTTTTGTAAACATGTACGTAGCGGAAGAAAATAAAAAGAAATAAATCTAATTTATTACATCACATACACCACACGCATGCATAGTACAACATGTGTAGACATAACCGTAGTTTCAAATTTTGCAATAAAAGGAAATTACTCTACGTATACCTGGCGTATCACGTGTAGCGGGAAAGGCATCAACCAGAGCGACTCTCGCTAGAATCGCCTCTATCCGTATCCACGCCGAGTATCGTCGGGATGATTTCACAAAGTCACGAGCCTCGTCTTCGTACGAGTCACTAGCCTTGTGTCGAAGACGATGTGATCGAGAGAAGATCACAATCCGAATCAAAATTCGGATTCAAAAATGAGTCCCCAAAACTTGCTTCTCCAGAGAGGTATTCGTCAACTGTTTGACGAATCTTTCATCCTCCACCTATGAGGATTACCGGAGATCAAATCCCCGACAAAGTAGCCGCTGTCGGAGCTCCAAACGTCGTCCAAACAATGCTCCGACACGAAGGAAACAAGCTATCCAGAAAACTGGACAGCTTGGTGGAGGATGTTACGCCGGCCAAAAAGGATGGCCGGCCAACCCTTGGTCATCGGAACCAAGGTGAGTCATCGGAGGGTTACTGGAGGAGTGGCCGACAACAGCTGGACGCCGATAGCAAGGGTGGACGGCGACAAAAGGCTGGGCGGCGTGGAAACCTTGGGTGGCGGCAAGAGAGGGAGAGGATTGGGCGGCTAGGTTTTTCTAACAACCAAAAGTTATCCACGAAAAACCCTTATGTCATATTTTTATAGAGAACACATTCTCCTAACGGTTATTGGTTCATAATCAAATCCCGTTAACCCAATCCAATAACTTAAGTTAAAATAAACCGAACCGAGTTGGTCTATTTTAAGTTAAAATGAACCGAACCAACTTTGGTTCATTCGTTTAAAACAAATCAAACCCCTTTGGTTTATTCTTCACCATTGGATTAGAACCAAACCAATTTGGTTCATCCATTATGTCTTCATAAGACACGGCTCATCCACGCTTCCATTGCGACTGAAATAATTTCATGCTCGATCCTTGTTTGGTCCAACCAAACCTAGTTTCTCTCGGTCTGAGAATCTCATTCTCAAGCTCGTTTTAAATCCTTCGGATTACGTTCGTTGTGCATGTGACCAAATAGGTTTTCGATTTATGTTGGACGTCTATAATTAACCATTAATTATAGAACGATCATGAGTGACACCTAGTAGTACATTGATAACTACCATTTTGTCAGGTTATTTTGGTCCTTAATATCACTGTTTTAATTCTCTCGTGTGTTTATTTATCGATTATTTGTATGTTTTATGAGTTGGATATATTTTTGGACCTTATTGTAAATTCTCCTCATTTTTGAACTTATATGCAAATTTTGTCTTTATTTGTAGGAGATCGAGATGAGCCAATGGATTAGACTCAAGTTAGATCAAATATTATCTAAGAGTCGTAATGGACATTTTAAGCTGGAAGAATCTAAGCCCTTCATCACGATCAGAGGAAATTTAATCAAGGGTTCAGATATGTTTAATCCTGACCACCCGATGAGATCTGATTGATCTGAGCCATCCATCTGAATCAAGAGCGATCCGGTCCATACATTTAGATCTGGACATCTTAGGCCTTCATCCAGCTTCAGCCGATCGTGATTATCCATTCAGAGTGATCAGATTCATCCATTCAAAATCGGAGTAATTTCAGCCACCAAGCAGCTTAATCAAGCAACTATTTATCATTAAACCCTAGCTTCAATTTGACGACTGGGATTAGATCTAGCTTCAATCGAACGGTGGAGATAATCCAATTAATTCCATTGCAGCGCAGAAACAAGGCAGCCGGCATTCTTCTCCGCGATTTCCACCCGACGCCGCCCTCTCCTTCGGCCGCGCTCTGCCCTTCCCCACCGGTCGCCGGAGAGGAAGGGGATCCCCTCCAACCTCCGGTGACTGGTGGTCCATCCATCTCCTCCTCCACCGATGGCAGCTGACACCATTTCATCTTCACCCGACGCCACAGCCATCTTCACAGCTCCGCCCTCCATCGCCGGCGAAGAACCATAGCCATTTCCACAGCTCCGGCAGCAGTTCCGAGCTCTGTCTCCACCCACATCACTTCCACCTTCACAGCAAGCAGCTCCACAGCACCGCCGGCAGTCCACCTTCATCGATCAGCAGCTTCGCCGGCAGCATCTATTTCCAGCACCTAATTTCCAACAATTTCTTCCCATGTGTTGATGTGTGATTGTTTTGTTTAATTTGTGTTGAATGTTTGTAATTGAATTTACTTCCACATTTAGATTTGCACGCATTTTGTTTGATTTCCAACAATTTTTAGGTTAAATGCCTCTTAGAGTAATTAGATTGTAGTTCATTAGGTTAGATTTAGTTTCATGCTTTACTTAAGTTGCTTTCTTTTATTCATATTTTTAATTGGTTGTTAGTTAAATCTTTTCTTCCCTTGAGCTCTAGCAGCCGTCTCCACTTTGCCTCCACTCACTTTCCTCCACGGATTCGAGGAGGAACCGCTTCATCGAGAGATTTCGATGACGTCCTCCATCTCCATAACTCATCCACCTTCTCTTTCGGATTCAAGGAGAAATCCGTCCTGACGACACTTCTTCGAGCTCAATCGGATTCGTGAGAGTTCGGAGTATCCATCAAACTACTGGATTCGGGAGTTTGCACCATTCCACATCCACTACCGTTTGCGGAGTTTCGATCGAGCTTCGTTGGATTTAGCCAGAGGATCTTATTCAATCACTGGGCCTATCTTGGGTTGATCGGATTAGTTTATCTTTCAATTTTTATTGCTTTAATTCCTGCTTTGTTTGATTTAGTTGTTGCATGTTAGTTTAGAGTTTTAATTACCTTGCAACCGTAGGTTAAAGCTCAAAAACCCAAATCCCCAATCTTCATTAGAAAATCCAAGCAATAATTAGAAATCCTAAGTTTACTATTCTGTCGATTACACTCGTTGGGAAACAATCCGGGTCATCCACTATGCTATATTAGTGTAGTTAGAGGGTTCAGTAATTAATTTGAAACGGTACCACATGACACAAATAACCGCACTTATCATACATCATGATCCCCAATTAATCGAAAAGATCAACGGTTGATCCAGAACTATTTCTGAAATCCTTTAGTAGCTACAATGAATCGTGCTCCGTTCCCTTCACGCATCTTATACCCACTTGGTTCAGGACATGGTCTACAGTGTCAGTCCCCACTAGGCTGACTATGTCACACCTAGCACAAGTATCATTTCCTCGTCCTACGGATTCTAGTTACTGTACATGTATCCAAGAGTATCTTACTCTAAATATGTAATGCTTTGGCTAAAGACTTTAGTAACAATCCGACGAGAGACCATGGATATACATCTCCTCGCAAGGAGTGGTTAATCCTTTATAGACTATTCAAACACCTTCGATCACTTCGACTTATGCTCAATCATCCTGGGTCCACATCTTCTCAGAGATGTTTGCTTAAGATGTCAAAGCATAAGTCTTCATGACTAAGATGACTTGAATATCGCAAGTCAAAGGAACATCACACTTAAGTTGCAGTAAGAACTTCATTGACATATTTATATATGCAGAGAACCATATGAAGTTTTACAGCTGATCACTCCAATGAACTAGTTACCATAACTAGCATCCACGATTAACTCCGGACATCACAATGTCTCCAGCTAGTGAGAATTAGCTGCTTGGATACACCAAGGAGTATACCTCGTGCTAGTCTCGACAGAATTGATGGTGTCCAAATCCATCAATTCATCGACTAGGGATAATTCCAATACATCATAATTACACATGTAGAGATACTCATTAGTTGTGATCCAATCACAAATTCTCTCATGTTGTGAATCGTATCGTAGACATTCAGTAAATGAGTTTAAAATCTAATCAAATACATGAAAATATGTATACTCAAATAGTGAATCTTCATTTATCATATAAATAGTTCAAACATAAGACGATTGTCTTAGGACATCTCTCATATATTACTAACACTCATATCGGGAGAAAATTTCGGATGATTATTTTATCGATTGAGGTAAGGATATTTTAGAGTCAAATTTCTGTACTTATGGTGTATTGACTGAGGGCTGATGTAAAGCACACAAAGTAGTTGAAACTCGTGATATACTCAATGCAATGTCATTCATTGGTTGTGAGTCTAAATAGGTTGTTTGATACCCTCAGTGATTGGTTTTGCAAAGTTGGCAAGGTTGATAATCCACAGGAGGTATTTGTTGGAATGATAATTTTACCAGGAGATAATCTTATTGGTATTAAGATTGCTAAACACAATGGGAATTGAAAGACTGTAAGTTGTGTTTATAGGAGGTGTTGGATGGGATATTTATCTATCCCAGTATTTCTTCTAGAGAAGATCCATAACTCTTTGTTAAAAGAGAGATGGACCTTTGAGATTATGCATCGATTATCGATGATGGAATGTGGTAGTTGTTAAAAAAGGAATATCCTTCATTGTGGATAGATGATTTGTTTAGATTAGCTAAGGACACTTGTGTATACTCTAGGGTTGGTCGCAACTGAAGTGTTGATATTGCAGTGACATGATATCATACAATTATCATTGTTGTTGTGATGATTGATATATCATCAATGTAGAGAAAAGAGGATGCAGGTGTGTAAAGACGATAATTTCATACTTTGTATGAATTTTATGAGTTTTGATTATGTTGTTAGACTATTAAACGATTTAGTCGTCCATGGATTTGAGAAATCATGTATTTGGGACACGATTGGATCTGTTGTGGTTGTTGGAGTTGCGTAACTTAGCCACTGTTGATTGTGGTAGTTAGAATTGCGCACTCGGCCACCGTAGTTGTTGTTTCCTTGTATTGATTTGGTTATTCCTGTGAATGTGGATAGGATGCTTCTAGCGTTACTATACCACATATTTGTTGGGACCCTTAGAACGGCTAGAGGGGGGGTGATTAGCCTTTCTTCTTTTCTACAAAAATGTTAGCGGAAGCAATACAAAATATAAACACAAATCAAAGCAAGAGCAAAGCTAACACCCGATGTACGTGGTTCGAAGATGACGCTCCTACTCCACGGCAATCCGTACGGTGGATTAGCCCTAATCAACCTTCACTAGAACCTCCTTTGGATGAACCAAGGTGGAGAAACCTTTCTTACAATGCTCTCCTCTTCTTTACAATGATGGATGATCAAGAACAAGAGAAGAGGAGGATTTAAATCACTAAAAACACTTGGAAGGCTTGGTGAGCACGAGAGTATAGTTAGGAGCAAGAGCACTAGCTTCACCAAGCTCCCCATGGCCCCTTTTTATAGAAGAGGGGCTGTTTTTCCCGTTAGCGTCGATCGATCGGTGATGCATGCCATCATCGATCGTCGCCGGCAGCAACGGCCAAATCGATCTCCGCGGAGATTCGTAGCCGCAATTTCCAACGGCCGGTGATCGATCGGCGATCCCTCCATCGATCGGTGATGGGTGATCGATCAGTGATTAAGGCGGCGATCGAGTGAGGCGCGTGCGTAGCGATATTTCCTTGATCGATTGGTGATGCCCTTAGCGATCGGTCGATCGCGGCATCGATCCATTGCTCGGTCAAAGCGATCGGTGATGGTCGATTTCACACGACTCGATCGATTGATACATCGTATCAGTCGACTGATACTCATCAAGTATGAGTAATTCATACTTGATTTTATGCCCTAGACCTAGACTCAACCTTCTAGCTCCTCAATAAGCCTTGCGCCTTCAGGATCCCTCCGAGTTCGCGACTTGTTCATCCTTTGCGCTTTGCTTCCAAGAGCTTCCTTCGGTTTCGTCATGTCTTGGGTTGCCAAATGCTTGGACTTTATGCCGCCAAGACTACTGACTTGGACTTATCGCCAAGACTTTACTTTGGACTTCCTTTGCCAAGGTTCACTTGGACTTTATGCTGCCAAGACTACAAGCTTGGTCTTATGCCGCCAAGTCCATCCCTTGGACTTCCTTTGCCAAGATCATACTTGGACTTCCTTTTACCAAGTCTTCATCCTTGGATTTCCCTGTCACTTAAACACATTCGTAATTAGATCACAAGATATTGCCTAACTTAGATGATTAGCCAAACATCAAAACATATAAATGCTTGGAGCATTGTTGCACCAACAATCTCCCCCTTTTTGATGTTTGACAATCATTTAAGTTAGGTCTTTAAAGATACACACATAATCATCTAACTTAAGCATTCCTTCTCCCCCTTTGACATACATCAAAAAGAGAAGGATGAAAGAATTAAGAATGTTGGATCTTGGACTAAGGTATTAGATTGAAATTAAGCTCCCCCTTAATCCAAGATAGGATGTAAATTACATTTGAAGCAAAGCATAATCTAAAATTCAAAAGTTAAATCCTAACTTTGCACCAACAATGGTTTTGGGGATAAAAGGATAGAATTTATTGAAACTCCCCCTAAACCACTGTATTAAGCAGTCCTAAAACTCGTTTATACACAATATTATCATACTAGAGTGTTAGGACATCAAAAATACACCAAATATCAGAAAATAGAGCTTATTATCAGAAAACCCAGTGTATCACGATCGTATCGAATCAAGCCGATCGACACGCTAAATCGAAATTTCAAATTTTTCACATTTTCGTAAATGCGTGAGAAATTCCAAAAATCTCGAAAAATCACGAAATTTTGCGTACACATTTCTGAAATCATACTTTATTAAGGAAAAATAATTTGAAAAATATATGTTTTCCAGATTTCAAGATTGATACAAATTTGGAAACTTACAAAAGTTCTAAAGAATTTTCAACCTTTGTATCACTTTTGTGATTTACTTGAAAATTGTTTTCCAAAATATAATGAACATAGTTTAAAATATATATGATTTGGAATTTCCAACCATGTTCTTAGAGCTATGTACTCATTACTTGAATACAAGCCTTCCCAATGGTTGGTCCATAAGGTATTTATGTCTCTAGGTGTGTCATTGGCTCATAGTAATGCATCATAACAAGCATGATGAGCCAAGTACACCTTCCCTATCATCTCACATGGTTCTAAGTGTCTCAATACAACAATCAAGGTTTCTTAAGGCTTTTTGTGAGATGTATCAAGGTATAAAGATAACATATAAACATGGGATCATGCAAACCTAGAATTTTACTCTACAAAGCACATACCAAGCTCTCTCCTTAAAGATGAAAATTCATTTTCGGGAAGAGCTTTGGTGAAAATATCGGCAAGGTTGGACTTAGATTCTACATAATTAAGTTCAATGTCCCCTCTTGCCACATGATCTCTTATGAAGTGATGTTTCACTTCAATGTGCTTGGTCCTAGAGTGATGTACCGGATTTTTGGTCAAGTTGATGGTACTCACATTATCACAATAAACTTTAATGTTAGAGTAGTGTAGCTCATAGTCCACAAGAGTATGCCTCATCCAAAGTAATTGAGCTACACAACCACCCATAGCCACATATTCGGCTTCGGTGGTTGATAAAGCAACACAATGTTGCTTCCTACTACTCCAACTAACTAGGGAGGACCCAAGAAATTGACATCCACCACTAGTACTTTTCCTATCCAATTTGCACCCGGCATAATCGGAATCGGTATAACCAAGTAATTCAAATGACTTAGTCCTAGGATACCAAAGTCCTACATTTAGGGTGCCTTTAATATACCTTAATATTCTTTTGACGGCTACCAAATGTGATTCTTTGGCATAAGATTGGTATCTTACATACATACCTACCGCAAATAAAATGTCGGGTCTACTAGCGGTTAGGTATAGTAAGCTACCAATCATACTCCTATAAAGTTTAAGATCAATTGATTTACCTTCATGATCACTATCTATCCTAGTGCTAGTGGCCATAGGAGTGGTTACAATTTTGACATTTTCCAAACCAAATTTCTTGATCATTTCATTTGCATATTTGGTTTGATAAATATGAATACCCTCATTGGTTTGTTTGACTTGTAAGCCTAGGAAAAAGGTAAGCTCTCCAACCAAACTCATTTCAAATTCATTTTCCATATTTTTTATAAAGTCTTGAAGAAGATCATCATTTGTTGACCCAAAGATGATATCATCAACATATACTTGGGCTATGAATATATCTTTTAACGTTGACTTTATAAACAAAGTTTAATCTACTTGGCCTCTTCTAAAATCCTTAGAAATTAAGAAGGATGACAATCTTTCATACCATGCCCGGAGAGCTTGTTTTAACCCATATAATACTTTCCTAAGCTTACATACATGATTTGGATAATCTATGTTCTCAAATCCGGGAGGTTGCTCTACATATACTTCCTCCTTAATAAAACCATTTAAGAATGCCGATTTAACATCCATTTGGTAAAGTTTAAATCCCATGTAGGAAGCATACCCTAAGAGAATCCTAATAGATTCTAACCTTGCAACCGGGGCATAAGTCTCATCATAGTCAAGCCCCTCAACTTGATTGAATCCCCTAGCAACCAACCTAGCTTTATTTCTAGTGATATTTCCTTGATCATCTAGCTTATTCCTAAAGACCCATCTTGTAGTAATTATGGTGCTATCATTGGGTCTAGGTAATAATTCCCACACTTGACTTCTCTCAAATTGAGTCAATTCATCTTGCATTGCCAAAATCCAATCCAGATCATGTAATGCATCATTGATCGATTTAGGCTCAATTTGTGAGATAAGAGCAACTTGACTAGTAGGAGGTCTATGAAATGACCTAGTTCTTACTCCTTGAGATAGATCTCCTACTACTTGGTCAAGTGGATGATCTTGATGAATTCTTAGGTTTCTAGAAGGGGTTTCAATTTGATCATTGTTATCTTCCACCCTTCTTTCATCATCGGAGTCTCCTCTTCCTCCCCCTTGATCATTACCCCTAATGGTCAAATTTTGAAGTTTTTGGGTAATGTCTTGATTATTGTCATTAATATCTTTATCAATGGAGGACTTTCCAGGGTAGGTACTAGTAGTTTCATCAAATTGAACATTGGAAGATTCATCAATCCCTTTGGTTCTCTTATTGTAGACTCTATACCCTCTATTTGTGGATGAGTATCCAACTAGGATTCCCTCATCTGCTTTTGATTCAAATTTTCCTAAGTTATCTTTGGTGTTTAGAATATAAACTTTACATCCAAAGACTTTGAAATAATGAATTGTGGGTATAGTCCCATTCCATAATTCAAATGGGGTTTTTCCTAAAAACCTATGGATTTGAACCTTATTTTGGATATAGCAAGCGGTATTAACCGCTTCCGCCCACAAGTAGCTAGGTAGAGAATATGCATTAAGCATAGTCCTAGCCGCCTCTTGTAGGGCACGATTTCTCCTTTCCATCACCCCATTTTGTTGGGGTGTTCTAGGACAAGAGAACTCATGCTTGTACCCTTGCTCTAAACAAAATTGTGAAAATTTTAGGTTTTCAAATTCACCACCATGATCACTACGGATCCGGTTGATTTTGAGACTCTTTTCATTTTCAACCCTTTTACTAAATCCTATGATTATTTCTAAGGTATCATCCTTATGTTTCATAAAATAGACCCAAGTATACCTAGAAAAATCATCTACTATAACCAAACAATATTTATTACCATTTAAAGATGGAGTACTATGGCAATCAAATAAGTCAAGATGCAATAATTCTAATGGTAAAGAGGTATTGGTTAGGGTTTTACCTTTGTGTGATGCCTTTGTTTGTTTTCCTTCTTGGCATGCATCACACAATTTGTTCTTGACATACTTGATCTTTGGTAGCCCTTTGACCAACTCCATCTTGGCTACCTTGGCTATGTTTTTCATGTTGATATACCCCAATCTTCTATGTCATAGCCAACTTTCCTCTTCTTTTACAACAAAACACTTAGTAGAAATGTTAGAAGCATATGAAAGATCAACATAATAGATGTTTGATTTCCTATATCCAACTAACATACAATCATTTAATTCCTTGTGTTTAATCATGCATTTAGAGGATTCAAAAATAACATGATAGTTTGCATCACAAAGTTGACTAACACTTAATAAATTAAATTTCATATTTTCAACTAGCAATACTTTGTGAATAACAATTTTAGAGGATACCTCAATTGTACCTCTACCTAATATCTTGAGTTTTCCACTATTCCCAAAAGACACCGCTCCCTTCTTCACATATTTAATTGTGGAGAACTTGCTCACATCCCCGGTCATATGTGTTGAGCAACCGCTATCCACAATCCACATACCTCGCTCTCCTACCTAAATCACATGAAAAACACAAGCTTTTGGTACCCAAACATTTGGACCGGTAACATTAAGTAAAAACTTCTTAGGTACCCAAGCTTTCTTAACCTTACCCTTAATGGTTGCTTTCCTATTAATTAATGAAATATAAGCAACTTCTTTTTCTTTTGGCTTATATCCTAACCCGGCCTTGTTATAAACCGCTCTTTGTCTACTAAGAATCATATCAAGACACTTTGAGCCATTTGAAAATTTTTCTAAACATGCTTTCAAGTCACTAACCTCATCCTTAAGTTTGTCATTTTCTTCCCTAAGCATGCAAGAGTCAATATGTGAAGGCTTTTCATTCCTAATGGCCTTTAGTTCTACCTTCATGCTCTTAACCTTAGATTTTGACTTATCTAGAACTTCTTTAAGATAAGCAATTGATTTATAGAGAAGCATAACCTTGGGAGAATTCATTACCTCATCGTCACTAGATGACGATTCGTCACTTGAAGAGTCTTCTTGACTTGATGTGCCAGAATCATCTTCTAATGCCATGAGTGCCACATGGCGTGTAATGTGGCAAAGCTCATCATCGGATGAAGAGTCTTCAACACTTGGTGTGTCCCATGTGGTTTGAGCCACCATGGCCTCCTTCTTCTTCTTTTCCTTCTTGTCCTTCTTTTTCTTTTCCTTTTCCTCCTTCTTTAGCTCCGGGCAATTCGGCTTTATATGCCCCTTCTTATTGCAAGCATGACAAATCACATTATTACTAAAACTTGAATTACCATTAAATTTACCTTTTGAGGAATGAGACCCCTTCCCTGCTTCTCTATTCTTGAACTCTCTTGACTTTCTATAAAGCTTCTTGACGAAATTTGCCATTTCACTAGATGAGTCCCCATCGCTACTTGACTCATCCTCCGACTCGGATGATGATGATGCTTCTTTTCTTTCCTTCTTCTTCTTTTCTTTCTTGTCCTTCTTTTCAACAAATAGAGCTAAACCCTTTTCCTTAGAGGACATGTTAGTTTGCTCATGTAATTCAAACTCACAAAATAATTCATCAATTTTAATTTGAGATAAATCCCTAGTTACCTTAATGGCATCAACTATTGAAGTCCATAAAGAATTTCTAGGAAATGCTTGTAAAATATACCTTACCAAATCCCGATTGTCAACTCGCTCACCTATGATATGGAGTCCGTTTACAATTTCTTTGAACCTTCCATGCATTTGACTTACGGTTTCATGCATCTTCATTTGGAAGGCTTGAAGTTGTCCAATTAATAGGTCCTTCTTGGCCCTCTTTGATTCCTTGGAACCTTCATTTAGCTCAATGAGCTTTTCCCATAGCTCCTTGGCGGATTCAAAAGGCCCCACCTTGTTGAGTTGCTCCATTGTGACGCCGCATTGGATGGTGAGGACGGCCTTTGCATTTGATTCAAATTTCTTGTTTATTTCTCTTGTCCAATCCTTGCTTGGAATAGGATGTCCATGTTCATCCACCGGTTCCTTGAAGCCATCTACAACACTATGCCAAATTTCAATATTACTCATAAGATAGTACTTCATCCTACCTTTCCAATACGCAAAGTGACTCCCATCGAATAGCGGTGGCTTGGCGATGCTATATCCCTCTTGAAGAGTCATTGATGTCTTGGTTGATGGTGAGATCTTCCAAGCTATCCGGGCTCTGATACCACTTGTTGGGACCCTTGGAACGGCTAGAGGGGGGGTGATTAGCCTTTCTTCTTTTCTACAAAAATGTTAGCGGAAGCAATACAAAATATAAACACAAATCAAAGCAAGAGCAAAGCTAACACCCGATGTACGTGGTTCGGAGATGACGCTCCTACTCCACGGCAATCCGTAAGGTGGATTAGCCCTAATCAACCTTCACTAGAACCTCCTTTGGATGAACCAAGGTGGAGAAACCTTTCTTACAATGCTCTCCTCTTCTTTACAATGATGGATGATCAAGAACAAGAGAAGAGGAGGATTTAAATCACTAAAAACACTTGGAAGGCTTGGTGAGCACGAGAGTATAGTTAGGAGCAAGAGCACTAGCTTCACCAAGCTCCCCATGGCCCCTTTTTATAGAAGAGGGCTATTTTTCCCGTTAGGCGTCGATCGATCGATGCATGCCATCAGTCGACTGTCGCCGAAGCCAACGACTTCTGAAACGCGATCTCCGCGGAGATTCGTAGCCGCAATTTCCAACGGCCAGGTGATCAGTCGACTGATCCCTCCATCAGTCGACTGATGGGGTGATCAGTCGAGTGATCAAGGCAGCAGTCGAGTGAGACTGCATTCTGTGGCGATATTTCCCTTGATCGATCGGTGATGCCCTTAGCCGGATCGATCGCAAGATCATCGATCGCTCGATCAAGGCAAGGATCGATGGTCGGGTTTCACCGACTCGGTCGACGCCGACGGCCGATCGATACATCGTATCGATCGGATCGATACTCATCAAGTATGAGTAATTCATACTTGATTTTATGCCCTAGACCTAGACTCAACCTTCTAGCTCCTCAATAAGCCTTGCGCCTTCAGGATCCCTCCGAGTCCGCGACTTGTTCATCCTTTGCGCTTTGCTTCCAAGAGCTTCCTTCGATTTCGTCATGTCTTGGGTTGCCAAATGCTTGGACTTTATGCCGCCAAGACTACAAGCTTGGACTTATCCTGCCAAGACTTTACTTTGGACTTCCTTTGCCAAGGTTCACTTGGACTTTATGCTGCCAAGACTACAAGCTTGGTCTTATGCCGCCAAGTCCATCCCTTGGACTTCCTTTGCCAAGATCATACTTGGACTTCCTTTTACCAAGTCTTCATCCTTGGATTTCCCTGTCACTTAAACACATTCGTAATTAGACCACAAGATATTGCCTAACTTAGATGATTAGCCAAACATCAAAACATATAAATGCTTGGAGCATTGTTGCACCAACAATATTTGTTTGACCAAAAGGGTAATGGAATTCACTCGGTCGAAAGCTTTGAAAATTAGGTTTCTGGACCTAGATGGTGATTGACGTTTGCATCAGTGTTAGTTAATCCTTCCGATGTGGATGGAAGGGTTTGTACGTAGGTGCATTGCTTCAGTGAATGGAGCGATTTCGATGTTGTTGAATGAGACATATCTCATGCTTACGCCAATTGAGGAACTACGAGATAAGCTGTTATATACATGACGTGACTTTAGTAGTTATTATCTTGATTTGTAGATGTATGGAGCAGAAATGATCGTGGGGTTTTGACTAGCTATTGGCTAGCTACCTCAGAGTTGCTGGAGCATGAACAGTTGCAACAAGGGAGATTGGTCACTATAGTCTCCCATACACTTATAGAGTGTATGGTGGAGTGGATTTTGGACGATTATGTGTTTCGGACACGCATCCAATTAAGGAAGAGTTGCTACATGAAGCACATCATTCGAGAAGTGCTATACATCCTGGTGGTACTTGGATGTACCGAGATTTGAAATGTTTATACAGGTGGAATGGTATGAAGAGAGGTATAGAAGATTTTGTTGCTCGATGTTTAGTATGCCAGCAGGTGAAGGCTGAACATCAGAAACTCGCTGGATTGCTCCAGAAAATTCCGATTCCGGAATAGAAGTGGGAGCAAATCACGATGGATTTCATTACGGGATTACCCAGAACCCATAAAGGACATGATGCGATTTGGGTGATCGTGGATCGACTAACCAAATCAGCTCACTTTCTGTCTATTCGTGGAACGGATTTGTTGGATCGTCTGGTAGAGTTGTATCGCCGAAGATTATCAAATTGCATGGAGTGCCTTTGAGTATCATATATGATAGAGACCCGCGATTTACCTCGCGATTTTGGCAGAATCTGCAGCAGGCCATGGGCACAGAGCTTCAACTCTGTACAGCGTTTCATCCACAGACAGATAGATAGTCTGAGCGTACCATTCAGACTTTGGAGGATCTATTAAGATCTTACGTTATGGATTTCAGAGGCAGTTGGGAGGATCATGTTCATTTAGTGGAATTTGCTTATAATAACAACTACCACTTTTATATTCAGATGGCTCCATTCGAGGCCCATTTGAGATATTGGCGTGGATTGGAGGTGTAGCTTACCGGCTAGCTTTACCTCCGACACTGGCGGGTGTTCACAACGTATTTCCTGTTTCTATGCTGAGGAAATACGTGTCGCATGTTGATCATGTTCTGAAGGAAGTAGCAATTTCACTTCAGCCTAATGTGACTTACAAGGAGATTCCAGGGTGGATCCTGGGTCGCAAGGAGCGACAGTGGTGGGACAAAACCATCCGAGCTCGATACCCTCATCTATTCACTTGAAGAATGTATGTGGTCCTTTCAGAAACTCGCTTGAAGTAATTTTTACATGTTAGTACGAAATTTGGGGACCAAATTTTTATTAGTGGAGGAGAATATAAAATACCGGAAAAAAAAGACAAAAGAAAATAATAATAATAAAAATAAAATGCTTGTTAATTAGGAAAAATACCCTATGAAATTTTCAAGGAATTTTTAAAAATTTTCCTAGACTTAAATGGAAATTTCTATGACAGTTGTGGGGAAAGATTTAATAGGCTTTGGGAAAGCCTATTTGGGATAAATTAAATTTGATGATGCAGGGTTAGAAGTTAATTTAAACCTAACCTAGGTTCAAAGTCTATTAGGTTTAATTATTTGAACCTAGGTTTAATCGAATTTAGATTTAAGCCTTATAGGATCTTAAACCCAATACGTTTGTTGCAAAACCCGACCCGTGTTAGTCCTTTCCGTTCCGTTCATCATTTCGTCACCCCATACCATTTCTCCGTGCGGGCGTTTCCAGTCGCTTTTCCCATTACTTCCTCGATCGGTCGTTTCTTTCGCTGCCCGATCAATTCCTCCCCTAAATCCTACGAAGACCTCTTCTTCGTCGCCGCGCTAGTCGGATGTCTCCGCGTCGCTCATCGCTGCCCGACCTCCATCGCAGCCCTACCGTCGCCGTTGCATCTCTGCGTCGCTCATCGCCGCCCGACCTCCAATACCTTAGTCCTACTCTCGATCGCGTTTCTCCTTCTCCCCTTCACTGTATCGCTTGAGCATTTCTCTTCATCGTCGCTGCCATGTTTGGTCGCTGGCGAGCCAATCACCGCTCATTTCTCCGGATCATGTGCCGCCCGGTTAACTACCATCTTCGATCGGTGTCGCCCAAATTGTGTTCTTCTTCTCTGCATCCACGATCACTGCTCGAGCCTTGATACTGCAAGCTGCGTCGCCGGCCACAAGCAGTGTTAGCCACAACGAGCAATCTTCTGATCTCCATCCTAGGTACTAGCTCGCCTCCACCATGCCCTAATCGTGCTCCAATCGGCTTATCGTCGATCCTGTTTCTTCACATGAGTTTCCTTTGCAATGTCACAGATTCGGAGCGCTGTCGGCCAAAGGTAATCCTGATTTCTCTTCCTTGCATGATCTGTGTCGCCTCCTCCCTTGAGCCCTAGATCATCCATCTATCATTGCACTGATCAATTTCTTGTTAATCCTCTACCACAGCTCAAATCTCCGACAAGATCCGTGACCATTCCTAGATCGAGTTGCAGCAACGATGCCGACACGGTCGCAGGTCAAGTTTATCATTGGGTTTTCTTCCCTAGCTGTGATCTGTGATTTGTGGAGGAGCAACTGTGCTGCTGTTGTGATCGAGAAGCACTACACAGCTATGGCTTGCGATGGTCTGAATGTTTCGATCAGCAGAGGTGGGGGAGGAGTGTGTGTATGATGATACTTTCACAGTTATATTAAGATATCTTCTATTATTAGGGAATTTGATCAAGATTTGATGTCAGCTGTGATGTTGTGATTTCTAGGTGGAGAAGAGCAAACAGAGTGATGGTTTGGCTAATGAATCTGGTCATTGCATATTTGAACTTTCTAAAGTGGAACGACGCGAAGTAAGCATGGATTTGGGTATTCATTGAATTATAGTTGGGGTATGTTAATTATAGCTGATGTTATAATTGAATCGATGATTAATAATTAGTGAATGAAGTTGTTCTATTGGTGGTTACAAGATATGGAATGTGTTAAGGATTGATTAGGTCAATTATTAAATTAGACCAGTCTACTAGATAGGATACTGGTTGGAGAATATTGAATTAGTTAGATGTAAAGATCGAGGTAGAATTGGATTCAATCAGTCGATGTGAGATAGAACTTAGTTATGTTCTATGTTTTCTTTTGCAAGACCTTGATCGGTGATAGATGCTTATACGCGTGGATAGCTAGCATGAGCTATTTAGCATGTGGGTAATTTCCTACCCTGGTCAGGTAGTTATTAATGCATGCAGATTTAGATATATGATCATCTTATATGATCATGTTACCTTGACTCCGCTCTTATTTACTCTTGTGTTTGATACTTTATCTTTGGCCTATTATGCTCTATTGTTGTTATCATATTTCACTTCATCATGATTAGGAGTTACTGATGTGATGTAAGTAAACCTAGAATTGCTTAGTTATGTGCAAATAGTGAAGTACGGATGACGACCTGATTGTAAATTGGGTAAAAGGTCATCCGTGGGTAGGTAATGTCTTGAATGTAGGGTTAATTCTAATACCCTTATGTTGCTTATTTACTACTGATCATGTATTGTGTAAATGGTCAAGTAAATTGTGATTAGTGTGTCGCTATGGACTGATGGTCCTAGCTTGTCATGATCAGTTGAGTACGACTCTCTGCAGGATAGAAAGTGCGTCGATCAGATTGGTATGAATCTCTACAGGATAGAGAGTGTTATGATCAGTTGAGTTCAACTCTCTGTAGGATAGAGAGTACGTTGATCAGATTGGTATGACTCTCTGTAGAATAGAGAGTCTGTGGCGGATGTCTATTTGTGTGACAGAGTATTCATGTCATTTGCATGCATGTTGGCAACGTAGTCTCCCTTATAGTTGAAAGGGTCGTCAGTCATCCCGCCTCCACGGTTACTCATAGGAGGAGTAACCGGTGTGAGGGGAGAGCATTTGTGGTGTCACACTCTACCATTATAGACGGTGGTAGTTCGATTTGTGTGTCGTTGTCCTGCGTGTGTAGAACTCGACTACTCATGGATAGTCATTGTCGGAGTGGCCAACAGCAGGGACCCCCGTCGAGTAGCTTGCTCTTTACGCTTATATACTACTCGATCATACTGCCCACTCAGCCACTCGAGAGTAGTGGTTGGTGTTGAGTTGGGACAGTTGTCATGTTGAACCATTGAGGCCACACTGGGATCGTGGTAGCTTTAGGGTGAGCCGGCATGATCATGCATGCTGCATTGCTGTGACTTATGACATTTTGCATATTGGATGATTGTGATTAGTATATATATATAGATGCAGTCTATATATATATGTTTATTGTGATGTTGCATTTGATTGTACTATGCTTGTTGCATTTGGTTATACATCATCTTCATACATGCTACCCGCATCTATTATATGGTTACGTCGAATACTTGTATACTTGTTGGTTAGACTATTGCATTCTTTGACCAGTGCTTATGATGTTGTATGGTTTAGACCAGATTTCATGTTATATACATATATTGTGGATATGTGCTCAGGTTGGATAGGTGTAGCGTAGTAGACTTTCAGGTATATCTGCATTTTACGTTAGCCATTTGGTTAGAAGGTAAATGCATGTATATGTTTATTATGATGGTGTTTACCTGATGTATCTGTAGATTTTTCTGTTGAATTATATGTGATATTTGATATATACATGTTTTTCCTATTACCTGCTGAGTTATACTCACCACCACGAACCCTGAGTTTTTCTGTTGCCTAAGTAACAAGTAGAAGTCTTCGTGACGGCTTGGAGCTTCGCCAGCGATCCATCCCATCTCCTTTTTCCGAGCCTCCCGTGGATTTTGATTTATGTTGTGGACTTTATTTTGTGTCCAATGTTTTATATACTGTTTGGTAATGTGGACTTGTCAGTTGGTGTGCACCTATGTTGGTTTTTGGATTGTATGTCAGTATGTGTGATTATGAGTATGTGATTTTATGTTTTCCGCTGTATTTTGATATATATATATATGCTTATTGTGTTGTGATTGTGGGCCTAAGGGTCTTATATTAACAAGATATGTTGTCACGTATAAGAATGATGTCATCTGTTTATTTTTCCGTACGACATATTCTCAAGGTGTGACAGAAGCTTTGGGAAAAAATTACCTAGATGCAAGACTTTTGGGCAATTGTTAAAAATTTAAAGGCAAGACATTTGGCCAAGTGAAGACGTGGGGAATGGAACTTTGGTTGACTTAAAGTGCAGTGATGTGGCCTGCCAATACTTCAAAATTGTGAAGTACGAGATATTATATGTGCAAATATAACCTAGGGCATGCTTTTTGGTAATAAAGTGAAATTAGAATATTTGAGTAAATTGACTCGATAAGAGATCCTGGCTAACTAAAGTACTGAGCCAACTATAAACTCTTTGTTTGGAAAAAGAATGTTTGACCATTTATCAAAGGATATCCAAATTTTGATACTTTTCAAAAGATATATTATAATTTCAGAATTATCAAAAGGTGTACTCATTTTCTGCATTATTTCTCCACTAAAATTCAAAAATTATCAATCATTCATTTAATTTCTGACAATAAAATAATATATTATCTAATTATCAAAAGATTTTAAAAGAACAAATATTAATTTTTAAAAATTGATATCATTATAATTTTAAACTTTTGAACGTAGTAAAAAAACTCAAAAATAAAGTTACACACCTTTAGTTCTCAAGATCCTCTCTTCCACTTCATCGAGGTTTCAACATTTTAAATCCTCCAAGTCCAATAAATTTAGACTAAAACTCATTAATGATCTTACCAAATTCTAATTGAACTCAATTCAAGTTCGGTAGATTTTTATAGTAACTTTAAGTCCTATCATATCTTAAAATCTCTTCAAAGTCTTCTTAACCATACATAGCATGTTTTTTTAATTCAACTTTTGTGTCAATTAACACATATTCATAATATCATATAAGAAACACAACCAATGTTGTATACCATAGCTATTTTTTCTGTACTTCACTTTTTCATTATATGTATAAGTTTCATAATTTTAAATCTATTAAATTCATCAATAAATTTTAATCAAAATTCATTTGATTTAAGTGAATTTTAATTAGACTCAATCCAAATATGATATATTTTCAGTGTTATTTAGTTCCACTGCAACAAAAAATTAAACTTTCAAAGTATCTTAATTTCACTTGTGCAACGAACTATCTAATAATTCAATGTTCTAAAATTTATCATTCCATTTTAAAAAAAAATTATAAATACATTACAATTAAAAATCGAATTTAAAATATCTGAGAACCGCTGCACCATAGGATCGTTGAATCATTTTAGTTTATATTCATGGTATAAGGATTTTTGTCATTTAATTATGGACATATATATTACATTATATGTTGCACGATGAATAGAAATTTTGAAACAAGTCATCGCTCAATCAATCAAATATACTACAGTATCCAATAGAATTCTGTGCTTAAATTTTGGCTATGCTAACGCCATTAATATTTGAATCAGATTGAGCAAGACAGTTTGTCCCTTGGTGCTGATCCAAGCGCGTGAGATGTTTGAAATGCAATATATAAACTGAGATTTTTCTAATAATTTAAATTTATAAAGAAAATGATGTTCCATCCTTTCACAGGTCAGTACTACCATCTGACAGGTATCGAGACCTAGCTGGCTATGTCAAGAGACAATGAAGCCAACTCGACTCCAATGGAGTCATCAATCACGAAGCAACCGAGAAAATTCAGCCCACTGATACCTCTAATTATATCACTGATTTCTGAAATAATTCCACTGAATTCAAACGATTTCTACTTATCTTGAACACCATGTTAAAATTCATAAAACCTTCTATGATTTATCTTCATCTTCCTCACAATGACTATGGAACAGATCGATGAAAATCGTTAGATTGACAAATTTCAATCTTTTACAAACCTCTAAAATAATCAGTAAATGGCAATGCACGATAACCAATTTATATTATTTCATACCAGATTCAGCTGGCAAGTGAGACAGCATCAATAACCAGAATCCACATGGTCTAATTTGAAGCAAAGATCAAGAGAATTTACATCTAGAATACTTTGTATTTTCCTTTAGCCCATATAGTTATCATCGTCATACATCCTCCGGATCACTGCCACTGATACTAGTATCCTGAGTTACCCAGTATCGACTTCCGTCCGGACCTGTGAGTTTAAACCTGCCCCACAATAAAATATCATCTCACTTTGCATATTCCAACATGTATATAAAATCTACCACAGTGCCTGTATAAATGTTTGCCAGAATATTTAGCATGCATTCAATCTAAACTAAATGGAATGTAGATCATAGAAAAAAACACCTCTCCAGCACAATCTTCCCTTCTTTGTACTTCTGGGCCTTTTCGTGAGCAACCTCCTGAGATAAAGTAATCGTTTACTAGTAACTTCCATGAAAGAAATGGAGCACTAATTCGAAGTCTTACATATTTCCACCCAACAATGGAGCCACAACAAACACAGAAAACATCGCAAACAGTGTGCATCCCTGACGTCATCATCCGTTCATCTTCAAGTCCAACAGATACATTCACACTGCAAAGAATATGAAATAGATGGGCCATAAACTAGCTGATGAACGATGTCAGTTTCCAAGGAACTTGAAGCATCATGTTCAAGCACAAGAGAGGACAGAATGCAGTAAATTGATGCTATTTGGAAGCAAGACAGTTTTATTCTAACAATAAATATATCCAACAGTTCATCTGTTTGGTCTTAACCATTTCGTTAAGAGTTTGACTTTGCATGCATTCCGGTGTTTTATTGTAATTTCGATAAAGGTGACATGGAGTTGTTTTCATTAGTTCAAATTTTACAGAATCCTGCATGTGAACCTCATTGTCAAGAAAACCAGCTGTAAAAGGACTGCAAACCAGTCGCAGGGTGCAAGAATCTTTTGGATATATGTAGAACTATTACTGTGATAAGATCGGTTGGTGCACTAGCTATATTGTAATAATTGATGTTGACAAAACTTGTTCTCTCGACTTCACTAATATGCTGATGACAGATGTTGGGAAATATGAAATCTTACTATGAATCATGGCTTAGATACCATGTTGTGTCAATAGGCATGGTTAAAGCAATTCACTACTGAGATGCAACACAAGTGCGGAAACAGCATATTGGCAGGATGGATATCAACCATTTGATGATGATAACTAGTAAGAGGGTTCTCTGGTGCGAGATATGCTACTTCTACTGTCAGTGAAGAGTGAGCCTTCTTCTCAACCTAACCGAAGTTATCATGTTTCTTCGGTACCAGCATGTAGCATTTTAAATCATTCCAGTTAGGACAAAAATGACTTCAGGAACTGATTTGTTTTAACTTGCTTAAAACAATGTCATTAAGAAAATAAAGATTATGTTGATTGTTACCATAAAGAGACAATTATTATATAGTATATTTAGGACTTGACTCCCGATAAATAAAATACCAATTGTGGGACTGAACTCACAATAGATAACAATTTCTGCTCAAGCTGGAGCATAACATCAGCTTGAAAATATCTTAAAATAATGAAAAGGATAAAATCGATTAAGATATGACTGACGAAAATTAAAATACAATACTATCACATTAAAGATGGTTGATTTCTTCAACAGCATAGACTTGATCCATTGCATAGTGTGTCGAGAGAGGTAAGACCCAAAGACAATTTCTCGAGAGGCTTCTTATGATAGGGCTGCTGGAATGTGCAGACTAATGAAGATGAAGGAGAAAATCATTTGACGAGGGTCCTAGGGTGACCTAAGAGATCGTATAGAGGTCACACAACAATAAAAAGAGGATGAGGCGAGACCCCCAAGAATCAATCTCTTGGGCGGTCTTCTCCTTGTCGCCGCTCCAATAAAGAGCAGTGCCAGAAAAAGGGGAGAAGGAGAAGCACTCGATGAGAGTCCTAAGGGTAATTTTAGATATGGAATGCCATACGCTTGGTCTCGATGAGAGAGAGAGTTTTAATCGAGAAGTGGATGCACTCACTAAAATAAGACTTCATGCTAATTATAATGTAAGAAAATAACTTTCCAGGATCGGCAAGTACAGGATGGAGAAAACAAGCATATCTAGAAGAACAATGGATAGAATAATTCAACCACCTACTATATGTAGTACACTAAGAGGACAAAAGCCATCAAATAAAGGTTCATAACATAAATCATTTTGGTATATTTTTGAATCACGAATAGTACAAAATTATAAATCGAGAGGTTCAAATAAAAAATACAGAATATATTTCAAAAAAAAATCCACTTCCTGTGCAATAATTTGTTATCTGATGCTGTTAAAAATTGAATAAAATGAGTAATAAAAATTTCATCATCAAATACTTTCAAAATAGTGCAATTGTTGTTGACTTTGCCCTCACCATCAATACCAAATTTTGATAAAATCAACACAATTAAAGAGAGAGAGTAGGGAAAACCCATGCTATATAAAGAGAGGAATGAAAGACGCTTTGATACGATCTGATTTCTACTGGGCCAATACTTTCACCATATTATTATAATATGGATCAATGTGATAAGATTTTTTTTTAGTCATTATTTGGTGTTAATTCACCTTGACTATCACATTCTGTTTCTCCACATGATAAATTTTTCTTCTTATGTATCAATATTCAATATTGATTTTGAAATTCCATTTCTTTGACCTTTATACTTTTATCATATATCATCAGCTTCATCCTTATAAAAATACAGCTCGGTGTACGAAACTCCCGACAATGTGGGATCCAGAAAGGATCACCATATTAGATTTATTATGCGTAGTCTTATCTTATATTGTAAAAAATTATTTCTGCGACTCGAATCCGTGACCAAAGGTCACATAACAACTTTCCCATTGCGTCAACACTCCAAGCTTCATCCTTACACAACATAGAAAAATACACCACAAGAAAAACTCTCTCAAAGTTACTAAAGAGTAAAATATTATTAACTAAAAAATATCTTATGCATGAAATTCTAACCCTTTATAGACTAAGAATAAGACCAAGTTGTCTAAAAAGCCTAACTTAGCCCTAAAAATTACAACACACTTAAGATTTAATTTATCTCTAATAAATATAACAAATATTAAAGATTTCTTAAAATTAAATTAATAGAATTTTTAAACTCTAAAACCTTTTTTTTTAATTCTAAATTGATCCCCAAATTTTGAACTACGTGATTATCCTCAACCAACAAGAACTTGACACTACACGAGCAAGTTATCAACACATTTCTTCGGTTGTTATTTCCAAGAATAAGTTGTAATAAGCTTGTCAAGTTTATTGAGCTTGGTTTCTCAAGTATTATTTCTTAGACAAATACTCCAGTGAGTGAAACTAGTACACCTTCATCTTTTCTTTGTTTCCCGGGGAGCCAATCTTTGTGATTACCTTTAATTTTAGAATTGTTTTCTAATTAGCAAGTTGTATCTTTTGTCTTTCCTGATCCTTGATGAGATGATTTAAACCTGAATTTAGTTCTTTTCTTTTCAGTCACCCCTTCTAACTAGTAATGGTATGATTGATCTAGAGGCAGAAACCCTATGACAAAATCAACCTCCAAATTCTGCAAAAAATGGAGGCTCAAATAACTCTAATAGTTTAACCTACTCTCTAATTTAAAAATTAAGCTAATGTTCACATAAGTTGGTAAATTAAATAAAAGTAGTTTTCCTTAGAGTAACACATGTAATGAATACTCCTAGGGGAGTAATTATTAGACAATTTGAGTACATGAATATAAGACAATAATCAACACAATTTAGGTTTATTAACGCAAGAGAATAATAATCTTTCATACCATCAGCTATTTACGGTAATAATTACTCACTATAATTTCTTTGCCAGTATCTGCATGTGTCTCTGTTATGCACACAGTACAGCTCTTAATTTGTTAATACGAAGTAGACAAGCAAATCAACTCTTCCAGTTGACAAGCCTTAAAGCTAAAAAAAAGGTATAAATGGACACATACCAATTAAAATTTTAATTGATATGCCAATTTATCTAACATTTTTTAAGAAAAGAAAAGAACACACAGTTACGTTCAAAAGCGAAAATAATAAATCGCAGATTGACTTTCTTATGGTTAGGAAGAGGGATAGAAAGATTAGTAAAAATTGCAAGGTCATCTCTTCCTAATATAGATTAATAGTATTGAATATACACCTCAAGTATAGTATCAATAGAAAGAAAATATACACGACTCCAAAAATTAAGTGATGAAAGTTAAAGGATGAGAACATAATATTTTTAAGGAGAAGGTAAGAGTACAAGTATTAGATGAAATATATGATGAACCTAATACGATATGAGATAAGATGATATCAAAGTTGAAAATAATAACCAATAATGTACTCGGTGAGTTAAAGGGACATGCACCACCAAATAAGGAATCTTAGTGGTAAAATAAAAAGGTACATGAGAAAGCGAAGGAAAAAAAATAGCTTATAAGGAATTATATATTTGTAAGAACGAGAAAAACTTAAAAATATATACAATAGCCAAGAAAGGGAGCTAAAAAATAGTGAATAGAGCTAAGAATGAAACTTTTGAATGGTTATATCAAAAATTAAATACAAAATAAGGAGAAAGAGATATTTATAGAATAGCTAAAGTGAGAGAAGGAATACATCATATGGAGGATAAGTACTCTAATTCTCTTATATAATGATAAGGGAACGTATAAAATTGTGTCAACTATAGGGTTATTAAACTAATGAGTCATACCATGAAACATTGAAAAAGAGTAATAGAAAAAAGATTAAGAAGGCGACCACGATTATCAAAAATCAATTTGGATTCATGCCTGGAAGGTTGACAATATAAGCTATACATCTTCTCGGACAACTACTTGAAAAGTATCGAGAGAGCAAAGCAAGATCTGCACATGATATTCATTGACTTAGAAAAAACTTATGATAAAGGTTTCAAGAAAAATTATATGGAGAATTCTAGAAAACAGGAGTGTTAGCATAGCATATATTAAACTAATTAAGGATATGTATGAGAAAATAATGACCAGAGCGAAGACTTTAGTTGGATTAACTGAAACATTTCCAATAAAGATACATCAAAGACCAACTCTAAGACCATATCATTTTACACTAATCATAGACGAATTCACCAGACACATTCATGACACAGTACCGTGGTATATATTATTCGCAAATGATATCATTTCGGTCGAATGAGACACGTGAAAGAGTAAATGTTAAACTAGAATTCTAGCCGAAAACATTAGAAATGAAAGATTTTAGGTTTAGTAAAGTAAAGACGGAATATATGGAATGTCAATTTAATGGTTGAAATGGAGAAAAGTGTCATGTGTTTTATGTGATCGTAAAGTACCTCTAAAACTTAAAATGAATTTCTATAAAAAGGCGGTTAGATCTACTATGTTATATACAACTGAATGTTGAGCTATGACTCAAACACATGAGCAGAAAATGAGAGTTGCAGAGATAAGAATGTTAAGACGGATATATGGACACATGAAGATGGACAAAATAAAAAATGAGAACATTAGAGAGAACATCAAAATTGCATCTATTGAGAGAAAACTCCCGGAGACACGTTTAAATTGGTATGGACATGTACTTAGACGACCAATAAATGTTTAAGTTGAACGATGTGAAGTTCTAAAAAGCGCTAGAGCGGTAGGCGGTCCACTCGCCTAAGCGCCTAGCACTAGGCCGCCAGCGGTTTTTAAAGCGCTTTCTAGTGATCGATTTTTTAATATTTGAAAGTAAATATTTTATTGTTGTTTTATTTGATTTCTCGGAAGAAGCTTCCACTCCCTAAGAAAAAAATTGTGATAAAAGAAAAATAAAACTAGGCAGTAAAAATAATAATTAAGATGAAAGCAATTATTAAAATTGTTAAATAAAAAACAGTAGTACCAAGTCCTAACTACATAAGCCAGTACAGGAAAGATAAAATTTGTTATTGGATACAAGTGTTTATTGATGAGTGAAGAAATCCAAACTAAAATGAGAAAAAAAATGTAGCAGTCGGATCCATACACATATCATAGTCAAATAAGGAAATTAAGTAAGAGGATATAATAGACAAATATTATCTCATCACACTCCAAACAATGCCCCCTTCTTAGGTTCTTATTTTACATGTGGATTGAAGGTTCTATTCATGCCTTCTTCATACAAGACCTACAAATCCTTTCTCTGCCACTTCTTGTCATATTGGTCTCCCTCCATCCACCTTTGTTACTAGCCCAGTATGAAACTGTATGCTAAATCATTCATAATTTATGTATGCAGTGACTATACATCAATGCAATTACGGTGAACTAGTTTGTTCACATTTCTTTTTTAGAAAAAATAAGCGGCGTGATCATGATTCTTGGGCACTTAATGAAAGCAATGTTGAAATGAATTGATTAAAAACAACAATGAGTCGCGACCGCACGCGTGTCGCATGCGACACGCACCGCGCTGCCTCATTTGCGCGGCGTGCACGCTGGTCTCCGTAGCGACCGCGCGCTGTGCCCTCATTCGCAGGCGTGTCGCTTTGTACGGCGTGGGGCGTGTCGGTTGCTGTTGAGCGCTAGAACTCCTGATTAATCGTTCGATCGCCCGGATTAATGTCGATTAATCGCTCTGGGCGCCGATTAAAGCGGCGACGCCGCCGATGAATGCGGCGACGCCTAGCGGCGTCGCCTCTGTGAATGTCGGGGCGGTGGACGAGCGTCCACCGCCTAGGCGCCGCCTAATCGGACAAAATCGCCGATTTTTAGAACACTGCAAATGAGAAAGAAGACCAAAAAAGGCTTGGTTAGCAATAATAAAACAAGATAAAATTTATTTAAGTATAAATGATGATATGGTAGAAGATAAAGCCCAATGGTATAGAAAAATCCATATAGTCGAACCCATGTAATGGGATAAGGCTTGGTTGTCGTCATTGTCTTACAATGTTTATCTTATTTTCCTATTTTGTTCAATTTCCTCTTTTAGGCTTTAAATCATATGGAGTTGTAATATATAAGCGTAAGTTCCTGATTAGTAACATGCTGAACATCATTGGAATAGGATAATTTAATAAGAGGTTTTCTAATATTATTATATTTAGGGGCTTACTTAAGCTTCCATCTCATTGGAGAGATTTTTAAGCTCAAGTCATCAATCGCTTTTTATAGTCTAAATATCAAAAGTATCTTTGTCATCAGGAAATCTTCTAAGGTTAAATCAATAGGAGGTTATTATAAGGTCATCTTGTAACTCAATTACAAATTCATAAATTTTTGATGAGGTAGCAGCTTTAAGTGTTTATTTTCAAAGTAGGTGTTACCTTTTGATTATCTATTTCTCTTTAACTTATGGTTCTTTTTTTTCCACAAATTTAGGTGTAGACCAGTAATCATTCTCTATAGTTTTTGGTGATAAAAATTGTAATCAAATTCTTCATTTTTATAATAAGTATCATCTAATGGAGTAAATGAAAATAAATTAATATTCCCTTTAAATATCTGGTCCATGTTCATTAATTTATCGAACAATAGTTAACCAAGGCTCTTCACTAACATCACAATGTTTGTACCTAAATTTTTAATTGCAATCAATATTTTTCTACACTTAAGTATGATTAAAAATTGGTAGAATAGTTCATAGTCTAAGTTTTTAGAAACGCATTTTTCTTCAGATTTGTTCTCATTTCAAGTCAATGTTCGATAGGACATTTTCTATATTGGTCTAAATTAACTTGAATGCTTTACCAAAAATTTTTAGTTGCTCTAATGAATTTTATATTTAGCAAGTCATGCACATTCAATATGCCATGATAGCCAATATAATATCTATTTCAGTTAACCAAAATGCATTAGTGTCCATTCGTCTATTAAAAATGGCTACCTCTACCTGAAACTTATATAAGTTTTTATTTTTAAGATGACCATTTTTATCAAAGGAAAACATGCATAGTTCGTATAATCAAGTGGTTGAAGTTAAAGAATAGTAAGCAAAGTATCTTTAGAGAGAGGGATAGGAGCACAAGTATTAGAAAAAAATACATAATTTGAATATAACATGTGATAAGATGACATCAAATTTGAAAACAACGGCCAAGAGTACACTCGATGAGTCAAAAGAATAGACACCACCAAAATAAAAAATTTTGATGGTTGAATGAAAAAGTACAAAAGAAAGAGATGGAAAATGATTTACTTATAAGTTACTATACACTTCTAAGAACCAAAAAAATCTAAAAAAAAATATATAGTAGTCAAGAAAAAGATCAAAAAAGCAGCGCGTAACACCACAAATAAACCTTTCGAATGCTTGTATTGACAGTTTAATATAAAAAAGCGCAAAGACACATTATAGAATAGCTAAAGCGAGAAAGAGAAAAACAAAGAAAGTTATCCAGATAAGAAGAATTAAATCCAATAAGGTACTAATGAAGGATGAGGAAATAAAGGAGTAATGAAAAAAAAATTTATCAATTGTTTAACCAACTTAGCTTAAAAAATTTAAGAAGATAAGACGAATATAAAGATTTAAATTTTTATCGAAGAATTCAAATTTTAAAAGTAGAACAAGTGTTAAATAGGATACAAAATGGAAAAGTGATTGAATCCGATGATATTTTAATAGAGGTATGAAGTGGCTACGAAACAAGGTATTAAATGGCTTACAAAGTTATACAATCTAATATTGAAAACAAAGAAAATGCACGACTAGTGAAGGGTAAGTTCTCTAATCCTTGTATAAAAATAATGGAGATATACAAAATTGTGTGAATTATAAGGGCATTAAACTAATGATTCATATCATAAAACTTTAGGAAAAAGTGATTAAAAAAAATTGAAGATGGAAACTAAGATATCAAAAATTAATTTAGATTCATACTAGAAATGCCGATGATAGGAACTATAAATCTTTTCAAACAACTTAATTGAAAAGCATCGAGAAGAGACCAAATTTCCATATGGTACTTGTTAGAATATTCTAAATATGTTTTCTAGGATAGAGTTTGATTTATCCCTTTGAATATGCCCTAACTTTGGATATAAATAGGGCTTGTTCCATGTAATAAGTTGATTCGTGTTTTATGAAATAACATGGTATCAGAGCTTTAGGTTTTCGCCTTTCGCATTTTTTTTTCCGCCGCTGCTCGCGTTCCTCTCCCGAATGCGCCGTTCCAAGCAGCTCGCGGACACGGAAGAAACACCGTGACGCCGCACGCCGCGGACGTGCGCCTTCTGCGCCTTCGTCGCGATTTCTCTCGCAGACAGCTTCCTCGTTGCAGTTTCCTCCGCCGATCGAACCACAAAGGAACGCCTTACTGCCGAGATCCACTTCTTTGTCGCCTCAGAAGCTCCGACGCCGTCTTCTCCATCAAAAAGCCAGCGCAATCCTCTTCTTTCCCAAGCTCGGAAAGACCCCGACCGAAACTAGCTGCGGCGATTCTTCCTTCTCACGCGCGCGATTTCTTCCCGTCGCTTCCTTCTCATGCGCGCATAGCGACCTTTGCTGCGAACTCAACACTGCCCACACCAACGCGCCGCTGTTGCCGTCTTCCTCCGTCAGCCGCCTCCGAAGCTGACACCGACGCCGCCTTCCCAGCAGTGTTATCGCTCTCTCCGCTCCGCCAAAGCTATTGTTACTGTTGATCTTGTTCCAGTTCTTGGTTTTGCTCGAATCCGCCTAAAAGGAGGCGACTTTGTGGATGGCATTCGCTGAATCCTCGTCGAAGGAGGGATCTTTGGCCAGCCGGTTACCCAATTCGTCCTCCTCCTTGAATCACAACAAGAACATCAGCGAACCCTCACGCCCGATTCGGCCTCGCTTCACCAGCGCGTAGCAGCCTTCGCCGCAGACACGTAGCTTTCGAAAGCCATAGCAAATTTTCCGACAACTCCGATACGTCGGAACCCTAGGAATACCGAGAGTTCAGACGGCCGGTCCGAGTGCCTTCGACAGGGACGACGCGGGGCGGCGCCAAGAATCCAACGGTCGGCGTCTTTATAATCCCCACCAGGACCTGCTGCCGTTGACACCGGATCCGCCTCCACCGCCTTCCTATGATGACTTTCTGAAATGGTATAAGGATCGACGGAGATCTAATTCCCTTGTTGCCTTTACACAAGCTGGTAATTCCTTTATTGGCATATCTCGCTCTTCAGGTCCTTGGGTACTTGACTCTGGGGTCACCGATCATATCACTGATAATAGATCTCTTTTTTCTTCACTATCTACTTCCGGTTATTTACCCTTTGTCACCATGGCAAATGATTCTCAAATTATGTCTCAAGGTATTGGTATTGTTCATCCTTCTCCGTCTCTTTCCATTCATAATGTTCTTTATGTTCCCGGAGCCCCCTTTAATTTGTTATTGTTAGAATATTGTTAGGGATAATTCGTTATCCCTAAATATGTTAGGGATAATTATTTTTCCTAAGATAGAATTTGATTTATTCTTAGGATAGAGTTTGATTTAGTTCTTTGAATAGGCCCTAACTTTGGATACAAATAGGGCTTCTTCCATGTAATAAAGTGGGTTTTTCTCTTTACGAAATAACAACATGGTATTAGAGCCGCGTCTTTCCCCACGCGACAGCTTCCTCCGCTCGCCGTGAGCTTCCTCCGCTGTGCCCGTGTCTTTCCCCACGCGACAACTTCCTCCGCTCGCGGTCAACTTCTCCGACCGCCTCGCACGCGACGACACCGCTGCATCCTCCCTCGTGGCACGCGACGACCCCGCAGCCTCCTCCCTCGCGATCAGCTTCTCTGGCCGCCTCGCACACGACGCCCAGCCCTGCAGCTTGTGACAGGGTGTCGCACGTCGGCGCGTCGGCTTCGATCACGTCTATGCGACATCGATCGGAACAACTCCGGAGCTGAGACCATGGACTTTCAGATGCCTCCCCCTCCAACAGCGCCTCCCACGACCTGGGGCTCAAGGTGTTCCAGAGGCACGCGACTGACCTCTTCTACGACCTCCCTTCCATTTTCCGGGTTTGCTGCGCCTCGGACCCTCCCTCCGCCTCGGGTACAATCGGCCCCGCCTTTGGTCGTCTCGTCATCGATCAAGCTGTCCGCTCCGTCTGCTGTCGTTGCTCAAGAATCGAGACTATAGTCGCATCCTGAAAGCCCACCTTCCAGGACAGCTCTCCCGACACCGTTTGTAGGTCCACCTGTATCTCAGCCGTTTAGAAGGCCGCCTACCTCTCAATCACCCTTTTCCGAACCTCCACCTCGTAAGAGTGGCAAAAGACGTCCTTGGTGTGATCATTGTCGCCGACCAGAACACACGATTGATAAATGTTGGAGTTTCCATGGTCGACCTCGTCATGCTGCTCAGATCGCCCAGAGTTAGGTCACTTCTTCAACTTCCACTTCACAGTTGACACTGGATCCAACTTCATCGCCTTCCTATGATGACTTTCTGAAATGGTACGAGGATCGACGGGATTCTAATTCCCCTGCTGCTATTACACAAGCTGGTAATTCCTTTGCTAGCATATCTCACTCTTTAAGCCCTTGGGTACTTGACTCTGGGGTCACCGATCATATCACTGGTAATAAATCTCTTTTTTCTTCACTATCTACTTCCGGCTATTTACCCTTTGTCACTATGGCAAATGGTTCTCAAATTCAGTCCCAAGGTATTGGTGTTGTTCATCCTTCTCCATCACTTTCCATTCATAATGTTCTTTATGTTCCCGGAACTCCCTTTAATTTGTTATCAATAAGTCAGCTTACTCAATCTCTTGATTGTGTCATCTCGTTTACTAAATCTTTTGTCATTACAGGACCGGAGTACAGGGAGTATGATTGGCTTCGGATGTGAGTCTCATGGTCTATATCGACTTCACCAAGCCTCTCTTGTTGGTTCGACGGCAACATCTCCACTTGTTATTCATGCTCAATTGGGACATCCTGGTCTTAATAAGTTAAAACAATTACATCCTAGTTTTTCTCACTTAGAGTCTTTATCTTGTGAGTCGTGTCAGTTAGGCAAACATATTCGTAGTTCGTTTTCTCCTCACATTATAAGTCGGGCTACGTCTCCCTTTGCTTTGGTTCATTCCGATGTTTGGGGTCCGAGTCGTGTTTCTTCTACATTGGGGTCACGATATTTTGTTACCTTTATAGACGATTTTTCCCGTTGTACTTGGTTATATCTGATGAAGGATCATTCGGAATTGTTTTCTATTTTTCAATCTTTTTTTAATGAAATCAAAACACAATTTAGTATCACTCTTCGATCCTTACAGAGTGATAATGCACGTGAGTATCTATCTGCTCCATTTCAGACCTTCTTGGCATCTCACGGCGTGTTACATCGGGCGTCTTGTCCTCATACCCCCCAACAGAATGGCATTGCAGAACGCAAGAATCGTCATCTTCTCGAGACCGCCCGGACTCTTCTCCTCCACTCTCACGTTCCTCTTCGTTTTTGGGGTGACGCCGTACTTACTGTGTATTATCTCATCAATCGCATGCCTTCCTCTACTTTACAAGGTCAAATACCTCATCATGTACTTTATCCAAATCGGTCCCTTCATCCTTTACCACCTAGGGTCTTTGGTTCTACATGTTTTGCTCATGCTCTTGATTCTGGCATTGATAAACTCTCTCCTCGATCGCATAAATGTGTTTTCCTTGGGTACCCACGGTCTCAGAAAGGGTACAAGTGTTATTCTCCTACTCTCCGTCGGTATTTCATCTCTGCTGATGTCACATTCTTTGATTCGGTTCCTTTCTTTAGGCCTTCAGAGTCGTCGTCCGAGTTTCCTCTTTCTATGTCTGTGCGAGTCTTTTATCCTCCGGAGGATTCTCTATCACCCCCAGTCCCAATTTCTCCTCCGTTGCAGGTTTATCAGCGCCATCCTCAGCATGCTTTGCTGCCGCCCAACACTGACTCTGCCATGGACTCATCTCTAGAGTCAGGTCCTCCGCCCCTTCCTCCGGTATAGTCTTCTGAATCTGATATTCTCATTGCACTTCGGAAAGATATACATTCCACTCGTAATCCTTCCCCTCATTATGTGTCTTTGAGTTATCATCGTCTTTCTCCTTATTATTTTTGTCTTTCCTTCTTATCTTCTGTTTCTCTTCCGAAAACTGTAGGAGATGCATTTGCTCATCCAGGATGGAAACAGACTATGCTAGACGAAATGAGTGTCTTACGGAGCTGTAAGACTTGGGACCTCGTTCCTCTACCACTAGGAAAGTCAGTTGTTGGTTGTCGATGGCTATATACGGTGAAGGTTGGTCCAGACGGAATGATTGACCGACTTAAGGCTCATCTCGTGGCTAAAGATTATACTCAGATCTTCGGATTGGATTATGGGGACACCTTTTCTCCTGTTGCCAAGATGTCCTCTATACGCTTATTCGTGTCCATTGCTGTGATTCGACATCGACCACTTTATCAATTGGACATCAAGAATGTGTTCTTACATGGTGACCTGCTTGAAGAAGTCTACATGGAGCAACCTCCGTGTTTTGTTGCTCAGGGGGAGTCTTCTGGTCTTGTGTGTCGCCTGCGAAAATCTTTATATGGTCTCAAGCAGTCACCCAGAGTATGGTTCGATAGATTCAGTATTGTAATTCAACAATTCGGCATGACTCGAGCGAGGCTGACCATTCTGTCTTTTATCGCCACTCATCTATTGGTTGCATCTACCTAGTGGTTTATGTTGATGATATTGTCATCACAGGTAGTGATCATCTCGGAATCTCACAGGTGAAATATCTTTTCAAACATTTTCAGACAAAGGATCTCGGCAGACTTAAATATTTCTTGGGAATAGAAGTAGCACAGTCCAGAAATGAGATCATTATATCCCAAAGGAAGTATGCAATTGATATTCTAGAAGAAATAGGAATGTTAAACTCAAAGACAGTTGGCAACCCTATGGATCATAATATCAAGCTTCTACCAAATCAGGGGGAGCCTCTACCAGATCCTGAACGATATAGGCGATTAGTAGGGAGATTAAGTTACGCTACATTCTCGTCAGGATATCTCATTCATAAGTGTAGTAAGCCGGTTTCAACTCTCCATGTAAAAAACATTGGAATGCTGTGATTCGCATTATTCGATATATCAGAGGCGCTCCAGGAAAGGGTCTTTTGTACGAAGACAAAGGGCGTACATACTCGAGTCGTAGGGTATTCGACAGATGGCAGGATCTCCCATTGATAGGAGATCTACATCTGGTTTTTGTATATTTATCGGAGATAACCTTGTTTCTTGGAAAAGTAAAAAACAGAATGTTGTGGCGAGATCCAGTGCAGAGGCAGAGTATCGAGCTATGGCTATAGCCAATCAGGAGCTTATATGGCTCAAACAGTTGCTTCAGGAGCTAAGGTTTGAAAATGTTACACAAATGACACTTATATGTGATAACCAGGCCGCCATGCATATCGCCTCAAATCCAGTTTTTAAGTGAGACAAAGCGTATTGAAGTCAAGTCGATCATTTTGGAGAAATTAAATATACGAAGAAATATATCTTAGTTTTGTTAACTCGCGTGATCGGTAGCGGATATATTCACTAAATCATTTGAGAGGTCCCAGAATTGACTAGATATATAGCAATTTGGTGTCGTATAATTTATATTCTTGACAAGAGTGTTAGAATATTGTTAGGGATAATTCGTTATCCCTAAATATGTTAGGGATAATTATTTTTTCTAGGATAAAGTTTGATTTATTCTTAGAATAGAGTTTGATTTAGTCCTTTGAATAGGCCCTAACTTTGGATATAAATAGGGTTCCATGTAATAAAGTGGGTTTTTCTCTTTACGAAATAACAACAACAGTTATCAATAAGTCATCTTACTCGGTCTTTTGATTGTGTAGTCTCGTTTACTAAATCTCTGTGTCATTATAGACGAAATGCGGGAGGATGATTAACCGGATATGAGTCTCATGCTTTATACAACTTCAGAGCCTCTCTTGTTGGTTCGTGGCAACGTCTCCACTTGTTATTCATGCTCAGTTGGGACATCCTGGTCTTGATAAGTTAAAACAATTACATCCTAGTCTTTCTCACTTAAAATCTTTATCTTGTGAGTCATGTCAGTTAGGCAAACATGTTCGTAGTTCGTTTTCTCCTCGCATTATAAGTCGGGCTACATCTCCCTTTGCTTTGGTTCATTCCGATATTTGGAGTCCGAGTCGTGTTTCTTCTACATTGGGGTCACGATATTTTGTTACCTTTATAGACGATTTTTCCCGTTGTACTTGGTTATATCTGATGAAGGATCGTTCGGAATTGTTTTCTATTTTCTAATCTTTTTTTAATGAAGTCAAAACACAATTTGGTATCCCTCTCCGATCCTTGCAAAGTGACAATGCACGTGAGTATCTATCTACTCCGTTTCAGACCTTCTTAGCGTCTCATGGCGTATTACATCGGACGTCTTGTCCTCATACGCCCCAACAGAATGGAATTGCAGAACGCAAGAATCGTCTTCTCAAGACCACCCGAACTCTTCTCCACCACTTTCATGTTCCTCTTCGTTTTTGGGGTGAAGTCGTACTTACTACATGTTATCTCATCAATCGCATGTCTTCCTCTACTTTACAGGGTCAAATACCTCATCATGTACTTTATCCAAATCAGTCCCTTCATCCTTTACCACCTAGGGTCTTTGGTTCTACATGTTTTGCTCATGTTTTTGATCCTGGCATTAATAAACTCTCTCCTCGGTCGCATAAATGTATTTTTCTTGGATACCCACGGTCTCATAAAGGATACAAGTGTTATTCTCCTACTCTCCGTCGGTATTTCATCTTTGCTAATGTCACGTTCTTTGATTAGGTTTCTTTCTTTGGACCTTCAGAGTTATCGTCCGAGTTTCCTCCTTCTGTGTCTGCGCCAGTTTTTTATCCTCTGGAGGACTCTCGATCACCCCCAGCTTCAATTTCTCCTCCGTTGCAGGTTTATCAGCGTCGTCCTCGACTTCTTTGTCTGCCAGCGCCGACTTCTGCGTGGAATCATCTCTGAGTCGGGTCCTCTGCCCCTTCCTCCGTCTGATCTTACGATCGATATTCCCATTGCCCATGAGGAATCGTTGACTCGTAATCCTTCTCCTCGTTATGTGTCTATGAGTTACCATCGTCTTTCTCCTTCCTATTATTCTTGTCTTTCCTCCTTGTCGTCTGTTTCTCTTCCGAAGACTGCAAGAGATGCATTTGCCCATCTAGGATGGAAACAGGCTATGCTGGACGAAATGAGTGTCTTACGGAGCTGTGGGACTTGGGATCTTATTCCTCTACCACAAGGAAAGTCAGTTGTTGGTTGTCAATGGGTATATACAATGAAGGTTGGTCCCGACGGGATGATTGATCGATTTAAGGCTCGTCTTGTTGCTAAAGGCTATACTAAGATCTTCGAGTTGGATTATGAGGAAACCTTTTCCCCTATTGCCAAGATGTCTTCGATATGCCTATTCATGTTCATTGCTGCGATTCAACACTGGCCTCTTTATCAGTTGGACATCAAGAATGCATTCTTACATGGTGACCTGCTCGAAGAAGTCTACATGGAGCAACCTCTGTGTTTTGTTGCTTAGGAGGAGTCTTCTGGTCTTGTATGCCGCTTGCGAAAATCTTTATATGGTCTCAAGCGATACCCGCAGCATAGTTCGATAGATTGATATCATGTCTGCAACGATTGATATGACTCGGGCGAGGCGATGATCGTCTCGGGATTTCAGGTGAAACAACATTTTTCAAACATTTCGGACAAAGATCTCGTGAACTCAAATATTTCTTGGGGATAGAAGTAGCGCGATCGAAATGGAATCATTATATCCCAAAGGAAGTATCACGATGGATATTACAGAAGAAAGCGAAATGTTAAACTCGAGCATTGACAACCCTATCGATCCTAATGTCAGCTCTGCCCGAATCGGGGAGCCTGCGGATCCCGAACAATACAGGCGATTAGTAGGGAGACTAAGCTACCTTACTGTTACTCGTCCAGATATCTCGTTTGCAGTAAGTGTAGTAAGTCAGTTTCTCAACTCTCCATGTAAAGAACATTGGAATGTTGTAATTCGCATTGTTCGATATATCAAAAGCACTCCAGGAAAAGATCTTTTGTTGGAAAACAAAAGACATACTCGAGTCATAGGGTATTCTAATGCAGATTAGGCAGAATCTCCCATTGATAGGAGATCCACCTTTGGTTTTTGTATATTTGTCGGAGGTAACCTTGTTTCTTGGAAAAGCAAAAAACAGAATGTTGTGGCGAGATCCAGTGCGGAGGCAGAGTATCGAGCTATGATCATAGCCAGTCAAGAGCTTATATGGCTCAAACAATTGCTTCGGGAGCTAAGGTTTGAAGAAGTTACACAAATGTCACTCATATGTGATAATCAGGCCTTGCATATCACGTCAAATCTAGTTTTTCATGAGAGGACAAAGCATATTGAAGTCGACTGTCACTTTGTCAGAGAGAAAATCATATCTGGAAAAATATCTACTAGTTTTGTTAACTCGCATGATCAACTAGCAGATATGTTTACTAAGTCTCTGAGAGGTCTCCGAATTGACTACATATGTAACAAGCTAGGTGCATATAATTTATATGCTCCAGCTTGAGGGGGAGTGTCAGAATATTCTAAATATGTTAGGGATAATTATTTGTTTTCTAGAATAGAGTTTGATTTATTCTTAGGATAGAGTTTGATTTATCCCTTTGAATAGGCCCTAACTTTGAATATAAATAGAGTTTGTTCCATGTAATAAGTTCATTCGTGTTTTATGAAATAACAGTACTATTGACCTAAAAAAAACTTATGATGAAGTATTGAGGGAAATTATATGAAGAGTTCCAAAAATAAGGTGTTAGTGTAGCGTATATTGAACAATAAGAATATATATGAGGATGTAACGATAAAAGTAAAGATTCTAGGCGGTTTAACTGAAGTGTTTCCTATAAAGGAGGGTTATATCAAGGATTAATTTTAAATTAGTATCTATTTATACGATGAACTCATTAGACACATGCTCTTTGCATATGACATTATTTTGATTGATGAAACGTATGAAAAAGTAAATGTTAAGCTCGAATCTTGTAGGAAAGTATAGTAAAAGTTTTAGACTTAGTAGAGTAAAAATAGAACATATAAAATTTAAGCTTAGTAATAGTAGACGTAATAAGGCAATTGTAAAGATAATAGATCATAAATTATTTGTAACTGAGAGTTTTAAGTATTTAGGATCGTTTTTATATATAAAAAAAAAAAAAAAAAAAAAGATAGTTAATAGAGAAGTTTTATATAGGGATAGAGTAAGATAGTAGATATGGAGAAAAGCATTAGATGTTCTTGTGATTGCAAAATACCTCTAAAATTTAAACGAAAATTTTACAAAATGACAATTAAACTTACTATGTTATATGAAGTTAAATGTTGGATGTAAATCGAGCACACGAGCAAAAGATAAGAATACAAAGATGAGAATGTTAAAGTGCATGTGAGGACATATTAAGATGGACAGAATAAGAAATAAGAAGATTAAAAAGAAAGCAAAGGTTGCTCATATTCAAAGAAAACGTCAAGAGACACGTTTAAGATGGTATAGACATATACTGAGACAACTAATAGATGACCCAATTAGGCAACGTAAGACAATGACAATTATGCATATTAATCGAGAAAAAGGGAGAGCAAAGGAAATTTGGTTAACAATATGGTAAAATTCATTTAAATATAAATGAGGATATAGTAGGAGATCGAACCTAATGGCATAGAAAGATCCATATACCTGACTCACTTAGTGGCATAAAGGCTTGGCGGTTGTGCTTCTTGTTGACAATTTTTTTAATTTGATTTATATTACCTATAAAGCAAGATGTGTATGAATGGTAATGTTCTTTAAGTTATTTGGAAGGTGTCTCTTAGTTTTAAGCTTGTCCTCTATATAAGTAAAGTTTCTATGCCCTGTAATTCTAAGATTTATATTGGCTATGTATTTGATGTAATAGTAGTGTTTCCTCTCATCAAATCGAACCAAGTATAACCACAAGTAGTGGTGCTTCTAAAACAAAGTAATACAACATACTAGTCATAATGCAAAAACATAATGTAATAATGATAAATAAACTAAGCTACAAGTAAAGGAAATGCCTTTCTAATAATTTTTTTTTTATGAATAGTGATTAAGTTAAACTAGCTATACAATTTTTTTTAAAAGAATGAAGATTAAACGAAAGCAAAATATAGGCACCATGGTATTCATATATTTTGAAGGATTTATAATTATGTGTAAAAAAATTCACATTTTGTGAAAAAATGATTAAATATAAAAAATTTAAATTACCTACCAAATAAATAGAATCCTTTTAAAAGAATTAGAGAACAATTTTACCAAGTATAAGGACCTTGTTGATGTTAAAGTGGCCATGAAATCTAAGTCTCGACCAATCAAACAGAAGGTCTCTCCTTGCAATATAATTTGTCTTGCACAATCATTTGCAGCAGTTCTAGATATTGAACTAGAACCAAGTCGTTGCATTTTTTTTCCTTTCCTTAGAATTCTACTAAATTAGTAATCTACTTTTTCTTTTCTGTTTTTTCCAAAAGGCCACAACAATCCTCATTAGTTTCACCAAAGAAGCAAGCATCTCTAAATCAGTTCAAAATCAATCTTGCAAAGGGGCAGTCAATATGAGATTCACAGCAAGGGAATTGAGGTTCTACAATGGGTGGCAGAATCATTAGAGGCAATGGTTGGGGTTGGCCAGAGACTTATGGGTGCATGGTTTTTGTGATGCCACAATAAAACCAATTGCATCGACACAATAGGTTGTGATGCAAGTTTATAGCACAAAGACAGATGGGAAGGATCATGAGGGCTAGCGTGTTGATCCCACGGTCAATGGGGATGGTGTGCATTATTCAGGTGACTTTTTTGTGTTATTCTGTGTACTATAACAATTGAGATAGAAGTGATTCACCCAAGAGCTAGGGAGAGCTAAACACTACTGTCTGGTGCAAAATCATACAATGAAGCTATGATTTTGAGCTCCTTGAGGATACAAGACACACAACACGAGACGAGGAAGAGGTGTTGTATGTATGAGAGTCACCAAAGGACTATTTATAACCAACATAAGGTGGGTGCCGAAGGTGGCAATGAATGTGCGAGCACCACTTCACAAGATGGTCTCTATAGAGAAGAAGCAACAAGAGAGCTAAGCCTCACTGAGTGTTTTCATGACTTCCGTTGATTGTAATGGGATGAGCACCCAAAGACACAATGTGTGTGAAGTGTGAACAACGTTTCACATTGTGGTCTCCATAGGGAAGAAGTAACAAGAGAGCTAAGGCTCACTAAGTGTTGTTGTTGTTGTTGTGGGTGTAGAGAGAGGAGTTCAACGTATGAGATTATTTGACATCATGGTATGTGGTGGCAGTGCCAGTGAGTGCCCACTAACTAGGTCAATAGCATTGGGATCACAGGTGAATCTCTAAGAGAGGAGATTTAATCAACGCCTTGAGAACCATTGACATTGCTCGAGCATAGACCAAACAAAGACCAAAAGGGGTTTCTTTACATGAGGAACAAATTGCATCAAATAGGGAAAAACTCATATTGGAAAGACTTGGGGAATAAGAATAAATTAGAAATTCAGTTCTAATAATAACAAATGCAAGATGAAAAATCACGATGCAAGAAATCTACAAGCTTGCAAATTCACAAAGGATAAAATTTTATTAAGATTGTTATTTTGTAATAACTAACACATCTATTACATGAAAGAAGTCCTATTTATATAGGAGATTATGACCTATTCAAAAGAATAAATCAAATTCTATCCTAGGAATAAATCAAATTCTATCCTAAGAAATAATTATTCCTAATGATATTTAGGGATAATAAATTATCCCTAATCATATCTACAATATTCTAACACTCCCCCTCAAGCTGAAGAATATAAATTATATGCACCCAGCTTGTTACATATGTAGTCAATTCGGGGACCTCTCAGTGACTTAGTAAATATATCTGCTAGTTGATCATGTGAGTTAACAAAACTAGTAGATATTTCTCCAGATATGACTTTCTCTCTGACAAAGTGACAGTCGACTTCGATATGCTTTGTCCTCTCATGAAAAACTGGATTTGAGGCGATATGCATGGCGGCCTGGTTATCACATATAAGTGACATTTGTGTAACGTCTCCAAACCTTAGCTCCTGAAGCAACTGTTTGAGCCATATAAGTTCTTGACTGACTATGGCCATAGCTCGATACTCTGCCTCTGCACTGGATCTTGCCACAACATTCTGTTTTTTGCTTTTCCAAGAAACAAGGTTATCTCCGACAAATATACAAAAACCAGAAGTAGATCTCCTATCAATGGGAGATCCTGCCCAGTCTGCATCAGAATATCCTATGACTCGAGTATGTCCTTTGTCTTCATATAAAAGAACCTTTCCTGGAGCGCCTCTGATATATCGAACAATGTGAATCACAGTATCCCAATGTTCTTTACATGGAGAATTGAGAAACTGACTTACTACACTTACTGCAAATGAGATATCTGGACGAGTACTTGATGGGTAACTTAGTCTTCCTACTAATCGCCTGTATCGTTCAGGATCTAGTAGAGGCTCCCCCTGATTTGGTAGGAGCTTGACATTGGGATCCATAGAGTTGTCAACTGTCTTTGAGTTTAACATTCCTGTTTCTTCTAGAATATCAATTGCATACTTCCTTTGAGATATAATGATCCCATTTACTCGTCTTTACTTATCCACGAAGTATTTAAGTCAGAGATCCTTTGTCTGAAATGTTTGAAAAGATGTTTCACTCCTGAGATCCAGAGATGATCACTACAGTGATGATATCATCAACATAGACCACTAGGTAGATCTGACGATGATGAGTGGCGATAAAAGACAGAATGGTTAGCCTCGCTCCAAGTCATGCCGAACTGTTGAATTACAATACTGAATCTACCAAACCATGCTCTAGGTGACTACTTGAGACCATATAATGATTTTCGCAAGCGACACACAAGACCAGAAGACTCCCCCTGAGCAACAAAACACGGAGGTTGCCTCCGTATGACTTCTTCGGCGGATTACCATGTAAGAATGCATTCTTGATGTCTGATAAAGAGACCGGTGTTTGCGTCGCATGATAGACATGAATAAGCGTATAGAGGGCGTCTTGCAGCGGGAGAAAATGTGTCCCAGTAATCGATCCAGAAGATCGAGTATAACCTTTAGCAACGGAGGCAGGCCTTAAGCGATCAACCGTTCGGATCTGGACTAACCTTGTTGTATATACCCATCGACTGACAACAAGCGGCTTTCCTAGTGGTAGAGGCGAGATCCCAAATCCCACAACACGTAAGACACTCATTTAAATCTAGCATGCTTTGTTTCCCGTCTGGATGGGCAAATGCATCTCCTGCGATCTTTGTAAGAGAGAGGCGGGCGACAAGGAGGAAAGCGAGAATAATAGGAAGGAGAAAGGCGATGGTAACTCACGAAAACATAATGTGGAGAAGGATTACGAGTGGAGCATATACCTTTCCAGAAGAGCGATAGAATATCGATTGAAGGCTGGCCGGAGGAGGAGTGGAGGACACAGCTCGAGATGATTTCATGGCGAGTCGGTGTTGGTTAGCGTGAAAGCGAGGCGAGGCAGCGATAAACTGCAGCGGAGGAGGAATTGAGGTTGGGGTGATAGAGAATCCTCAGAAGGATCAGTAATCTGACGTAGAAGGATGAAAGTCGGACGATGACTCACGAAGAAAGGCGAATCGAAAGAGCGTGGCATCAGCCGAGATGAAATCTGAAGCGGAGTAGGGAATAACACTTATACCCTTTACGAGGGCCGTGGTACCCGAGAAAACATTTATGTGGCCAGGAGAGAGTTTATCGATGTCGGGATCGAGCGTAAAGAAACATGTAGAACCAAAAACTCTGGGTGGTAAGGATAAAGGGCTTTGGATAAAGTACGTGATGAGGTATTTGACCTGTAAAGTAGAGGAAGGCGTCGATTAATAAGATAACATGCATGATAAGTCTGCATCACCCCAAAATGAAGAGGAGCGTGAGAGTGGAGGAGAAGAGTTCGGGTGGTCTCGAGAAGATGGCGATTCTTGCGTTCTGCGACTCCGTTACTGTTGGGAGGTATGAGAATGAAACTTAGATATAATATCTTGTAAGATGCGAAGGTTTGAAGCGGAGTAGATAGATATTCACGTGCATTATCACTCTGCGAGGATCGAAGAGAGATACGAATTATGTTTTGACTTCATTAAAAGATTGAAAAATAGAAACAATTCGAGCGATCCTTCGGATATAACAAGTCTACAACAGGAAAAATCGTCTACAAAGTAACAAAATATCGTGACCCCGATGTAGAGGCAACACGACTCGGACCTCGAATATCGGAATGAAAAAGCGAGGAGGCGTGGCGACTTATAATCGAGGAGAAAGCAGACTACGTCGTACTTGCTTAATGACATGACTCATGAGATGAAGACTACAAGTGAGAATGACTAGGATGTAATTGTTTTAACTTATCAAGACCGGGATGTCCCAGAACATGGATAACAAGTGGAATCTTTGCCACCACACCAAAGAGTTTTGGTGAAGTTGATATAGACCGTGAGACTCACATCCGGGCCGATCATCCTCCGTACTCGGTCTATGATGAAACAGAAGATTTAGTGAATGAGATGACCTGATCGAGGCCAAGTGGTGGCTTATTGATAATAAATTAAAGGAGCTCAGGAGCATAAAGAACATTCGAATGGGAAGAGATGGAGAAGAATGAACAATACCAACACCTTGAGGGTGAGTTTGAGAACCATTTGCCGTGGTAATGACAAAGGGTAAATAATAGGAAGTAGATAGTGAGGAAAAAGAGATCTATTAGGTGATATGATCGGTGGCCCCAGAGTCAAGTACCCAAGGACCCGAAGAACGAGATATGCCAGCAAAGGAATTACCAGCTTGTGTAACGGCAGCAAGGGAATTAGACTCCTGTCGACCCTCATACCACTTTAGAAAGTCATCATAGGAAGGCGATGGAGTCGTAGCTGGTGTCAATTGAGGCGGTGGAGTTGGTGGTGTCATTGTGGTAGGCCGAAGGCGTGATGAACTCGAGCGATCGAAGCGATCTGAGAGGTCGACCATGGAGACTCGGCGTTTATCAATCGTGTGTCACAGTCGGTGTGACAATGATTACACGGGGCGTCCTTTGCCGTTCTTCGCGGTGGAGGTTTGTTGTTATTTCCGAGACCCGATCTTTGAAGAGTCATTGGAGCGAAAGATGGTACGTCAAGACTTCGTAGTGACACGGAGGAGAGTCGCCGTAGAGTCCATGGTTGCTCTATGGGCCGCCAGATCCGAATCACTAACACGAGTAATCTGGAAGACTCATATAATGCCAGAGACATAAAAAATTTCTTCCGATTTTCAAGCTCTGCAACAGGAGTGGTCGAGTGGGAGCAAGTCATCAACTCACACGTAAGGCCAGATCGATCCCAAATAAGTCGATAGACTCCTCGATCTAACGAGCATTAAGAATGGCCACGAGGTCGCCACAAACTCGATAGAGTCGCCGAGAAGTGTTCGTAAAAAGTTGTCGAGCTTCAGATCCAAACATCCTCGCAGTGTCTTATGAGTTCTAAGACATCCCGAGAGATGGACGGATGGTGGCTCTGATAATGCAACACAACCGAGCATCAACTTTTCTCCATAAAGGACGATCGGTCACTCAATATCCTCTTCACCAGGTGAGATGTTTTTCATAACCCCGCCCAACAAGCCAAAGCTCAATGTAAGAGGCCCAAGAGGAGTAGTTCTACCAACGAGCGAGCCATACACGGTTGGTAAAATCGAAAACTCCGGCTCAAGTGTCAAGGTAGTTACGAACGAATGACATGGTATCATTCGATCCGAGTTACGTGAATGGATCGACGACGACAAAGAAGGCGGTTGCGAGACGACTGAGAAGAAAACGAGGCGACGACGGTTCGCGATCACGGTGCACTGTGGTTCCCGAGCACTCGGGCCGGCGCCGCATCGCTTACCGCTGCTGACGACTCTTCGCCTCTCGCGGCGACGAAGAAGAGTCGCGAGAGACGCAGATCGCAGTATCACGTGTCGCCGGCGCTGAGAGAAGACGACGGACGCGAGGTCGCCGCCGGGCGCCTCGCCTGGAGAGAAGACGACGGAGAGAAGACGCTGGCGTCGCAGGTTTGGAGACTCTCCTTCGCCGCTGCTGATGGTGACTCCGCGACGCATCGACAGCGGGTTTTAGGGTTCGAGGAGGAAGCGAAGAAGCGCCAGAGAAGAACGGGCGCAGAGGCGCGGCCGCCGTTCGCGGAGATCGAACCCTAGTCGTCGATCGCCGCGTGTGAGGAAGCTGCCGATCGCCGCGCGTGAGGAAGAAGAACGCGACGGAAGGAGAGACGCGCACTCGCTTGGGAAGGGAAACGCAGCGGAAGATCGTAGAGGAGACGCGCGCTCGGGAGAAGAACGCGACGGAAGATTGCGAACGGTGAAAAATTAGGGCTCTGATACCATGTTATTTTGTAATAACTAACACACCTATTACATGAAAGAAACTCTATTTATATACAAGATTAGGACCTATTCAAAAGAATAAATCAAACCCTATCCTAGGAATAAATCAAATTATATCCTAAGAAATAATTATTCCTAATGATATTTAGGGATAATAAATTATCCCTAATCATATCTACAATATTCTAACAAAGATGATGAAAATAAATCCTAATCCTTTTTATATACAAAAGCAAGTCATTTAAAAAAATATAAATTACCTCTAAAAATTATAATGACCTTTTAAAAAGCCTAATTTACTTTTGACAACACTTGAAATTAAAGGACTTATAGAATTTTAAATTCTAAAATCTAAAGAAATTTTTGAATTGATCCTTAGTTTTTGAACTGCATTGCATACTTTCTAAATTTTTTATTGACTTCGATCTAATTTTGAATGTATTAGATCTAATTTAATGTGTTAACGAGTTAACTTTGAGGATTGATTGGATTTATATTTTAAATGAATTTTGCTTTCTTTTGTTAAGGATTTTATAAAATAAAAGGTGTGCCAAACTGTATTGAAACAAACCAAAGTTTTTTAAAATTGTTTCATACCTAAGAATTTTTTTTTTACATGTGAATCATAATTTGTGGTTTGATATAAATAGTAAATTTACAAATTTGATGAAAATACAACCTCTCTTAGAAAGGATGAAGACAAGTGGTTTGAATCTTGAAGACACCATCGGAGGTTTCAACTCTGATGAGGGAACACATAAAATTGGTTTGCCATATTTAGATAGGCTCTGAGGGAAGACATCAAGGCTAAGACAAAGTAGAAGAAGACAGGTAGATAGCAATGATCTTTTGTCAAAGAAGACAGATGTTGTCTACTTATTCCCTTGCAACAACTATAGGTCGTAACCAAAGAGGGTGACTGCAGACAACCACCAAACTAGAGAATAACTCAGAAGATTTTATGGAAAGATGGAAGTTAATGAACCAAGGCTAGATCTAAGATCTAAGATCTAGATCACACTGTTAAGTAGATCTAGTGCTTTGAAGTTAGGTTTTTCAGAGGTTGACTTGACTACAATGTAGGGAAGGCATGCCATCATCAAGTGAGCAATGGGAAATGGAGTGAGGCAATGGCATTTTTACATGATTTGGAATACCTACACAACATGGAGAATGTGACCCAGTTTGTGACAGGATAAACTAAGATTAGATGAAATAAGACATAGAAGAGGGAGGTCCCCATGGAGGTTGAATCAAAAATTGAGATAGTTTAGAGAATGCCTAGATCAGGGGAGCTTGTCACCATCACATTAAAATCCAAGTCATCCGCCAAAGAGGAAATTTTAGAACCCTTAAGAGGGGATCCAATACTGTTAAAAAAAAATTATATTCTTGTTGATCTTTTAAAGAGAGCTATTATATGATTATATAAGACAACACAACATCCTATAACTAAAAATGTAGACTTGTGCACGTTCAATATCATACAAAAACCACAACACAATTAATGAATAACAAATGAAATGAATAACTGTCAAATGTTTCTTTTATTAAACATGAATATGTAAAATGCAAATGATTTCAGTTCAAATTTAATATTTTCAATTCTCTATACTAAAAAAATTACTTAAGCGCCATTACTAACTTGACTATCTCAGTCAAAAAGGGTCATTTCACTCAGTAACCAAGTCATACCATAGGTTCAGCACTAAGAATGTCAACAGATTTTTAACTGGTGGTTTTAGGCAACAATTTGAATGACAATAGCTTCAACTAAATTCTTGTTGACGTACTTTTTTTAACTCTTGCCCATTAAACCCAGTGCTGCAGTTGTCACTGTAACAAGATCAGCACACACGTCTGCCAATGTAAATCCATTTGTATATCAACTCTAATATGGGTGTTCTCCTTCCTCTCCTCAATATTTGTCAATTCTTTCACAATTCCACCCCATATTTGACACATTCCTCCCAAATTAAGATGGTTTTAGTGTTCTTATAGGACTCTCCGTTCAATAAATCTCATGGGGTAGTCTGATTTCGCAAGCAAAATTAGCTAAACCTTCATTGATCCATGTCCAATTGTCCTATCCAATCATTAGTCGATCTTTTCAAACTATCCGTATTCCAACCAACTAATTGAATCATGCTATTATCCTCTAAATCCGAAAAAAGGGTCTACTATAAAGGGTATTTTAGTCGAAAGAAACATGACAATAAGGCAAAGAATAGTCCACAAGTAATTAACTTTCCTAGAGATAACATAGGCAAAGAATAGGTACTTTGAACTAGAGAATTCAACTAAGCCAAAAAAAAGAGACCACTTACACCTTATTGAAGAGATAGGCCTTCCCATGCTTGCAATAGAAGGCCTGTTCAGACAACATAAAGAAATCAGTCAACAAAACATACATATATAATTGTTTACCAACACAACTACAATATATCAATTGAACTTAACACAAAGATACAGAAAAAAAAAACATAAACTATTCTACACCCTTTCCATAATACTGCTGTCTACAGTTCAATATTTATTATTTTAGTCCAAGTCAATATCATATTAGCAGAAAAACCGGAGCTAGAGATAATGATACAAGATATACTGCAAAAACATCTAAATAGAATAGAAATGTACAAAATTTAAAATACTGTTCGCACAAGAGCCTTGATCTTGATAGGAATAATATGGTTTTGGCATTGTACTGTTTTGACACTTGAAACACATCAAAGTAATGACAAGATAACTTTAAATGAGTTTTAAGAGTTTTAATTTTTTTTTTATACTATTAAAGATAAGACTGCGTAAATTTAAGAGCTATATCGAGATGAATTATGAGTTTTCACTTAAATTTTTTAGTTGACCATATAAATTAAGCAGTTGAATTAAAATAATTTTTCTCAAATATTTCAATCTTTGTCTAGACACTTCTATTTCTTTGATATTCTTTCATTTGACTTGTTTGCTTTAAAAATATATATAGCAATTAAATAATCAATTGCATTAGAATTTTGGAAGCCTTAACTAAAATAAATATTATTTAAATTCACATTTATGTCATTCAAAGTGCGTCCAAGTGTTGAATGTTAGCATAGACAAAATTCATCTGCACATGAACAAAGGTAACACAAGAGAGAGCATTTGTGTGATCACTATTAGATTTTGGCTACTTACCAAATTGGTACCTTTCAATCATGTCGTCAGACACTACACCATTGTAATATCCTTTAGGAATAAGAGAAACTAACCTTTACTCGAAGGTAAAATTTGAGGCCAATTGCAGGGAAAAGAATTCACATCTAGGAGAGGTGGCAACAAGATAGCACTTACAGTATACTAGAACGCTTAAATAACCAACACGATCAGAAATTTCATACTATGTCGGGCAAACCTATCAAAATGTATCACTTCAATAAATTATCAAAACTCAATAGCACTTGGCACATACAATGTTTTCTTCTTATACTTCGTCTCCTTCCTCCTCTAACCTCCAGTCCATCACTAGCATCATACATCAAAACGTCGGCATGATATTGACATAATAGCATTCCCATCAAAGAACAAAAATTTGGCACAGCTCGAGATTTTAAATATTAATTCTCACAATGGCAAGCAAATTGATTCATCCCTGGTTCCAGTGCTAAAGTCACGAAAGAAAATCCTTCCATGGTAGGAAAAGGTCAAGAGACTAGTCAAATGACAACCTTGGCCCTTCAAGTAATCTAATTCTATGTGAGTCGATTGCAATTAAAGTTTTTATTGTTTTAGACTTAAGTAAGTAGTTCAATATAAAGTCTCTCGCCTCTCATATAGTTATATACATAGTCCCACTAACAAGAGAACCCTAACTAGTAGAGATACTTCAAACATAACCTTGAATAGAAACAATACGGCGAGGAGCACTAGTATACCTTTTTTTACTACCTTCTCTATCATGTCATAGTTCTCATATTCTATGGATTTGCATTTTGCATTCTCAATGTCACTATCATTCTACTGAACACATACAGTTTAATTGAATTGTTCACATAGGTACATCGTCTAGTGGCATTGAAGAAAGGATTAAATGTGACCCTAATCGTTCTTCTCAAATCGCTCTATAACAATGAGTAAAGGGGGTGCAATTGCTTTCTTTTCCTCCAGCTACTAAGATATTTTGGTTCGCCAAGTTGTTTCACTTGGGCATGGATTCAACAAGAGTTCAAAAGGTTGACTTATTTGGGAATCTCTAAATCTATGCTTATTTTCAAGCCCCCAAAGCATTTTATCGCTTGATATGCTCTTTCTCGTCTCTGGGTGCCTAGGTATCCACCATAAGCCTTTCCTCATTTGTTCCTCGTTATTAACATTAAGCTTATGCTCTCCTAAAGTGCTGCTAAATATAAGGATCTTATCAACATCCATGAAAGATAAATCATAGAACGAAATTCCACCTAAAACTCTGAATCTCGCCCTCTCTCCTTTCTTTTACAGGAATCATCAAGTAAATGAGTATTTTCCTTCCTAAACTGAGATATAGTAATAATTGTCTTGTATCATAATCTCAAACTACAGTATGTAACCCTCACCTAGTTCACTGGTCTAGGCCCAGGGGTGTAAACGAATCGAATCGAATCGAATTTTTAAAAAAATTTAGTATTCGAGTTCGATTCGAAGTTCGAATTGAGATATTCGAATTCGATTTGAAATTCGAAAATTTAATAATTTTGGGCTCGAATTCGATTCGAATCAAAGCTCGAGTTCGGATTCGATTCGAAATTTTCGAATATTAATTTGAACGGTTCGATTACTATTCGAAATTGAGGCTCGATTTAATATTCGAATGAGGCTCGGTTTGATATTCGAAAATTAATACTCAATTTAATATTCGAATTTTTTTTAAAAAAAAAAAGTTCGCGAACAATTCGCGAACAGTTCGAACAGTATTATTTCGGCTCGAGTTCGATTCGAAAAATATCTGTACATATTCGAGTTCGGCTCGAATTCGATAATTTCGAATTCGAATCGAATATTATTCGAACCGGCTCGAAAAGCTCGCGAACCGGCTCGATTCGTTTACACCCCTAGTCTAGGCACCAACCGAATCATCACGCATAAGTCAAAGGGAAACTACTGAATTGCACAATAATTGGTCATAGAATCATTATTCATTTAAAAAAAAAAAGGGAACATTTACCACCGTATAGACGGTCACAAATTGGAAGAATTTACATCAACTCTATCTTTTACATAGTCACTACTAATAAAAAAGGTACATTTTCATCTTCCTATTTCACATGGAAAAGTGTGCATCTTTATGTTAGGTGTTCTTTTGCCATGCAACTAGGGTTGCGTTTGATAGGATGTAATGTAATCCAAGTTGTAATGGAATGCAATGTAATCTTGATTACATTACTATGTTTGGATAAAAATTGTATGTAATCTTGGATTACAAAGGTCATTATATTCTTTTGTTTGGTATCCATTACAAAGACGATAGGAATGGATCGACGGCGATGACAAAGACAACGACAACGATGATGACGGCGGTCGACCGATGACCGACTGGTCGGCCGGCAACCGACCGACGACCGGCAGACCGACGACAACGACGATCGGCTGATCGGCGGCGGCCGCGACGGCCGACCGTCGCCGCCTCCGGCGACCATCGGCCGGTCGCTTATCATCGGCCGGCCACGGCCGCCGATCATCGATAGTCGCTCCATCGCTACTACCACCGATCGCCGATGAGTCGGCGCCCGATCGCTAGCCGGCGGGCGACCGACGGGCGACGGCGGGCGGCGGCGAACGGCTACCAGCTTTCGGCGGTTGACCGATCGGTGGCGATAACGGACGGCAACGATCGACTTCGATTGTTGAGCATCCAACACTTTTTAGATTACGACTTGTAATGTAATCTGGATTAAATAGGTTTTGCTTTGAAATCCATATTACAAAACATTAGTACCTTTTGTAATCCAGATTACATTACATTACAATTTTAAGACAGTAACAAACAAAAGAATCTACCTTGTAATGTAATTTGGATTATATTACAAGACACATTACGATATACCAAACGCAGCCTAGGTGATTTGTGTGCCACCTGTGGCCCATGCCTCCTACTTATTCAAGGCAAGCAGCTACATACCTCTTCATTTTATAGACAGTGAGGATTTTGCTGACTCCTTTCCCTGAAAAATGAGTGCAATTGCAGCAGCATCCTAGTCATACTATTGCTCATACCTAATCATTAATTAAACCCTTTTAACGGGGCCCTAGTACAGAGTCTATGTATGATATACCGCCAGAGTTGCGAACTAAAGCACATTCACACTCCCATGGCACCCACATCAGTTCCAAGACATTAGCCTCTAACCCTGTGAATATCTTCATCATCACTATAAGTTACAGAACAAGAACCTTCTTATAGTTTTTAGAGAAAGAGATATGCTGGATTGATGGATATTATACATTGGTTATGGTATTGGTTTATGATGAATGATTATTCTGTAAAATTTCAAAATAAAAGTTTTGTCAAAATCTATACCTCTTTGAGAACTTATGTCTCAAATAACATGAAAATGGCTAAGGTAAATAACTGAGCTTGTAATAAGGTTACTTTTGTGGAAAAACTAAGGATATTCCCCATATCAGAGATAATAAAAAATCAAAGAAAGGCAAAAGTATAACTTAGCTCATGGAATTATAGGTGAGTAAGACTAAATAAGAAAGAGAAATAAAAATTAAACATACTACTAAAAAATATAGTAGTAATGGTTGAACTCGCTAAATTCGGTATGAATCATTATGGGTAACTGAAGCACTGACTGCCCATGATTATCTATGCATATCTGGTTCCGATAAGGTGATACCATGCCTTATCGACCACAATACAAGGTCTAGATTATTCACTGTTTTTTTAATATAATCAGGGAATGGCAACGGGATGAGTATTTCCAGATACCCATGCCTACTTGACCCATTTAATTGTGTTTGGGTATCGAATAAAATAGCTTGAGGTGAGTTAGCGTATAGGGAAAATTTAAGTTTTAACACTTTGGTAGCAGGTATCTAAATTAATTAGATAACTTTCTAATGGATATACAATATGCATTATTCCTATGTTCATTTCTCATTCTCCCTTGTCGCACATAAAAAATGGAATGAGCTTTGACTAGTACCTGTAGGTGTATTCAACCCATTTAATCAGGTGCAAATACCTTTCATTGGCAATTTACCAATGGGAGAACATAAAGTTTGAAACTTATCAATTGACACTCCACATTTTATAAATTGGCAAAAGACACTTCACTATGCCCCTGTACTCACCCGAACACCCTTAAATTTTTCAAGAGCATTTTGATAACCTTTTGAAATCAATAATATCATAAATCGATACCTAAAACCAAGAAAACTCGAATAGCAGTCTTATATTGTCATTTTGATCAATAGAAGGTCATCAAAAAACTATTTTATAGAAAAAATATTAATGGTCTTATAGTAGTCAAAATATTAAAAAAAGGACATGAATCGATGTCTAGGAACAATGTGACTGTGATGTTGGACTTTTATTGTCATTTTGACCATTAGAAGGCCGAATTCATAGGAGCATTGAATGTGATGGTCATCTCATGATGTTATACCTATATATATTTATTTATGTTTTTCCTATTAGTGCAATCAGTTATGATGTTATGCAAAGGGTTAAGTTAGAATATGTGTTTGATAAATTGTGACAAGTTTATGTAGGAGCGGGTCACACAATGATAAGAAATCCATACAGATCAAAGGCAATAGAATAATTGACAAAAGAGAGTTTTGACACATCAAAGGTGATTCGGATGCTTGGCAAAAGGAGTCCCAGCAGATCAAAATTGATCAAATGCTTGGCAAAACAAGATTGTGACAAGTCAAGGTTGATTGAAGTTTTGACAAAAGGAGTCCTCAAACAAAGGTCCTGAAGAAGATTATTCTCTAGAGATCTGACGGGTTTCATTCGTGCAACAATGAGTGTGAGTACATATATAAAATTAGAAAATTGAGGGCTAGATTAGGATCGGACGAAGGCCTTAGAAATGGCCTCGTCAATACTCCGGTCAATTGATTTGTGATTCCCAATCAATTATAGTCGAGTTGGCTCAACAAATGATTCAGCCCTTCAGTTCACCAATGTGCCTATTGAGTGATCAATCAACTAGAACATGGATGAACCGAAGGGCTGAATCGCTCGCCAAGTCGACTCCACCATTAGTCAATATCGATCAACTGGCAATCACAAATCAGCTAACAATCCTTCAGTTCACCTATGTGCCAGTTGACTAGTCAATCGACAAATACTATACGCAATCAACTGGACAATCGACTAATCCATAAGCCAACTAAAAAGTCTGCTTAACTAAGGGAACAAAAGTTTGTTTTGATCAACAAAATGGTTATTGTTGGTGCAGGGACACCAGATAATCGAACCTAGATTTTGATTGTGGCAAAGGCTCAAAGTTAAAGCGCTATCATTATCTCATAAGCTACTCTTAAGTGTGCAAAAGTGTTTAAGCGGAGATGAAGGTTCAGTGACACCTGGAGAATCTCGAGTCGAGAAACCGTGGTGGTCGGGCGACACCAGAAGAACTTCGGATGGAGTTGAAGAACCCAAGTGAAGATCAGAAGCTAAGCGACAAGTTGGAAAAGACCAGAGGTAAGCACGAGTATGAGTAATGGTGAGGTCGGGTCCTCGGTACGGGGACGACTTTAGGCGGCGATCCGACTAAGACTTCCAGTGGAAGGTCTAGGTCGAGATCGGACGGTAAGTAGCCATCAAATTTACTATTACTTGTGTTTTCGTGCTAACTCTTTGTTGCAGTTGAGTAACCTAGTTGGCAGTCGATTGCTAGTGCGGTTTGTCCAAGGAGGAGCTCAACCTCGTCAGTCCATTCATAAGCGCAAAAGATCTTTGGAATAAGCTCATCGAGCTTCACGAAGGAACCGCCGACACCAAGATATGTAAAAGAGACTTTCTTTTAAATAAGCTTTTTAATCTAAAAATGCAGGAACACGAGACCGCTATACAATTGCACGCAAGAATACAAGGCATCATGAACGGCCTCTACTCAATCGGACAGAAAGTCGAAAATCGTGATGTGATCAGGTACACCCTTAATGCATTTCCTGGGACCACCTTGTAGCCATCCATGGTTGATTCCTACAAGGTATCTAGAGATTTATCGAAAATCAGACTAGACGAACTCTTTTCTGAATTTGAGCTACACGAACAATCTAATTCGGCCCCGGTCGAGAAAGGTATTGCATTGGTTGCAGGTTGAAAGAAGAAGGCGAAGAGCAAACCACCTCCCGAAGAAGAAGAGTACGAATCGAAGGTGAACGATGAGATGGAGACCGAACTAGTGAATCTAGTTCGGAAAATGATCAAGAACCAAAGATGCCCGATCAAGCAATCCAAGGAAAACATACCCAAGCAAAGTTCCAATTATAGATGCTACGAATGCAACAAGATAAGCCACATCAAATCGGATTGCCCAAGACTAAAGAACAAACCATCCAAGAAGAAGGCGCTCAACGCAACATGGGAGGAGTCGTCAGAGGAGAAAGACAAGCTCAACCATCTCGCGTTCATGGCCAAGCCGATCGAGCCTGAAGATGTCTCCGAACCCGAAACGAGCTATGAGTTCGAGGCCGAGTCCGACTCCGGATCCGAGAGTGAACTCCAATTCAAGACAAGCCACGGATCCGTATCCGGTTCAAAAGATTCGATCAAGGTGAGTCGGTCATTAATCGATACTCTTTATAATGCAATTAAGTATTTAACTAAGAAATTAGCTAAATCCGAGTCCAAAGTCAAGACCTTAGTTGAGGAGGTGAAACTCCTTAAACATGAGGTCTCCCTAACCTCTTCGACTAGTAAAGTTCAAGAGGAGAACTCAACTCGAGTTGAAAAACTCGAAGAAGAGAACTCTCTCTTGAAAGGACAAGTCCAAGATCTTAGGCAAACATTGGAAAGGTTTACTTTGGAATCCAAAAGTCTTAACCTACTACTTGAATCACAAAGGGTCATGTACAATAAGGTCGAACTCGGGTTTAGATCAAACACAACAAATAAATCGTATATGTCAATTGTGAATCGAAATAGACAAATAGTCCAAGCATTGGTCCATAAGACCGTTTTGAATTCTCAATTAGGATTCATCAAGTATTGGATTCCCAAGGACCAAATCCACTACATGGAAAGACCGGATTGGTTCAATGGTCTAGGAGGATCTAGTACTAAACTTGTTTGCTTTACTTCTTGATTTAATTATTGCATGCTTAGTTAAATTTTTGTTTTAATTTTTAGAACGGCTAGATAGGATTAATAGCTAGTGAACCTTGACAATATAGTATCAGGACGCGGCGAGATGATAGTACGTTAGGGAAACGAAGTCTTGTGTGTCCGAGCTAGATAAGACGTATCTAGCTTGGTGCACTCGGCTAAGTTGAACTAGCTGAAGCTACCTCGCCACATCCTAAACTAGTTAGACCAGAAAGTGACTTTAAGTGACTTAAGTGAACATTTTCTTGAAATTAGCTTTGTCTAATGAAGTGGTTGTTGTTCCGATTAAAGAAGGCCTCTGTGCCTCGCCACGACCTGGAAGCTAGTCTCTCGAAAAGTTTACTTAACGATCTAAGGATTAAATCCGAATCTAACTTAAGGTTGACTATCTTCAGTTCACTAAACTTAATCAAGTAAAATTAAAGTCATCTCACAAAATATATAAGGTTAATATGTTTGATCATGTAGAAAGGGTGAGATGACTAGGCTAAAATATTCAACCAACTGTAAAATTCCAATGTCCGATCCAACTACTATATGTGTAGGAGCAATGGATGTTGGACAATGGGTGCTCCCAACACATGACTGGACACCAACTAAAATTTTTGAAGTTCAAATTCAAAAGCCAAGGATCGGTAGCATTCGAAAACAACGGGAAGCTCAAAATCATCGGTTTAGGTGATATTGAGCTGAACTCTAACTTTATAATTTGTAATGTACTTTTAGTTGAGAATTTCGATTTTAATTTACTTAGTGTTAGTCAATCATGTGATAATAACTATAAGTCACCTTCTTACAAAATGAATGTCTAATCAAAAATAATGATACTTCAAAAATTATACTCAAGGAAACTAGGAATAGCAACATTTACACAATTAACTTACCCAACTCCTCGACTAAGTATCTAATGACACAGCAAGAGGAATCCTAGTTGTGGCACTGACGACTCGGCCACTCTCACCCAAGACTCGTACACAAAATGAGTCAGAGTGGTTTAGTCAAAGGTCTACTCAACCTTAATAACTTGGAAAATAAAATTTGTAATGCTTGTCAACAAGGTAAACAAACTAGGACCTCACATAAACTAACCAACCAAGAAAGAACCAAAACTACACTTGAGCTCCTACACTTAGACCTTTTCGACTCTCATGGAGCCAAGTCACTAAATGGAAGCCAATATTGTCTAGTTGTAGTTGATGACTACTTAAAACACAAAAGTGATACCTTAGAACAACTCATCTTATGCAAATTAATAGAAAATGAATAGAATCTTAAGGTAAAAAGACTTAGAAGTGATCATGGTGGTGAATTCGAAAATCATAGGTTTACCGACTTTTGCAACCAAAACGAATACCACCATGAGTTTTCCTACCCTAGGACTCCTCAACAAAATAGTCTAGTCGAACGTAAAAATCGAACATTACAAGAAGCCGCTAGAACTATGTTGAATGAATACAACCTACCTAATAGGTTTTGGACAGAAGCGATCAATACGGCTTGCTATGTTCAAAATAGGATCCTACTAGTTAGAAGACACCTTAAAACGTCATATGAAATCTATTACGAAAAATTACCAAACATTAATATTTTAGGGTCTTTGGTTATAGGGTGCACATATTGAACACTAAAGATTACTTAGGAAAATTCACCCCTAAAACAACTACCGGGACATTCCTAAGATACTCAACCACTAGCAGAGCATATAGGGCGTATAACAATGAAACCCTAAAAATCGAAGAAACGATTAACGTAGTATTTGATGAAGAAAATAAAACTACAAAACCCGGATTAGAAGTGATTAATGAACCTAACTCTAGACCTGAACTTAACTCTAGACCCGAATCTAACTCACAAAACGAATCTAGTGTAAATCCTAACCCAAATCAATCTAGGTTACAAACGAATCATCCTATTGATCAAGTAATAGGTGATCCCAATTTAGGAGTTCGAACTAGAGCATCCTATAGGAACCTAAGCTAAATTTCACTTATCTCAAAAATTGAACCCAAAACAATTGAACAAGCTCTTTTTGATCCCGATTGGATTATAGCTATACAAGAAGAGTTTGCTCAATTTACTATGAGCCAAGTTTGGGAATTAGTACCCCCACCTAAAGGAAAAACGATAATTGGAACAAGGTGGATATTTCGAAACAAACTTGATGATAAAGGAGAAGTAGTTAGGAATAAGGCTAGATTAGTCGCTAAAGGATTTAGCCAAGTTGAAGCTTAGACTATGACGAAATCTATGCACCCGTAGTTAGACTTGAATCAATTAGAATGTTATTAGCCTACGTTGCACATCGAGGATTCAAGTTATTTCAAATGGATGTTAAGTCAGCGTTTTTGAATGGATTCATTAAAGAAGAAGTTTATGTTAGTCAATCACCCGGATTTGAGAGCTAGACAAACCCGACCATATCCTTAAACTTAGAAAAGTCTTATATGGACTAAAACAAGCTCCTAGAGCTTGGTATGAAAGGCTTTCTATTTATCTTAAGTGGGTTTAATCAAGGCTTAATTGACCCAACCTTATTTGTAAAATTCGTAAGAAAAGAGATTTTCACTGCCCAAATCTACATAGATAACATAATCTTTGGAACAACTAATTCAATATTACTAAATGAGTTCATTTCACTAATGGAAAGTGAATTCGAAATGAACTTAGTAGGAGAATTAACCTTTTTCTTAGGTTTACAAATTAAACAAACTAGAGAGGGTATCTATCTACACCAACGAAAATATGCCAAGGAATTAATTAATAGATATGGAATGCAAAACGCTAAGGAAATTAACACACCAATGGCAACTAATGTGAATACAGGAGAAGACTTAAAAGGAAAACCAATTGATTTAAAATACTATAGGAGCGCGATAGGTAGCCTCCTTTACTTAAATGCGAGTCAACCTGATATACTCTTCGCAGTAAGTATGTGCGCAAGATTTCAATCTTGCGCTAAGGAGTCACACCTAACGCTAGTCAAACACATCTTCCGATACCTTAAAGGAATACTAAACATAGGAATTTGGTACCCTCAGTCTAACGAGTTCAAACTAATCGGCTACTCTGATTCAGATTATGCCGGTAGTAAACTCGATAGGAAGAGCACGAGTAGGCTCGAGTCTAGTTAGCTAGTATAGTAGAAAGCAACATTGTGTTACCTTATCTACCACCGAAGCCGAGTACGTTGCGATGGGTGAGTGTGTGGCTCAACTTATGTGGATGAAGCACACTCTCCAAGACTTCCAATTAAACTTTAATACAACAACAACAACAACAAAGCCTTATCCCACTAGGTGGGGTCGGCTATATGGATCCTTCTACGCCATTGGACTCTATCCCCTACTATATCATCATCTATATTTAAATAAATTTTATCTTGTTTTATTGTTGCTAACCAAGTCTTTTTTGGTCTTCTTCTTCCTCGTTTGATGTGTATATTTGGTATCGTTTCACATCGCCTAACTGAAGCATTTATTGGCCGTCTAAGTACATGTCCGTACCACCTTAAACGTGTCTCTCGGAGCTTTCCTTCAATAGATGCAACACTAACTTTTTCTCTAATGCTCTCATTTCTTATTCTGTCCATCCTCGTATGTCCGCACATCCACCTTAACATCCTCATCTCTGCAACTCTCATCTTTTGCTCATATGCTCGACAACATTTTATTAAACTTTAATAATACTAAAATTTTCATCGACAACATTAGCTCTATTAACCTAACTAAGAACCCAATTTGTCACTCTAGGACTAAACACATAGAGGTTAAACATCATTTCATTCGAGAACACGTAGCACATGGAACAATACAACTCGAATATGTTGAATCCAAATCGAACCTAGCAGACATTTTCACCAAACCCTTACCCGAAACAGAGTTTAGTCTATTTAGACAGAAATTAAGAATGTGCATAATAGAGTAGGTCTCAAACTCTGTTTTTCTTATGTACTCTATTTTTATGCTACATGGAACTAACTTAGGGGTTACCTTAAAAAGCATGCACCTATAAATTTAAGGAGCCAGCACATCTCACAACACATAAGATCAATGTATTTGTATAATTAGCCACGTAGATAGGCGTGAGATATTAAGACCTTACTCCTGATTCCAGATGTAGATCAAGTGCATCAACATGAATCATGGAGTATAATTATTTAATATAACCAACTCTAATAAGGACTTGATCATTTCATATCAATTAAGTCAAAAAAAAATTGAACATACTTTTAGTTGAGTATACATTAAAACTATTATTTTCAAACTCTATTAGGAACATGCTTGGACTTACAACTTATAATCGCTTATTTTCTAAAAGTTTTTTTTACAAACCCCCATATTTTTCGATTTATGGCAAAAGAGGGAGAAGAAAGAACAAAGTTAAGGGATCAAAAATTTTTTTGAAACCTTAACTTAAACTTTCCTTAAATGGAGAAGTATTTTTGATAACCTTAACTTAAACTTTCCTTAAATGGAGAAAAGAGGCCAAAGTTAAGTACTTTTGATAACTTAACTTACTTAAACTTTTTAAGTGGCAAACGTTAAGGGGGAGAGCTAAGCTTCTTTTTCAAATACTCACCTAAGGTCGAGGGGGAGGTAACCTCAAGGGGGAGAATTTGAAAAAGAGTTTACTTATACTCTTACTCATACTAACTTACTAAGTTATGTATTTCGTTGTATCTTTCTTACTTACACTTGCTACGCTTAATCACACTTACTACTTCACTACATGTTTACTACTCATGTTGTTATTACTTCGTTTTATGCTTAATTTTTTCTTAACTTTGTGCCGGTTTGCTATAGATCAAAAAGGGAGAGATTATTGGTGCAGGGGCACCAGATAATCGAACTTAGATTTTGATTATGGCAAAGGCTCCAAGTTAAGGTGTTATCATTATCTCATAAGCTACTCTTAAGTGTGCAAAAGTGTTTAAGCTGAGCTGATGGTTCAGTGACACCCGGAGAATCTCGAGTCGAGAAACCGTGGTGGTCGGACGACACCAGAAGAACTTCGGATGGAATCGAAGAACCCAGGTGAGGACCGGAAGCAAAGCGATGGGTCTGAAAAGACCAGAGGCAAGCACGAGTATGAGTAATGGTGAGGTCGGGTCCTCGGTACGGGGACGACTTTAGGCGGCGATCCGACTAAGACTTCCAGTGGAAGGTCTAGGTTGAGATCGGACGGTAAGTAGCCATCAAATTTACTATTACTTGTGTTTTCGTGCTAACTCTTTGTTGCAGTTGAGTAACCTAGTTGGCAGTCAACTGTTGGTTGTTGGCAGTCGATTGCTGCTAGCATCAGTCGACTGATGAAGGTCATCAGTCGACTGCTATTCAAACTGTCCAGCTCAAAGAAAGTCAAGATAAGCTCCACTTATCTTGGGGGGATGAGGCTCTTTGACTCTTATCTGGTTCTCAACGGTTCAGAGCTTGAAGGGCTATAAAGAAGGGGGGGTTTACCCCTTTAGGTCATCAATAATTGCTCTCCAAGTGCTCCTATAACGCCGCGCCGTCAACGACTACTTTACGCCGTCGAAACGTTGTCGCAATGCCGACGACACGCCACAATCTCAAGTCTTTGTTTTCGTCGATACATTTCAAGTTGTAGTTTCAATCTTTATATTTTGTATTCGAGCTTTTATCTTCAAGCTTTTCGTTGTAAAGAGGAGAGGTGGGATTGTGCCTCTGCCTCGAGATTTCTTCTTGTTGTAATCGTTGTCTCCTACCTCCAACGAGAAGGAGATCTTTAGTGCATTGCCCTTCGTACGCGGTCTAGGATCGCATGGCCTTGAAGTAGCAACCTTTTGGTTGCGAACCAAGTAAAAACAAAGTGTCTCCTTACTTTTGTTTTGTCTTTTATTCCGTTGTGCTATTCAAATCGCAATCGAAACGAAAAGTTTTCTCTCGCTATTTACCTCCCCCCTCTAGCGAGTCGCTTCGATCCAACAGTTATTCTGTTAGGGAGTCAACTGATGACTTCTTGAGTCAATTGTTGGACAATTAAATGATTGTAACACAACGGTTAGTTGTTATAACACTTATCCAAATGCTACTACAGCAAATAGTCAATTGATAGAAGCAAGACACAAGGAGTTAACTAAAATGACACATAAAACAATTATGCACTAATGACCTGTCAACTAATGCTTAGGAGCAGTCTACTAATACGGAATTTTACATAAGTTTGGAAGCTTGGTTGAGGCCTATAAAAGAAACATTGTCAAATTGTTCACTCCAAGTTCTCTTCTTTTGTAATTTTTTCTTTTAGTGACAAGACATTGTAAGATGTTTCTCTATGTCCGAAAGGTTACTGAGAAGGAGAAAAAATAGTGGCATTTAAGGAGTAACCAGCTGAAAAGTCATAGGTCGTGGAGTACAAGCTTGAGGGCTACCACACCACATAAACCATTGAGTTAGCATTACTTCATTTACTATTTTTGTATTGTTTTTCTTATTCATATTGTGCTTTTAATTTTTTCTTGTTAAGCAATTTTTGTTATTGCATCTTAAGCTTTTGTTTAAAGTTATTAATCCCTCCCCATCCCACCCCCAACCCCTTAACCTCTTAATTCGATCCTTAACTTTCAACAATCAAGATGGTAGTTTTTAACCAATAATGTGTTCATAGTACTTGTAGGAATTCATCAATGCTTATCCATCTAAGTTTGGATGGGGAAAATGTAGTAATCTTGGAAAAGGCATCTTCACAACCTTCTAATGGTAAAATGACAATATAAGACTATTATCGCACTCACAAAACTTATTCATGCTCTTAGTTTTTGATTTTACAAGTATAAGACAATCAAAGCATTTTTTACAAAATCTTCCAATGGTTAAAATAACAATATGAAACCACTATAAGTGTAATCATATCCCAAATGGTCTACTTTGGATTTTGATGTTTGAGCAAAGGATTTAAGTTCAGCTTTGCCATCTGTGTGTTTGAGTGTGCAAGGACTTGCAGGAACACAGATAGAGTTTGGAGAGAACTTATGGCTCTACAAGGTCGAGTAATGGATATTAGCTTAGCGTGGCCAAGATGGCATGCCCAGTGGCTTAGAGATCCAATGAGATCGAAGAAGAATGGTATGTCAGGATCACAAGAATAGAAATACTAAGGTGGTACTAAAGCAACTCTGGAGTGATGATATGATGTGGCCAAGATGGCAGCTCAATAGCTTGAGGTCCGTAAAATATCAGAGAAGGTTGCATGAAGCACCCTGAGGGACTGTAAGACAAGAACATCAAGGCAGCAAAGACAACAACTAACAGAGGTAGACCCATAGGTGAATGGGTGAAGGATGGCATGTAAAGGAGTCGAGGGCTCATGCACATTCGAGAGATCAAGTACCCTGACAAAAGATACTAAGTGGCGAAGTCAAATTGCCATGGTAAGACTTTGATAAGCTAAGTGTTGAGTGACCAATATTCATGGAGACGAAAGGTAGTTTTCAACATAAGTGGACTCAACCTTAGAGATGGTCGTAGTTAGGGTTATCAATCGACTGCTATTAGAGATCAATTGATCGGTGGTTGGGAAACTAAATACCCCAATTGGATTTAAGGTTTAAGGGTTGATTAGCCGAGAAAAACATGCAATTGACTCAAAAACCAAAAGCCTAAAATTGTGATAAGCTGGGTTTGTGGTTTGGAGCATCAACTGATGTGGGATTGCATTGATTGATGGGGCAATCGACTAAAGCAATCAACTAGATTCAAGGAGCTAGTGAACAGAATGATAGAATGGTTCTATTTGTGGCTAAATCGGCTTAGCAAACAACTGATGGCAATAGCTAACTGATGGTAAGTGAATAGTCAATAGGTTACTAACATGGAAAATAGAAAGGAGTTGTTATCGCGCGATAACAGTCAGATTATGCGGACTAGTTCATTGATGGTGACGCATTAGTCGACTCCTAAGCAATACAATAAGGTTTCAAAAGTTATAAAAGGAGCAATAGAGGTTTCTAAGGTTGCAAAAATAAAGTTGGTTAAACTCTATTGGAAACCTTGTATGTCTCTGTGCTATCTTCTTGAAATTCCTTTATAATTTTTAAGCTTATAAGAAGTTTCTCCACCTCCATAGTTATGAAAAGGAGAAAGTTGGTGGTGCTTTCCGAGATTGATCCACGAATGGATCATAGACCGTGGAGTATAAGCCTAAAGGTTGTCGAATCACGTTAAACAACTATCTTAGCAATTTGGTAAATGTGATTGTATGTTTATTCTATTTTTGCTGCTCTAATCTTTTTGCGACCTTGCTTAGAGAGCAAGAGCAGTTAGAATCACACTTGCAAGTTAATAATCGGTATTCAACCCCTTCTAACTCAACCATCTAGTCTTAACAATCACTATAATTACAGCGCTTTCAAAAAGTTATTCATACCCCTACTTTTTTATTTTGACCACTAGAAGGCCACCCTTGTGCTTTTTAGTAGTTAAAATGACAATATAAGATCTTTATTACATTCACATTACTCATTGGAATCGATTTATGTCCTTAGTTCTTTATTTTGACAAGTAGGTCTTCAAAATGTTTTTTGCAAATTTTAAGGGTGTTTGGGCAAGCTTAAGGATGTCTTGGGATGTCAACAATTGAAGGTGTGGTCGTTGGTAATTAACAAAGTATGGCATATTCATTGTTAATCTTAAACTTTGTGTGCGCCCATAGGTAAAATGCTGCATGTCCCTTAAACGGGATGTGTATTCATAAAATAATAGAAAGTTGTGATGGGTAAGGAATAAGTACATATATTAAGTTTCTCAATGGATATGGATATGGTAGTGCAAAATTCATGGGTACCCCTATGCATCGCCATCCCCAAAATTATTGTGCTTAGAATAGTTCCGTTACAACATACTCAACATGATTGTGTTTGTGATATACAATTACTAAGTTGCAGCAACATACATGATCTGTTAGATATGAAATGAAAACTTACGCCTAGCCATGAATTCTCACTCTTCCACCCTCTCAGAAGCGCAGATATCAACATAAACAATGACAGTATCGCTCCATGAATAATCACAAATACTACTCCCGATGTATTTTAACACTACTAAATTACCTGCGAAGAGGAAGAAAAATGCTGTTTGTGGAACACAAGCCAGTGAACAAATTTTATGAATTTAGTTCATCAATTCTACGAGAGAGCAGGAGAGCATCATACCCAGATATATGAAGAGACAAAAACGAAGTAAACCCTAGAAATAATTAATTTAACAGCGGCGGAAGCTATCACTACTTTCAGTCTTATCAATCGGGTCGGAGACGCCTAGAAGCAAACATAATAGATTTAGAAATAATGCTCCGAAAGTTGGCTTGGAACGCACCTTGGAGAGGATGTCGTCGGAGAGGGCGAGATGGGTGTGGCAGTGCTTGCAACTGTAGATCTTGCCCTCCAGGCTCACAAGAAACAGCCGCCCCATTTCTCTTGCTCTCTCTGGCTCGCTCCGAAATAGAAGTAAGAGGACGAAGCTACCGCAATGGCGAGGGAAGAAGGGAGAAAGGTAGAAGAACGAAAAACACAGTACGACAAGAAAAGACACGCAATTTTGCAATTGCTGGGATCTTCGGCTGTTCGGCAGCGGCCTGCATCAATGTGCTCTCCTTCAACCGAATCCAAATAGAATTTGGGTTCGTTCGGCTCCTAAACTTTTTTTTTTTTTTTTTTTTTTGTAACCAACTAATTCCATTGTTAAATAATGGTCGATTTAATCGAACAAACCTATGAAATTAGAAAATTGGTTCGATTTATTTGAAAAATTCAGTTTGGATTTTTAAAAACATCAGTTGTTTTGGTTAATTTAGTTCGATTTCAAATTTTGGATTAAAAAATTTAATTTAATCGATAAAATTGAATTAAATATTATCAATTGACTAGCATGTACGGTAGTATCTGTTGGATCGAAGCGGATCGCTAGAGGGGGGTGAATAGCGATAAAACCTTTTCTTTTTTGTTCGTTCGTTAAAACCCGAGTAGATAATTAATTGCAGCGGAAAGATAAGCAATAAATAAAGGAGACAAATATTTTTACTTGGTTCGTAGCCTTTGGCTACTACTCCAATGCCCTAGTGGTCCTTGACCACGCAAGGGCAAAACACTAAAGAACTTCTCCTCGTTAGAGGTAGAAGTTAATCGTTACAAATAAAAGCAAAAAGCTTGAGGTAGAGGGACACTCCTCTCCTCGTTACGATAAAAGCTCCGAGATTTGAAAGTAATGAACTGAAATAAACAACTTAAACCGACGTAATAAAAAGAAAACAATTAAACCTAAACGTCGGAGAAGAAGCACTTCGTTGTCAGAAAGTTGTAGCTTAGCGGAGGCTTTTGGAAGCTTAGAATTGATGAAGAAACTCTAGGATTGACCCTCCTTTTATAGCCTTTGAGCCCTTTTTCGAGAGGAACTTCAACCAATAGAAATTGGGCACATGACTCCTTGAAAAATGGTGATAAGACTTGACTCCTCGAGGCTGATCCTTGACCATCACGATCGATGGCAAAGATCATCGTCGACCAGAGACGATGATCGATGGACGCAATGAGTCCTCCGCCGGGCAATGATCGACGCTAACTGTAAGGCAAAGTTAACTTAACAAAAACATTATTTTGACGGCCTCCGACCGTCCGATCTCGACCTAGACTATCTATAGGATGTCTTGGGTCGGATCTACGCTTAAGATCATCCCCGTAAAGAGGATACGACCTCACTTACGCTCGCACACACGAGCTTATCTCGATACTTACTGTGTTTCTTTTGCTTCCGGCCTTCCACTCGATTCCTTCGGCTCCCTCCGAAGTCACTCGAGTATTGTCTGACCACCGCGGCTTCCTCCGGGTGTCGCTAGCCTTCAGCTCCAACTATAATAATTTTCTGCACACTCGATTCAGCTCGTGAGATAACGACATGAGCTTAACTTTGTATCGTTTGCTATAATCAAAACTCAGATTCGATTAGGTGCCTACTACACCAACAGTATCAATAGACTGCACTTTAACAGGGGACTGCATTGTAATATTAATATTATAAAATTATGATTTTATATATTGATCACTTAGTATCATAATAACATTCGATTGGTATTGTAGTATTTTTATTGATTCAGTTTTTTTTTTTAATTTTGATCGGTTCAATTAACTAAATAAATTGATTTATTCGATTTCGATTTAATTAGTTCAATCGATTTGATTAATAACTGATGGCTCACTCTTACCACCAATAAATAAATATATTTAAAACTTATATAATCTTTCAAATATTTATGATTCAATTTTTAATTATGGTGCGTTGTAAGATATTTTTTAAATGAAAAATCTAAAATGTTTGATGGTTGAATTGTTCATTGCGAATACTTTAGATTTACACTGACGATAAGAAATTTTCATAGAATTAAATCGATCATGTCTAAAATTAATCAATTTGAAAAATAAAGAATAAAAAAAATATATTTAAATTATCTCTTCGAAATATTATTTTTTAAACTAGGTCCTTCATTTTGTTATTGTTAAAAATTAATATTAAAAAAATTATCCTTTAATATAAATTATTATAGGTATTAGTACTATAAATAAATATTTTTTTCTTTTAAAATATTATCTAATTAACAAGATATTTTTTATGTATCTTTTATAGGAAAAAAATTAAATGAATTATTTCAATCATTGAAGATCGACCTTATCCTCTTCTTTTTTTTTTCCTTTTCTATGATTTTCTGTGAGATAAAATGCAGAGCAGTGTTAAGATCTGATTAATCATTGGTGGATACTGTTTGTTCAAGGATATACTTTTTCGTTCTTTTGCAAAGCAAAATGCACACAATTAAAAGAGAAACGCAAGAGAGAAAAGGAGCAGGGTTCCTCGTGCGAAATGCTCTTGCGTTGTTAGCAAAGGTTTATGAACATTGTCAAAAACTCTATATAGGTTACCGAGCTGGGAAGACTTTAGGCTGCGGTCGGTATGAGCATTTTTTATTTTTATTTTTTGAGAAAATAAAAAAATATAGAAAACATGTTTGGTCGGATATTTTTCATTTCTATTTTCTGAAAAATAAAGTTTATATTTGATTGGAAAATAAAAAACAATGAAAAATTATTTTTCATCTTCCAGAAAAAGAAAAATGCAGGTAGATAGAAAATGAAAAAGGATAAATCAAACACAGTCTTAGTAATTCAACTATGAAATTAATCACTTCGACGCATATGGAATGGTATTTGTCTCCACATAAATGACGCATTGGTTGAGACAATATAGTGTTTGCAGAATTGACATGGATCAATTCCGCAGGAAGGTCTAAAATCTTTTTGTGAACTCAGATGATTAATCATTGTCTTTGGCCAGCGCATCAAGGTCCAAATGGCCCCCCTCCCTCTGCGATTTACCTCCCTCAAAATAATCATGGGACAGATCGATAGGGGCCGCTATGTTGACGATTCCAATATTTTATAGAATGGTATTCGATGCTTAATTGTTATGGATGGAGAATTAGATAGATCTCGTGGGTTTGATTTTGTTACCTTTTGATTTTGAGAGAAGTTTTGGAATGTAAGCACACAATTGATGATAGAGCTTTTGCGATCGGCAAAGATACAAGGGTCGCTAGCTCCTCAAAGGGCTATGTCTTGGTAATTGAGGAACATTATCCTTGATCCCCTCCTAAATTATGTAGTGTCGCAAAATAATATTTCATGGTCAAGTTTGACTAGATTGTGTTGGTCTCTCTCTGCGCTTAAGCCCTTCCCTTCATTCTTTCTGACGATTTCACTTGCGACTTGATTGGCTTGATGACCCTGCACTTCAACATGCATCAATCGCACTAGCATGACCGGTGTGATCCCTTTGACGATCAAGTCAATGTTGGATTGAGTGATGGGACTCGCAGCCACACGAGTGAAAAACAAGAGTGTGTGAGGAAGAAAAACAAGAGGCCCTCAAGTGCAAGAGAGAAAACATACTTTCAATTACCTTCATTCGCCCTTATATAGTTGGAGGGGACAAAAGTCCATGTGAATTACTCCACCCATCAAAAGTCAACTGCATCGGCAAAAAAGGGTCAGTCGCTAGAGGGGACAATGGTGGACCTGAACGTCTAACATGGTTGAGCCGTCGACAATGTGTCATATTTGACACAACCTACCTCGTTAAGGCAATTATGTACGGTGACTCCATTTATCAGAAATTATTAGAGGTTAAGATTGAAAGAGACGAGAGAAACATAACTCGAACCTCTACTTGAGTAAGCTTCTTTAGGTGCAAGGCGTCCTTGTTGATAGATCCCATCCAAGTAGGGCTCAGAGGGATTACTGCTCGAGAAGAGGAGATTTCTCCGAGAATATCACAAGTCCCCCTCCCAGTTTGACTAAAGAGTAAAGTTTAACAAGGTTCAATATAGGAAATATGGGAATAACCAACATGGAAATGCTAGGAGATGTGCCCCGCTAAGGACGTTCTCTTAGTAAATGAGTGCAGTGAGGATGTTTCCAAAGTTTATGCATGGTTAAAGCTAATGGAAGTCCATGGAAAATTCAGACAAGGTCAAGAGCTCATAAGATGAAAGCAGCATTGGAAATAGCTAGGACCTTCCAACAACTAAGTCCGGATCATGCCAAGGGAGGCAATCATGCACAGTAAGAACAACATTGTCAGAAAATCAGGATTGACACTCAACAGGGTATAGAGCAGGAGGAAGGAGAAATCTCTCCAACAGTTCCACTATAACCCATACATGGAAACACACAGATAGATATAGAGGAGGGACTGCAGCAGGAACAGAAGGTTGGAATGACTCACACTATCATACTGGGTATAGTTGCTCCGGCATGGTTGAACAATAAATACAAAGAGGAGGACTTCAAAAGAATCTTAGAAATACAAAATGAGCATATATGAGAAAGATGATTTAAAATGCATCAATATACATTCATAAATCCCATTCATTTTTCGAATTTCAAAAACCCCAAAATCACTTCGGGAGATCGTAGGTCCATCTCCGAATGGGCTGATATCCATCATAGATATGAACAACCTTGGAGAGAGTCCAACAAACCATTCATAACTACGACGGTAGGTATCAACTATACCGATTGCATATCACGTATATGCAACTATCACAATGTGCTATCAACTTATTGAATGTTCACACATACATCGGGTTGTTAACACATTAACAAGTATGCATCATATGCATAGCACCCAACTTCACCTCCCTTTATATCGACCTTGGAGAGAGTCCAACAAGCCGATGCTCCAGGTTAAAGCCAACCCATTAATCGAGAAATAGTTTTAATATGATTAGAGCGCATTCAACCAATTAGCCCGGCTTGGAGAGAGTCCAACAACCAAAGCTAATGATTGACCTCTGACTCTTACCATATTAGTATTAAACTATTCCATGGTTTGAACATGTTCGGGTTCGAGCCGGGCTTGGAGAGAGTCCAACAACCCAAACAAGAAACGGAACTCTGGTTCTAACCATATTAATGGAAGGTGTATGCTTTAATATTGAGTAAGGGTTTTTATGTCTCATCCTCTTTGCATGCAAATAACTATTATCTACATGACATGACATACATAACATACATCTACATGTCACGACATGCATGACATAATGATATGCATCTAATGCAATTACACAACATACAATTATATCATGTACATAATTTCCTTATTTGTCATAATTATTTATGGAAATAAAATATGTTTAAGATTTGATTCTCCAAATCAAATCATGATTAAATTAGGAAACAAATTTCCAAATCTAATCACATATTTTATTTATGGAAATAGTTGATTAAGGAAAATCAATTTAGGAAAACCAATTTTCTAAATCATCAAAACAACTTATGGAAATAAAATATTTTAAGATTTGATTTCCCAAATCAAATCATGATTAAATTAGGAAATAAATTTCCAGAATCTAATCAAATATTTTATTTATGAAAAATATCAATTTCCATAAATACTTCCAACTTTCCAAAAGTGGAAGATTTCTATAAATACTTCTAGACTTTCCAAAATTGAAAAATTTCCATAAATACTTCTAAATTTCCAAAATTAGAAAATTTTCAGAAATAGCATTATGACTATCGCAAAACCATTTTACGATTATGTCGAAACACAACCTTGCTCTGATACCACTGTTGGGTTTCCGGCACCGCGGCGAGTGTGTTCGAACATGTTTCGTAAACATGTGCACAGCGGAAGAAATAAAAATAATAAATCTACATTTATTACAACACACACAACACACGCATGCATAGTACAACATGTGTAGACATAACCGTAAATTTAAATTTTGCAATAAAGGAAATTTAACTACGTATATCTTTCGTATCACGTGTAGCGGGAACGACATTAACCGAAACGATCCTCGCTAGAATCGTCTCTATCCGTATCCACGCCGAGTATCCTTAGGATGACTTCGCTAAGCCACGAGCTTCGTCTTCGTACGGGTTACTAGCCTCGTGTTGAAGACGACGTGATCGAGAGATGATCACGATCCGAATCCAAATTCGGATCCAAAGACGAGTCCTCAAAACTCGCTTCTCCGGAGAGGTATTCGTCAACCGTTTGACGAATCCTTCGTCCTCCACCTCAGAGGATTACCGGAGATCGAATCCCCGGTAAGTTAGGAGCTGTCGGAGCTCTAACCGTCGTCCAAACGACGCTCCGACGAGAAGAAAAGAAGCTGTCCAGAAAACTGGACAGCTTTGGTGGAGGAGTAGGCGCCGGCCAACCAAGGGAAGCCAAGTGCTCACCTTATTGCCACACCCAAGGGAGATCACCGGAGCACCAACCGGCGGTGACGCGAGAGGGAAGGAAGGCTCCTTCTGGACGCCGGTTGGAGGAGATGGGCGGCGGCAATGAAGTTGGCGCCGAATTCTCCAAGGAGAGGAGGTGGGCGGCAACTAGGTTTAGGGCTTTTGGATTAGGGCTTAACAATCCCTTAAGCCCTCTTTTATAGAGAACTAATTCTCTTAATGGTTATTGGATCATAACCATAAGGCCCGTTAACCCGCTCCATTAATATAAGTTAAAATAAACCAAACCATGATGGTTTATTTTAAGTTAAAACGAACCGAACCAACTTTTGGTTCATTCGTTTAAAATAAACCAAACCCTTTGGTTTATTCTCCTCCATTGGATTAGAACCAAACCATTTCGGTTCATCCATTATGTCTTCATAAGACACGGCCCATCCACGCTTCCATTGCGACTGAAACGATTTCATGCTCGCTTTTTGTTTGGTCCAACCAAACCTAGTTTCTCTCGGTCTGAGAATCTCATTCTCAAGCTCGTTTTAAATCCTTCGGATTACGCTCATTGTGCGTGTGACCAAATAGGTTCTCGGTTTATGTTGGCCGTCTATAATTAACCATTAATTATAGAACGATCATGAGTGGCACCTAGTAGTACATCATGATCCCCAATTAATCGAAAAGATCAACGGTTGATCCAGAACTATTTCTGAAACCCTTCAGCAGCTCGAATGAATCGTGCTCCATTCCCTTCACTCATCTTATACCCACTTGGTTCAGGACATGGTCTATAGTGTCAATCCCCACTAGGCTGACTACGTCACACCTAGCCCAAGTATCATTTTCTCGTCCTACGAATTCTAGTTACTGCACATGTATCGAAGAGTACCTTACTCTAAACATGTAATACTTTGGCCAAAGACTTTAGTAACAATCTGACGAGAGACCATGGGTATACATCTCCTCGCAAGGAGTGGTGAATCCTTTATAGGCTATTCAAACATCTTCGATTACTTCGACTTATACCCAATCATCCCGGGTCCACATCTCCTTAGAGATGTTTGCTTAAGATGTCAAAGCATAAGTCTCTATGATCAAGATGACTTGAATAGTCAAAGGAACATCGCACTTAAGCTATAGTAAGAACTTCATTGACATATCTATATATGTAGAGAACCATATGAAGTCTTACGGCTGGTCACTCCAATGAACTAGTTACCATAACTAGCATCCACGATTAACTCTGGACATCACAATGTCTCCAGCCAGTGAGAATCAGCTGCTTGGATACACCAAGGAGTATACCTCGTGCTAGTCTCGACAGAATTGATGGTGTCCAAATCCATCAATTCATCGACTAGGGATAATTCTGATACATCACAATTACACATGTAGAGATACTCACTAGTTGTGATCCAATCACAAATTCTCTCATGCTATGAATCGTATCGTGGATATTCAGTAAATGAGTTTAAGATCCAATCAAATACATAAAAATATGTATACTCAAATAGTGAATCTTCATTTATCATATAAATGATTCATACATAAGGCGATTGTCTTAGGACATCTCTCATATATTACTAACAATTAGTCTCAAATATCTCCTTCTTTGAAATAGGTCTAGAGTTATCATTTCTAGATTTTTCCTTAGTCCTAAAACCAACATGTTTAGCTTCTAGACAACCATAATTATTATTTCTAGCATGCTTTGATTCATGTGTAATAGCAAATTTATTTAAATTAATTATAGCATGCTTTTGCTTAGAATTTAAAGAATGAGCATTATGAAAATATACCTTAGGGTTAGTCTTAGAGACTCCCCCTACTTATAAAGCTCCCTCCTTTCTTCTAGGACATTGGCTCCTATAGTATCCCGATTATCGGCATTTGAAGCACACCACGTGCTCCTTGCTCTTTTTGGTGGGGACGCCGACATCCTTGACTTTTGGTGCCGGAGGAGATTTCTTAGCCCTTTTTGGACACTTACTCTTGTAGTGTCCGGATTCCCTACACTCAAAGCATATTATATGAATTTTGTTATTAATTGACATGCTTGAGTTACCTATGGTGGTGGTGAGGATCTCTTGAGCTTGCTCTTTTTCTCTATCGGATGTAGATGATTCTTCTTGAGATTGCTCCGGTGTAGATGCTCTAATCTCCTCCCCCTCAATCCTAGAGGTGGAGGTCTCCTCTTCTTCCACCAATCCGGAAGTTGATTCCTTCTCAACTTCCGAGTCCTCACTCGCTTGTGAAGATGATGATGATTCTTCCTCGGCTTCTTCCTCTTCTTGAGTTGATGAAGATTCTTCTACTTGTGCCAAGTGAGGCTTCTCATGGAACTTGACCAATTTGTCCCATAGCTCCTTGGCATCTTGAAATTCACCTAAACTAGACAAAATGTCATTAGGTATCAAATCTTCTAAAAGCTTTGTTACCTTGACTTCGGTCTTGAACTTGAGACGTTGCTCTTGTGTCCACTTCTTCAATTTCAAGACATTTTCGTTCTTATCCCGAGGAGGTTTAAAGCCTTCTACGAGGATGAACCAATCCTCTATATCCATCATCAAGAATGTCTCCATTCTTGTTCTCCACGCCGAAAAGTCTTCTCGATCATATGGCGGTGGAGTGTTGATGTCTCATCTAAGCTTGTCTTGGAATTCCATCTTCCCTCTAGCTTCTTTAGCTCCCGGCGGTTAATCCGTAGAAGAGCCCCGAGCTCTGATACCAATTGTAGGAGATTTGAGGCTGCTAGAGGGGGGTGAATAGCGTCGCGTGATGGAATTCGTTTCGCATTCGTCTACAAATTTCGTTAGCGCACAGCGGAATAATAATGAAGCAATACGAAATAGGCAAACACAAATGCACAAGTATTTAACGTGATTCAGAACCGAACGGTTCTTACTCCACGGATCGGACTCTAAAAGCCCTAGCAATGCAAACACGCACTACTAATCACAATAACTCCTTCTCGACATAAGTCGGAGGTGGAGAAACCTCGTACAAATGATCTTACAATAGCAAGAACAAAATACAAGCAATATACAATGCAAATACGAAAGACAAGTAAAGAAAAGACTTTACAACACTTGTTTTTGATTGCTTGAATGCTTGGTTGCTTGCTTGCACTTGGAGACCTGATTTACAGCAACAAATCGCCCCAATAGCTCTCAAGAACCGGATGTATTTTTCTCCATCACGAGCTCCTTTTATAGATTCAACATGTACTGGAAAATGTCGATCAGTCGACTGCTCGGGACAATCAGTCGACTGCCCATCTATGACAGTCGACTTCTAGGGCAATTCCCGTAGTCAAACCCTAGTTGACTATGTCAATCGACTGCCACATGACACCAGTCGACTGACACACCTCAAACATGAGGTTTTAGCCCAAGTATGGTGCCCCCATACTTGCTAGACCACTCTTAGCCTAGACCTAAGCCTTCTAGCCACCTCCATCAGCCTTACGCCTCTCGGATCCCTCCAAGTCATTCATGACTTGTTCATCCATCACGCTAGCCTTCAGGTGCTTCCATCAGCTATGTCATGCTAACAGTGTCTACACCGCCAAGGCACATTGGACTTACGCCGCCAAGACTTCGCTTGGACTTTACGCCGCCAATCATTGGACTTATGTTGCCAAGACTCTCGCTTGGACTTTACGCCGCCAATATCAAACCCCTTGGACTTCTCAAATGCCAAGACTCAAGCTTGGACTTTCCCTTGCTAACCCATGTTGGACTTTCCATGCCAAGTACTCATGACTTAGACTTTCCATAATCACATGGTCAACCCTAGTCAACCATCAAAATCTCTCTCAAGTCAAACTCGAGTCCAGTTAAACATAACCCGGGTTGATTGTATAAATAATCTCCCTAAAATATCAACAGACATTAATGTCAAACATCAATGTCAAACATCAATGTCAACTTACTTTGTCAAACATCAAAACATTACTCGAGTCACACTCTAGTCTGATCAATCGTGACCTGGGCCGATTGCACCAACAGAATCTAGAGGAACACTACCTCAAATCTAGCGGGCAGTAAGAGGCAAGGACAGAATGGAAACCAAGCAGCCGGTAGGTGCGGGGCCATTCAGATGAAGATAGGAGCTTGGAATGTAAGAGGCCTTAATATCGACCTCAAGTAGAGGGAAGTCATTAGACTCCTCCAATCTCTCAATCTAAGTGTGCTATGCATCATGGAAGCAAAGTTAACTAATCAGGCTTACCAAACTCTTAAATCCAACAGCCTACAACATTGGGAAACAACTCAACAGTTGGGTGATTTGCATAGAAGTTGAATGCTACTCATATGGAATCCACAACTCATCTCCCTCTCAATCTAGCAATGGGAGAACCAATTCATACACACTACTATCATGAGAAAGGATGGTAAAAGGAAATATGCAACAACTTTCATGTATGGACAACTCAACATGTCTTCCCGGAGAGTTATGTGGGTAGGCCTTCAACAAATTGTCGACACAATGGATTTGTCTTGGCTCATTATTGGAGACTTCAACTCCCTCCTCTCACTAGCAGACAAGCAAGGAGGTAGTGAAGTTACATCAAATATCACAACAGATTTCCAAGAATTCATGATGAGCACAGGGGTGGAAGACCTACGATCCATGGGATGTCGCGATACACATGGACAAATGGAAGGGTGGTAAGCAAGCGGGATCGTGCCATGGTTAACAGATTATAGTTAGAGCAGGAACTCAGTAGTTTTGCAAAATTCAGAACCCCAGGAGTATACTCAGACCAAGCAACATGCTTAGTCACCATATTTGAGAACCAATCCCGGGGAGACAAACCATTCAAGTTCTTTAACATGTGGACTAAACACCCTCATTTCAAGTAAGTGGTGCAAGATGAATGGAGTCAAGCTACTACATGGTGCACACATGGTATGACCCAATATAAGCTCAAACGAAAGCTTACCATACTTAAGAGAGGATTAACGCAATTGAATCAACAACACTACCAACATATCCAAAGCCGATCCAAGAGGGCCAAAGAGCACCTTGAAAATCTGCAACATAGTTGTTGTAAAATACCGCAAAAAAATAAAAAAAAATAAAAAAAATTTGACGGTTTAGAGGATGATTTAAGCCTAAAATGGGTGTTTGAGTTAAACCTAGGTTAGCTTTAGGTTAGACTTGAGCTGGCTCAAGCAAATTAGGTCAGCCTTTTTATTCCCCTATTTGCCGTTTTCTCCTTTGCCCGATCGACTTCTTCCCATTCCCGCACTCGATCCCGATCTCCCTTTCCCCTCCTCGTCCCATCGTCGTCTCCTTCTCATCCGCATCGCCGACGCTTCTCCCCTCTTCATCGAGCCTTACCGAAGCAGCGAGCCGATCGAACACCAGCGTCGACCTCCTCACATCGCCATCGCCCCGCGACGACCCACGACCGCTCGCGACCCCCGGACAGCGCATCTCGCGTCCCACGGCGTATCAGCGCCATACAGACATGCATAACCTCTTCTCTCTCGCCGTGCCCCTCTCCTATTCGCCACCGACTACCTCGCCGGTGAACTACCCTATGGGATGCCCTTTCCTGCGGATCGTCGCCTGGTTGACTACCCCTGCTCCAGTCGCCGCCCAATAGACAGAGTCGACGCCCGATTTGTTCCCATCCCGTGAGCTCGAGCCACGACTGCACTCGCCGCCAGTCCCTTTCTTCTTCCATTTTAACAGCAACAAGCAGTTGGTGCCGCCGTCTTCTCTTTCTCTCCGGAGGCGCAGGGCCTTTCCTTGCATCAGCCACCACCGCGAACTTCTCCAGCGTTATAGTGGCCACGCACGCGATCGCCGTCGCCTTCCCCATCTCCGTCAATAACCTGCTCCAGTTAGCACTGCCGATAGCTTGCGATCTTCTATTTCGGAGTTTCCAATCTGCGTCTGGCTTCTCCTTCCTGCATTGCCTAACGGGGGAGCAGATCTGTGGTTGTCTTCTCTAGGTTCGGCTTATCCTTGTTGGGCAGTAGTTTCATCCGTTTGCTCGTGCGCTGAGAGTAGAAGCTTGGGTCGGCTGCCCTGTTGGTTCTGCCAATGCTAAGTCGGCTCCTCTGCTCGAAACCCCAATTTTCTATATGGGTTCAGCCATTGATTTTGCATCGTTTGGATGATCAGAATGTTGTCGGTTCTCCCTTGTCACGTTTCGTTGGTTCCTATTGTTGTCGTGCCGAGCACTGCGAGGCTGATTGCTCCATCAACTGCATTAGTGGCAGCCGGACAGATCCTTCAACCCACTGTGGATTACCATGTATGTTAGTTTCTCCTCCTCTATATTCAGGTAAAAACCTTCATCCAATTAGCTGTTGCTTATTGATGATACATGTAATACATATTTATGTGAATGCTTGGGATAGGATAATTATGGTGGAATTACAGGGAGTATGAGATCAAGAAGATATGCAAAGAAAGTTAAGCTTGGACTTTGATTGTGATAAATGCTTGGACATGAAGACTATAACCAACGTTCTTCATAGCAGGTGGGTAATTTCCTACCTGGTCCGGGTAGTTATTTTTCATTCAGATTTAGTCATTGATATGAGCATGTTAGGTGTTCATATTACCTTGACCATGTTCTTTTTATCGTATGCTTGATCTTCTACCGTCGGCTATTAACTCCATTGCTGATATCATGTTTATTTTATCATGATTAGGATTTATACATATAGATGATGTAAATAACTTAGAATTTGTTTAAGTTAAGTGCAAATAGTAAAGTCCGAATGACAACCTGATTGTACTTTGGGTAAAAAGGTCATCCGTAGGTAGATAATGTCTTTAACCTAGGATTAGTTCTAGTACCCTTAGGTTGTATGTTACCACGGAACATGTATTGTGTAAATGGTTAGAGGAATGATACTTAGGGTATCGCTACGGACCGATGGTCCTAGCTTGTTATAATCAGATAAGTATGACTCTCTACAGAATAGAGAGTGTGTCCATTAGTTGAGTACAACTCTCTACAGGATAGAGAGTGTGTCGCTTAGATTGGTATGACTCTCTACAGGATAGAGAGTATTATGATCGATTACACGACACTCTACAGTGATAGAGAGTGCGTAGATCCGTTAGTATGATTCTCAGAGAATGCAGAGTCTATGGTGGATGTCGGTATGTGAGACATTGCATTCATGCATTTACATGCACGGGCGACGAGGTCTCCCTTGTGGTTGAGAGTGTCGCAATATCCCGCCTCCACTGCACTCATGGAGGAGTCACCCGTGTGGCAGAGCATCGAGGTGCCGCACTCTATCACTATAGACGGTGGTAGTTGAATTTGCGTCTTCGTAGTCTGCGTGTGGTACTCGACCACTCATGGGTAGTGTCGGAGTGACCAGCAGTGAGGACCCCATCGTGTAGCTTGCTCTTTACGCTTATATGCTACTCGATCATACTGCCCACTCGGCCACTCGAGAGTAGTGGTTGGTGTTGAGTTGGGACAGTTGTCATGCTCGAGCCACCGAGGCCACACTGGGGTCGTGGTAGCTTTAGGGTGAGCTGACCATGACATCTTTGCATGCCGTAGCGATCTCGATGGCGCTTTGCATATTACCATATATATATACATATATGCATGTATATATATATATATGGATGGTTGAGATTAATATATATATATGGATACAGTCTATATATATATATATCTGATTATTGTGATGTTGCATTTGTTTGTACTATGCTTGCTGCATTTGGGTGGACATCATATTCATGCATGTTTCTTGCATATGTTATACAGTTGTGTCAGATATTGATATGTGTTGGATAGACCATAGATACCTTGACTTGTAGCTAGAGTATATTTTGAGTTGATCTACTATTCTTGTTATATATATATATATGTTGGATATATGTTCAGGTTGGATCAGAGTAGCGTAGCAGACTTCAGGTATGTCTGCATTTTATGTTGTTCATTCAGTTAGACGGTATAAGCTTGTATTTATATACTATGCTGATATACCTGTTGTACATCTAGATTATGTTGTCGAAATACATGTGATATTACATATATACATGTTTTCTATTACCTGCTGAGTTTTACTCACCACCCCTCGGACTCGGGTTTACGTCGCCTGTAAGTAGCCGACTTCGTGATGGACTTGGAGCACCGCTGGCTGGCATCATCTCATCTCAACTCCGAGAGTCCGAATTTTTGGTGTTATCATTTGTATTCCGTTATGGATTTGTGTTATGTGATGTACGCACATATTGGTGCGGGTTTTGACGAGGCTTCTTTATGTTCTGGTGTTAGTCATACCGGTATGCACTCTGTGGGATTGTATTGTTGTCGTGTTGTTTCCGCTGTGTCTGGTGTAGTTTTTGTTTTTATACATATATATTGTTGTTATTGTGGGCCTACGGGCCTTGTATTAACCTGAAATGTTGCCATGTACAGGGGAGGTGCCGTCCGTTTGATTTTCGGTTCGGCATGCTCTCGGGGCGTGACAGTTGTCTAGGTCAAGGTATCATGGATGACCACTACAAGAAGGCAAAACAAGAAGCAGACAAGCTAGCCCAAGCAGAATACCTCTTCTACCTCCAAAAAGTCAAACATAAATATTTTAAGGAAGTGGGTCAGAACACACCCTTCTTCCATTCTTTGGTAAAAAAAAACAACAAGCGAAGGGAGATAGTAGCAGTGGAGAAAATGAACGGGGATATTACCATGGAAGCTGAAGAGGTGGCGCAGGAATTCACAGGCTACTTCCAAGCCCAATTGGGAAATCAGAGGGACCGTGCCACATTCCAAGGTGAATACATGCAACATAGGAAAGTACTCACTACCGATCAGAAACTTCAACTCATTCGGATGCCCACTACCGAGGAGATCAAGATGGCGCTTTTTGACATAGGTGACCTCAAAGCACAAGGGCCAAATGGATATAGCTCCAAGTTTTAGAAAGAGGCATGGGACATAGTTGACTAGGATTTCACCTCAGCAATAATGGAATTTTTTTTATTGGGAAGCTCCTCAAATCATGGAACCATACACTCATCATCTTGGTACCTAAAAGTGGGCATGCCACCAAGGTGCAAGACTACACACTCATATCTTGTTGCATAGTCTTTTATAAGGTCATCTATAAAATCCTTGCAAGCCGACCCTCAGACTTACTGAACCCTGCATAAACAACATTTGTTAAAGGGCATACTATCACAAATAATATCCAATTAGCTCAGGAACTACTACGATGCTACACCAGAAAGAGAATTTCCCTAATATGTACTTTGAAAATTGATCTGTAAAAAGCTTTCGACTCGATGCATTGGGATTTCATACAGGATATCCTCAGCTCCTTGAAGTTCCCAGCCATTTATATTGCATGGATCAGAGAATGCATCACCACCACATCGTTCTCTATAGTGATTCATGGGAATATGCATAGACATTTCTAGGGGGGAGGACTTAAGCAAGGAGACCCACTCTCTCCCTACCTATTTGGTATTTGCATGGAATATCTATCCAGATTACTGGCACGAGCCACCACCAGAGCTGATTTCAAATTTCACCCTGCATTTGAGCATCTGAGGATAGCACACCTCATATATGCAGATGATTTATTGTTCATATTCTGAGGTGATGTGTCTTTAGTAAGATGCCTTGTAGACTGTTTGACATAGTTCTCACAGATGGTCGGCCTAACAACAAATATAGTCAAGTCAAGCTGCTACATGGTTGACATAGATGGACAAACCAAGGAGCAAATACGCACTATCACAAGTCTCCAGGAGGGGGAGATACCTTTCAGATACTTGGGAATCTCATTGGCATCCAAAAAGCTCAAACTTTTAGAATACAACATGCTGGTAGATGCTCTCAGAAGAATAAATTCATGGCCAAAGCAAACCCTCTCCTATGTTGGGAAAGCACAACCCATCTCATCGGTACTACAGGGTGTTGAGTACTACTGGATGTCCATACTACCCCTACCGAGTGGAGTTATAGAGTGCATACATAGCATGTGTAGGGATTTCATGTGGACGAGCAACCCCCCCCCCCCCCCCCCCCTCCCTTGTATATGACCAGTGTTATGTAGGTCGAAGGAGGAAGGAGGTATTGGCTTCAGGGACTTGAAGTCTTGGAACCTTGCTCTTACAGAACAAGCTGGACACATTATGGTTGCAATGGGTGCATCATCAATACCTCCAACAGTCTAGCATATGGGACTAGATAGCACGACACACAGACTCCTCGCTAGTAAAGAGACTTTAGCACATCAGAGATAGTATCTTGGCTATTGCAGGTAGCCCCAGTATTGGATCACACACACTGACTGCATGGTTCAGTCGGGGCCTTGGAGGGGTAGGTTGGGCGTATGATCATTTCAGAGAGCATAGATCGCGGAAGACAAGGGTCAAGACAATATGACAAAAGGATATTCAACCAAGCCATCGATTCACACTTTAGTTGTTGGCAAATGGGAGACTACCGACTTGAGACTGACAGAGCTACCTCGAGGACAGACGATGTGCCTTCTGCCACCTGGAGGAGGAGACACAGGACCATGTGTTTTTCATATGCAGACCCATCAGTTAGTTGTGGTGAAGGGTGAGAGGGTGGCTGCAGATGAGAGCAGAGATGAGTACATACAGACACATGTTGCACATCTCCAGGTTACATTATCAGGGAAACTCAGTATGGGCGAGGGCACAACACATAGCCATAGCGGCATTGGTTCACTTTGTTTGGAGGGCTAGGAATGGAATCAAATTTGAGGGAGATGGTTTTGACTCGGACCAGATCCTTCGGAGGATCCAAATTCATGTACATAAAGCTCTTGATGTATCCCATATAGTGTTAAAAAAAAAGGCAAATAGATAGGGCGGCGAAGCTTGGCAAGAGAAGTCCTAGTGGGTCACGGTTGATCGGATGCTAAGCAAGGGAGTTTTCGACAGATCAAGAGTGATCAAATGTTGGATAAGGAAAGTCTTGATAAGTTAAGGTCAACCAGATACCAGGTGAAGCGAGAGTAGACTTGAAACTAGGCTGAAACTGAGCTATCAGTTGACTGGTAATAGTGCTTGAGCAAGTGTTGAGTTTAGAACTCAACTGCTAACTCCATTGGTTGAGCAGTCGACTGATGGAGTTGATCAGCCGACTAATGGCAAAGAGCAGTCGACTAGTGTCACTGTTTGAGCAGTTATAGTGTTTAGAACTCGATTGACCACTTGACTGGCTAAGGCCAGTGACTGGTGGATTGATCAGTCGACTGGTGATACTGTAGCAGGACAAAAAAAAGGGTGGTAATCGATTGTTAGGCAAGAAGCTAACAATCGACTAGTGTTACTATGACTAGGCGTAAATAGTTAACAACTTGAATGACCAGTCGACTGATGGCTTAAGCGTCGATTGATGGACCAGAATCCGACGTGGATCATACCGTTGGAGAGTAACGATCAATTAACCACTTGACTGGGGGTAAGGTTAGTCGACTGGTAGGCGGAAATCAGCCTGATGAAGACTCTATAAAAGAGGGTTTTGTGGAGATTTTGAGGTGTCGATTCTGGGAGACTTTGAAGGGGATTTGTTGTTACATTCCATACCTTCCAAGGCATTCCAAAGCAACCAAGCTACAAGCAAGTAAGATCACAATCGTGTAAAGTATTTTGATTCTAGTTTTCATTTCAATTATATATTTTTTTTATTTGGTTGCATTCTTTATATAAGCTCCAGGTTGTAAGAGATTTCTCCACCTCTAGAAGGTTTCCGAGAAGGAGGAAGTGATAGTGGGACTATCGATAGGAGCTAGGTCATGGAGTAGGAATCATAGATTACAAACTACGTAAAAATCAATTTGTGTTTGTGTGTTGTTTCATTTTTGTTTGTATCTTATTTTCGATGCATATTAACCTCTTGTAGACAAGCATGAACACGCGAATGCAATCGAAAGAAGAATGAGGTCGAGTTAAATGCTATTCACCCCCTCTAGCACACTAAGGTCCTAACAATTAGTATCAGAGCGAGACTACTCTTCACCGGACTAACCACCGAGCGAGCATAAAAGCTAGAGGATAATGGAGTTCAACGATGGATTAAGATACGACATCCGAGTTCCACCTCCTTATGGATTCCATGGATTATGAGGATTTTGTCAATGGACGACGAAAATAAAGGCATTCCTTCAAATGAACATAGAAGATTGGTTCATCTTAATGGATGGATTTGAAACTCCTATGGACAAGAAGGAAAGAATCCTCAAGAAAAAGAAATGGAATGAGGACCAAATTCAAAAATCCAAATAAATGAGAAGATAACATAATTCTTGGTTAATTTAATTCCTAATGACCTATTGTGTAAGATAGGTAAATATCAAGATGTCATGGATTTATGGAGCAAACTTGCCAAACTTCATGAAGAACCCTCACCGGCCTAAAGCCAAAGTAAAGATAATGATAAGTTTGAAGAAGAAAACTCATCATCATCTCTTAACGATTCGGAGGTTAAGAGATACTCAACATCTGAAGTAGAAGAAGTCTTCACCTCTAGGATTGAGGAAGAGTATATCTTCAACACCAGAACAAGAGGAGCCCTCTACATCCGGGAATGATGAGGAACAAGTCTAAGGTCTCTCTATAGGTAACTCGAGCATAGTCGTTCAAAATAAAAATCATATAATTTGCTTTGAGTGTAGGGAGAAAGAGTACTACAAGAGTAAGTGTCCAAGTAGAATCAAGAAGAAGGGTCAAGTGGTGCAAAAGCAAAAGAAAAGTCCAAGGAGTCCAGAGCCCCAATTTGTCAAGGAAAGGAACACAGTGTGTGCTTCCGGTGCAATCAAAATGGGCACTACCGAAACCAATGTCCTAGGGGGTGACACCTAACCAAGAAAAAAATAAAGAGCTCAAGTGTAAGGGGAGCTTCTAAGGCAACCCCTAAGGTACCTTTATTTAGTGCAATTTTAATACATCATGATAAAAAGCATACTAGAAATAAATTCTATAATTTAGGTGCTCAATATCATGATTATGAGCCTAACGACTATTCTAGAACTATTAGCTCAAGGACTACCCCTACCTAAAGAAAATTTTAGAACTTTTAAAGGTAGACCTAATTCGACAAAGGATAGAAAGGATGAGAAAAATCTAGGTACTAACCCTAAGAAAATTAGATACATGCCTAGGAAGAAGAATGGCCAAAGAAATAATGGAAAATCAAAAAATGATACATTAGAGGTAGAAAACCAAGTTTTGAAGTCAATACTTAGGAAATTAGAAAAGACCCTTAGAAAGATGGAAAATGCATTTAAAGGGTCTAAAGGACATGATCTAAGAGTTGGTAGGAAAGAATATTCTAAGGACAAGAAAGGTTTGGGATACAAACGTAAGTCCAAAGGATTCATGTCATCCTACCACAATGTTCTATATAACTATGGAACTAAACCTAGGTCTAGGAAAGTTAAGGTTACAAGGGAAGTCATCCCTATAGTTGACATTGATGAAAGTTAAATGGCTAAGGTTTCCAAGAAGCCTAGGAGAGTCATTAGAAAGGTATCAAGGGAGGTTATCCCTAGTGAATGCCTTGAAACCCCAAGGAGCTCCAATAGGTATTGGGTTCCTAGGAGTGTGATCCTTTCACACTAGATGGATATAGGGCGTGTCAACCTAAAATGGAAAAGTAATTAACTTAACCATAATAAAGTTAACACTTTAGAGCATTTTCAAGATATAGTGATACTTTAAAAATGAACCTAGAACAATGATTTTAAAAGATTTTAGGATGTGCCAATAAAAATATAGAAGGTTGAAAAATTGATCATAATTGGCACAATTAGGTTAGTATCAATAGCGTGCCAAGTTAGAGTTTTGGCACGCTCGAGGGAATCGGTTCATCATTATGTCAAGTTTCATACTTGATATAATCATAGATAATGGCAATTAGGTTCAAGATTTAGGTATCTTTACACCTTTAAATTTTTACACATTTGTCATATTTTGATTGTCATACCATGTCATGACATCATGTATTACATGATTGCTTAGAAATGTCATATTAATACTTGGGTTATTTTTATCATGCCATGACGTTATGCATCATCGGCAATGTTTTTAAATTATGCACATCTAATATGACATGATCATAATTCATGCATTTTATCAAATTAAAATTAAGGGCAAATGATATTATTTGACATCCTAGATAAGGAAATTGGATATGCCTAGGTAATAATGTATGATCCCTTAGTTTAGGGAAGAACAAAATTACATCTCACAAAAATCATAGGAAGACATGTGTGTGTATTAAAATACTCTAGATACATGTGAGATGTTAGAAAAATGAGTTAAGTTCAATATGCTTATCGTTGCATCAAAATGACTCAAACTCATCAAATCATAGAAAGAAATCATGAGAAAAGCTAATGTACAAGTCAAATACATTTGACTCATAGATCATGATTGAAGATAAGGTTTTGAAAACCATTTTAAAATCGCTTTAGAAAACCTTAGTGAAGTCTATCTTTTGATAACAATCATCATTGAGAATATTAATACAAGTTAGCAAAAACATTGAAGATTTCAATGATTTTGAATTTTGTATCATTCTTACAAAATAATGGATATTTTAATAGAAAATTATTTTCTTCTATAGTATTTGACATAAGTAATGTATGTATGAAGTTTCATAATTTTTCAAAAAAATATAGAATTATTTATGAATTTTTAAAATCAAATTAAAAAATACTGATTTTTGAGAAATCAGACACTAGTCGACTGCTTAAAGAACCAGTCAACTAGTGCTAGGATCAATTGACTAGTTACTGATAGCAGTAAACTATTAGAGTGGTTTTTGGCTAAAAAGTTCAAATTGGTCATTTAACCACAACCCTAAGTACCCTAACCATTCATAACTCTCTAATATGCTTAGACAAATATTGAAAGGTGAGATTTTTAGTGAAAATGAATAAGAGAATTAATAAGGGTAAAAATCAATTTTAAGGGAGATTAAAATTCAAGATTGAATTTTTGCCCTTATATTTGAACATTTAAATATATTATAGGCTTAGGACCTCTCCCAAGAAATTATTGGTGCAATGATTAAGAGGGAGCAAGCCTTAGAGGGAGGTTGTCCATCAAGGCAATGATGGATGAATTTTGAATTAGGGAGAATGAAAAATTGAAAAGAGGTTGCCCTTCATTGAGTGATAAGTGTTTTATCACTAAGAAACATGAAGAGATTAAAAATGAAGCTTTGAAAAAGGGAAGAATGAAAGATCTCATTCGAGAATGAGATATGGAAGTCTTTGAGAGACTTTTTGATGTGTGCCAAAGGGGGAGAATAAAGGGTTTAAGTTAGGAAACCTTCATTATATTTTGTCATAAGAAGAGTAAGTTGGGCTTATGGGCTAGCCTAACTTAAAATGTTATCAAACATCAAAAAGGGAGAAATTGTTAGTACAATCAACCTCAAATCAAGGTTGACAAAGCTCGAGCGGGATTCAAGTAGAATTTTAATGTTTGACAATATAACTAGATGGTATGGGACATCTGTAGTCATATAGAGTTGTTGACCAAGAAGTCAAAGAGGTCAATGTTGACTAGAGACTTGACGGCTAAAGGCCAACTGATACTTGGCAAGGAAAAGTCTAAGTATGAATATTTGGTAAGTGAAGTCCTAGTAGGTCGAGGAGACTGTGCATGACAAGTGAAGTCCCGACAGGTCCAGGGTGATTGTCAGAGTCGGTCCTTATTTCTAAATTTAATCTTAGGGTCCTGGGCGAAATTGAAAAATTAGGCCCCATTTTCACTATAAAATTTAAAAAAATTAGACCCTACAAACCTTAAAAAAAATTTGGATACTGGGCGAGGGCCCCAATAGCCCTCCCCAGGGGCGACTCTGGTGACTGTACTTGAAAGGTGAAGTCCAAGTAGGTCAAGGGTGATCGTGCTTGGTAGGTGAAGTCTCAATTGGTCTGAAAGACCATGCTTGGCAAGGGAAGACTCGCCCGATCAGGGAGACCAAGCTTGGCAAGAAAAGTCCTAGTGAGTCACGATTGTCTAGATGCTAGACAAGGTAGGTTTGGGTAGATAAAGAATTATCAGATATTGGATAAGGAAAGTCATGGTAGATTGAGGTCAATCGGATACCAGGTGAAGTGAGAATCAACTTGAAACTAAGCTGAGACTAAGCTATCAGTTGACTGGTAACAGTGCTTGAGCAACCATTAAGTTCAGAACTCAACTGCCAACTCCAATGTTGAGTAGTCAACTGATGGGGTTGATCAGTCGATCGATAGCTTGACAGTCAACTGGTGTCACTACTTGAGTAGTCGTAGAGTTCAGAAGTCAATTGGCAACTCGACTAGCTAAGGCTAGTCGACTGGTGACACTGTAGTCGGACATAGAAAGGGTGATAGTCGATTGCTAGTCAAGAAGCAATCGACTGATATTAATGTGACTAGGCACAGATGGTTAGCAACTTGAATTATAAGTTGACTGATGAACAACGATAGTAGATTGATGGACCAAAATCCGACGTGGATCATGCCATTAGAGAGCAATGGTCGATTGACCGGTAGACTGGGAGTAAAGTCAGTCGACTGGTAGGCAGAAATTATTGGTGTAATCGGCCCAGGTCACGATTGACCAGACTCGAGTTTGACTCGAGTGGTATTTTGATGTTTGACATTGATGTCTGACATGTGTTGGGGAGATTGTTGATGCAATCGACCCAAGTTATACTTGATGTTTGACGGTTGTTTGACCATTGTCATGAGAGAAGTCCAAGCCTTGTGTACTTGACATGAAAAGTCCAAGCTTGAGTCTTGGCATGGAAAGTCCAACATGGGTTGGCAAAGGAAAGTCCAACATGGGTTGGCAAAGGAAAGTCCAAGCATGGGTCTTGGCATGGAAAGTCCAACATGGGTTGGCAAGGAAAAGTCCAAGCTTGAATCTTGGCATTTGGAAAGTCCAAGGGGAATATTGGCGGCGTAAAGTCCAAGCAGGAGTCTTGGTGGCATAAGTCCAATGGTTGACAGCGTAAAGTTCAAGAGGGAGTCTTGGCAGCATAAGTCCAATGTGCCTTGGCGGTGTAGACACCGTTAGCATGACAATAGTCGATGGAAGCACCTGAAGGCTAGCGTATGGATGAACAAGTCATGGATAACTTAGAGGGATCCGATAGACGCGAGGCTGATGGAGGTGGCTAGAAGGCTTAGGTCTAGGCTAAGGGTGGTCTAGCAAGTATGAGAGCACCATACTTGGGGTTAAAACCTCATGTTTGAGGTTGGCGATCAGGACCGTATTATGGCCGGTTCATTCGAGAGTCGACTAGTGCTCATTGCCGCTTAGGGTCTGAAAAAAGCCGCGGTCGGTGATCGATTGATCGATCGGCCGATGATGACACCGATCTTGTTTGGCCGCGAGCACAGAATGCTCCGTAGTCGACTGGTATTATGGCCGGTTCGACTGCCAATGTTGGCAGTCGACTGATGAGAGTCTCGTTGGAATTTTTCCAGAGTAGATCGAGCCATTGTCTCACAACAACAGTATTAGCGATCGGGGGTTTTATGGATCAATTATCGTCGGAAATCGACCGATCAGAGGTTAAAAGGAGCTGTTCGTGGGAGATTCAGCTAATGGTCTTTTGGGAGCTTTGTTGAGGCGATTTGAAGGCGAATTACAGGTGCATTTCAGGGTCTTTCAAGCTTATCCAAGCAACCAACAAACAAAGCCCTCAAACCCTAGTTTGTAAAGTGTTCTTTACATTTCCTTTGTATTTGCTTGTATTTCTTTCATTTATTGTTGTAAACACTTGTACGAGGTTTCTCCGCCTCCGACGTGTTGTCGAGAAGGAGTTCTATTAGTGGTGTTGTCATCACTCGAGCTCGTAGAGCTCAATCCGTGGAGTAGGAACCATTCGGATCCGAACCACGTTATATCTTGCGTTGTGATTGTGTTTCTTGTTATTTTTATTTGTCATTACTATTCCGCTGTGCTAACAAGAGTATAGACTATCAAATGCGAATCAATTTCATCGACAAGCGACGACGCTATTCACCCCCTCTAGCGGTCACGAACGTTCCTACAATTGGTATCAGAGCGGGTCGCTCTTCACCCGCTTCACATCTGAGGGAGCAAGCTAGAGGAAAGATGGAATTTGAAGAACAACTAGGATGAGACATCAACACACCGGTCCCGTACGTGCTTTATGGACAAGAAGGCTTCAATTCATGGAAGAGAATAATTGAAGACTTCATCATGATGAGGGATTTTGAAGAATGGTTCATTTTGATGGAGGGATTTAGCTATCCAAGAGGACCAAAGGGTGGATACCTCAAGAAGAAGAGATGGACTGAAGAGCAAGTCCAAGCCTTCGAGAAAAATGATAAGGTAATGAAATTTTTGATTGATTTAATACCTAATAATATTGTGTCTAGTTTAGGGGACTACATGGATGCCAAGGAGCTATGGAGCCAAGATTCCATGAAGGCCCATCACCGATTCAAGAAGTCGAAGAGTGCTCATCAGCTCAATCGGAGGAGACCGAGGAAGCAAGCACATCATCCTCACAAGCAAGTGAGAATTCGGAAGTTGAAGAGGAGTCAACTGCCGAATTGGTGGAAGAAGAGGAAGAATTGGAGGAGACCTTCACCTATAGGATTGAGGGGGAGGAGAGGATTTCCACTCCGGAGCATCAAGAAGAAGAGTCATCTACCTCCGGGAGAGATGAAGAACTCACTTCAGCACCGACCGCCACCTTAGGTAACTCAAGCATGTCGTTTAAAAATAAAATTCACATTATATGCTTTGAGTGTAGGGAAGGAGGGCACTATAAGAGTAAGTGACCTAAGAAGGTTAAAAGAACTCCTCCGACACCAAAAGTCAACACGAATTCAAAGGATGTCAGTCCCCCCACAATTAAAAGCAAGGAGCATGTGATTTGCTTCAAGTGCAATCAACGGGGTCATTACCGGAGTCAATGCCCCAAGGGGAAGAAAAAGACCCAAGAGGGAGCATCACAAGTAGGGGGAGCATTGAAAGCTAACCATAAGGTAAAATTTATTAATGCACCTTCTTTGATTAATAGGCAAAAGCATGCTAGAAATTTTATTGCTATTACTCATGAGCAAAAACATCCTAGAAATAGATTTTATTGTCTAGGTGCAAAATCATATCATATTTCAAATAAGGAGAAATTTGGGACTAATGTCCCTAAAACAATGATACCTAAGAAATCTATTAGGAAAATAGAGAATCATCTAGGCCTTAATGGTAAGAAAGATCGACATATGCCTAGAATGAACAAATCAAGTCAAAGAAATAATGGGCCCACAAAGATTGATAAATTAGAACTAGAAAACCAAGTCTTGAGGTCAAGGCTTGAGAAATTAAAGAAGACCTTTAAGAAAATTCAAAACCAAATGCAAGGGTCAAATAGTCAAAATCTAGGATATAGGAGTCAACACCTAGGGGTTAGAAAGCAAGGTCCCACCAAGGGTAAGAAAAGTTTGGGTCACAAACCTAAGCCCAAGGAGACCTACCACATTGTTCCATTTGATTATGGAACTCAAACTAGGACTAGAAAAACCAATATTACTAGGGAAGTCATCCCTAAGAGTAATCAAGGTGTGTGCCTAGTGGCTAGGGTTTCAAGGAAACCTAGGCAAGCAACTAAGAAGGTTACAAGGGGAGTCACCTCTAGAGTTAATCTAGGCAAGACCCAAATGACCAAGGCTTCTAAGCCTAGGAGGGTCATTAGGAGGGTATCTAAGGAGGTTATCCCTAAGAAATACCTAATTAACCCAAGGAGCTCAAATAGGTTTTGGGTTCCTAAGAGCGTGATCGATTTACGCTAGATGAGTTTAGGTGTGTCAACTTTAAATGGATAGGTAGTTAACCTAACCATGGTAAAGGTGACACTTTAGGTTATTTTCAAGGTTATGGATACCTTGAAAATAGATTTGAATTATGATCCTAAAAGAGTTTAGGTTGTGCCAATATATTTTTGGGATTACGAAAAATCAATTAAATTAACACAATTTAGGTTTAGAGGTTGTAGTGTGTCATTTTTAGTTTTTGGCACACTTGGGAGATAATTGATAATATGGCAAAATAGACTTAATAATAACAAATGGAAATTAACATTAAAATTTAGGTATTATATATCTTTATATTTTATTTGGAAAGGGAAAGTCCAAGCTTGAGTCTTGGCATTTGGAAAGTCCAAAGGGAATATTGGCGACGTAAAGTCCAAGCGAGAGTCTTGACGGCATAAGTCTAATGGTTGACGGTGTAAAGTCCAAGCGGGAGTCTTGACAGCATAAGTCCAATGTGCCTTGGCGATGTAGACATCGTTAGTATGATAATAGCTGATGGAAGTACCTGAAGGCTAGCGTATGGATGAACAAGTCATGGATGACTTGGAGGGATCCGATAGGCCCGAGACTGACGGAGATGGCTAAAAGGCTTAGGTCTAGGCTAAGGGTGGTCTAGCAAGTATGGGGGCACCATACTTGGGGTTAAAACCTCATGTTTGAGGCTGGATGTCGACTGACATTATGACCGGTTTGACTGCTGAGAGTCGACTAGTGCTCGACTATCGTTTAGGGATGAAAAAGCACTGGCAGTTGACTGACCATTGGATTAGTCGAGTGATGGTAGTTGACTGCCATGGATGGAAGTTGACTGCTTATTTGGTCGGCGAGAATGCTCCGTGTAGCCAACGTCGCTCTACGGTGTTAGCGATCGCCAATGTTAGCGATCGTGATGAGAATTATCGGGAATTTTTTCGGCCATGGATCGAGCCGTTGTCTTACAACAACAGTTGTTGGCAAATGATCACAGCGGAAATCCAAACTCGATACAGTTAAAAGGAGTCTGTTCAGTGAGATTCGGCTAATGATCTTTTGGGAGCTTTGTTGAGGCGATTTGAAGGCAAATTGCAGGTGCATTTCAGGGTCCTTCAAGCTCATCCAAGCAACCAACAAGCAAAGCGCTCAAACCTTAATTTGTAAAGTGTTCTTTACATTTCCTTTGTATTTACTTGTATTTCTTTCATTTATTGTTGTAAATACTTGTACGAGGTTTCTCCGCCTCCGACGTGTTGTCGAGAAGGAGTTCTATTAGTGGTGTTGTCATCACTCGAGCTTGTAGAGATCAATCCGTGGAGTATGAATCATTCGGTTCTGAACCACGTTATATCTTGCGTTGTGATTGTGTTTCTTGTTATTTTTATTTGTCATTACTATTCCGTTGTGCTAACAAGAGTATAGACGACGCTATTCACCCCCCTCTAGCGGTCACGAACATTCCTATAGAAATCAGCTCGATGAAGACTCTATAAAAGAGTGTTTTGTGGAGATTTCGAGGTGCTGGTTCTTGGAGACTTTGAAGGAGATTTTTTGCTGCATTCTAAACCTTCCAAGGCATTCAAAAGCAATCAAACTAAAAGCACGTAAGATCATAATCGTATAATGTGTTTTGATTCTATTTTTTATTTCACTTGTATATTTTGTATTTGATTTCATTCTTTATACAAGCTCTAGGTTGTAAAAGGTTTCTCCACCTCCGGAAGATTTTCCGAGAAGGAGGAAGTAATAGTGAGGCTATAGGTAGGAGCTAGGTTATGGAGTATGAATCAAGGATTTCGAACCACATAAATATCGATTTGTGTTTGTGTGTTGTTTCATTTTTGTTTGTATCTTGTTGCCGCTGTGCATTAAGCTCTTATAGACAAGCACGAACACGCGAATGCAAGAGGGAACCATTTGGAATAGCTTTGTCTCTTGCTTAACACCAAGAAGGAGGCTCTCTTTCTTATACTGCATATACTTCAGATGTTCATCATCCTTGCCTACCTAGTCGTGTACCTCCTTTGGTTTGCTTGAATTATTTCCTATAACATCTTTGAGCAACTTACTGGTCTCCCTGTACTTCCCCCACCTCTTTTACCATTGGAAATTTAATCTTCTAACGATGAGAGGAGACGATGGCTTAAAAAGCACTCAGGGTTGATTGTCCCAAGATAATGTTATAGGTGGAAAGAGTATCTACAATGGTGAAGGTAGTCAAGATAGCTTGGCGTCAGTGCTCCTTGCCTAGAAAAAATGATAGCTTGATTTGACTAAGCCGCTGCATTGCATGTCCTAAGAATCTGAACAATGGAGTGGTAATATGTTGTAAATCCCCTACATTGCTCCAAGGTCACCTAAAAGAGAACATTGACTGAGTTCTAGTGGCCCAAATGACCATAACATCATTGGGAGGAGTCACAACTCCTTCCAAGTTGTCTGGACCAAACCGTATCACAGGTCTCAACTCCATCTTCAAAACTTTGATGACCATATATTCAACCCAGTTATATCTTTTTCATGCCTTGTTGGAATCATCATTCATAACACCTCCACAGATCATGTTGATGACTCCCTAGATGTGTTAATTATCTCATGCTAGTGTCCACTCCGATTATGATGGATGGTTTAGTTGTTGTAGCCTTGGCCTCAAGAAGCCCGAGCGGGGTTGCTTCATTGGGTAACACTGAGTACAACAGTTGCAGATAAGGGAGATGGGTCATCAACATAGCCCACATATGAGGATGGATACCGATAAGTCATTCTAGCTCTCTGTCAAACTTCTAATAGTCATGGTGTTATGCCCGTATTCTTGATGGAAGGCGCAGTAAATGAGAGCTTGTGAGCGACGAGGTCCTCGCTCGACCCCCATCGACCTTCTCATTAGTTGGTGTTCCTCACAGATCTACATAGCTCTCTCCTTTGAGACTTATAAAAGGGTGAAATAAGGCTAATATAGGGCAAGACGAGTCGATGCAGAAGGGACGCCTGCACATGGTGCTCTATTGACCCTACCGATTGGGACCCCTATTATTCTTGATAGGTCTTTTGAATGTCTTCTATATTAATGTACTTCTTAGCTTGGGTGAGAAGCTCTGCATAGTCCTGCAAAGGATTCTTTGCTAATGAGCAAAAAAATTCCCCTCTGGAAACCCTTGTGTAAAGGTGTCTATCAAAATTTATGTTGCATCTAAGGGTATCTCTAGGGCGGCTAGGGTAAACCAATGTATGTATTCCTGTAGTTTTTGCTTGAGAAGGAGAGTAGGCTGATACCTTTTGAAATTGAAGAAGTGGTACGAGAACAATGTGGTGAAGTTGTCAAAAAATTGTATAGACTCGAGTTGTAGGGTGTTATATCACTGTTGTACGGGCTTGATCAGGATGGCAAGGTAGACTCAAAAATTGACCCCTTTTGAGTATTGATGTAAGAGGGTCGAAAGTAGCCCAGGTGCTCCACCGAATCAATTTTACTATTATACTTATTGGTGTGCAGTGGATAGAAATGAGGGAGGTAATTCATATAGATAACACACATGTATACTTTAAATAATATAAGTTTACGAAGTTGTTAATAATTGATGTGATATGGTTGAGGGACACCACTAGTGTTAGATGCTGAAGTAGATGATGATAATATGCAATCCAAATAATGTGGAGGTTGTTGGGGGTGGTAATTGCTTAACCAAAGACGAAGATGTCCTACTTGCACACAATGGCAAGAGCATCAGGAGTCACTAGAGTTGTCCAGCAAAACCTCTCTAATGCTCAAGTCACATAATGCAAAAATAATAGAAAGTGTGAGATTGCAGACTTGTTTTCCATTGGATATAACTAAGTATTTATGGGTACAGGCAAGTGAGAGACCATGTCCAAATATGTGCCAAGTGCCATGTTGCAGCATGGCTTAGGCATGCAATGATAGGCAACAAAGGGAGGAGGGCATTAGCAAAATGGAATTCCATGCTTAGGTATGACTTGGAGTAGCTCTAAGAACTCTATTCATAGAGCTTGGGGAACTTAGAGAGAAGAACTTGATAGAAGAGAGCTTATGGAACCTGGGTTGGAGAATTTGAGGAGTTATGAGTTCCTAGGGAACTTTGTGCGTTCATATGAGAGAGCTTGAGGAGCTCTAAGTAGTTGAAATAGGGCTCAAGGAGCTCTGCGGATGCTATCCACTAGTCTTTCAAACATAGTAATATATTAACTTAGTCTATGAGGTTTCCCTTTGGACCAAAGTTCTTTAGACATGTAAACAGTGAGCTAACTTGGTAAAGAGCCATGTTATGGCTGAAACGAGCTAGGAGACGAGCTACAATTCGGCTTGGGTCCGAATGAAGAGGTGAGCTCTGGTGGCAAATGTCTCGGTGATTCGGCAAGGTGGGGATGAGTCGATCTACGCTACTGAAGTGGTGGAGGTCAACCTCAAGCTTAAACAGAAATCATCTGGGTATAGAAATCTCTCTAGGGGGTACTGGGTGGTAATCACTGGTGAAGTCGGGGGGCCAAATCTGCAAAGAAAAATAACCATGAGGGGTGCGCCGAGAGGGGTTTCGACTACACCTCTCCGACGCTCAAGTCACGATCCACCGGAGCAATGAAGAAAAGTGGAAGTAAAGGGAAGAGGAGAGGAAAGGAGAGGCGGGCTAGAGGGCTGAAGCATTAGTACTGAGCTAGTGGAATCCCTGTGGCCTTTCTCCCGTTACCTTTATATAGCTTGGCTATTGGCGCCAACTCTCACGCATTCATACCAAGGATATAGGTCCATCATGGTCACCTGACATGGCAAGGAACGATAAGAGGCATTACCTCATTAAGTATGGCAAGCGCATGAGGCTTGATTAATGCAGCCCGCTTGGTTGATGGGAGACACGACTCCATTAATGTGATAGAGACATCTAATCAATAGAAAATATACTGATGTGGCTGCATGCTTGCCATGTCACTACAAGAAAAATGGAAAATAGCGACGAATTAGTTATTCGTCGCTAACACTAGATATTTACGACGAATTTATCAATCGTCACAAATAATTTTATATTGGCGACGAAACAATAAAGTTTCGTCGCCAATATAGTATATATTAACGACGATATAAAAATATTCGTCGTAAAATGTTCTTAGTGACGAATAAATATATATTCATTGTAAATTATTTAACGATGATATTTAATATTTCGTCGCAAATATTCAGTCGAGCCGCTAGTCGAGTAAACTGAATTTTGTGGCCGGCCAAATGTCAGGCAGTCGAGTCGTCAATCCCGCCAGTCGACTGAACATTAGCAACGATATATTTAAATTTCGTCGCAAACAATTCAGTTGAGGCGCCAGTCAAGTTAACTCAATTCTGTACCTGCGGCCACATTACTACCAGTTGAGTCGTAAATCCCACTAGTCGACTGATGATCAATATTAGCGATGAATTATTGAATTTTCATTGCTAATACAATAAATATTAGCGATGAATAAATCATATTTCGTCGCTAATATACACGAAAAAACCCTAACCCGTGTCATTCTCTCATTTTCTCCGCACGACTTCTCATCTCTTCGATTCGCTCTCATGATTCTCGGTGATTCTCCATGCGACTCTCCGTGACAGGCTCATCCTGTCCCTAGCTTCTCTCGCTGATTGACTTCTTCAAGATCTCCCTCCACCTCCTTCTCCAACCATCGACTTGGGCGAGTAGTTTGACTGCCTCGGCCTCTACTCGACTTCCTCCGCGATAACTCCTGGCCTCCTTCTCCAACTAACTCGGCGACAAGAATAGCCTCTATTAATTCGATTTGACTGTGAACAACTTTATTTTGATATCTATTTGTCGCACATGAAATTATATCTGTCAATTCGCTTGATAAATTTAGCATTTAGATGATGAATTTAAGATTTTGTTATGGTATAAGATTATTGTAGATTAATCATATATCATTAGGATTTTGAATGGGATTAGATGAAGAATTTAGGGTTTTTTATCATTTAGATTTGGACTTATTCATGGTAAAATTAAGCTCAATTTGTGCAATTGAATGTGAGTCAACTTTCTACACTAGTGCACTACCTAACCTTGTCGATCCGACCGAAGCTAGTCAACTTTTAAATTCATGCACCTTGTGCTGAACAATAGTATCTCAAACTTGGTTAAGAGCTCATTGTGTGTTATTTTTCGTAAGATTAATTACTCATTGTGTGTTGTTTTTCGCAAGACACACAGTCTCAGGTTATAGGATAAGTTTAGGTTTTTTTATTTTTAGATTATAATGTTTGATGACAAACAAGAGTTATAATACAAATTGTAAGTTATGTTGTGTGAGTTTTAAATTATAAGTTTTTAAATTATTTTGTATATGATAACTACATTTAAGTTGATAAATTATTTTATATATGTTTAACCAGGGTTCAAAAATATAAATAAAAGTTGTATAACGAATCAGAATTGGATTAGTCCTGAATATATAAATGGGTTGAATCAATTTATGAGTATGACAGAAAATTACATGATCAGTCTGAATTTATCGAAAATTCATTGTCCATGTTGACGGTGTGGCAATTTATTTCAGTTTGAATTGGATTATGTGCGAGGACATCTGTATAGGTGGGGATTCGATAGACTATATAAAGTCTGGAACTTTCATGGAGAAGCTTCTACATCATCCGGTAGTATAAATATTGTCAATCAAGATAAGAATGATTTTGATGTTGAAGTAGATGATTTCGAAGACTATTTTAAAGACATGTTTACTGATTTACAAAATACAAAAAATATAACCAACAATGAGCCTCAATCAGATAATATAAATATAAACACAAATGCAAATGATTGTAGACGAAGTTATATTTTAATGTTGGAAGAAGCAAAAAAATAACTCTATCCCAATTGTACTAGTTTTTCGATTTTCAATTTTGTGGTAAAGCAATGCATGTGAAGGTGTTAAATGGCTGGAGCAATAAATCTCTTGATATGTTACTTCAGTTAATGCAAGAGGCGTTTCCTAAATTGAATGCGATTCCAAACTCTTATTATGAAGCCAAAAAATTATTGAAAGAGTTAGGATTGACATATGAGAAGATACATGTATGTAAGAATGATTGTATATTATTTTGGGATGAGCACGCAAATAAGGATGCATGTCCAGTGTGCAAGGAGCTCAGATACAAGTACGAAGGGATGAATAAGAAAAAGAATCCTCAAAAAATTGTTCAATATTTTCCTCTAAAACCTAGACGTAAGAGGATGTTTATTTCGAAGCATATGGCTAAAGAGATGAGGTGGCATAAGGAAAAGCGAGTTGAAACATATGGTGTATTAAGACACCTAGCTGATAGTGAATCATGGAAAGAATTTGCCAATGTACATGAAATATTTGTAAGTGATCCATGAAATATTCGTTTAGGGTTGGCTACTGATGGGTTTAATCCATTTGGAAACATGTCAAATGCTTATAGTATGTAGCCTATTATACTTGTGAATTATAATTTGCCACCATGGAAAATGATAAAGCCGCCATATATGATTATGTCTCTGTTAATTCCTGGGCCTAGATCACCTGACAAAGAGATAGATGTATACTTACGACCTCTGATAAACGAACTGAAGGAGTTATGGGATGATGGGGTGGAAGCATATGATGCATCGACTGAACAAGTCTTTCAATTACATGCTGCTGTGATGTGGACCATTCACGACTTTCCAACATACGGAATAGTTTTTGGATGGAGCACAAAGGGCTATAAGGCATGTCCAGTATGTCTGAATAAAACCAAATCTCAAGGATTAATGAGTAAAATATGCTACACATGCCACCGTCGATTCTTAGATGTGCATCACCCATGGCGTAGAAATAAAGATTTCAATGGAAAGGTTGAAAAAGAAGGACCACCACGATTAATGAATGGATATGAGATTTTAGTGCAGTTAGATGCCTTGCCCCAATTGACATTCAGTAAGCATTCTTTATTCAGTAAAAAATGGCAGCGATCTTCGGATGATATAAATTAGGTAAAAAAGTCTATATTTTTTGAGTTACCATATTAGTCAGGTTTAAAGTTGAGACACAATTTAGATGTGATGCATATTGAAAAGAATGTCTGTGATACTTTAATTAATACATTATTAAATATAGACGGAAAGTCAAAGGATACTCTCAAAGCGAGATTAGATTTGCAAGATATGGGGATAAGGAGTGAGTTGCATTTACAACCGGTAGGAGACAAATTCAGAAGTCGTATGCAAGTTACACGTTGACACTGGAAGAAAAGCGTGAATTTTGTCAATTTTTAAAATCAGTTAAGTTTCCAGATGGTTATGCTGCTAATATATCTAGACATGTGAATGCAAATGAAGGAAAGATATATGGACTAAAATCACATGATTGTCATGTATTGTTGCAAAGAATACTTCAAGTTATTGTACGTAAATTTTTCCCAAAAGACATATGTAGCACACTAATTGAGCTATGTGATTTTTTTCAAAAAGATAACTGCAAGATCTTTACACACAGCGGACTTATGTAGAATGGAGGAGCAAATAGTCCTGATATTGTGTAAGATGGAACAGATATTTCCTCCGACATTTTTTGACATTATGATCCATTTGACAGTCCATTTACCTCGTGAAGCTATGTTGGCTAAGCCAATTTCGTCACGATGGATGTATCCCTTTGAGCGATATTTGGGAAGACTAAAAAAATATATTCGAATAAAGCACGACCTGAAGGATCTATTATAGAGGGGTATATTGTAAATGAGGCCTTGACTTTCAGTTCGTTGTATATGAGTCAGATTGAGACAAGTTTTTCTAGGCCAGAACGGAATAAAGATGTCCAACCATCAAAATGCAAATTAAGTGTTTTCTCACAGGAAACAAGAGTCTTTGGCAACCAACAACACCAAAAATTACCATTGTTATTGTTTAAGAAAGCACATTGGTACATTCTAAACAATTGTAAAGAAGTCGACCGATATCGAAAGTAAGTGTTTACATTAAGTTATTACTTTAATTCTTTTTCATTCACAGAGTTTAAATCGATTAAGTTTTATATAGTGAGCATCTACAACTTGTGTTCTAAAAGGTTCATGCTGATCAAATGATGCAAAATCATGAGCGAGATTTCCCATTGTGGTTTAGGGATAAAATTGTAGCCCTAAAAAAATTAACAAATTCAGATATCACAGATGAGTTGTATTATTTAGCAATGAGACCTGATGCTGAAGTTCAACTATATGATGCATGCATAGTAAATGGGATTCGATATCATACGACGTCCCGTGATTCACGCAGAACTACTTAGAATAGTGGGGTCAGTGTACCATCCTCTGACGATGGGGACAATTTGGATTTTTTCGGTGTGTTGAAGGATGTGGTCCAAATATTTTACTCTTTCCAGTATAAAGTTTAATTATTTTGGTATGAATGGTTCCAATGTAATAAAAAAAAATGTTGGTGGAAGAGTATGATCTCACGTGTATTGACACTTCTAAAATATGGTATGATGATGACCCATTTATTTTGGCAAACCAAGCAAATCAAGTGTATTATTTGAATGATATCAAATATGAAGGTCATTGGAAGGTCGTGCAAAGGGTTCACCACCGCGATATATACGAAGTAACTAAAGTTGATGAAGTATCTGAAGATTTTGAGGGTGGTAATATCTTGATCATGGAACCAAACCAAGAGATTTCATCCAATGATTCATCTTCAGTAGTCGGTGAAGACTTAGAAATAACTCAACTTTGTCGATTAGATGTTGAACATCACCAAATTAATATGGCAAATGCACAAGTGGATCTAGATATGGGCGCTCAAAGTAATTGTATTGTCGATAGTGAAGATAGTGAAATTGACACTGAGGCAGATGATTATTTGTCATTTTCATATGATGATAGTGATTAGATGTATTTACACGGTATTTATATTGTTCTTCATTTATATTTCATGTATTTAATATAATCTTTTTTTATATGTCGATCTGTATATAATGCTTTTGTCACAGCTATGCCACCTAAGAGAATTGAGTACTCCCCAGTTGTGCCTATGCCTGACGATGACGGTGCTCCTGCTCCTACTGGTTAGTTATATGATTTTAAATACATTTATTTTGTTTGATATTTATTTAACTTGTTAATTGTTAGCATCCTTTAATTTACAGTTCATCCGGCACGTAGAGAGACACAGGGCACACACTCCGATCGGCTCAGACGACAAATCGAGGAACGGGGTAGATTACCCATTACATTTCGTAAGAGTGATGGTCACCCTATCGAGGCCAATGCAGCTGCTTTTATGATAGAGTTAGGTCTGTCAATTAAGAAGTTCGCTCCCATACAAGCTAAGAGCTAGAAGCATATCCCTGCGGATAATAAACAGATGATATATGATCGATTATCAGTAAGTACGAGTATTTTGCTAATTAAAGAATCAACCATCATTCATTATTAAAATTCAATATTGATATTTTTTTCAGGTTGCTTTCGATATAAGTTTTGCCGAGGAGACAACGTCGGTAAGGAAGGAGACCGACAAATTAATGAGTGCAAGGTACAGAGATAATCAAAATAAGATGCACACTCATTATAAGAGTCTACTGCATCTTCCCCCCACCGAGTGACAACTTCATATGCCGAGCGAGTTTTGTGAGACGCACGAAGATTAGAACTACATGTGCGATCTGTTTGAATCAGAGAAATTTCAGGTAACTCAATCTATATCAATTATCTGCGTTATATGTAAACTAAAATATGTGCAACTCATGTTTTAAGTTTTATCTTAACAAATTTTGATATTGTAGACACGATCGGTAATAAATGCCCAAAATCGAGCACAACTACCATTTACCCATCGAGGTGACTCAAAATCCTTCATTTAGTACAGCTACGACGGTGTAAGTACAAATTTTATAGGTACAGTATATTGGTTGGTATTTTTAATATTAACGCATTGTAATATTTTTCAGACCGATCAATCTAAAAAAATAGATCGGATTGTTGTCTTTAATACAACCCACTGTACTTTGTCAAAGGGAAGGAGTGGGGAGAGAGCCGAGGTTGCATACATAAGATATAATCCATAAAATTTAGTAAAGTTATTTTTAAATATTAGTAATTCTTTGTAAACATATTGATAATGTGTTTGTTATTCTTAGGGTGAAATGGTGAGACTGCGAGATGAACACATCCAGTCACAAGAAATCGGAGATGACATCGATGCAGTTCAGATTGCAGATCAGGTGTGTGATCAAGTACTCGGTGTTCGCTCTGGATATATCAGAGGACTTGGAAGTGGGTCAAAACCAGTTAGATCCACTTCTTCAGATTAGCTAGCACTGCGTGAACAACTTCAGAATAACTAACGTAGCACTGCGTGAACAACTTCAGTCCACCCAGTAAGAATTTGCGGGGGCGAAAGAGGAGCTAGCAAACACTCAAGTTCGATTAGCTAGCACCGAAGATGAGTTGACATCAATGAGATCAAGACAAGATATGTTCGAAGCAATTCTGAATCGATTTGCACCTGGAGCATTACAATCATTGATGCATAAGTCCTCTTCAACTTCAACTCCACCTCCTCCTCCTCCTTAGAGTTTGTGACTATTTAAATTTTGAGCTAGTGAAATTGTGCTTGATTTGAATGTGTTTGCATTTTAATACTATGAATTTGTGGAAATGAATGTTTTGGATACTTAAATTTGATGTTATGTTTATATGTTAGTTGTTTTTAATTGTATATATTAGTTTTATTGTGTGAGTGGTATGTTGTTAATTTAAATTGCGTGGTTGATATTGTATTACAGGATTTTGAATACAAATAAAATGGATCCTGGAAATCTATATTTTCATAGTTAGCGACGATTTTTTAAAATTTCGTCGCTAACTTTCGATATACGACATCAGGATTTTGCAGGTTGAGTCACCAGTCGACGCGTTTGACTGCTGTAGGACTTTGGCAACGAAGTTTATAACTTTCGTCGCAAAAATAATCTCCAGCCGAGGCAGCAGTCGAGGGGCTCCTGCTTCTGTGGCTGGCCAAAAAATAGATATTAGCGATGAAAATATATATTTCGTCGCTAGAGTTGGAGTATCAGTCGAGTCGCTAGTCGATGCGTTCGACTGTTGTAGGACTTTTGCGACGAAGTTTATAACTTTCGTCGCAAAAATAATCTCCAGTCGAGGCGGCAATCGAGGGGCTCCCGCTTCTGTGGCTGGCTAAAAAATAGATATTAGCGACGAAATCAGATATTTCGTCGTTAAAGTTTCTTATTATTAGCAACGATTTTTATATATTTTGTCGCTAATATTGGTTATTTTCATAGTTTTCGTTGTCGAGATTTTGCGACAAAAGATTTATTTTTTACGATGTTTTAAGTTCCGTCGGTAATATTAATGATGAATTATTTTAATTCGTCGCTAAATGTGTCTTAGCGACAAGCTTATTATGACGAATCTAGCGACGAATTACTTTCGTCGCAAAAGATATTTATCGGCGAATTAGTGTTAGTAGCGATGAAAATAATTCGTCGCTATTTTCCATTTTTCTTGTAGTGCGTGATGCCTTTGCACCTCCGACCTTGGAACGATATATAGTCCCTGAAAAGGAGAGCCTTCTGGAGCAGTGAGGAAATAACAATATGTGTCGAGATGTGATTGAAGAGACATCGAGATAGGCATGCTTGCCGAGGTATATATGGAGACACCGAGAAATGTATCTATCGAGATATATATGGAGACACTGAGAGATGTGTCTGCTGAGATATATATGGAGACGCCGAGAGATGTGTTTGCTGAGACATATATGGAGATGTCGAGAGACAATATATAGATCCCTTGACTAGGTCCAAACCTAACCTGATTTGATCTGGTTAAATTCTGGCCCGTGATTTGGTTAAACTCTAGGCTCGATAAGGGGCTCATGATATTTCTCTCCACGTCAAGCAACATGGGCATGGCTTGCTAGTTTGGAGTATGATCCGCATCAAAGGATATCACTAGTCCCTCTTCACCCCCTCCTTTCCCTTTCCAATTGAGTTAAGGAATGAGACTCAATTAGGGTGCTTAGGATAATGTAGCATCTAATTTATACCATTGTGTGCAACCATCATTTAATGTAATTGTTATCTTTTTTCTCTATAAAAGTAATCCTACTCCCAAGTTCCTTTTGACATGTCACATTCACTGAGAACAATGTCATACTCAAAATCCAACTAGGGGTCACTCAGAATAAATGCATTGTCATATTTTAGATCCATTAGGAGGTGTCGTGTTTCCTTTGATGTAGGGTTGTATTCCCCAAGCCCCATGAGTCATTCTAGAGGTGTCATTTCTTCCCACCGATTGAGACCACCTACCCATGAGGAGTATCAGGACTTGTGACACCTATTTGGAGGTCATGTTGTGGGCACTCTTTTAATTTGGTAGGCCCAAGTATGATCTCTTGTCCTTTTCATGTTCCTTTGATCCTACAAATCAACTTACATGTGTTTGCCTCCACGAGCCCTGGCGAGACATCAAGAGTTGTTGAGCTAGTTCCAACACGTCAACATGACTTTGGTTGCTTCTAAGAAACAAGATGTTGAGCTATGCTCCTGTGATGAGCACTAGGAGGCCAAACCTTCCCAAGCCAAGGTGACCCATCTCTTTGGATAGTTGATTCAAGTTCAAACATAGCTCAACAGAAGCAAGGCATGTCGGAAATTGTTGAGTTGGATTTGACCAAAGCAAAGTCCAAGCTAAGGCATCCATGGTAGTGTTGAACCGATCAAAGTAAGAGAAGGCATCTCTCTCAAAGCACATGACTACCTACCCAAGGGTAGGATTATAAACAAACCAAATATGTTAGTGCCTATAAGATCCATGTATCTCTACAATGATATGATATTGTTTACTTTAGGCCTAAGCCCTCATAGTTTTATTTTTGAACTTTACCCAAAAGGCCTCATGCCAATGGAGATAACTTCCTACCTGGTGTTTGGTTCTCTTGATCCGGACATGGGAGCTCAACTTCCTTCGTTTGAGGTTCATGGCTTGACATGAACCATGACTCTGATACCAATTGTTAGTACCTATAAGATTTACATATCTCCACAATGACATAATATTGTCCACTTTGGACCTAAGCCCTCATGGTTTTGTTTTTGGGTTATACCCAAAAGGCCTCATGCCAATGGAGATATCTTTTCATCTTATAAGCACATGATCTTTTCCATGTCTTACCAATGTGGGACTTTGATTATATTGCCCATACTCCCAATAAAATATTCATGAACAAGCTTGATGTTCGACTCGATAAGAACTCGTTTACGTTCGTTCAATATGTATCAAAGTCAATTAATAAACAAACTTGAACAATTTGATAAATTAAATAAATAAGCTTAAACACATATATTCGACTTGTTAATGTTCGTGAACAATGTTCATGAACAAACTCATTTAAAAATTATTTATGAGCTTATTTATGCTCATTTATAAACAATGATTAAAATATTAAAAGTTTAAAATAAACAAACAAGTTTAACTTAAGAGCTTGATGATGTTTAAATAAATTGAACTTAAACAAGTTTGAATCAAGCATGATTCAAGCTTGAATCCAGCTTAATTAGAAACTTGATACCCAGTAAACAAGCCAAGCTCAATTCAAGCTCAAACCAAGCTCAATCTCTAAAAAAAAGAAACCAAGCCAAGTTTGAATATGTTTTTCAATAGTTTGGTTAATTTTAGGTTTGACTTGGCTCGGCTTGGTTATCTTATCAAACAAGTGTTGGAGATTTCAGGATTATGCGCAGTGGAATAAAGTGAATAAAACAATTTTTATTACATCCCAGGCATCCCCTGGGGGCCAGGAAAACTTACTTTGGCATAATCACATGAAAACACACACAAGGGAAGGAGAAGTTACCTTCGAGATTCTTTTGAATCCGTCGAAATCACAAGCAAAACCAACGGGCCTTGTATCTATCAGTATCCACGTCAAGATCACCTGAGATAACTCCTAGAGAAGCAAGCCTTTGTCTATGATTGGTACTAGCCAACCGACGGAGACAAGAGAAGAGAAGAGAGGAAAGACAACTACTAAGGGAGAAAATCGAAAACAACTCACTTCTCCAAAGATTATCAAAGGATCTATTTATAGATATCTTGATTAGGTCATCTTAGGAGGCTTAAATGGAACATATCTTACCATAATTATCCCATAATTAAGGTAAGAATAACCTAGAAAATTTCCATAAGAGAAATCTCCAAAATCGGCGGAACCGCGACACGACTGTGTGTCATACACGCGGTCGACTGTGCCAAAAAGACATGGTTGTGCCAGGACACACGGTCAGTCGTGTGTCCTTCTAGGCACAATCCAATTTTTGTCATTTTTTTGGCCAGAGCCAGACACGACCCGTGCCAAGTTAGGCACGGCCGTGTGAGCCTCTGTATGGTCTGTTTGACTTCGTTTATGTGCGATATGGTCGTGCTAAGTTCAACAAAGTCATAGGAGGTTCCATAGCCTCCGTTTTGCACCCCCTTAGTCTGGTCCAACTAGACATATCCTCTCTCAACGAGAATATCATTCTTAGACTTGTTTTTACATCTCTAGATCACCTGTAGTGCGTGTGACCTAATAGATTCATGGTTATGTTGATCATTCATAATTAACCCCTTAATTATGAATAGATCATGAGTGACACATTGCAGTACATCATGACTCTCAATTGACCGAAAAGTCTAAATCGACTCCAGAATATTTTCTAAACCCTTCAGCAGCTTCAATTGTTCGTGCCTTGTTCCTTTCACTCATCCTATACCCACTTGGTTCAGGACATGGTCTATGTGTTCATCCTCACTAGGCTGACTACGTCACACCTAGTCGAAGTTAGTTTTCTTATCCTGTGGATCCAAGTTACTCCTATATGTTCCCAAGAAGACCATCTTCTTAATATGTTTTCTCTGGTCAGAGACTTCTGAGTAACAATCCTGACAAGAGGCCTAGGGTATACATCTCATTTATCAGGAGTGGTGAATCCTCTCTGTGGGTTATTCAAACACCTTCAATCACTTTGTCTTATACACAATCATCCCGGAGTTACACCTACTATATAGATAGCTACGAAGAAGTCAAAGTATAAGGCTCCATGATTAAGGTGACTTGAATACCTCAAGTTTAAGGAAACTCGTACTCAAGCTGCAATGAGATCTTCAACGACATATAGAACCATATGAAGTCTCATAGTAGGTCACTCTAATGAACTAGTTACCATAACTAGCATCCACATGTTCACTTTCAGCATTCCTATGGTTCCATTCAGTGAGTACCGAATGCTTGGATAAACCAAGGAGCATAACATGTGCTAGTCTCGCAGAATTGATGATGCTCAATCTCATCAATTCATCGACTAGGGATAGTTTCAATACTTGCATATTTACACATGATGAGATACCTACTAATTGTGATCTAATCAAAATTTCTCTCTATTAGTGTCAGCCCTTAGTGCTAATCATGAGATGAATGATTAGGGATCATGTGTATCATATTTCATTAATAAAAGACAGATTGTTTATTATATTTACTTTATGCATGTGCCAGCTAAAATAAATATAATAATGCCCTTGAATAGTAGGTTCTAATCTACAGTATATCTATTAATTGGTAGAATTGATTATGAGAAGCTGTAGAGAATACTATTCTTAATATTCCTAGTCAAGTATTAATAGACAAGGGCAATATTAATACATTGAGACTAGCATGTAGGTCAATGGATGACTTGATCTCACAAGTCATAGATATGTGATATCACATTAACACATGGATATATATATTGGAGAATATATATACTGAATTGACCCGCCATGAGAAAGTATCATGGATCGTTATATGAGTGTCATATACTTTCTCATGTGACTATTGGTATGAATAGTCCTTAGACTACTACGGTTCCCTACATAAGGAGTTATGTACTTTGGTATCGTCTAACGTCACACCGTAACAGGGTGCACTATAACGGCGATCACTGGGTATGTAACAAATTATACGGAGGAATGTGAGTGATATAGATGGGATCTATCCCTCCCATATGACGGGAGTGATATCTTTGGCCTCTTGATAGAGTAGGACCACGAAATATATGGTCGTGCTCAAATGAGTCAATGTGCAATATTGAGCTCATTTATTTGAGTGAGTCTACTTGGGGATCAAGAAATATAAAGATCGATAAGGGGATGATACGGTCTATGCCTCATTGATCGATCTAAGATATCAGAGATAGAAGGACACCGTCATACATGATAATAGCCACGGAAAGGTTGTCGGATCTCGATGATCTTGTAACTTGGATAGCAATGATGTATTGCTAGATGCCGCTTATTGCTTATGTATCTAAAATGATTTTATATACATTGCCAACGTTACAAGATCCTATAGGGTCACATACAAATGACATTCTATTTTGGAGATGATTTCTTTTAGTTGGACTAAAAGGACAATTAAGCATATGACCAAGACTTGAGTTAGACTCAAACTGGTTAAACTTGAGTTAGACTCAAGTTGAATCATGGAAGATGATTCATCATCATCATGCATGATTAATGTGATTAATCATGCATGGGAATACCAAGGGCCTTGGTATTCATGATGAAGAAGAATACCAAGGGTCATGGTATTCATTAGAAGATTAAGAGTCTTCTTAATGAGGATTTAAGTGGACTTAATGGAAGGGGTTGCTATGGCTTAAGAGGCTTTGAACGTGAAAATAAAAGGGTGGCTAGGACATTGGGCGTGTAAGCCAAGGCAAGCCAAGAGAAGTGTTCTCTAATCCCTCTCCTTCCTCTCCTTCTTCAAAAGGGTTCTTGACATTTTGCTAGGGGTTGCTAGCACAACGTGACTCCAAAACGGGTGGGTGTTAGTGTGGATACTTTAGAGATACGGTTATCCTTACCGTATTGAGATCCAATAACATTTGGAAAAACGGGATTGCGAAGGGCACGCACCGAAGGTATACTTCTCCTTCTAGATAATATCTAGAAAAGTAGGGTAGGAAATGACTTATATAGTTTTGCATGAATCTCTGGTGGGATCCGATTTATAGTTATTATTTCCACTGTAGTTGTGCAAAGTATTCGCCCACGATGTTGTGAACATCAGATTCGGAGTTATCCCAATAGTGGTATCAGAGCCACTTGCAAAACATATATTTCATTATAATGATTTATATGTGATATAAATCTAGATCTTCATGTTTTCTATGAGATATAAAACATATGAATTATGGATACACGAATTTTAGGCTTGAAATATTGATATAGGGGCAAAAACGGGGTTGAACAGGACGACACACGGTCGTGTTCAAACCCACGGCTATGTTGAAAGACACGGCCTGGCCGTGGGCACCTCTGTGAGAGCAACCCACGACCATGTGAAATGACACGGCATGCCCGTGTGGACCTCTGATCACCCTAGAATGGTTGTGCCAATTGGCATGACCCGACCGTGTTGGACATGGGACGCTCCGAAAACAAGGAACTTGGGTTCATAGTGATAAACCGAGGGCAGCAACTCATTCAAGGAGTTGAAAATAAAATTTTTCTTCGAGGGTGCTGCCCCCTGAGGCCCCGCAAGGGGCGCTGCCCCTTGACCCCCCCCCTCTTCGCTAACCAGCTAGCGGGACCGTCGTGGCATTGCGGCTTATCGGCGAAGCGACTTTAAAATTTGTGTATGTATAATCAATTTTATAAAATCACATCATTATGAATGATATGATTCATGGTGCATGGTTATGGCCTAGGACCCAATATGATTGTGGTTGTATGTTGTGTATGCATGTTGTAATTGATAATGCGACTTGCATGTCGCGCCTTCATCTCTATTTTTCCTGTTGTAAAATAGATTTAGACTTGAATGTAACTCGAGTGTTGTTATTTTGTAATGTACAAAATGAAGAAATGGAAAGTCCATTGAAGGTTGAAGTTACAAGGAGGATGCCGACAACACAGGGTGACTGAACGAAGCACTTGGAGAAGATGTCATCCCTAGATTCACCATTCGCTCTTCTCATTAGCTTGAGAAGATCATAGATTAAGGCCATAACCATGTCACATTTAAGATTATTTGCTATGTGTGTATGTGATGCTAAATAATAATCTTATTTTAAATTAAGTCAATTTAATATGCCTACCAAAGTTTGGTACTCATAAACTACCTCGATCATTTGTTGATGGGTTTGCCAAAGCAAAACAACGCATTTTATCTTGGTAGAGTGCGAGAGAACAATTGTGATGTCCTGCTATCAAACTTTGGATGAGACTTAACTAAGTGTCTCAATTAGATTGAGAAACACCTAGAGGCATATCCTAATAGTTAGGAAACATGGGTTAGAGAGCATCTACACTAAGTCTTGGGCGATTTACCAAAGCTAACTCAAGATGATGTGTAATATGGATCTTGGCCCCTCTTTATGCAAGAATTGCATGTGATGCAATTGGTAAATTGTTACCTACCTAGTCACACTAAATCTTGGGCGATTAGCCAAAGCTAACTCAAGGTGAAGTATGATGTGGATTTTGCCCCACATGCATCTATGATTCAGTGGGAGTCACATTTAATCAAAGGCCTAATTAAATGATTTAAAGATATGATATTCATTTTTTTGCATATTATTTCTGTTGTAGATCACTATGTCTTCAAATACGTCAAATACCCTATCTCTGCGATCGGTCTTTGAGAAGGACAAGCTCAATGGAGCGAACTTTATTGACTGGTATAGGAATTTGAGAATAGTTCTCAAACAGGAGCGAAAATTCTATGTCCTAGAGAAACCCATTCTTGAACCACCCACCAACATTATCACTCGTGCTGATAAGGATGTTTACAAGAAACATCAAGATGATGTATTAGATGCATCATGCCTTATGCTTGCAACCATGAACTCTGAGCTTCAGAAGCAACATGAGAACATGGATGCCTTTGCTATGGTTGCACACCTGAAGCAACTATATCAAGGGCAAGCGAGGCATGAGAGATCCGAGATATCTAAGGCATTGTTTCAATGCAAGATGCAAGAAGGAACACCCGTAGGAACTCACGTACTCAAGATGATTGGGTACGTAGAGAACCTTGATAGATTGGGATTTTCTTTAGGCCAAGAGTTGACCATTGATCTTATTCTGTAGTCCTTGCCTAGAGGCTTTAGTTAATTTGTCATGAATTATTACATGAGTGAAATTGACAAACCGTTGTCTGCTCTTAAGCATGTTAAGAACTGCTGAGAGCAATCTTAAGAAGATACAACCTAGTACTAGTAATGTACTTATGGTTAAAAAGGGCAAAGGTAAAAAGAAGTCTAAAGGCAAGACCCAAGAAAAGGGCAAGAAAGCATTGAAGCCCAAAGGTGGGGTGGCTAAGGAAGGGACTTGCTTCCACTGTAAAGAAGCTGGACATTGGAAGAGGAACTGTAAAAAGTATCTTGAGGAAGTCAAGAAGAAGCAAAGTGAGACTTTTGCTTCAGGTATACATGTTATAGAAGTTAACCTATCTATTTCTTCTTCATGGGTATTGGATACCGGTTGTGCTTCTCACATTTGTATAAATGTGCAGGGCCTGAGAAGAAGTAGATCATTGATGCAAGGAGAAGTGGACCTGCATGTGGGCAATGACGCAAAAGTTGCTGCTATAGCTGTAGGAACATATTCCTTATTGTTGTCGAGTGGTTTGATTTTAGAAATTGATGAGTGCTATTTTGTACCTGCAATAACTAAGAACATTATGTCTGTTTTTTGTTTGTACAAGAAAGATTTTTCATTTACTATAAGAGCATCCACAATGCACACCTATTATAACATTTGCCACCTCATCAAAAAATAATTAAAAAATACAAATATAATTAAAAAATAAAAAAAAAATACAAATGGGGTGGGCGACTGGTACCCACATTCCATGAGCAGCGTGAGTGGAAGTGTTATAACACCCTCCACACCCATATATTAATAGAAAGGGTGTTATAACACCCTATTATGATGCGATCACGAGGTGCCTAAAGGACAAACGTTGTTCTATTTATTTAAATGAAATGTTCTATTGCAGTGCACATTTGATGAATGGACTCTATGTTCTAGATCTAGAAAACCCAGTCTATAACATAAATACCAAACGATTCAAATCTAATGATTTGAATCCGACATATCTTTGGCATTGTCCCTTAGGTCACATAAATGAGAGTCGCATGTCCCAACTCCATAGAGATGAATTACTAGACTCATTTGATTTTGAATCATATGAGACATGTGAATCTTGTCTTTTAGGCAAGATGACCAAGACTCCATTTAGTGGACAAGGCGAATGAGCGACAGATTTGTTAGGTCTCATACATAGTGATGTTTGTGATCCTTTCAAAGTCGCAGCCAGAGGTGGTTATCAGTACTTCATTACATTTACTGATGATTTCAGTAGATATGGATATGTGTATCTTATGAGGCACAAATTAGAATCCTTTGAAAAGTTCAAAGAATTCAAGAATGAAGTACAGAACCAACTTGGAAAGAGTATTAAGATGCTTCAATCAGATCGAGGTGGGGAATACCTTAGCCAAGAGTTTCATGACCATCTAATTGAGTGTGGGATACGATCTCAATTCACTCCACCCGGAACACCACAGTTGAATGGTGTATCCGAGAGGAGAAATCGTACTTTGTTAGACATGGTACGATCAATGATGAGTCATACAGATTTTCCTCCTTCCTTCTGGGGATATGCTCTAGAGACAGCTGCTTTCACACTTAATTGCGTCCCATCTAAAGTAGTCATAAAGACATCATATGCGATATGGACTGGGAAGAGTCCTAAAATATCTTTTATGAAGATTTGGGGTTGTGAGGCTTATGTTCGACGTCAAGTCTCCGATAAACTAGGCCCCAAATCAGACAAGTGCTATTTTGTAGGATATCATAAGAAAATGAAAGGATATTACTTTTACAACCCCATGCTAGGCAAAGTGTTTGTCGCCAGAAATGATATTTTTCTAGAAAGAGAATTTATTTCTAGAAAGGCTAGTGGGAGTAAAATTGATCTTGAAGAAGTTCAAGATACACAAAATAGCACTGATGCCTTAATGCAACAAGAACAGGCACCACAAGGTGATGAGCATTATGAATCAAGGTCATCACAAGGAGTTGTGGTACAACCTGTTCAGGTAGACCAAGCTCTGCGCAAGTCTGATAGGATACGTCGTCAACCTGAGATATATTCTTTTCTCTTGGATGACAACGATGGTGTCATGCTAGATGAGCCAACATCCTATCAGGAAGCTGTAATGAGCCCAAATTCTGAGAAATGGCTTGAGGCCATGAGATCCAAAATAGAATCCATGTACACTAACCAAATATGGACTTTGGTTGATCCACCTGAAGGGGTCAAACCCATTGGGTGTAAGTGGGTCTTTAGGAGAAAGACTGACATGGATGGTAATGTGCATACCTACAAGGGGCGAGTGGTAACAAAAGGATTCAAACAGATTCAGAATGCTGGAAAGGTCTCTAAGTTGCATAGGTCCATTTATGGTTTAAAGCAAGCTTCTAGAAGCTAGAATCGTCGATTCGATGATGCAATCAAAATGTTTGATTTCATTAAGAACGAAGATGAAACTTGTGTTTACAAGAAGGCTAATGGAAGCACAGTTATTTTCCTCATTTTGTATGTAGATGACATACTACTCATTGGAAATGATATCCCTATGCTGGAGTCTGTGAAGACTTGACTTGGGAATTATTTCTCAATAAAGGACTTAGGTGAAGCAACCTATATTCTTGGCATCAAGATCTATAGGGATAGATCTAGGAGATTGCTTGGCCTGAGTCACAATACATATATTGACAAGGTGCTTAAGCATTTTGCCATGCAGAATTCCAAGAAGGGATTTCTGCCAATGTCACAAGAGTGAATTGGGATACGATCTCAATTCACTCCACTCGGAACACCACAGTTGAATGGTGTATCCGAGAGGAGAAATCGTACTTTGTTAGACATGGTACGATCAATGATGAGTCATACAGATTTTTCTTCTTCCTTCTGGGGATATGCTCTAGAGACAGCTGCTTTCACACTTAATTGCGTCCCATCTAAGGTAGTCATAAAGACATCATATGCGATATGGACTGGGAAGAGCCCCAAAATATCTTTTATGAAGATTTGGGATTGTGAGGCTTATGTTCGACGTCAAGTCTCCGATAAACTAGGCCCCAAATCAGACAAGTGCTATTTTGTAGGATATCCTAAGGAAACGAAAGGATATTACTTTTACAACCCCATGCTAGGCAAAGTGTTTGTCGCCAGAAATGGTATTTTTTTAGAAAGAGAATTTATTTCTAGAAAGGCTAGTGGGAGTAAAATTGATCTTGAAGAAGTTTAAGATACACAAAATAGCACTGATGCCTTAATGCAACAAGAACAGGCACCACAAGGTGATGAGCATTATGAATCAAGGTCATCACAAGGAGTTGTGGTACAATCTGTTCAGGTAGACCAAGCTCTGCACATGTCTGATAGGATACGTCGTCAACCTGAGAGATATTCTTTTCTCTTGAATGACAATGATGGTGTCATGCTAGATGAGCCAACATCCTATCAGGAAGCTGTAATAAGCCCAAATTCTGAGAAATGGCTTGAGGCCATGAGATCCAAAATGGAATCCATGTACACTAACCAAGTATGGACTTTGGTTGATCCACCTGAAGGGGTCAAACTCATTGGGTGTAAGTGGGTCTTTAGGAGAAAGACTAACATGGATGGTAATGTGCATACCTGTAAGGGGCGAGTGGTAGCAAAAGGATTCAAGCAGGTTCAGGATGCTGGAAAGGTCTCTAAGTTGCATAGGTCCATTTATGGTTTAAAGCAAGCTTCTAGAAGCTGGAATCATCGATTCGATGATGCGATCAAAACGTTTGATTTCATTAAGAACGAAGATGAACCTTGTGTCTACAAGAAGTCTAGTGAAAGCACAGTTATTTTCCTCATTTTGTATGTAGATGACATACTACTCATTGAAAATGATATCCCTATGCTGGAGTCTGTGAAGACTTGACTTGGGAATTGTTTCTCAATGAAGGACTTAGGTGAAGCAACCTATATTCTTGGCATCAAGATCTATAGGGATAGATCTAGGAGATTGCTTGGCCTGAGTCACAGTACATATATTGATAAGATGCTTAAGCATTTTGCCATGCAAAATTTCAAGAAGGGATTTCTGCCATTGTCACATAGTGTAAGTCTTTCGAAGATTCAATGTCCCTCTTATGCGGAAGAGAAACAACACATGGATCAGATCCCTTATGCATCTGCTATAGGATCTATCATGTATGCCATGATTTGTACTCGCCCTGATGTCTCGTATGCTTTGAGCATGACGAGTAGGTACCAGTCAGATCCCGGTGAGTGTCACTGGACAACAATCAAGAATATTCTTAAGTACTTGAGAATGACGAAAGAATATTTCTTGATCTTTGGAGGTGATGAGGAGCTAGTTGTAAAGGGTTATAGCGATGCAAGCTTCTAAACCGACAGAGATGATTCACGATCATAGTTAGGGTATGTATTTTGTCTGAATGGTGGTGCTGTGAGCTGGAAGAGTTCGAAGTAGGATACAGTCGTAGATTCTGCAACAAAAGCTGAGTACATTGCTGCATCTGATGCAACAAAGGAGGTTGTTTGGATCAGGAAGTTCATTGCTAAACTTGGGGTGGTTCCTAGCATAGAAGATCCTATAACCCTCTATTGTGACAACAATGGGGCTATTGCTCAGGCTAAGGAACCTCGCTCTCATCAGAGGACCAAACACATACTACGGCGGTATCACCTCATTCGAGAGATCATCAATAGAGGAGATGTGCGGATATGCAGAGTAGATATTGATGCTAACATTGTGGATCCCTTGACCAAGGCTTTGACACAGAGGAAGCATGATGGTCATACTAGGTCATTGGGTCTTAGAGATTACAGTGATTGACACTAGTGCTAGTGGGAGATTGTTAGTGTCAGCTCTTAGTGTCGATCATGAGATTATTGATTAGGGATCATGTGTATCATATTTCATTAATAAAAGACAAAGATTGTTTATTATATATACTTTATGCATGTGCCAGCTAAAATAAATATAATAATGCCCTTGAATAGTAGATTCTAATCTACAGTATATCAATTGATAGAATTAATTATGAGAAGTTGTAGAGAACACTATTCTTAATATTCCTAGTCAAGTATTAATAGACAAGGGCAATATTAATATATTGAGACTAGCATGTAGGTCAATGGATGACTTGATCTCACAAGTCATAGATATGTGATATCACATTGACACATGAGTATATATATTAGAGAATATATATACTGAATTGACCCGCCATGAGAAAGTATCATGGATCGTTATATGAGTATCATATACTTTCTCATATGACTATTGGTATGAATAGTCCTTAGACATGAAGTTACTACGGTTCCCTACATAAGGAGTTATGTACTTTGGTATCGTCTAATGTCACACCGTAACAGGGTGCACTATAATGGCGATCACTGGGTATGTAACAAATTATGCGGAGGGATATGAGTGATGTAGATGTGATCTATCCCTCCCATATGACGGGAGTGATATTTTTGGCCTCTTGATAGAGTAGGACCACAAAATGCATGATCATGCTCAAATGAGTCAATGTGAGATATTGAGCTCATTTGTTTGAGTGAGTCTACTTGGGGATCAAGAAAAATAGAGATCGATAAGGGGATGACACGGTCTATGCCTCATTAATCGATCTAAGATATCAGAGATAAAAGGACACCGTCATACATGATAATAGTCACGGAAAGGTTGTCGGATCTCGATGATCTTGTAACTTGAGTAGCAATGATGTATTGCTAGATGCCGCTCATTGCTTATATATCTAAAATGGTTTTAGATACATTGTCAACGTTACAAGAGCCTATAGGGTCACACACAAATGATGGAGATGATTTCTTTTAGTTGGACTAAAAGGACAATTAAGCATATGGCCAAGACTTGAATTAGACTCAAACTGGTTAAACTTGAGTTAGACTCAAGTTGAATCATGGAAGATGATTCATCATCATCATGCATGATTAATGTGATTAATCATGCATGGGAATACCAAGGGCCTTGGTATTCATGATGAAGAAGAATACCAAGGGTCATGGTATTCATTAGGAGATTAAGAGTCTTCTTAATGAGGATTTAAGTGGAATTAATTGAAGGGGTTGCTATGGCTTAAGAGGCTTTGAACGTGAAAAGAAAAGGGTGTCTAGGACATTGGGCGTGTAAGCCAAGGCAAGCCAAGAGAAGTGTTCTCTAATCCCTCTCCTTCCTCTCTTTCTTCTTCCAAAGGATTCTTGGTGTTTTGCTAGGGGTTACTAGCACAACGTGACTCCAAAACGGGTGGGTGTTAGTGTGGATATCTTAGAAATACGGTTATCCTTACCGTATTGAGATTCGACAGCATTTGGAAAAACGAGATTGCGAAGGGCACGCACCGAAGGTATACTTCTCCTTCTAGATAATATCTAGAAAAGTAGAGTACGAAACGACTTATATAGTTTTGTATGGATCTCTGGTGGGATCTGGTTTATAGTTATTATTTTCGCTGCGGTTGTGCGAAGTATTCGTCCGCGATGTTGTGAACATCAGATCCGGAGTTATCCCAACACTCTCATGTTATGCATCCTATTGTGGACTTCAGTATATGAGTTTAAGATCCAATCAAATACATGGATAATGTATACTCAAATAGTGAATTTTATTAATAACATCTAAGGAGATTGTCTTAGGACACCTCTCAATTACATCAATAAGTTTGAACATTGTAAAGTTTGGCTTAGCTTGGCTTGGCTCGACTTGGTTATCTTATCAAACAAGTCTGAACACTGTAAAACTTGGCTTGACTTGTTTCGTTTACAACCCTATCCAAGGGAACATCTATCGACTTCTTGGGTAGTGATGCAACCTTGGACAATCTTCCTAATGATGCCTTCTAGTTCCCCTAGGCCTCTTAATATAATTCAATCATGGAATGTCTCTATTTTAGTGTAAATGAAATGTTATGCATGATATGATATAATCATTCTCGGGCCTTACGAATAGCAATGATTCTTAGAGAGATAAACTTAAATTGTAGGCCAATCTTGGGATTGAATAAAACTAAGATTCGAACAATCTATAGAGCTGAGTTTAGAGTGAGCTGAACTGAAGATTTAATTAAAATGGAGTCTTGAGTTAAGTTTTGACTAAATTGAGTTCTGAGTGAGCAAAGATTTGAATTACGATGAACTAGGAGTAGAATGATTTGAACTGGGCTAAGTTCAAAGTGGAATATATTGAAATAAGTTTGAGCTTAACTGAGTTTTGAATGAACTAAGTTGTCTTTATAGTGAAGGACTCAACCAAACTTTATCCCACAATTAGGGTTATGGAAGAGATGTCTGTAGATCGACCCAGTAGTAGTAGGAGATAAGGAGTTCAATCCGGAGATTAAGGGGGCATTTGACAGCATTCTCATTTTCTACTTTCTGGAAAACAGAAAACAATTTTTTTCTGTTTTTCAATTTTCTAAAAAATTCTCTCTCAGAAAACGGAGATGGAAAACGCCAACCAAACGCGTTTTCTCGTTTTCTCAGAAAATAAAAACAGAAAATAGAAAATTTTCTCTTTACCAAACGCCCCCTAAGAATCTAGGAGAGATAAGTGAATGATTAGATTAATTGAGCTCTAATCAAACTATATTGTGTTTGGAGCAAATTGAGTTAAGCTTTGAGTGAGTTGAAGTGAATAAGATGAACTTTGATGGCCCTAAACTAAATTCAAAGTGAGTAGAGCTTACCTTAATCCCTAGACCAAGGGTCTAGAAGAGAAGTTTGTAAGTCACCCTAGCTGTGGCCCAAGGGGAAAAAACTCGATCTCAAGATTAGGAATTTAGAGAGATATTTGTAAGTAAACCCCGGAGGTATGGAATGGAATAAGGGAGAAAAACTTGGTCTTGAGATTGAGAGGTTAGGAAAGATAACTAAAAGTTTACCTAGAGCCATTGGCTAAGGAAAAAAGCTCTGTATCTCTGCAAAAGGTTGAAACTATCAACCTAGTGGCCCTTATCGATCTGTCCCACGGTCATTGTGAGAGAGGTAAATCACAGAGGGCTCAATGGGCCTTGACATGGTATAATGTTCAGATCTATGGTATGACAATTGACTGATGGTGATGATTAATTGGTTGTCAGATAAAAATTAACCTCAATCTTAGCTTATAAATGAGAGTTTTAAATATATTTGAAGGGACCAATTCACGCGCGGGGGGGGGGCAGTTCCTTACCTCAAGAGGTATATCTTATGAAATAGTTCATTTACATTGTATTCATTTTCATATTTATCTTTGATTTGGTTTGTATTGCTTATAAGATCAAGTGTTGTAAGAGGTTTTCCCATTTTCGAAAAGTATTCGAGAAGGAGAAAACATAATAGACTATCGCTAGGACACTAGATCATGGAGTAAGAATTGGGATTTCCTAACCAAATAAATTAGTTTGTGTTTGTGGTGTTTTTTGTGTGTTATTATATTTGTTTCCACAATGAGTTGAATTATTATAGATAAACACAATGAGTGACAAATCAAAAATTTCTATTAACCCCATCTAGCAATACAACGGTCCTAACATAGGAGAGATAACTAAAATCAATCCTATAGTCATGGCTAAGGGGGGAAGAGCTTGATCCCTATACTAAGGGTCTAAGAGTTATAATTGAAAAATTAACCCTAAAGTTGTGGGCTAAGGGGAAGACCTTAATATCGAGACTAAGGGCTTGAGAGAAAATGATAAAGAGCACCCATATAACTCAATTCCTTGAGCTTGACAAATTAATGAGGTCAAGGAAAATACTAGAAAGGAACACCAATATTACTCGATCCCTTGACTCTCGCAGACCAATGAGGTCAAGAATAGAATAATAGAAAAAATAGTAGTATAATTTGATCACTTCACTCGGGCAAGCCAATGATGTTAGGGAGGGAATAATAATAGAAGAATATTCATATAACTTATTAGGACCATTTCGGTGTGCTAGAGGGGGGGATGAATAGCGTCGATCAATTTCTTCATTCGATCCGCATCGTGTTTGTCTACAAAATGTTAATATGCAGCAGAATACAAGTATAAAATACAAATACAAACACACAAGTACTACACAAAGATTTTACGTGGTTCGAAATCTTAGTTCCTACTCCACGATCGAACTCTAGTTACACACCACTAAAACTTGTCTCCTTGTCAAAATACAATCCAAAACCTCTTACAATGAGCTTACACAAGGAGAATATAACCAAATATGAAATACAAAAGCAAATGAAGAAAATAAGTGAAAACACTTTACAAGATTGAGCTTTCGATTGCTTGCACTTTGGTTGCTTTGGAAGAGCTTGGAAGGTCTAGAATGCAGCAGTCAATCCCCTCCTAAATCACCAAGAACCAGGGATCTCTCCTCTTCACGAAGTCTCCTTTTAAAGCTTCAACTTGGGCTGATTTTTGCCTCGCAGTTGACTACCAAAAGACACATGTCGATTGCTCACTTATTCATTGTCTCACAATGGACTAATCCACGTTAGATTCTGCTCAACCAGTCGACTGTCCTAACCTAACAGACAACTACCATAGCCTTTAGTTGACTATCATGAGTTATGTGCTCTTGTTTACTTAAGTTAGTCAACTGCCCAACTTTAGCAGTCGACTTCCAGTGACCAGTTGACTGGTGCAAGCCACCAGTCGACTGTCAGAGCCATAGGTTAGTAGTCGAGCCTCAGTCGACTACTCGACCAATCAACTGGGTCATAATCCCAATCAAACTGAGCTCCCGAGTTCCATGCACTCGACTAGTTGACTGGTCAATACTACCAATCGACTGGTAAATCTCAAAACTGAAGTTTAACCCAAGTATGATCCCTTCATACTTGATACTCACCCTTGGCCTAGATCTAATTAAGTCTTCAAGCCACCTCTATCAGACTCACGACCTAGGGTCTATCCGAGTCCTCCACGACTCCTTCACCCTACATGCTAGTCTTTAGGTGTTTCCATCGGCTTCGTCATGCCATTGGGTACCCTTAGCCTAGACCTAAGCCTTCAAGTTACTTCCATCAACCTCAAGCCCTTGGTTCGAGTCCCGATTCCTCACCCTTGGCCCTAGCCTTCAAGTGCTTCCGTCGACCTTGTCATGCTAACGGGTCTACTTTTACTAAGTCTCTAAATTTGGATTTTCATCGCCAAGACTATACCCTTGGACTTTTCCTTTGTCAAGTATCCATACATGGACTTTTGTCGCCAAGATTACACCCTTGGACTTTTCCTTGTCAAGTGTTTATACTTAGACTTTCACTCGAGTCCTACTCGAGTCTGGTCAGCCTTGACCTGAGATTGATTGCTCCAATAATCTCCTCCTTAAAGAATTTCTCTCATATGACCTTGGATATCCCAATCATCCACTAGTCATATAATCAACATATGACCAAACCATATTATTAAACCAATTGTCAAATATCAAAATCCTACTCGAGTCTCACTCAGATGTTGAAGTAGGATTTAAAGCTCCGACAGACAAGAAAGGGAAAATTCTCAAGAAGAAGAAATAGGCGAAGAAGCGAGTCCAAAAATCCGAGACCAACAACAAGGTAACAAAGATGTTAGTAAATTTATTACCTAACAATATTTTATCAAAATTAAGAGAGTTTAGGGATGCTAAGGAATTATGGAGTAAATTAATCGAGCTCCATGAGAATCTCTCACTAACAAGAGTTAGGGAGGAGTCCAAGGAAGAAACCCTAACATCACAATAGTTTGAATCATCGGAAGTTGATAGATGTTTAACATCATAAATAGAGGAAATAGAATAAGCCTCCACTCCTAGGATTGAGGGGGAGCATAGGTCTTCAATTATGGAGCAAGAAGAGAACCTTCAACCTCTAGACAAAATAAAAAAAAAGCTCAAGATTCCTCTATCAAATGCAAGTTATAAAAATAAAGATCATATTATATGCTTTGAGTGTAGGGAAATAGGATATTATAAAAACAAATGTCCAAAAAGAGTCAAGAAAAAGGCTCAACCGATACCAAGAGCCAAGAATAAAGTAAAGGAGGTTGCAGTCCCCATGCACAAAGGGTAGAAGCACATTGTGTGATTCTCTTTCCAACAAAAGGGTCACTATAGAAGTCAATGTCCGAGGGGGTGTCACCCTAGGAAGGACATGAGAGGACATTTGTTGATAATGCTTCATATGTAAGGGGAATCATAAGGTATATTTTGATAATGGTCTTCCTTTACGTAATGATAGGAAGCAATCTAGAAATGTATCATTTAATAATTTACTTGCAATTGTTGATGATAAAAAAGTATGCTAGTAGTAAAGCTTATTGTTTAGGTTCAAAATCTCATGAATTTAGGGTTAAGGACAAGTCAACATCTAAGGAGAACCCTAGAGATAATCATGATAAGAATAATTTAGACATTAACCCTAAGAAAGGTAGACATATACCTAGGAAGAAGAAAAATATTCAATCATAAAATGGAAAATCAAAAATGGATAAGTTAGAGGTAGAAAATCAAGCTTTGAGGTCAAAGTTTGAGAAAATAGAAAAGACCATTATTATGATGGAAAATATGATTAAATGGTCGAGTAGTCAAAATTTAGGTGTCAATAGGCAAGGTGCATCTATGGACAAGAAAGGTTTGAGTCATAAGCCTAAGTCCAAGGTAGATAAGCCTACCTATCATAGTGTTCCATATAATTATGGAACCAACTCTAGGTCTAGGAGTGTCAAGATTACAAGGGAGGTCATCCCTAGGGTTGACCGTGGTAGGAATCAAATGACTAAGGCTTCCAAGTAGAAAAGGCATTAGCAAGGTTACAAGAGAAGTTATCCTTAGAGCTAACCTAGAGGAGACTACAATGACCAAGGCTTCCAAGCCTAGGAGAGTCATTAGAAAGATACTAAGGGAGGATATCCCTAATGAGTACCTAGTAAATCCAAGGAGCTCCAATAGGTATTGGATTCTTAGGAGTGTGATTCCTTCACACTAGATGAGTTTAGAGTATGTCAACCTTGAATGGATAGGTAGTTAACCTAACCATGATAGAGTTGACACTTTAGGATATTTTCAAGGTAAAGTGATATTTTAGGAATGATATTAGAATTATATCCTAAAAGGTTTTAAGATGTGCCGATAAAAATTATGAAGTTGGAAAAATTGATCATAATTGGCACGGTTAGGATAGAGTCAAGGTTGTGCTAAGTTGGGTTTTTGGCACACTTGAGGGAGTTGGGTCATTATGGAAATTTTGGTTATAATTTAGAAAATGACAATTAGATTTAAAATTTAAGTATTTCTGTAAAATACGACTGAATATATATATATATATATATATATATATATATATATATATATATATATATATTAATTAGCTGTTGAGGTTTAATTAGGGGTTGGGGTCAAGAGGAGTTAGCTTGGATTTGATCTAGGCTAGCTTAACCAGAACCGCCGTTGCAAAAAAAAAAAAAATCTGATCGCAAATCCTCACGCGCGATCTCTCCTCTTTCCCTTCCTCCCGAGCGTTTCTCTACACATCGCACTCCTCACCCATCGCTGACTCCTCGCCGTCCAGTGTTGATCCCCCGTCGTCTTCCTTTTTGTCCCCAGCAGTTTCCTGTTTTATCTAAATCCTTGATTTCTTTCACAAACGCGACTCTTCTCTTCCTCTTCCTCACCGAAACTCTCCTCCTCATCGCGAGATCTCCCCTTCCTCTCGTTCTTCTTCCTCAAGGCAGGCAGCGACCGTCGGCTTGGACGACCTCCGCGGACGGGCTGGGAATTGAGAGGGTAGGAGTGGCTGGAAGCGTGGATTTAGGCGGCATTCCGGTTGTAGACGGTCGTGCGATCTTCGTCGGATCAAGGTAAGGAGTCGTTCCTCCTTGTTCTCCCTTGATTTCGGAAGAGATCTAGCTGTGCACGCGTGTGCTTGTGCGTTTAACTCGGATCTCTGTGTGTGGAGCTAGGGTAGGGGCGTTGGCAATGGGCTTTCCAGCGGACTGAGCAATTGGGGAGGAGAGCTACCGAGGTGAGGTTCCAACCGCTGGTAAGTGATCTGTTTCTTTTCTTTTTCCTTGTTGTGGTTAATCCTTGTTGTCTGCGGCTGGGTTTTTGATCTGTGGAGTTGGATGTGAGTTGGAGGTTTGGTCGTTTAAGTTGGTTGTGATGTTCTGTTCATGCTCATGATGGAGTTGTGAGCAGATTGGATTGGTTAATTCGGGGTGGTTTTCCCTTCGGTGGAGTGGCTATGAGTTGGAGATAGATGATGTGGATGTTTGTAATGGATTTGCCGACTGTGAATGGGTTTGAGGGGCGGCTATGCAACTGTGAGCAAGGGACTTGTCGGCTGTGCGTCTATGAGTGAGAGGAGAAGACTCGAGTGGGCTGTTCCGGTGAATAGAGCAGGATGTGTTGGCTGTTCATGAGCTATAGATCGATGTGAATGGTTGTAAGTGGGTTGTAAATAGCTGTGGATGGTAAGGTAAGTTTAATTAAGGTTTAATGATTTAAACCTAGTTGGATGTTGTAGAAGGGTTACACTTGATGATTGGGGGGTTCTAATTCATATTCGATCAAGGGATACGAATATAGGAACAATATAGTAGTGGATTTGTATATTTGTCGTGTGCTTGAATTTAATAGTAGTTGATGATATTTGCAAGACGTGGATACGAGACAGGTCTGCCACCATGAAGATATTTATTTCGAGCTTTATAGCAGGTAGGTAATATTTCCTACCCTGGTCAGGTAGTAGCTAAACCCTGAAGTATATAACTTCATATTGTTGTCGCTTTGACCTTGACTCCACTCTAGTTTTTCTGATGCTTGATACTTGTCTTTGCACTTAAATACTCTGTTATTATTGCTATCTATTCATTTATCTTTGTTATGAATTATAAACGTTATGGTAAGTGGACCTGTAGTGGTTTACCTATGTGTACGTAGCTAAATTCAGTTGTAAAACTGAATTGTGCAATCTAGATAAATCATCCGGGGATGAGTAGGATTTCTATTAGTAATGTTGAGTTTCCATGTTATATCCTGATGATGTGTACATATCTACTATGGATCATATAGTCGTGTATGGACGTGTGATTGTCGATACAGTATCGCTACGGACCGGTGGTCCTAGCTTGGTTATGATCAGTCGAGTATGACTCTCTGTAGGATAGAGAGTGTGTTGACCGGGCCGAAATATAACTCTCTCAGAGGATAGACAGTGTGCGTCGATCAATGAGTATAACTCTCTCGCAGGATGTAGAGTGTATCGACCGCAATGAGTATGACTCTCTGCAGGATAGAGTGTTATGATTAGTTGTGTACGACTCTCTACAGGATAGAGAGTGCGTTGATCAGTCTAGTAGAACTCTCTGCAGGATAGAGAGTGTTATGATCAGTTGAGTATGTGTGACTGTGCATTCATGTCATTTACATGCATGCTGGCAACTTGGTCTCCCTTGTGGTTGAGAGGGTCGTCAGTCATCTTGCCTCCCAGATTACTCATGGAGGAGTAACTAGTGTGAGGGCAGAGCATTTGTTGTGCCGCACTCGACCACTATAGACGGTGATAGTTGGAGTTGCATGCAGTTGTTCTGTGTGTGTGACACTCGACCACTCATGGGTAGTGACTGTCGAAGTGGCCAACAACAGGGACCCCCATTGTGTAGCTAGCTCTTTATGCTTATATGCTATTTGTTCATACTGCCCACTCGGCCACTCAAGAGTAGTGGTTAGTGTTGAGTTGGGACAGTCGTCATATCGAGCCACCTAAGCCACACTGGGGTCGTGGTAGTGATTAGGGTGAGCAGGCATGACTATACATTCTGCATTGTCGTGTTCTTATATATATATATATATATATATATATATATATGGATGGTTGTGATTAGCATATATATAAATGCAGTCTATATGTATGCTTATTGTGATGTTGCACTTGTTTTGGTTATGCTTGCTGCATTTGATTGTACATTATCTTGCATTCTACATGCATATTCTGTATGGTTGTGTGGGGATTACCAGTATTGAGTTGGTCAGACTGTCGTATACCTTTGACCAGTACCTTAAAGTGATACAGGATGGACCCGGTTCATTGTGTATTGGACATAGAACGGTAGTATGTCGGTATTGTTGTTTATAGAGTTAGTATTTACTCTACATTGTTGTAGGTATTGTAATATGGTACTTATACTCAGGTTGTATCTGTTACATCGTTGCCGATCTTCAGGTATGTCAGTACCTTATGTTGCTATTGTTGATCAGTTTAGTATACAGTTGTTATATCATGTTGGTGTATATCTGTTATACCGTTAGACAACATATTGTTGACTCTCATGTGATATATATAAATTATGCATGCACTTTTATTCTTATTACCGCTGAGTTTTGTACTCACCACCACAGACCCTGGGTTTTCTTGTCGCCTAGGTAACAGGTAGCCGACTTCGTGATGGGCTTGGAGCATCGTTGGCTGACAACATCTCATCTCACTTCCGAGGGTCCCGGCTTGGTTTTATGTTTCCGTTGTTTTCGGATGTTTCTTATATCGATCCGGATTTATATGGTGGATGTGTATTAGACATTGTTGATGTGCACACTTGTGGATTTGGGTTTTGCCGATGTTTCCTTATGTTTTGGTGTCAGTCATATCAGTATGCACTGTGTGTAGTTTGTTATGTCGTTGTGTTAGTTTCCGCTGTGTATTGTTATATTTACATTTATATATGTTATTGTGTTGTGGCCGAAAGGCTGGTATCAACAGGATATGTTGTCACGTACAGGGGAGATGCTGTCCATTTTTTTTCAGCTCGGGATACTCTCGAGGCATGACAATTTCTATACCTTTACTTTATATATTTGTTATGTCTTGTTTGTCATATATCATGTCATAACATCATGCTTAATATGATTATTTAAAAAGTCATGATAATACTTAGATTGATTAATGTCATGCTAGTACGTAGGTTATTCTTACAATATCATGACATCATAAATCATGAGCAAATGATTTTAATTTTGCAAATCATTTATGTCATGATCATATTCATGCATTAAGGTTAATCAATTTGAAATTAAGGGCAAATGGCATTATTTGATGTCATAGATAAAGGATTTAAATAGATATGCCTAAATAAAATGCATGAACCCTTAAATTTAGGGAAGAACAAAATCCACATCTCACAAAACCCATATGATGACATGTGTGTATTGATACACACTAGACACATGTGAGATGTCAGGAAAATGAGTTAGGTTCATGTGCTTATATAGTACATTTATATGAACTCAAACTCATAATATAACATGAAAAAATCATGAGAAAAGCTAATGTACAAGTCATGTAGATTTAGCCCATAGAGGATGATTGAAAATAAGTTTTGAAAACCATTTAAAAATCATTTTATAAAACCTTGTGAAACCTATCTTTTTATAGCAATCGACATTGAGAATGTTGATATAAGTTAGGAAAAATTATTAAAATTTTTAATATTTTTGAACTTAGTATCAATCCTTCAAATTAATGAAGATTTTAATAAAAAAAACTATTTTTCACCCATTGTATTAGGCATAGGTAATGTACATATACAATTTTAAAATTTTTTGAAAAGCATATAATTACTTATAATTTTTTAAAATCTGAATCTGAAAGTCTGATTTCTAGAAAATCATACTCCAGTAGACTAGAAGTAGTGGCAGTCGACTGTTGATGCTAATTTTGACTAAACAAGATTTATTTAGCTCATTATCAACACCCCTAAGTGCCCTAACTGTTGGAGGATCGTGGCCCGGCTAGAAGGGGGTTGAATAGCCTAAATCGTGCTCGATGGAAATCGATGGCGTTCATCTCTACGATTCTTGTTAGCGCAGCGGAAATATGAAATAGAATACAAATATGAAGACAAAAACACAGTCATATAAAATACGCAAGCATATACGTGGTTCGGAACCTTAGGGTTCCTACTCCACGGGGTGAGCTCAACGAGCTCGAGTGATGACAACACCACTACTCAAACTCCTTCTCAACAACACATCGGAGGTGGAGAAACCTCGTACAAGCAATTACAACAGTAATATACAAGATACAAGCGAATACAAAGACAATAAGAAATACAAGTAAAGAAACACTTTATAACACTTTACTTTGAATGCTTTCTTGTTGCTTGCTTTCGTTTGCTCTTGAAGGTTTGGAATGCAGCAGCAATTCCCCTCTAAAATCTCCTCAAAAATCACTGTGGAAATCCTCTCCAAGCTCCTCCTTTTATGCTTGTCTCGGGCTGATTCCGCGCCAATCAGTCGACTGTTCTTGACCATCAGTCGATTGCTCCTGTAGTCGTTATCTCATAATGACTCGATCCATGCTGGACAAGTTCCAACAGATACACCATCAGTCAACTGATCATGCCCATCAGTTGACTGATCAAGCCATCAGTTGAGTAATCCAAGCAATCAGTTGACCCGAAAAGGTTCTATGCCCACAACACCCTTCATCACCGATCGTCATCCTCGACAGCGATCGATGGTGTATCACCGATCGCCAAACCCGGCAATGATCGATCGTAAACTTATCATCGAACATCGATCGATTGCTTGATTTAGTCACCGATCGCTATCTATAGCAATGATCGCGGTAAAAACTTAAACAAACATAAGTTGTTTAAGCATCCGACTGTCGAGTAAACCTCAAACACTAATGTTTGAGCATCCGACACTCGATCTCAACCACTTGGCCAAGCTCAACTCTCATCTCCCATGGAGTCTCTCAGCGAAGCTCTCTTCGTCCGACTACGTCCCTTGGATGCACCAAGCGCACGACTTCCGCAATGTCATCCTTCGTGTCTTGCCCTAAAGTCTGCTTCCTTTGGATTCACTCCATTCGCTCCTCGTCTGGAGGTCCCTCAGATGCACCAAGTGCAAGACTTCCGCAATGTCATCCTTCATCGACTTAAGGACCCAAGCCATGAGATGATGAACTTGCCAATGTTTTATCAAGCTAACCAAATGCTAAAACTCAAGCTTGGACTTTCCCATTACCAAGGCTACATACTTGGACTTCCCATTGCCAAGCCCCATACTTGGACTTCCAATGCCAAGCCCCATGCTTGGACTTTCACCGCCAAGGCTACACACTTGGACTTACGTGGCCAAGGCTACACACTTGGTCTTCCCATGACAATCACATGTCATATATTTTGTCTAACATTAAATTAATGCTCGAGTCAAACTCGAGTCCGGTCAATCATGATCTGGGTCGATTGCACCAACAATCTCCTCCTTTTTGATGTTTGACAAAACCCCAAACACCTTTGAGTTAGGTGCCCTAACTCAAGTCTACCAATTATCCCCAATTTGACAATTCTCACCTTTGAGAATTCCAACTAACCCCAATTGTCTCTTCTCCCCCTTTTTGACATACATCAAAAAGGTCCTCCCCAAGGGTGTCAATGTCTCACATCCCTATGAGATCTTACAATCTCCCCCTTGGTCCAAAAATACATCCATCATCCCAAGATGGATAACCTCCCCCTAAAGGCTTGCTCCCCCTTGACTATTACACCAACAATGTCCTTGGAGAGTCTCTAAGCCAATAGGAACACTAAACAATCGAAATTAAGGGAAAAGATTCAACATTGAACTTTCACCTCTCTTAATCCGATACACACCCTAAACAATTCTCCTAATCCATATCCAATGGATTTTCACCCTTTCTAATGCTCTCCAAAGCATATCCTAGTGTTAGGAGCAGTTAGGGAACCAAGAAATAGCTGAACATGGGCTTAACAAACATTGTTTATCCGAAATTAGCATTATCAGTCGACTCCTTCAGCTACCAGTCGACTGATTTTGACTCTAATCAACTGCCATCTATGGCAGTTGACTGATTTCTACATAGTGCAGAAATCAGATTTCAAAAATGAAATTCCAAAATTCTTGAGTAAAAATACGTAATTTGAAAAATCTTGAAAATTCATATGTATATTACTTATTACAAACATTATGGGTGAAAAATATTAGAAAAATAAAATACCCATAAACTAGTGAGATTGATACAAAGTTCAAAACTCTTGAAATTTACAATATTTGACCCTACTTTGTATCACCTCATTCAATGGTGATTGTTATCAAAAGATAGACTTCACCAAGGTTTTTCAAAATGATTTTAAAACCTTTAAATTAATTTTTCTAAACATCTCACTTGTATCTAGGTGTATGAAGCACATACAAGTCAAGTGTTCTAGTGAGATATAGATTTTGTTGATTTAGGGTCTCATGCATATGCTAGACAACACTATTTGATTCCCTTATGCATGAGACTTCAAATCATGCTTTAGTCCTTAACTCAATTTTATTTAATGCATGAATAATGATTATGACATAAATGATAACAAGAATAAAAGCATGTGCCAATAATCATAATGTCATGACATGTGATAAAAACTTAAGCATAACATGACATTTAGCTAACCCTAAGTATTATCATGACATTTTATATGATAAAAAATAAATATGATGTCATAACATGGCAAGGCAAATAAAGCATGACAAATATAAAATACTAAGGTATAAAATACCTAAGTGTTAAGCCTAAATTGTCATTTCTAAGATTAAATCCATTTTGCCTTAATACCAACTATCCCCTAGTATGCCAAAAATCTAAAATGGCACATCATGACTTCTAAGACATAATTGTGCCAATTTAATCAATTTTTCAACTTCTCAAAGCACATTCGTACATCCTAAAGTGTCAACTCTACTATGGTTGGGTTAACTACCTATCCACTTAAGGTTGACATCACCTAACCCATCTAGCGTGAATCTATCACACTCCTAAGAACTCAATACCTATTGGAGCTCCTTGGATTAATAAAGTATTCACTAGGGATAACTTCCCTATATACCTTTCTAATGACCCTTTTTGACTTTGAAGCCTTAGTTATTTAGGTCTTTCGTAGGTTAACCTTAGGGATTGCCTCCCTAGTAACCTTCTTAGTGGTTACCTTAGATTTTTTTGAATTTTTAGCTACTAGACACACACCATAATTAATCTTAGGGATAACTTCCCTATTAACCTTGGTTTTTCTAGACCTAGATTTAGTTCCATAATCAAATGGAACATTGTGGTAGGACTTAGGTTTGTGACCCAAACCTTTCTTGCCCTTGGACAGTTCTTGTCTCCTAAGTCTTAGATTTTGATCATTAGACCCTTTAAATGAGTTTGTCATTTTTGCTAGGGTCTTTTCTAATTTTTTAAGCCTTGACCTCAAGACTTGGTTCTCTAATTCTAATTTTCCCAATTTTGATTTTTTTATTAATCTTTTGGGAAGGACTCTTCTTCTTAGGCATGTGTCTACCCTTCTTAGGGTTAATGCCTAAATCCTCTTCTATCCTCCTAATACTCTCCCTAGGTAAAATAGGTCTAGAGTTGTTGTTCCTAGGTTTGTTATTAGATATAAGTTTATGGGATTTAGCCCCTAAGCAAACATATCTATTCCTACTAGCATGTTTATGTTCATGGGCAATAGCAATTGAATTAAAATGATTCCTAGCACGCTTTTTAATCCTAGAACTAGAAGGCGCATTAAAGTATACCTTAGGGTTTGCTTTGGAAGCTCCCCCTACTTGTGTAGCTCCTTCTTGCTCCTTCTTCTTCCCCCTTAGAGCATTGGCTTCGGTAGTGTCTCCATTGATGACACTTGAAGCACACAATGTGCTCTTTGTTTTTCCTAGCGAGGACTCCGACATTCTTTGACTTGTCCTTGACTTTTGGTGTCGGCACTTTCTCCTTAGCCAATTTTAGGCATTTGCTCTTGTAATGCCCTTTTTCCCTACACTCAAAGCAAATTATGTGATCTTTATTATTATGAATTGCATTTGAGTTACCTAGGATGGTGGAAGTCTCTTGATCTTCTTCATCACTTCTTCCAGAGGTAGATGCTTCTTCTATTTCTTCCACTTCTTCTACCGATCCGGATGTGGATTCCCTCTCAATATCCGAATCCTCATTGACTTGAGAGGATGGACTTGATTCTTCTTGAGCATGCGAGGATGAGCATTCCTCTTCTTCCTCACCATGGACTGGTTCGAGATTTTCATGGAATTTTACCAATTTATTCCATAGGTCCTTGGCATTCTGGTATTCACCTAGCTTGCTCAAAATATGGTTAGGTATTAATTTAATTAACATTTTCGTTACCTTAACCGTTGTCTTGAATTGTTGTCGTTGCTCCTCAGTCCATTTTGATTTTTCGATTATCTTCTTGTCTTCACTCCTAGGTACTTCAAAATCGTCTTCAATTGTTAGCATTATATCGAAATCGATTTCGAAGTATACCTCCATCCTTTTCTTCCACCAAGAAAAGTTTTCTTCAAATTTCGGTGGATGGATGTTGATGCCGACCATTTCGGTTGCTTATGATGAGTCCGACGGTAAGCTCCTCGCTCTGATACCACTTATTGGAGGATCGTGACCCGGCTAGAAGGGGGATTGAATAGCCTAAATCATGCTCGATGGAAATTGATCGTGTTCGTCTCTACGATTCTTGTTAGCGCAGTGGAAATATGAAATACAATACAAATATGAAGACAAAAAAACAATCACACAAAATATGCAAGCATATACGTGGTTCAGAACCTTAGGGTTCCTACTCCACGGGGTGAGCTCAATGAGCTCAAGTGATGACAACACCACTATTCAAACTCCTTCTCAACAACACGTCGGAGGTGGAGAAACCTCGTAAAAGCAATTACAACAGTAATATACAAGATACAAGCGAATACAAAGATAATAAAAAATACAAGTAAAGAAACACTTTATAACACTTTTCTTTGAATGCTTTCTTGTTGCTTGCTTTGGTTTGCTTTTGAAGGTCTGGGATGCATCAGCAATTCCCCTCCAAAATCTCTCCAAAAATCATTGTGGAAATCTTCCCCAAGCTCCTCCTTTTATGCTTGTCTTGGGCTGATTCTGCGTCAATCATTCGACTGTTCCTGACCATCAGTCGACTGCTCCTGTAGTCATTATCTCATAACGACTCAATCCACGCTAGACAAGTTCCAACGGATACACCATCAGTCGACTGATCATGCCCATCAGTCGACTGATCATGTCAATCGATCCGACTAATCAATCGGTCGACTAATCGATGAGTAAACTAGGCAATCGATCGACTCGAAAAGGTTATGTACTGCGACACCCCTTCATCGATCGATATCATCCCTTAGCGATCGGTGATGGTTTATCGATTATTGCCAAATTGGTGATTGGCGACTTGGATCAGTGGACTGCTATCTATAGCAGTCGACTGGTGTCGGGTAAAACCTCAAACAAACACAAGTTGTTTGAGCATCCGACCGTCGGGTAAACCTCAAACACCAATGTTTGAGCATCCGACACTCGATCTCAACCACTTGGCCAAGCTCAACTCTCATCTCCCATGGAGTCTCTCACCGAATCTCTCTTCGTCCAGCTATGTCCCTCAGATGCACCAAGCGCACGACTTCCGCAATGTCATCCTTCGTGTCTTGCCCTAAAGTCTGCTTCCTTTGACTTTACTCCATTCGCTCCTCGTCTGGCGGTCCCTCGGATGCACCAAGCGCACGACTTCCGCAATGTCATCCTTCACTGACTCAAGGACCCGAGCCATGAGATGATGAACTTGTCAATGCTTTATCAAACTAACCAAATGTCAATACTAAAGCTTGGACTTTCCCATTGCCAAGGCTACACACTTGGACTTCCCATTGCCAAGCCCCATGCTTGGACTTCCAATGTCAAGCCCCATGCTTGGACTTTCACCACCAAGGCTACACACTTGGACTTACGTGGCTAAGGCTACACACTTGGTATTCCCATGACAATCACATGTCATATGTTTTGTCTAATATCAAAATACTGTTTGAGTCAAACTTGAGTTTGGTCAATCGTGACCTGGGCCGATTGCACCAACACTAACTACTCTTAACCCTATGATATGCTTAGAGAAGCATTAGAAGGGTGAGATTTTCATTGAAAATAAAAAAGAGGATTAATTAGGGTGAAAATTAAATTTTAAGTGAAGTTAAAGTTTAAGTTTGAACTTTTACCTTTATTTTTTATGGTTTAGATTTTCTATAGCCTTAGGAACTCTTCAAGGGCATTATTAGTGCAATGGTCAAGAAGGAGAAAGTCTTTAGGGGGAGTTTATTCATCAAAGGATGATGGATGATTTTAATGGGGAATAATGAAAGATTGTTTCTCATTTAGTCACTAAGAAGAGTGAAGACGTCTAAGATGATTTTGGGCCAAGGGAGAGGATGAAGGATCTCATTGTATGATGAGACATTGAAAATCTTAGTAGGCTTTTTTATATATGTCAAAGGGGGAGAAATGAGGGTTTAAGTTAGGAAACTTTCATTATGCCTTGGCATAAGAAGAGTTGAGTTAGGCTTATGGAATAGTCGAACTCAGATGTATTGTCACATAACTAAAGGTATTATCAAACATCAAAAAAGAGATATTGTTGGTGCAATTGGTCTAGGTCATGATTGACCAGATTCGAGTGAGACTCGAGTAGGATTTTAATATTTGACAATATAGTTTGACCATATGTCGATCATATGACTTGTGGATGATTGGAATATCCAAGGTCATATGAGGGAAATTATTTAAGGGGGAAGATTGTTGGAGCAATCAACCTCATGTCAAAGTTGAGCAGACTCAAGTAGGACTCGAGTGAAAGTCTAAGTATGAACACTCGACAAGGAAAAGTCCAAGGGTGTAGTCTTGACGACAAAAGGCTAAGTATGGATACTTGGCAAAGGAAAAGTCCAAGGGTGTAGTCTTGGCCATGTAAGTCCAAGTGTATAATTTTGGCGATGAAAGTCCAAGTTTGGAGACTTGACAAAGGTAGCCCAGTTAGCATGACAAGGTTGACAGAAGCACTTGAAGGCTAGGGTCAATAGTAAGGAGTCGTGGACTCGAACCAAGTGCTTGAGGTTGATAGAAGTGGATTGAAGGCTTAGGTCTAGGCTAAAAGCACCCGATTGCATGACAAAGCCAATAGAAGCATCTGAAGGCTAGCGCAAATGGTGAAGGAGTCGTGGAGGATTCAGATAAACCCTGAGGGTGTGAGGCTAATGGAAGTAGCTTGAAGTCTTGGGTTTAAACCAAGGGTGAGTATCAAGTATGAAGAGATCATACTTGGGTTAAACCTCAGTTTTAGAGTTTATCAATCGACTGATGGTATTGACCAGTCTATTGGTTGAGTGCACGACACTCGAGAGTTCAGTTTGACTCGAGCAGTCGATTGAGATTATGACCCAGTTGACTGGTCGAGCAGTCGATTGAGGTTTGATTGCTGACCTATGGCTCTGGCAATCGACTGGTGGCTTGCACTGTCGACTGGCCACTGGCAGTCGACTGCTAAGGTTGAGCAGTTGACTGACTAAAGTCGACAAGAGCACAGAATGTCTCGTAGTCAACTACTAGCTCATGACAGTCGATTGAAGGCTAGGACAGTCGACTGGTCGGACAAAATCTGACATGGATTAATCCGTTATGAGATAACGGATAAGTGAGCAGTCGACTAGTGTCTTTTGGCAGTCGATTACGAGGCAAAAAATAGCCCGAGCTGAAGCTTTAATAGGAGACTTCGTGAAGAGGAGAAATCATCGGTTCTTGGTGATTTGGGAGAGGATTTGTTATTGCATTCTAGACCTTCCAAGCTCTTCCAAAGCAACCAAAGTGTAAGCAATCAAAAGCTCAATCTTGTAAAGTGTTTTTATTTATTTTTCTTTATTTACTTTTGTATTTCATATTTGGTTGTATTCTCCTTATGTAAACTCATTGTAAGAGGTTTCTCCACCTCCAGATTGTATTCCGAGAAGGAGATAAGTTTTAGCGGTGTGGACACTAGAGCTTGATCGTGGAGTAGGAACTAGAGTTTTGAACTATGTAAAATCTCCGTGTAATGCTTGTGTGTTTGTATTTTTATTTTGTAGACAAACACGACGCGAATCACACGAAGAAATTGATCGACTAGAGTCTTTGAATTTGCGTTCCATTTTGGATTCGAATAAATTGACTGGGTCAAACTTCTTGGACTGGCTTAGAAACTTAAGAATTGTTCTCAAGGATGAAAAGCTTGCAAATGTCCTCGAAGCGCCTCTTCTCGCCCGTCCTAGTGACAATGCAACTCTGGACCAATTGTTGGTCTATCAGAAACATGTGACTGATTCTGAAATGGTGAGTTGCATCTTGCTAGCCGCGATGGTACCTGAGCTGCGGAAGCAACATGAGCATATGGATGCTCATACCATAGTCTTTTATCTTTATGAGTTGTTTGATGAGCAAGTGAGATTCAAAAGGTTCGAAGTCTCCAAGCTCCTCTTCACCTCTGAGATGCAAGAAGGTTCATCTGTGGTACTGCTTAACATGCTGAAGACTGTGGAGCCTTCTGAGAAGCATGAGCAGGGGACGGTGCTGTGAGTTGATTTCTCGAAGAAAAGTTCTAAGAGGAAGTCAAAGGTTCTAAGAAGAAGGGGAAGAAAAGGGCTAAAAAGGCAGAACCAACTCAAAAGGGCACTTGCCATCATTATGGCAAGGAGGGTCATTGGCGAAGAAATTGCAAGATTTATCTTGAGTTCGTGAAGAAGAATAAGACATCGGATGCCTCATCTTCTTTAGATATCTTCGTTATTGATTGTCATTCTATTTCCTCAAACACTTGGGTATTGGATACTGGGTGTGGCTCACATATATGTAATGACATACATGGGCTAAGGAATAGAAGAAGACTCGTCAAGGGAGAGTCAAATTTACGTGTTGGGAATGAAGCGAGTTCTTTATTCTATTTCTTGTTTAAATAGAAATGGTTACCATTTGACATTTAGTAACAATTGTTGTTATATAACTTTGAATGACATACTTTATGGAACTGGAACTTTGAGCAATGGTATTTATACGTTGGACGTATCCAGTGACATTTTCAATATCGAAGCGAGCAACAAGCGTGCTCGAAAGGATAATCAATTAGACTCCTACATGTGGCATTGTCGTCTTGGCCATGCAAGCAAGAAACGCATGTCCGAATTACACCGATGTGAAATTCTGGAATCGTTTGAATTGGATTCATACGATACATGTGAATCATGCTTAAAAGGCAAAATGACTAAGTTACCTTTTACAGGAAAAGGTGAACGAGTGGGAGAGTTGCTAGGTCTAATACATACTGATGTATGTGGACCTATGTCAACTCAAGCTTTAGGAGGCTATAGCTACTTCATTACCTTCACCGATGATCACTCACGGTTTGGGTATGTGTTCTTGATGAAACACAAGTCTGAAGCTTTTGAAAGGTTCAAAGAATTCAGAAATGAAGTAGAGAAACAACATGACAAGAGTATTAAAATACTTCGATCGAATCGAGGTGGTGAATACTTAAGTCAAGAGTTTCTTGATTATCTAAGAGACAATGGTATATTGTCTCAATGGACTCCGCCATATACACCATAGCATAATGGTGTATCCGAGAGGTGTAACCGGACCTTGTTGGACATGGTCAGGTCAATGATGAATCATGCGAATCTTCCCAAGTCCTTTTGGGGCTATGCACTTTAGACAACTATTTACTTGTTAAATAGAATGCTAACCAAGGTAGTCTCTACTACTCCATATGAGATATAGAATAGTAAGAAACCTCATGTATCTTACTTGAAGATATGGGGTTGTCCTGCTTATGTGAAGTAGACTGTATCAGACAAATTGGATGCTAAGTTTGATAAATGTCTATTTATTGGATATCCTAAGGAAACAAGGGGTTACCAATTCTATCATCCTGTGGAATAAAAGGTGTTTGTTTCAAGGCACGCTGTGTTTCTAGAGAAAGAGTTTCTCTTGCAAGAAAACAGTGGGAGTATTGTCGAGCTTAAGGAGGCTCGAGAGACTCAAATAGACATTGATGAGATACCTGGTGAAGCACAACAGCCGATAACTTATAGTAATAAGCAATCGGCTGGACCTATTGAAAAACCACATCTTCGTAAATCTAGTAGAACACGCAACATTCCTAAGAGATATGGATTTCTCGTAAGTGAATCGAACGACGTATTACTCATTGATGATGAGGAGCCTACCAGTTATGAAGAAGTGCTGACAAGTTCAGAAAGGGATAAGTGGTTTGATGCCATGAAGTCGGAAATGGATTTCATGTATGAAAACCAAGTTTGGAACTTGGTTGACCCACCTGAAGGCATCAAGCCTATAGGGTGCAAGTGGGTTTTCAAGAAGAAAACCGACATGGATGGTAATGTGATTACATATAAGGCTAGATTAAATCCATTCGGATGCTCCTGGCCATAGCGGCTCATTATGATTATGAGATATGACAGATGGATGTGAAAACAGCTTTCCTTAATGGAAACCTGCTCGAGGATGTGTATATGATACAGCCTGAGGGTTTCACATCGGTTGATAAAACCAAGGTATGTAAATTGCGACGGTCCATATATGGATTGAAGCAAGCATCCAGGAGCTGGAATATCCGTTTTGATGAGACAATCAAAAGGTTTGATTTCTCACAAAATCCAGACGAACCTTGTGTGTACAAGAAGGTTAGTGGGAGTGCAGTCGTGTTCCTAGTATTATATGTCGATGACATATTACTTATAGGAGACGATGTTTTAGTCTTACAGTCAGTTAAGATTTGGTTATCCAAGACATTCTCCATGAAAGACCTGGGAGAAGCAACCTACATCCTCGGGATTAATATCTATAGAGATAGATCGAAACGGTTGCTTGGTCTTTCGCAATCTACATATATAGACCGAGTGCTAAAGAGGTTTAGCATGTCGGAAATCCAAGAAAGGTTTCCTACCCATCAGGCATGGGATACACCTTTCGAAGTCTATGTGTCCACGCACAGAAGACGAGAGGATTTACATGAGTAAGATTCTCTATGCATCCGCAAATAGGATCTATCATGTATACTATGTTATGTACGAGGCCCGATGTATCGTATGCTCTAAGTGTCATGAGCAGATACCAGTCTGATCCAAGAATGGATCATTGGGTGACTGTTAAGACGATCATTAAGTACTTAAAAGGAACTAAGGATGCATTCCTAATATATGGAGAAGGGTACATGGTGATACGTGGGTATACGGATGCCAACTCCAAACAGACAAGGATGATTCCATGTCTCAGTCTAGGTATGTATTCACCTGGAATGGAAGCGCAATAAGTTAGAAAGGTTCCAAGCTTGACACTATAGCGGATTATGCCATTAAGACAGAATACATTGCAGCTTTGGAAGCAGCAAAGGAAGCGGTTTGGATCAAGAAGTTCATCTCTGAACTTGATGTGGTCTCATCAATGATCCAAACATGTGTTTCGCCACTATCATCTGATCAGAGAGATCATTAGTAGGAAGGAAATACAAATCGAAAAAATCCCCACTGAAAGGAACTTAGCTGATCCTTTGACTAAGGCATTACCTCAAAGTAAGTTTGAGGGTCATGTTAGAGCTTATGATATTGGATACCGTAATGATTGACATTAGACCAAGTGGGAGTTTGTTAGTAATATATGAGAGATGTCCTAAGACAATCGTCTTATGTTTAAACCATTTATATGATAAATGAAGATTCACTATTTGAGTATACATGTTTTCATGTATTTGATTGGATCTTAAACTCATTTACTGAATGTCCACGATACGATTCACAGCATGAAAGAATTTATGATTGGATCACAACTAGTGAGTATCTCTACATGTGTAATTGTGATGTATCGGAATTATCCCTAGTCGATGAATTGATGGATTTTGACACCATTGATTTTGTCGAGACTAGCACGAGGTATACTCCTTGGTGTATCCAAGCAGATGATTTTCACTGGCTGGAGACATTGTGATGTCCGAAGTTAATCGTGGATGCTAGTTATGGTAACTAGTTTATTGGAGTGACCAGCCGTAAGACTTCATATGGTTCTCTGCATATATAGATATGTCAATAAAGTTCTTACTGCAGCTTAAGTGTGATGTTCCTTTGACTTGCAGTATTCAAGTCATCTTAATCATAAAGACTTATGCTTTGACATCTTAAGCAAGCATCTCTGAGGATATGTAGACCCGGGATGATTGGGTATAAGTCGAAGTGATCGAAGGTGTTTGAATAGCCTATAAAGGATTCACCACTCCTTGCGAGGAGATGTATATTCATGGCCTCTCGTCGGATTGTTACTAAAGTCTTTGGCCAAAGCATTACATGTTTAGAATGAGGTACTCTTCGATACATGTGTAGTAATTAGAATCCGTAGGACGAGGAAATGATACTTGGGCTAGATGTGACGTAGTCAACCTAGTGGTGACTGACACTATAGACCATGTCCTGAACCAAGTGGGTATAAGATGAGAGAAGGGAATGAGGCACGGTTCATTCGAGCTGCTGAAGGGTTTCAGAAATAGTTCTGGATCAACCGTTGATCTTTTCGATTAATTGGGGATCATGATGTACTACTAGGTGTCACTCATGATCGTTCTATAATTAATGGTTAATTATAGACGGCCAACATAAACCGAGAGCCTATTTGGTCACACGCACAACGAGCGTAATCCGAAGGATTTAAAACGAGCTTGAGAATGAGATTCTCAGACCGAGAGAAACTAGGTTTGGTTGGACCAAACATGGAGCGAGCATAAAATCGTTTCAGTCGCAATGGAAGCGTGGATGGGCCATGTCTTATGAAGACAAGATGGAAGAACCAAATTGGTTTGGTTCTAATCCAATGGAGGAGAATAAACCAAAGGGGTTTGGTTTGTTTTAAACGAATGAACCAAAGTTGGTTCGATTCGTTTTAACTTAAAATAAATCATCATGGTTTGGTTTATTTTAACTTAAATTAATGGAGCGGGTTAACGGGCTTTTGATTATGATCCGATAACCATTAAGAGAATTTGTTCTCTATAAAATAGGGCTTAAGGGTTTTTGTTAAGCCCTAATCCTTGCAACCCTAAAGTTGTCGCCCACCCTCTCCCTCTTCTCCAAGTGGTCGGCGCCCAACTCCTTGCCGCCGCCCAAGCTCCTCCAACTGGCATCCAGCAGCTGCCATCCTCCCCACTTGTCGACGTCTAGCTGTTTCCGAAGGAGCTCTGGTGATCTTCCTTGGCTTCGGCGACAAGGTGAGCATATTGCTTTCCTTATTTGGCCGGCACAAGGTCTCCACCAAAGCCGTCCAGTTTTTTGGACAGCTTGTTTCCTTCTTGTCGGAGCGTCGTTTGGACGACGTTTGGAGCTCCGACAGTGGTAGCCTTGCTGGGGATTCGATCTCCGGTAATCCTCATAGGTGGAGGACGAAGGATTCGTCAAACGGTTGACGAATACCTCTCCGGAATAGCGAGTTTTTGAGGACTCATTTTGGATCCGAATTTTGATTAGGATCGTGATCTTCTCACGATCACATCGTCTTCAACACGAGGCTAGTAACCCGTACGAAGACGAGGCTCGTGACTTTGTGAAATCATCCCGAAGATACTCGGCGTGGATACGGATAGAGACGATTCTAGCGAGGATCGTTTCGGTTGATGTCTTTCCCGCTACACATGATACGTCAGGTATACGTAGTATAAATTTCCTATTATTGCAAAATTTGAATTTACGGTGATGTCTACACATGTTGTACTATGCATGCGTGTGATGTGTGTGTTGTAATAAATTAGATTTATTATTTTATTCCTTCCGCTGTGCACATGTTTACGGAACATGTTCGAACACACACTCGCCGCGGTGCCGAAAACCCAACAGCATGCCCTACTTAGTGCACCGAGCCAAGCGGAACTAACTGAAGCTAACTTAGTTCTAAACTAGTTAGACTAGGATTTAGTTTTAAGTTAATAAAATGTAAGTTTTCAATATCAACTTTGTTAAGAAAGTGGTCGTTGTTCCGATATCAAAGAAGACCCTTATGTCTCGCCGTAACCGAGAAGTTGTTTAGAAAACGAACTTTTAACTAACCCAATGCTAAACTTGAATCTAATCCAAGGTCAAATACTTTTCCATAATCATAATTAAACTTAATAATAAAAATAAAAGATCATCTCACATAACACATAAGGTTATCTTGTATTGAAAATCTAAAATGGATGAGATAAATAAGGTTAAATGAGCTAACTCACATAACAAGAAAATTAGTATTTAGCGACGAAATTTTTTCATTGCTAACACTTAATATTCGTCGCTAAATTATATATTTCGTCACAAACTATCAATCGACTTCTATACCAATGACTACCCATATTTTGGCTTGCCCCAAAATAATTTTTAGTCAACTGCCCAGTCAATTGAAGTGTTAGCGATGAAAACAAAATATGTCGTCGCAAATAATTAGTCGACTGGTGGAATATACTTGTCGACTGCCCTTAATTTGGTCGGCCACTGAATGATTTCAGTCGACTAAATCATTAGCGATGAAAATATTATAGTTCGTGTTGGTGCAGGGGAACTAGATAATCGAACCTAGGATTTTGATTATGACAAAGATCCAAAGTTAAGGTCATATTGTTATCTCATGAGCTGAATTAAGTGTGCAGGAAATGATTAAGTTAAGCTGAAGGTCAGCGATACCCGGAGAGAAACCATGGTGGTCAGGCGACACCGGGGGAACTTTGTGGGAGTCGAAGAACCTAGGTGGAAAATCGGAAGCAAAGCGACAGGTCATAAAGGACCAGAGGTAAGCACGAGTGTGAAGAGAGATGGTAAGGTCGTGTCCTCTGTACGGGGATGACCGTAGGTGGTGATCCAACTAAGACTTTCTGTGAAAGGTCTAGGTCGAGATTGGACGGTAAGAAACTGTCGCATTTATCATTTTCCGTGCTAACCTCTTACTGCAGGGAAGTAGCCAGGCTGGCAGTCGACTGTTAACCATTGGGCAGTCGACTGATGCTCATCAGTCGATTGATGGAAGGCATCAGTCGACTGATGACGACGAATCAACCTTTTGCGCTAGGTCAAAACGGATTATATTTAACGCAGCCACTTCGCGATAAAATTTGGTACCACCTCGTGATCAGTTCCGAAAGATGAGGAGACTTATTCTGAAGCCAAACTCTATAAAAGGAGGGGAGGATTCCAACCCAAACATCAATCAAGATTATTCTCAAGTGCTCCTACAATGCCAAAGCTCCAACACCGTCATAACGCCGACGCGACACCAAGCTTTAATCTTCTTCGTCGGCAACAGCAACAAGTAATATTTTTGTTATTGTATTCTTTGTTTTAATCGTAACGAGGTGAGGTAGATTTGTTGTCTCATCCTCGTACTTTCGATTTTGTGATCATTATCTCCTACCTCCAACGAGGAGGAGATCTTATAGTGGATTTCCCCTTCGTACGCGGTCAAGGATCGCGGGACCTTGGAGTAGCAACCGCTGGATTGTAAACCAAGTAAAAATAAACTTGTCTTTTTATTTTTTCACTGTGCTTGCTCGTATATCGAACAAACAAAAAGAAAAATTTTACGCTTGCTATTCACTCCCCCCCTCTAGTGATGCTTCTCGATCCAACAGTTCGTCGCTAATAATTACATACCTATTAAAAATATTTTATGCTTCGTCCAATTATTACGATCTTAGCGGCGAAAAAATGATAATTCATCGCTAAGTGTCAAATATTAGCGATGAACTATAATTTCATTGCTAATATTATTATTTAGTTACGAATTATGATTTCGTCGTTAATAATTCGTCGTTATTATTTTGCTTTCTTACAGTGTCAATCAAACCAATACATTGTGAACTCATTACTGACACCAACCTAGGTGAAGCCTAAAATTTAAGTGGAGCCTAAAAAAAAGTAAAAAATAATTTTTTAAATATTTAATACTTTTTCAAAAATTAAGTTATCATAAATATTTTCAAAATTTAAGCTTAACAAATTGTTTTTAAAATTACAGTGCTATGATCAAAATTATTTTTGAAATTATTAAAAATTATTATTCAAAAAATTAGTCCGAGATTTAAATTCAAAACTTAATTTACAGAAAGTTTTCAAATATTTAAATTCAAAACTTAAGCTTATAATAAATTTTAACTCGAATATTGTTTGAAATAAAATTAAATTAGATTTTAGTTGAAAACTTGAATTAGAATTTGACATGATGAATAATTTGAAAAATAAAAAGTATATTGAGATGTTGCAATTTTAAGGGAGAGAGAAAAATTTAAAGAAGTAAGTTAATTTAAAAATTGACATAAATTTGACAAATGTTAGAATCAAGAGTTAATACTTGACATTGTAGACCATTTGATCTAAGTATTAACATATCTTCATGATACTTAGTTATCTCATTTAAAATTAATATTTTCTTAAATAACTTTAAGGGATCGATGCGGTTCGCTAGAGGGGGGGTGAATAGCGATAAAAACTTTTTCGTAATCGTTCGTTAATGTACGAGTAAAACGCAGCGGAAAGATAACAATAAATAAATAAAAACACGAGGGTTTTTACTTGGTTCGTAGCCTACGGCTACTACTCCAAGGCCCTAGTGGTCCTTGACCACGCACGGAGGGCAAAATACTAACCAAACTCCTCCTCGTTGGAGATAGGAATTAAACGAATACAAAACTCGATAAAGACTCAAGGTAGAGGGACACTCCCCCTCTCCTTGATATGATTTAAAGCTTTACTAAAAGAAATAAACTGAAATACAATTTAGAACTTTCGTTACCGACGACTTTAAAGGTTGGAGGTTGAAACTCTAGTCGTCGTCTCGGCAGCGCTTCGTCGTAGGAATGTCGGAGAGTTGGAGCGTATCGGAAGCACTTGGAAGCTTTTTAATTGATGAAAAACCCTAGGTTTGACCCTCCTTTTATAGCCTTTGAGCCCCTCATCGAATGGGTCTTCAACCAATAGGAATTGGGCACAAAACTCCTTGAAAAATGGTGATAAAGCTTGACTCCTCGAGGCTGATTTTTGACCACCCTGAACGGCGGTTGAATCCTGCCCTGAACGGCAGTTCAACTGATGGCCAAGATTTTTGACTACAATGAAGAGTTAGCTCAAAATATAAGTGAATTCGACGGTCACTTGCTGTCCGATCTCAATATAGATCTTCCATGGGAAGTCTTGGATCGGATCATCGCCTAAGGACGTCCCCGTACAAAGGACACGACCTCACTTCACTTTACTCACTCGAGCTTACCTCGATACTTTACGTGTTGCTTTTGCTTCCGGCCTTCCACTCAATTCCTTCGGCTCCCTCCGAAGTCTCTTGAGTGTCGCCCGACCACCGCGGCTTCCTCCGGGTGTCGCTAGCCTTCAGCTCCAGCGTTGAGACTTTTCTGCACACTTGATTTAGCTCATGAGATAACAATATATGCTTAACTTTGTATCGTTTGCTATAATCAAAACTTAGGTTCGACTTAGGTGCCTACTGCACCAACAATCTCCCCCTTTTTGATTTATGGCAAACCCACATACAAAGTTAAGTAAATAGCAAGCATGAAGAGTAATAACGTGCATGAGAAACAAAAAATATGAAGATTAAGTTGGAGTAGTAAGGATTTTCTTCAAGTACTCCCCCTTGAGGAAACCTCCCCCTTGACCGAGGGTGAGTCTTGAAGAAAGACCTTAATCCTCCCCCTTGAGGGTTGCTTTAAGTAATTAACATTACTTAAAGTTGGCCTTAGTAAAACGTTTTAGTTAAGCCCTTTCTCCCCCTTAAGTAAAATATTAACGGTATAAAGTTTAAAAATAAGTTTAAGTTAAGAATTCTTTGGCCTTTTGTTAAAAGTTAACTAAGTTTTAACTTTTGGTTTAAATATGAAGTAAGAGTTAAAAAAAATTTTGACCCCTTAACTTTGGCCTTTTTCTCCCCCTTTTGCCGTATATCGAAAAGAGTAAGGGGTGTGTGGAAAACAAAATAAGTGTTAAATTTAAAGTCCAAGCATGTTCCCCATTTTTTATAAAAAAAATATACTGAAAATAAGCTCATCTATAAAATGTTCGACTCATATTTGACTTGATTGATATGAAAGATCAACCAGTCTAGGTCAGAGTCGGTTAGTATGTATGATTATACTCCGTGGTTCATAGCGATGCACTAGCTCTACATCTGGAACCAGGAGTAAGGTCCTAACATCTCACGCCCATCTACGTGGCTAAGTACACAAATACATTAGTCCTATGTGTTGTGAGATGTACTGGCTCCTTAAATCTATAAGTGCATGATATCTAAGGTATGTCCTATGCTAGTTCCATAAAAATGAAAATTTTAAGAAATAGTAGTAAGAAAATATAATTTGCAAGTTCCTATTCTATTACGCACATGCCCAATTTTCGTCTTAATATACTAAATTCGGCTTCGGGTAGGGGTTTAGTAAGTAGGTCTGCCAAGTTAGACTTCGATTCGACGTATTCGAGTTGTATTGCTCCGTTGGCCACATGTTCTCGAATGAAATGGTGTTTACCTCTATATGTTTGGTCCTAGAGTGACATATCGGATTCTTTGTAAGATTAATTGAACTAATGTTATCTACATGAAGTTTAGTATTCGTAAAGTCTAACTTAAAGTCGCGGACACACTCACCCATCGCGATGTATTCGGCTTCGGTGGTAGATAAAGCGACACAGTGTTACTTCCTACTGCACCAACTTACTAGACTCGAGCCGAGAAGTTGACAACAACCACTCGTACTTTTTCTATCGAGCTTACTACCAGCATAATCCGAATCGGAGTAGCCGATTAGTTCGAACTCCGTAGATCTAGGGTACCAAATACCAACGTTAAGTGTACCCTTAAGATATCTAAGGATACGCTTAACTAGGGTTAGGTGAGACTCCTTAGCGAGTTTGAAACACAGGCGCACATACTTCTTGCGAATAGGATGTCGGGTCGACTCGCGATTAAGTATAGGAGACTTCTATCGCTCTATAGTACTTTAAGTCAATGGACTTACTTTCTAGGTCTTCTCCTATGTTAACATTAATCATTGGGGTGTTTATTATCTTAGCGTCTTGCATTCCAAATCTTTTAATTAACTCCTTAGTGTATTTTTGTTGATATAGGTATATACCATCCTTAGTTTGTTTAATTTGTAGACCTAAAAAGAAACTTAACTCGCCTACCAAGTTCATTTCGAACTCACTTTCCATGAGCGAAACGAACTCGTTTAGTAAGGCTGAGTTAGAGGTTCCAAAAATTATATCGTCTACGTAAATTTGAGCTATGAATATTTCTTTACCTAAGGTTTTTACAAAGAGAGTTGGGTCAACTAAGCCTTGGTTAAACCCTTTTGACTTAAGATGGATTGAAAGTCTCTCGTACCAAGCTCGAGGAGCTTGTTTAAGTCCATAGAGAGCCTTCTTAAGTTTTAGAACATGGTCGGGTTTATCTAGATTTTCGAATCCGGGGGGTTGGCTAACATAAACTTCTTCTTTAATGTATCCATTTAGGAATGTCGACTTAACATCCATTTGAAACAGCTTAAATCCTCGATGTGCGGCATAAGCTAGCAACATTCGAATTGATTCGAGTCTAGCTACTGGGGCATAGGTTTCGTCGTAATCTAATCCTTTGACTTGACTAAACCCTTTGGCGACTAACCTAGCCTTGTTTCTAACTACTTCACCTTTATCATCAAGCTTATTTCGAAACACCCACCTTGTACCAATTATCATTTTATCTTTAGGTGGTGGTACTAATTCCCACACTTCATTCCTAGTAAATTGAGATAGCTCTTCTTGCATTGCAATAATCCAATCGGGATCAAGAAGAGCTTGTTCAATTGATTTGGGTTCTATCTTTGAAATTAAGGAAATTTGACTAAGGTTCTTGTAGGATGCTCTAGTTCGAACTCCTAGATTAGGATCTCCTATCACTTGGTCGATAGGATGATTCGTTTGAGTCCTAGTTGGATTTGGATTTGAGTCTACAACTTGATCCATAGGATGACTCGGTTGAACACTAGTTTGGTTGGAGTCATCTATCACTTGATCAATAGAGTGATTTGGTTGACTTAGGTTAGAATTAACACTAGACCTAATCTCCGGATCAGAGTTAGGTCTAGTATGAATCGGCTCGCTAATTGGGGTTGCTGGGAGTTTTGTAGGTTCATGTCCTTCATCAAATACTACATTGATAGTCTCCTCGACTCTAAGGGTGTCGTGGTTATATACTCTATAAGCTCGACTTGTAGTCGAGTATCCTAGAAAGATTCCGGTCGTGGTTTTGGATGTAAATTTCCCTAGGTAATCCTTAGTGTTTAGGATATGTACGTTACACCTAAATACCCTAAAGTACTTGATGTTAAGTATTTTATCGTGATAAATCTCGTACGAGGTCTTAAGGTGCCTTTTTACCATAAGGATCCTATTTTGGACATAGCATGTCGTACTCACGGCTTCTGCCCAAAACCTATCGGGTAGGTCGTATTCGTTCAACATGGTCCTAGCGGCTTCTTGTAGAGTTCGGTTTTTCCGCTCCACTAGGCCATTTTGTTGAGGGGTCCTAGGGCAAGAGAATTCATGGTGGTATCCATTTAGGTTACAGAAGTCGGTGAACCTTTGATTTTCGAATTCACCACCATGATCGCTTCTAAGTCTTTTAACCTTGAGGTCTTTTTGATTCTCGATTAATTTGAATAGATTGATTAATTGATCTAGGGTATCATTTTTATGTTTGATGAACCTAACCCAGGTAAACCTGGAGTAGTCGTCAATTATGACTAAGCAATATTGACTTCTATTGAGTGACTTGGCTCCATGTGAATCGAATAGATCCATATGCAGGAGCTCAAGTACACTTGAAATTCGTTCTTGGTTAGTTAACTTGTGTTGTGTCCTAGGTTGTTTTCCTTGTTGACAAGCATTACAGATTTTATTAACCAAGTTGTTGAGGTTGGGTAAGCCTCTGACTAAGCCACTCTGACTCATCTTGTGGACGAGTCTTGGGTGCGAGTGACCGAGTCGTCGGTGCCACAACCATGATTCCTCTTCCTGTGTCATAAGATATTTGACTGAGGATTTGATTAAGTTAATTGTATAAATGTTATTTGTCCTAGTTCCTTTGAGTATTGTTTTAGTTGTTTTATTTGTTTTAATTACACATTCATTTTCTAAAAATACGACCTTATAGTTATTGTCACATAATTGGCTTACGCTAAGCAGGTTATATTCGAAATTCTCTACAAGTAATACATTTTTAATAATAAAATTCGAGTTAAGCTCGATATCATCTGATCCGATGATTTTGAGCTTGCCGTTATTCCCAAAAGCTACCGATCCTTGTCGTTTGAATCGAAGCTTTGTGAATTTGAGTTGATCCCCGGTCATGTGTCGGGAGCAACCGCTGTCCAACATCCATTGATCATACACACAAGGTGGTTGGATTGGATGTTCGATTTTTTTTTTAAAAAAAAATTGATTGTAAGTTGTTAAACCTAGGTCATCTCACCTGTGTCTATATGATCAAGCATGTTATACTTATGTGTTTTTTGTGAGATGATTTCCAATTAAGTTGATTAAGTGTATTTAGGTTCAAGTAATTTTATGTTAGATTTGGATTTGACCCTAGGCTTGTCAAGTTTACCTTTTCAAGATCATGGCTTTCAGGTCGTGGCGAGGCACAGGGGCCTTCTTTTATCGGATCATCGACCACTTCCTTAGACAAAGTCATGTTCAAGAAAATGATGACTTGACTCACCTAAGATTATTTCCTAGTCTAACTGGTTATTTTTGAAAAGAGGCTCCCCGAGGCTCAATCTTTTCGAAGAATTTTAGTTGGTTATGTTTTTGAAAAGAGACTCCCCGAGGCTCAATCTTTTCGAAGTTGATTATGTTCATGTTCTAAGTGAGTTCACAAGTTTTAAAGTACAAACTTTCTAAGTTAAAACATGCAATTTCTAAGTTAAAGCACAAACATTCTAAGTTAAAACATGCAATTTCTAAGTTAAAGCACAAACATTCTAAGTTAAAACATGCAATTTCTAAGTTAAAGCACAAACATGTTTTGTACTGGCTCCCCCTAGACCGTTGAATCGGTTCGGTCTATCCACATAGTGGATTTGGTCCTTGGGAATCCAGTACGGATTGGATCCTAGAGTTGAAATCAAAAGGTTCTTAGGGACCCATGCTTGGACATGTTTCCTATGTTGACTTACAATCGACATATACAACCTATTAGTCGTGTTTGAATTAAATCCTAGTCCAGCCTTGTTGTACACGGCCCTTTGAGATCCAAGTAGAAGGTCAAGTCCTTTGGATCCCGAAGTGAACCTTTCCAACGTATTCCTAAGATCTTCGACTTGACTTTTCAAGAGAGAGTTCTCAACTTCGAGCTCTTCAACTCGAGTTGAGTCCTTCTCTTGAACTCGACTAGTCGAAGAGGTTAGGGAGACCTCGTGTTTGAAGAGTTTAACCTCCTCAACAAGGGTCTCGACCTTGGACTCGAACTTAGCTAACTTCCTAGACAAAAACCTAACCGTATTATGTAAAGTATTAAATAAAGTTCGACTTACTTTAAGGGTATCTTTTGAACCGGATGCGTATCCGTGGCTTGACTTGAAGGTAGCTTCGTAGTCCGAGTCATCCTCAGGTTCTGACTCAAGTTCAGGCTCGGTCTCCGTGTCCGACTCAATTGATTTCGCCATGAAGACGTGGTCTTCGTCTTCTTCGGATGACGCTTCCTCCTCGGTTGGTGGTGGCTTGCTTGCGATTTTCTTCTTCTTTGAACCTGCAAACAAGGTTATACCCCTCTCGGGCTCCGAGTTAGACTGCTCATGAAGTTCGAAATTCGAAAAGAGTTCATCTAACCTAATTTTGGAAAGGTCTTTGGAGACCTTATAGGCATCGACCATGGATGCCCATAAAGTAGTCCTCGGAAAAGAGTTTAGGACATACCTTATAAGGTCGCGGTTTTCGACCTTTTGCCCGATTGCGTGTAGGTTGTTGACTATGTCTTGGACACGGGCGTGGAGTTGCGTCGCGGACTCGTGTTCCTGCATTTTTAAATTATATAATTTATTGAACAAAAAGTCGCGCTTACATACCTTGGCTTCATCGGTCCCTTCGTGTAGCTCCACTAGTTTTGTCCAAAGATCTTTTGCGCTTATGAAGGGGCCGACGCGATTTAGCTCCTCCTTGGATAGGCCGCATTGGAGGATTTGTGTTGCCTTGGCGTCGGCTTCAACTTGTCGTTTTGTCGCAATGGTCCATTGATCATAATCCAAGGAGTCACCCACTTCATTAGTGAAGTAAAACCTGCTTGATTATGATCCACATCTCGATTTGGGTTTTGAGAAAGCATTCCATCCGACCCTTCCAATAACGGAAGTCATCTCCGTTGTAAAACGGAGGTCGGACGGTGCTAAAACCCTCGAGATGGGCCATTAGAACAAAAGACACAAAGAGACGAAGAAAAAAAACTAGCAACGCATAAAAACATTAAAAAAGTACCAAGACTCGCCTTGGATTAGTAGAAAGGAGAAAACTTAACAAACGAAATAAATCTGAAATAAACAGAATTAAAAGAAAAATAAATCTGTATAATGGCTTACTTGGTGGTTTCACCAAATCTTAGCAACCCCGGCTCTGAGACCTATTGTTGGATCGATGCGGTTCGCTAGAGGGGGGGGGTGAATAGCGATAAAAACTTTTTCGTAATCGTTCGTTAAGGTACGAGTAAAACGCAGCGGAAAGATAACAATAAATAAATAAAAACACGAGGGTTTTTACTTGGTCTGTAGCCTACGGCTACTACTCCAAGGCCCTAGTGGTCCTCGACCACGCACGAGGGCAAAATACTAACCAAACTCCTCCTCGCTGGAGATAGGAGTTAAACGAATACAAAACTCGATAAAGACTCAAGGTAGAGGACACTCTCCTTGATATGATTTAAAGCTTTACTAAAAGAAATAAACTGAAATACAATTTAGAACTTTCGTTACCGACGACTTTAAAGGTTGGAGGTTGAAGCTCTAGTCGTCGTCTCGGCAGCGCTTCGTCGTAGGGATGTCGGAGAGTCGGAGCGTATCGGAAGCACTTGGAAGCTTTTTAATTGATGAAAAACCCTAGGTTTGGCCCTCCTTTTATAGCCTTTGAGCCCCTCATCGAATGGGTCTTCAACCAATAGGAATTGAGCACAAAACTCCTTGAAAAATGGTGATAAAGCTTGACTCCTCGAAGTTGATTTTTGACCACCGGTTGAACTGGTCGGTTGAACTGGCCCGGTTGAACTGGCCGGTTGAACTGATGGCCAGGATTTTTGACTACAATGAAGAGTTAGCTCAAAATATAAGTGAATTCGACGGCCACTTGCCGTCCGATCTCAATATAGACCTTCCATGGGAAGTCTTGGGTCGGATCGTCGCCTAAGGACGTCCCCGTACAAAGGACACGACCTCACTTCACTTTACTCACTCGAGCTTACTCGATACTTTACGTGTTACTTTTGCTTCCGGCCTTCCACTCAATTCCTTCGGCTCCCTCCGAAGTCTCTTGAGTGTCGCCTGACCACCGCGGCTTCCTCCGGGTGTCGCTAGCCTTCAGCTCCAGCATTGAGACTTTTCTGCACACTTGATTTAGCTCATGAGATAACAATATATACTTAACTTTGTATCGTTTGCTATAATCAAAACTTAGGTTCGACTTAGGTGCCTACTGCACCAACACAATGAAGATAGCCCAGATCGGGGCTGATTGGGCCAAGAATGTACTCATCCTGATGAGCGACACTGGAGGAGGGCACCGGGCTTCTGCCAAGGCTATCCGCATCGACAGTTGTTTCTCCCTCTTTTCTTGATGTCGCTATTCGAAGAAAGCTGCCCCCTTTCTTCAATCTGCTTGTCAGTTTGGTTTTCCCAAAACGCCTTGTAGCCAGATCTAGCCTACCTCTGTCGAGAGTTAAGACTGTGTTTTGTTGTTTCGAGTTTGTTGTAAACAAACAATGCGTATGTCAACAAAAAACATATTGTTTTGAGTGTGCAATTGTTCTTCCTTGTGCAGGTCCTCGTGAAGGATTTGTTTATGGAGCACGCCGGATGGCCTCTTAATGACATGGAGAGGTCCTATAAGTTCTTGGTTAAGCATGCCCAGTTTTGGAATGTGCCCTTTCACAGTACATCTTTTTTGCTTTTGTAAACTTAGCTTGAATCCAAAATTTGTGGATTATGACTTTACACTTTCTATTTTTTATTATTTATTAATTATGACACATTTATATTTCAATTGTAAGAAAATTGATTAGTTATGTTTTAATGATATTTTAATTGACATTATTTATAAAGATTTAATTAAGTAGTTCATCATGTAATATAATAGACAATGATTTTATATAGAAAAGGCAACGATTTTTATTTGTTGATAAAAAGTGATTTTATTTCAAACAACGATATTTTTTATCTATTGCAAAAAACATTGTCTATGCTAAAAAAACAACACTTTTAATCCATTGCAAAATCATTGTCTTGGCTAAAAAGGCAACGCTTTAATTTCGTTCTAAAACATTGTCTTTTCTAGCAACAACAATACTTTTTATCTATTGTAAAAGCATTGCTTTTGTAGCAAGGGCAATGCTTTTTATTTGTTAGAAAAGCATTGTTTTTATAAAAAAAAAAACAACGCTCTTTATCCGTTGTAAAAGCGTTATTTTTGCTAGAAAAATAACATTTTTTTATCTGTTATCGTTGAGCTTCTAACAACAATACTTTTAACAATCCTTTTTCAGCCACAACAAATAAAAAGCATAATTTATGACCTTTTTTCTTATAGTGACACAACTAGTTTGGATTTAAATCATAATTATAATCAAAATAAAGATCACAATTGAGCCTAAATATGAGAATTATACCTACTATAAAAAAATGAAATTTAAGTAACTAATTAAACTCATTTAAAACTTGAATTACATTTATTAAGCCACATAAATCGCTCTTTATCAAATATGCTTCAATTATTAGCAGTCAAATTATAACAAGAGTTTCTAGTTTTTAGGACTATTATATTCCTTTGAGAAAATGTTATTCACAATCAAGAAGAAAAACAAGGCACAAGCCATATAAAAAACAAAAAGCAATTGTTTTACAAGACCATCAGTAAGAATTCGAATTTAAAAACCTTTAGTAAAATAGATCATTTTAAAAGAAGAATTATTCCAAACAAATTCAATCTTAGCCTCTTTTGATAGGGTTCAAATGGAGTTGCAGTGGAAAAATCTCTCTTGTACTTTCTATCTATTTTTTATACTACTATACCATTTTACGTATCATACAAATCTGAATAGTCATTTTAAATTAATTTTTTGTAAGAATTATCTAGTCGACTATGTCAAATTCCTTGACTTCATAAGCAGACGTGAACATCTCCTGTTCTAAGCACTGTTCAATTCTCTTGATTGGTTGGACAGTGTGAAGAGAGAATTTCCTTGAGGCACCGACGGAGTTTGATAATCTCCTTGACATAGATGACTATGTTTGTGGCTCGACCGGAGATTGTACCAGACGATTGGTGAATCATTACCCTAGAAAGGGGAAAGGCGCGACGCAAGCTAGGGGTGTCAGTCGCCAGAAATAGCAAGCCCATGGAGGCAACCTAGCCAAGACAGATGATGGACATCGAGCAACTAATGTACTGCATGGTGTGATAAATCGCAAGGTCGATAGTGATCGAACCCCCGAAAGAGTTAATGTATACTTGTACCGGCTTCGATGGCTCTTTGGATTCTAGAAAATTATCACCTCTAGCTTACCACCTCCCCCCATTCCAAGGTAACAATTCACCAACCATCTAGTACGACCTCTGGCTAAGCCAGAGACATAGCCATCTATGCCGAAAAGATTATCAAACTCCATCGATGCATCAATGAAATTTCCTCTCTTCACACTGCCCAATCAATCGAGAGAATTGAATAGTATTTGAAACGGGAAATGTTCATGGCCGCTTATGAGGCCAAAGAATTCGACATAATCGATTAGAAAATTCTTACAAAAAAAATTAATTCAAAATGACCATTCAGATTTATGATTCGTAAAACAATATAGTAGTATAAAAAACAGATAGAAAATACAAGCTAGAACACTTACCAGAATTTAGTTTCTCCTCCCATAACTGATCCACCAACTGGGGAGTAGATGTCTACTCTTTTTTCTTCCTCTAAAATGCAGGACAAGGTAAAGTTAACATTCATTTCACATAACGAGAATAATCAAAGAATTTAGCTTAACATTTTCACATACAAAGTTTAATTGTTTTAGGTGTTCACCAAACACTTCCATTTCCCTCCTCTTGCAGCCCTCAGGTTCAAGTATTAACGGCAAGTAATGGAGCAACGGGCAAAAACTAGGGAAATGATAGTAAGGCAGCCTGCAAATAGGGCAATATGATGCTCCATACCCATGCATGGCTTTGTGCACGCACCAAAAACAAGAAGTATGTCCACATGCTGCATTATAGGAAAATGAGTAATTTGGCAGAATAATTGTTCTTGTAATAGAGAATGGAAAAGGTGACAACTTACCAAGCACAACTGGTTTGTAGAGAAGATCCCTGCAATATCAGATATTGAAATTAGCAACTGAGAAACTAAATGAACTAAAATAACAACCTCAAGAACAGTATTTAAGTTCATCATGAATTAGTAATCTGGTGAATCACACACAGCAGGGTATAATATTCTAAAAGAATCTATATATAATCATAAAGAATATTGCTTTGTGCTGGTTTTAACAAAACTGATTCTGAAGGCTCTAAGATAGTCAGTATATTGTGTTCATCAACTTCCCAGTGTAAATGGACATGTAAAAACAACTTCTTGTCATAAATGAATAAAATTTTCCAAGAGAACATATAATATGGTGCAATTCCCAGTTTATAGTCACAAAGCATTTCAATGAAATTCTTGATTGTTTGATTTCATGTAGTATCCTAGAGGCCCCCCTCATCTTGGTGGGTCTATTGAAGGATGCCGCACAATAGATCACACCTCTAAATTTTTTTCACTCCTTTCGTTGTTCTCCATCTCATCTTCTGCATCAGTCACAATCATGCACGAGATTACATACAAGCAAAGCTTCTAGCATTGTCAGATCATCCATAGTGAAAGTTCTCGCTACTGGTAAAACCTTCCCTTCAAGATGATGCAATCTTGAGAGAAAGCTAATCTGAAGGAACCCTAGAATTACACGACAAAAATTACATGTGTGACCTAAAAATCGTAAGGCCAAAAGGAACCCTATTTAGAAAAGACCAAGGTATACTACACAATTAATTTGGATTTAAGTCACTGTTACAATCCAAATAAATGTCACAATTAAGTCTAAATATAAAAATTGTCCCAACTATATAAAAATGGAACTTAAATGACTAATTAAACTCATCTAAGGTTTGAATTATATTAACTAAGCCACAAGAATTGCTCTTTATCAAATATGCTTCAATGGTAATTTTAGTTTTCGTATCTTCAATTAAATTCATTTGTCGATCCCACCTAGTAGAATAAGACTTGGTTGTTGTTGTTGTATCTTCAATTATCCCATTAAGTACTTCCTTCATTTTTTTTAGTCTTACTTTATCATTTTAGTCTTAGTCCTTGTAATTGGGCCTTTATTGATTTGTAATGTGTTATTATAGACATCTAAAATGAGATGCTCCTTTTCTTCCATGACCGTAATTTCATCCACATTATTAGCTTGTTAGGTCGAAACTTTTTCTCCATTTTTGACTCCATCCCAAACAACCTTCTTATAAATGGAGGATAACAACCAAGGTGTTGAAAAGCTACAATTGTGACTTGGCTATGTGCCTCCATGATGATAACCTACATTGACAGTGACAAGGGAAGAGGAGAGGAAGGTCATCATAGGCTTCTTTTCATTACGATAAAGGCTCATGGTGAAAGGGTTACTATTAAAAAGGGTGAATAGGAGGAGGGTGCGCTTGCTTAGTTCACAAGAGAAGAGAAAACAGAGTCCGATAACAATAATGATAACCGACTAGAATGGATGCATTTGCAAGGATGCAAAAAATAGAACTACCCTTAACAAAAGGTAAATAGTAATATATACACATTTGTAATATCAACTAGTGATATAAAAATATCATATAGTATCTAAAATTCCACTAAAATCAAATTTAGCCTCAATGGAGTAGATGCATAGTGCACACAAAAATATCGAGTCATAGAAACAACAAAAAGAGATGTGATTTAGTAAAGCCAATTTGTTTCTAAAAAAATCAAACTAAAAAAGAAGTCATTCAAAAATCTTAGTCTCCTAGGAATATGATCTTTTTTAGTCATATAATAAATGCAACATAAGATAAAGGAAAGATAAATCAATTATTTAACTTTTAACCCACAAGGATTGATTAATAAATTTCCAAAGAAGAATACAAAGCAAAGAAGTCATCAAATCCATGCCCTATTCTCGATAAAGTCAACAAACCTATAGAAACTTAAGGAACACAAAATAAAAATACAAGAGAGAGAAAGACAAGTAAAATGAAATAAAAAATAAAGCAAAAAATAGCTATTCAAAATAAATAAAAAATAGAGAAGTGTTAATTGCGAACAAATGAACAAATTCAAACACCAAATTCAAAAAGACCTTTCTAATTCTCAAGGAATAAGGAGATAACAGAATGATCATGAAAGATTTCATATTGTTGACAGTTAAATTATAGCAAAAGTTTCTAATTTTTAGGACTATTATATTTTCTTGGGTAAATGCTATTTATAGTCAAGAAGGAAAGCAAAGCACAAGTCAGATAAAAAACAAAAAACAATTGTTTCACAACACCATTAGTAAGAATTTGAATTTAAAAATCTTTAGCAAAAAAGGTCACTTTTAAAAGGAGGATTATGCCAAACAAATTTCAACTGAGTTTTTCTCTAAGTTGAAATATGTTTTGTTTTAATTCTCTTTTCCGAAAGTCAAGGTTTGCTACAGACCAATCTTAGCCTCTTTTGATATGGTTCAGATGGAGTTGCAGTGGAAATGTCTCCCCTGTGACTTTCTACCCATTTTTTATGCTTAAAAGTTAGTGAGTTTATGAGAGGGAAGCCACAAAGAAACTTGACAATAGTCAGCAGATATTACTATGCCATTTTACATATCACACAAATCCAAATAGTAGTTTTTAACTAGTTTTTGTCAAACCTCTTTAGGCATGCCCAAGAAAAGTTTACTTCCTAATAGTGATAATAGACACCCGTAGGGTTTCGTCTTCTTGTAGCTAGAGCTAAAATGAGAAAAATCTCGGGGAAGATTAGATCATGTAAAATCTAATGGGAAAGGGTATAAAGAATATGCGTAATATTAAATAAAAATAGAACTATGAGCAATTCGGAATACACAAGATATTTTGTCATGGAACTAACACTAAAAATTGTTTTTACTTTGAGTTAATCTTTATAAATTAGCACTACAGAAATTAATGAAGAGTCAATAATCACATAAAAACTTTGAAATTTGTGAAATTAGTATATTTTCAAAAGATCTCAACTTAATAATTATGTAACAATGCAACTAAAACACCAATTTTGGCATGTCTATGCAATCATAATAATGTGATTATATGCTCACTCCCAATATTTTTGCACTCTCAAAATGACTTTCAAATCAACAACAGGAATAAGACAGGAATTACCAAGATAAGCCGATGCGAACAAGAGGAAAAGAGGAAAAGTGCCTAGCCATATGCTAGAACTTTTATTTATGTTCCTTCCCCCACTTTCGTCATCATTATCGCTTTTAGCTCCTTCAATTAGAGGAGTTCATAAGTGACAGTGTCAAAGGCCGGTGCACAATTACCTTGTCAACCAGCCTGAATTCCTTTACTTCATCGGGGGACATGAACAATGCACTGCTCGATTCGCTGGATAGGCTGCCCGTGAGGCGAGAGTAGATCTCGTTGAGGCGCTCATGGACTTCGAGAATCTTCTTGGCAAGGATGGCAATGTTAATGGTTTGGCCGGAGGAATGGAGGAGGGTGCGACGATTGCTGGAGGCGGCCTGGCTCGAAATCACGAGGCCGGCAGTGAGTAGAGGTGTACCGGCTCGGAGGAATCTTTGAACTCGAGGAAAATAAGCCGAGGGACGTCGTCGGAGATAGGGTCACACGGAGAAGATGTTGCGCTCACACGAAGAGGGTTAGGCGGCGCCAAAAGATAGCCAACATCAAGTTAGGGTTTATGTCTCCGAACTCTCTACTAACCACTCACGGAAGGAAATATATAACTTGGCTTTTATTTGGAACAGCGATGACGAAATATAGGGCTTTTATTTCCTTTTTTTTTTTTGTTTTTTGCATTATTATTATTATTTATTAATTACAAAAAATAACTTATTTAATATTTTTCAAACAGATTAAAATTTATAAATTTATTATGAAATCTTTAAAATATTATATCAGATTTATACGATATCTTTAAAATCAATCGAAATTTAGTATTTTTTTTATAAATAAGCAGAATAAATTTGTCCATTCCCAATTTATCCCTAACTTTAACTTTTATATTCATTTGGTTCTCCTCGCATTCTTTGTCTGTAGCTCTAGGAGAATGTCAAGGCTATATTAGGAAAGGATTTGTCTACCATACATTTATACACAAATTACCATATCTAAGTAAATATCTGTTATTAAACTGTTATGTTTTTTTTTATTTAAATATTTAATAATAAATATTTATTTTGATATAGTAATGGTGTATAAATCTATGATGATTTTAATATAGGATAATAGACGCGAGTCAAGGTACGAGTGACGGCGACGTTGAGATGGGATTGATCGATAGACAAGATTTAGGTCGACTTAAGATTGACTCGACTTTTAAAGTTTCAATTAAGTTGAGACATACTTGACCAAGTTAAATCCGTGAGGTGATGGGACACACTTAGACTACGTTTGATATGTTGTAATCAATCTTGTAATGTAATCCGAATTGCATAACAAAATTGATTAATTTGTTTGTTATCATTTTAAAGTTGTAATGTAATATAATCTGGATCATAAAAGACATTGAAGCTTTATAATCTAGATTATAAGGTAAACCCTATATAATCCGATTATATTCTAAGTCGTAATCTGAAAAGCATCGGACGCTTAATAGTCGATGTCGTCATCATTATGGTCACCCATCGTCCATTGCCCGACGTCGACCTACCACCGCCTTCTCCGATTGACCATCGCATGGCCACCGTCGCCACCGGTCGACCGTGGCCCACTGACGCCCGTCGATGCTCATCGTTGCCATCGTCGTCGACGGTGACCATAGACCGCCGCCGTCGTCGCCGGCCAATGGCCACCGTTGACCGTCGCTCATTGTCGTCTGTTGGTCGCTCGTTGTCGTCTGTTGGTCTCTCAACAGTCACCATTGCTGTCGTCGCTGCTATTGGTGCAATTGACCCAAGTTATGATTAACCAGACTCGAGTTAGACTCGAGTAATGTTTTGATGTTTGACAATGTTTTGGGGAGATTGTTGGTGCAATCGATCTGGGTCATGATTGACCGGATTCGAGTTTGACTCGAGTGGTATTTTGATATTTGACGATGGTTTGACCATTGTTTGACTATATGGTTGACATGGGGATTGACTATATGATGAAGAAGTCCAAGTATAGGTCTTGGCAAGAGAAAGTCCAAGCTTGAGTCTTGGCAATTGGAAAGTCCAACATGGGTTGGCAAGGAAAGTCCAAGCATGGGTCTTGGCAAGGGAAAGTCCAAGTCTTGGGTATTTGGCATGGAAAGTCCAAGCTTGAGTCTTAGCAATTGGAATGTCCAACATGGGTTGGCAAGGGAAGTCCAAGGGGTGATATTGACGGCGTAAAGTCCAAGCGGGAGTCTTGACAGCATAAGTCTAATGGTTGACGGTGTAAAGTCCAAGCAGTAGTCTTGACAGCGTAAGTCCAATGTGCTTTGGCGGTATAGACCACATTAGCTTGACAATAGCTGATGAAAGCACCTGAAGGCTAGCGTATGGATGAACAAGTCATGGATGACTTGGAGGGATCCGATAGGCGTGAGACTAATTAATGGAGGTGGTTAGAAGGCTTATGTATAGACTAAGGGTGGTCTAGCAAGTATGAGAACATCATACTTGGTGTTAAAACCTCATGGATGAGGTTATCAGTCGACTGATATTATGGGTAGTTGACTGATGTGAGTCGACTAGTGTTCGACTGCAGGAAATGGCCTAGCAGTCGACTGCCAACATTGGGCAGTCGACTGATGGCCTGATCAATCGACTGATATGGTGATCAGTCAACTGATGGTTGAGTTTTCAGGGGTAGAAAGTTTTCGAGTCGATTGTTAGGGTTTAACAGTCGAGTGATGGCTCGATCAGTCGACTGATGGTCTATCCGTTAGAACTTATTAAACGTGGCTCAAGCCGTTGTGAGACAATGACTATAGGAGCAGTCGACTGATGGTCTCGATCAGTCGACTGCTAAGCGAAATCCAGCCCGAATGAAGGTTATAGAAGCAGCTCGTGGAGAGGAATTTGGCTATGGTTCTTTGAGGCGATTTGGAGGGGATTTGCTGCTGCAATCCAGACCTTCAAGGCTACTCTCAAACAACCAAAAGCAAACAATCAAAGTTCTCTTGTAAAGTGATTTCCTTTACTTGTATTTGCTTATATTTGTTGTATTACTTTGTGTAATTACTTGTACGAGATTTCTCCGCCTTCGACTTGTTGTCGAGAAGGAGTATTTGATTAGTGGTGTGTGTTTGCATCGCTAGGGCTCTTTCGAGCCCAATCTGTGGAGTAGGAACCTTGAGATTCCAAACCACGTTATATCACGTGTTTTGTTGTGCTTGTATTTTGTTATTGCTTTATTATTTGTATATTCGCTGCGCATAACAAGTTTTGTAGCAAGCATGCGATCGATTTCCATCTTCATCAACGAATGCACTATTCACCCCCCTCTAGCGGTCATCACGATCTCTACAATTGGTATCAGAGCGAAGCCGCTCTTCAAGGTTTAACAACTAAGGGAGTACCGCTAGAGGAAGAAGATGGAATTTGATGAAAAAGTGGGATGAGATATCAACACCCCAATTCCATACACCTTCTATGAACAAGAAGGGTTCGAGCAATGGAAGGCACGGATGAAGAATTTCTTCATGATGGACTTTGAAGATTGGATGATCTTAGTGAAGGAATTTGAATTCCCAAGAGGTCCAAAAGGTGGATACCTCCAGAAGAAGAGATGGACCGAAGAGCAAGTTCAAGCCTTCGAGAGAAACGATAAGGTAATGCAATTGATATTAAATTCATTACCTAACGATATTGTGTCTAGGTTAGGTGAATTTCTAGATGCCAAGGAGCTATGAGAAAAATTGGCCAAGCTCCATGAAGAATCATCCATGGCTCAAGTAGAGAGAGAGCCCGAAGAAGAAGAAAGATCATCCTCACAAGAAAGTAAGGATTCGGAAGTTGATAGGGAATCAACATCTGGATCGAGATCAGTGGAAGAAGAGATGGAAGAAGCTTCCACCTCGAGGATTGAGGGGGAGGAGAGAATTTCCACACCGGAGCAAATTCAAGAAGAGTCATTTATCTCCGGGAGAGATGAAGAACTCACTCCAGCCACCACCATTGACCTAGGTAACTCAAGCACATTAATTCAAAATAAAAATCATATTATGTGTTTTGAGTGTAGGGAATATGGGCACTATAAGAGAAAGTGCCCTAAGAAGGTTAAGAAGGCTCCACCGGTGCCAAAAGTCAAGGATGTCGTTTCCCCAACAATTAAAAATAAGGAGCACATCATTTGCTTCAAGTGCCAACAAAGATGACACTATAGAAGCCAATGCTCTAAGGGGAGGAAGCCTAACAAGGGTCAAGAAGGAGCATCACAGGTAGGGGGAGCTTCTAAAGCAAACCCTAAGATATATTTCAATGATGCTCATTCTTTAAGTTATAGGCAAAAGCATGCTAGAAATAATTTTAGCAATCTTGCTATTGTCTATAAAGAGCATGCTAAAAATAGGTTGTATTTTTTAGGGGATAAACATGTCAACTTTAGAAATAAGGAGAAATTTGGGACTAATGTCCCTAAAATAATTTTACCTAAGAAAAACATTAGGAAGGGCAAAAATAGAAGACTATCTAGGCTTTAATTCAAAGAAATCTAGACATATGCCTAGGAAGAGCAAAAATGAGCAAAGAAACAATGAGCCCACCAAATTAGAGAAATTAGAGTTAGAGAATCAAACCTTAAGATCAAGACTTGAGAAACTTGAAAAGACCATTAGGAATATACAAAATCAAAGTCAAGGGTCTAGGAGTCAAAACCTAAGGTGTAAGAGGTAAGAACCATCTAGGAGGCAAGGTTTGGGTCACAAGCCTATGTCTAATAAGGTAATGCCTACTTATCATAATGTTCCATTTGACTATGGAACTAAACCTAGGTCTAGGAAAACCAAGGTTGCTAAGGAAGTCATCCCTAAAGGTAACCATGGTGTGTGCCTAGTGTCTAGGGTTTCGAAGAAACCTAGGGAAACCACTAAGAAGGTTACAAGGGGAGTTACCCCTAGAGTTAACCTAGGCAAGATCACAATGACCAAGGCTACCAAATCTAGGAGGGTATCTAGGGAAGTTATCCCTAAGGAATACCTAATAAACCCAAGGAGCTCCAATAGGTATTGGGTTCTTAGGAGCGTGATCGATTCACGCTAAATGGGTTAGGGTATGCCAACTTTAAATGGATGGATAGTTAACCTAACCATAGTAAAGGTGACACTTTAGATCATTTTCAAGGTTATGGATACCTTGGAAATAGGTTTGAATTTAAATCCTAAAAGATTTTAGGATGTGCCAATATTGATTAAGAAGTTTGATAAATCAATCAAATTGACACAACTTAGGTTTAGAGGTCATAGTGTGTCATTTTGGATTTTTGGCACACTTGGGAGATTAGTGATTATATGACAAAATAGATTTAATAATAACAAATGACAATTAATATTAAAATTTAGGTATTATATACCTTTATATATTTTATTTGTCATGATTGATTTGTCATATGTCATGTCATGACATCATATCTATTTTTATCATTTATATGTCATGATCATGTTTAGGTTATATTTTATGCCATGATATCATGATCATTGGTCATGCTTATTTATGTTATCATTTATGCCATGATCATTTCATGCATTAATAAAATTGAGTTAAAGACTATGACATGACTTGAAGTCTCATGTATAAGGGAATCAAGTAGTGTTGTCTAGAAAATGTATGAGACCTTAGTATAAGTATAAAACCAAACTCACATCTCACATCACATTGACATGTGTATATTGATATACCTTAGACACATGTGAGATGTTAGAAAATGAGTTAAGTTCAAGGTGCATAATTTTTGCATCTAGATGAACTCAAACTCAACTTATACCATGGATGAATCATGATAAAAGCTTATGTACAAGTCATGTGTATTAAGCTCATAGAACATGGTTCAATATAAGGTTTTAAAATTATTTCAAAATCATTTTGAAAAATCTTGGCGTAGTCTATCTTTTGATAAAAGTCACCATTGATGATGTTGATACAAAGTGAGCTCAAAACAATGAAGTTTTTCTCATTTTTGAACTTTGTATCAATTTTACTATTTTGTGGGCAAATTATTTTTCACATATTTTTCACCCATAATGTACATTATAAGTATTATACATATGAATTTTCATGATTTTTTTATTTATGTATAATTACTTATGATTTTCGAAAATTCGAATTCTGAAACTGAAATTCTGCATTTGCAGATATCAGTCGACTGTCACTTGAGGGCAGTCGACTGATGCATAGGGCAGTCGACTGATTACTATCAAGTCGACTGCCAATGGATGATTTCAGGTAAACAAGGATGTTTAGCCCATGTTTCATCTATGTTAGGTTCCCTAACTGCTCCTAACCCTAGGATATGCTTTGGGAAGCATTGGAAATGGTGAAAATCCATTGGATATGGATTAGGAGAGTTGTTTAGGGTGTGTGAAAGTTCATGTTTGAACTTTTGCCCTTAATTTTGATGATTTAGTGTTCCTATAGGCTTAGGGACTCTCCAAGGACATTATTGGTGCAATGGTCAGGGGGGAGCAAGCCTTTAAGGGGAGGTATTCATCATGAGATGATGGATGTGTTCTTCCTCATGAGGGAGAGGAATGGAAATGTGAGATACCCAATTTGGAAATTAGGAGAGTTTATAGGAAGCCTCTCTTTAGTGATATGAGACTTATGACTAGGAAGAATGAAGACATCCTGGATGTTTTTGGACCAAAGGGGAGATTGTAAGATCTTATTGAGATATGAGACATTGACCTCCTTGGGGAGAATATTTTTGATGTATATAAAAAGGGGGAGAATTTATGAGAGAATTAACGGGAGAAGTTAATTACCAATTTGGAAGAATTAGTAAGGAGATTTGAGTTAGTGTTCTAACTCAAAGGTGTTTGGTTTTTGTTAAACATCAAAAAGGGAGAGATTGTTGGTGCAATCGGCTCACGTCATGATTGACCAGACTCGAGTTGAACTCGAGTAGTGTTTTGATGTTTGACAATGTTTTAGGGAGATTGTTGGTGCAATCAATCTGGGTCATGATTGACCGAACTCGAGTTTAACTCGAGTGGTATTTTGATATTTGACGATGGTTTGACTATATGGTTGACATGGGGTTGACCATATGATGGAGAAGTCCAAGCATGGGTCTTGGCAAGAGAAAGTCCAAGTTTGAGTCTTGGCAATTGGAAAGTCCAACATGGGTTGACAAGGAAAGTCCAAGCATGGGTCTTGATAAGGGAAAGTCCAAGTCTTGGGTACTTGGCATGGAAAGTCCAAGCTTGAGTCTTGACAATTGGAAAGTCCAAGGGATGATATTGGCGGCGTAAAGTCCAAACGGGAGTCTTGACAGCATAAGTCCAATAGTTGGCGGCATAAAGTCCAAGCGGTAGTCTTGGCAGCGTAAGCCCAATATGCCTTGGCGGTGTAGACCACATAAGCATGACAATAGCTGATAGAAGCGCCTGAAAGCTAGCGTATGAATGAACAAGTCATGGATGACTTGGAGGGATCCGATAGGCGTGAGCCTGACGGAGGTAGCTAAAAGGTTTAGGTCTAGACTAAGGGTGGTCTAGCAAGTATGAGAGCATCATACTTGGTGTTAAAATCTCATGGATGATGTTATCAGTCGACTGATATTATGGGTAGTCGATTGATGTGAGTCGACTGGTGTTCGACTGCAGAAAATGACCTAGCAATTGACTAACAGCATTGGGCAGTCGACTGATGGTCGAGTTTTCAGGGACAGAAAATTTGCGAGTCAACTGTTAGGGTTTGACAGTCGAGTGATGGCTCGATCAGTCGACTGATGGGTATGATCTGTCGACTCATGGTCTATCCGTTAGAACTTATCCAACGTGGCTCGAGCTATTGTGAGACAACGACTACAGGAGCAGTTGACTGATAGTCTCGATCAGTCGACTGTAGGCGAAATCCAGCCCGAATACAGGTTATAAAAGCAGCTCGTGGAGAAGGATTTGGCTATGGTTCTTTGAGGCGATTTGGAGGGGATTTGTTGTTGCAATCTAGACCTTCAAGGCTACTCTCAAGCAACCAAAAGTAAGCAATCAAAATTTTTTTATAAAGTGATTTTTTTACTTGTATTTATTGTATTATTTTGTATAATCACTTGTATGAGATTTTTCCGCATCCGACTTGTTGTCGAGAATGAGTATTTGATTAGTGGTGTGTGTTTGTATCGCTAGGGCTCTTTCGAGCATAATCCGTGGAGTAGAAATCTTGAGATTTCGAACCACATTATATCGCGTATTTTGTTGTGCTTATATTTTATTATTGCTTTATTATTTATATATTCGCCGCGCATAACAAATTTTGTAGCAAGCACGCGATCGATTTTCATCTTCATCAACGAACACGCTATTCACCCCCCCCTCTAGTGGTCATGATGGTCCCTACAGTCGCCGCCGATCACTCCCATCATCAACCACCTCTGTTATTATTATAATTGATATCAAACAAAAGAATATAATTATTCTTGTAATCAAAGATTACATATAATTTTTTTATCAAATATAAAAATATAATCAAGGGCAATTTACCAGTCTATCCCTACCAAGAAAGATAGAGCTTTCAGTCCTTCCTTTTAATGAGTTGTTCGGGAAAAAGAAGCTCATAACCAAGAGGGAGCAGACGAAAAGCATATGGAGTGATGATTAAATCCTCGACTCTCAGTTCGTGTAGTGAACCCCGCTAGGAGTGGCCTTCCCTAATAGCCTTCATCTTCCCTGTGCATCGAGCTGAAAGCATACATACCTTATTCAAATCATCCGATATCCAATTCAAGAATGGTATAAATCCTCAGTTCATTCATAAGCAGGAGCTCCATTGGCACCGTCAATTCTGAGCCCTGTTAATAATAATAGAGTATAGGCTAATAATGCTGAATTTATCTTAATTAAAAAAAAATCATATTCAATATTCTAGTCATAATTATGATAATATATATATAATTCAAACAATTATTCTCTTTTACATAAAAATTTCATCCATCCACCCATCTCTACCTTCTACATGTCATTCAATAGCACCCGTGTTAAATAATAATGTATTTTGTAGAAATATAGTATTAGAGGTAATTTTATCAGAGATAAAAAAAATTGAATTGTTACTTCAAATTTTTCTTCATTATGATTTCGAATTCACAAAGTCATATATATACTACATTTAAATTTAAATCATAAAAATCATCTTTAACTATTCTAATTGCATTTGAGATTTTTAATATTTTTGTGACATTATGAAAGAGTGCATCTAAAATTTAGGATTGTCTAAAAAGCGTTCTAAACTTTGAAAATATCCAAAAGACACATTTTTTTTTTCATTTTACCACTCTTGTCTTTCCTTCCCTCCTTTGAATTAAAAAATTTTTTGCCGTTGTTTTTTTTTTCTTTTCTCTCTTCTAATAAAATTAAAATTTTCTCTATCCATTGTATGCATGCAATAATTACCATGGTGATGATTTTTTAAAATTAATACCACAATTTAATTATACCATACCATAGTTAAGTTTTTAAAAATCTTTTAATCATTATTGTTAATAACTTCGAGCTAATTTTTTTTGACATATATATACTCTAGAGTACTCCAAAAACCTATAGCACTTAGAATGAATTCGATTGAAACTCTCTAGGTTCATCAATGGATTTTAACCGAAACTTATTAATAGATCTAAAGGATTTAAATTTTTGAAAAGTTGATATGTAATGGAAGAGAGCAGTGCATTGAAGTTATTTATGGTGTGAATGTATTGTTTTAACATTCTTACGATAAGTTATGTGTTAATTAAATTTCCCCCCTTTATATACATGCAACAACTACTGTGTTGCTGATTTTTTTAAATAAATATCATAATAATGATGATGATTTTCGAAAATCAGCACCACCAAGTTTGATGCTAGATTTTTTCAGCACCAACAGGCCAATGGTGATGGTTTTCGAAACCAATACCACACTTGGTGGTGTTGGTTTTCATGTGGTGCTAGTTTTCAAAAACCAATACCAATAGATGGTGTTGATTTTCAAAAATAATCAACACCACCAAATATTTTTTGTTAGTACCTATAAGATTCATATATCTTCATAATGATATAATATTATCCACTTTAGGTCTAAGCTCTCATAGTTTTATTTTTGAACTATACCCATAAGGTCTCATTTAAATGAAGATATCTTTTCATCTTATAAGCACATCATCTTTTTTCATGTCTTACCAATGTGAGATTTTGATTGTATTTCCAATACTCTCAACAATCTCCCCTCAAACAAAGGACCATATTGGGCCCTCCGTCCCCAAAGGACTTCTTCTGCTTGATGTCTGATCCTCAATCCACTAGGTCTTCCTACCAATTGTCTGGTCCTCTTGACATAATTGAATTTCCTGCTAGTTGCTGATCTTTCTGACCCAACTCAACTTCCTATCAATTGTTCGGTCCTCCTGACCCAACTGGACTTCCTGCTTGATGTCTGGTTCTCTTGTTCCGGACATGGGAGCCCTACTTCCTTCATTTAAGGTGCATAATTTGACATGGACTATGACTCTAATATCAATTATTAGTGCCTATAAGATTCATATATCTCCACAAATGGTATAATATTGTCCACTTTAGGTCTAAGCTTTTATAGTTTTATTTTTGGATTATACCCAAAAGGTCTCAATCGAATGGAGATATTTTTTCATCTTATAAGTACATGATCTTTACCATGTCTTACCAATGTAAGACTTTGATTATATTTCCAATACTTCGAACATTTTTTTGGGTGGAAAAAATCCAACACCAACCGATGTTGCTGGTTTTCGAAACCAATACCACTAAGTATGGTGCTAGGTTTTTTCCATAAAAAAAAAATACTTTGTGGTGTTGGTTTTCAAAAACTAGCACCACTTGTTTGGTGATGGAAAAATCCAACACCACACTTGATGGTGCTGATTTTTGAACACCAACACCATAATATGAAAATCAGTATCACAGTGGTTGTTGCATGTATATAAAAGGGAGAAAAAAATGTAATTAATACAAAACTTATCGTGGGGATGTTAAAATGATACATAAACACCATAAATAATTTTACTGTACTATCTTTTTCCATTATATGTCAACTTTTTAAAAATCCAAATCTCCTATGTTCATCAATGGTTTTGGTCAAAACTCATTGATTAACTTATGGAGCTCCGATCGGATCCATTTCAAGTGCTATAGATTTCTAAAGTACCCTGAGTCTATATGTGTCAAAAAAATATTAGCTTGAACTCATCAACAACAATGATTAGAGGGTTTTCAAAGCTTAACTTGGGTACTGGTATAATTATACTTTGGTGCTGATTTTTAAAAATCAATATCACATTAATTATTGCATACATGCAATGAAGAAAGAAAAATTTTCAAAAATTCAATACAAACAGGCGGTGCTAGTTTTCGAAAACCAACACCACCTATTTGTGTTGGAAATATCCAATACCACATAAGGTTGTTCTAGTTTTCGAAAACAACACCATAATGGTGTTGGTTTTAAAAAATCAGCACCAACTGTTATTTTTTTTATCTTGTAGATTCAAATTACTCCCTACGTGTTTCCAATAAGACTGTCTTCTTAACATGCTTACTCTGATATGAGATTCCTGAGTAACAATTCTAACAAGAAACCTAAGGTATACATTTCCTTTATAGGAGTGGTAAACCTCTATGGGCTATTAAAATATCTTTGATCACTTTGATTTATACCCTATCAATCCGAAGTTACACCTCCTATGGAGATGACTGCAAAGAAGGCAAAGCATAAGTCGTCATGATCAAGATGACTTGAATACCTCAAGTCTAAGGAAGCTCGCACTTGAACCACAATGAAACTTCATCGACATAAAGAACCATATGAAGTTTCAAAATAGGTCACTCCAATGAACAAGTTATCCTAACTAGCATATGTTCACTCTTAGTATCCCTATGCTTCCATCCAGTGAATACCGAATGTTTGGATAAACAAAGAAACCTAACATATATTAGTCTCACAAAATTGATGACATCCAATCTCATCAATTTATCGATTAGGGATCATTTCAATACTTACATAATTACACATAATAAGATACCTACTAATTACACAATTAGTAAATATCTCATGTTATGTTTCGTATTGTAGACTTCAGTAGATGAGTTTGAGATCTAATCACATACATAGAAAAATGTATACTCAAATAATGAATTTTATTAATAACTTTTAAGATGATTGTCATAAGACACCTCTCAATTACATCACTTAGAGTCTATATGTGCAAAAAAAAATATCAACTCGAATTCATTAACAATAGTGATCAAAAGATTTTCAAAATTTAACCGTGATGCTAAGTTTTTGAAAATCAACATCACATTATGTCACGCCCCAAGGGAGTCCTCGCCAGACGAAAATCTGACAGCATCTCCCCTGTACGGATGACAATGCCAATCTTGCATACAAGGCCTACACGACCACTATACCTCAGTCAACACGATTGGAATCCAAACAACACACGCAGGTCATAAGGCCTCAGGCCAACAATCAAGGTAAATAGTAAACAGTCTATAATATCTAGATTTACCCCTTCTGTCATCTGGGCAGGAAAACCCAACCAAATCCAATGGAAATAAAATCCGAATATAGGTCCATAAGTACACTAAATATCCACGAGTACATAAATCAAATATTAGGACCTAAACATATCTTCTATACAAAATCCAAAACCATAACTCAAATAACTAATAAACTATCACGACGAAGGGGGGGGGGTATGGCAACTGGACTCTCCTGACAACTTCATCCTGAAATAAATATAAAACCATGGGGTAAGTTCAAAGAACTTAGCGGATAATAGTCGATATGCATAGTAAAATATAACTAACAATAACAGTCATGTCAGTACAGTCTCATATATAGGGTATGCAAGAAAGAAATACAAAATGACTGTACTTACCTGAATCTCCTATCCTGATATAGGAGCATGTGCCATACTAGCATAAATAAAGTTGTCCGATCCAAATACAAATATGTATCATGTATGCATGACAATCATATGCAACATCTAAGGCAACAATCAAAATGCAACAAACACAATACAAATGTCATCCATGCAAAATGCATGCGATGCAAATGACATGGTTACCCCTGACGCCAGTCAGCCGCCTCACACGCGATGGTGAAAACGAGTGGGTAGGGCTATGATAACTGTGTACTCTGTCATCACTGCTCCTGAGTGACCGAGTGGATAGGATGCTGTCGGAGTACACCTATCCTTTTACCCCAAACAGAGTGGGGGAGCAAAGCTCTCATCTCCCGGTGTCGTAGACCAGAGGAGGGATCCCTGCCTACTACTACGCTGACTCAACGCTACCTATGAGCGGACCAGCGGAGCCTAACAGAGCAACTGCACACACCCTCCTGATGTACCACTAACCCATGAGTGGCAGCGTGTGCAGACCATGTAACTGGCTGCGAGCTCAATTATAAAGGAACCCCGTTCAGCCAATATGCAATCATGCAAGATGGTGCATGATACTAAAGCATGTAAATCCAACTAAAATACATATCTGAATAATATGCACAACCAATAAGTACATATCAATGATCTGAGTAAAATAGACAAGATATAACTATAAACTGATCCAATGTATGTATCAAGTAGGCAAATAACATACTAGGCATATAAACATGAAAATTATTGCAAGATATACTAACTAGCATATCAACATGACTATATCTAAGAGATAAGTCAAAATACCCGTCTGATAAAATGCTCGAGAAAACAACCAAATCGTCACGACCGTGAACCTGCCTCATGATCGAAACCTGCATACAACATAACTATTGTTAAGCACAAAAATGCAATCCACCGACAAATCGAATACTTAATCGATTTCTTACATAACCAATTAACCCAAAGGCTTAATTAAAATCTCGATCACCTTCCACCTAATATAACCGTCCTTTCATCCAATTACTCGAATATAATTTCTCAACCCCTATCATCATGTGTACAACATCCAAACAAAACCTCACAGCTAACTCACCAAAAGTAGATCCATCCCACACCCAGAATTTATCCGAAATCAACAAAGTATCACCCAACCATCCTATATCCACCTAATACAATACGATCAACCGAATAACACCAAAATCATACTTATCAGCCCTAGGATCAGGCCGTCGACGCGTGCGGCTCAGGCGAGCAACGACGACGTCGTGGGGTTGAGCACTACTACGGCGCAGGGGAGGGAAAGAAAGAGGGTCGCGCGGTGGTCCTGGGCACAGGGAAGGGCGGCGGCGTCGAGCTGTTGGCGGCGGACTCGAAGAAGAGAAGGCGACGCTTGCGGAGGAAGAGGCGACCGCAAGGCTCGAGCGCGAGGAAGGGCGAAGGCGAGCACTGCCTGTGAGCAGCGACGACGGTGCGACCTCGGCGTTGGACGACGAGCACGCGACGCGCGGGGCGGCGACGGAAGGGCGCTGCGGCGGTTGCGATGCGGGGAAGAAGGGCTCGGGAAATTCGGGAACGACAGCGAGATTTGGGAATGGGTATCGGGGGAAAAATTAAGAGAGAAACCTAGGTTTAGATGTTTAAATAACATGGGTTCGTTATTAATCACGGGCCGATTCGATTAGATACCACTAAACCTAGATTAGGTTTAATTATTCCATAAACTTTAATTATCCCCTTAAATCTCGTACAAGCCCCATTTAAATCTAGAAAATTTCGGGAGAAATTCCTAAAATTCCCTAAAAATTCTGAAAAATTTTCAGGATAAATTTCTTAATTCTTTGGCCATTTTATTTAGTATTTAAAATTTTCGTATTTAACATTCTCCCCCACTAATAAAAATTTGGTCTCCCAAATTTCCTACTCAGATGCATAATGAGTAAGAGATACCATAAGTACTGAAAATATATCTCACGTACCTTAAGTAAACAGGTGGGGATATTGAGCTCTGATCTTTTCCTCAAGCTCCCAAGTAGCCTCCTCATCGGTGTGGTGACTCCACTTGACCTTGACCACTCGCACAATCTTGTTCCGCAACTGTCGTTCCTTATGATCCAGAAACCGTACCGGAACCTCTGCATAAGTAGCATCAGGTTGAATGGAACCTGACACATCTGACAGAATATGTGTAGAGTCTGGCACATACTTCCTCAGCATGGACACATGGAACACATCATGAATACTTGTCAAAGATGGTGGTAGCGCTAAGCAATAAGCGACTGCTCCGATCCTCTCCAAAATCTCGAATGGACCAATGTACCTTGGAGCTAGCTTACCACAGAGTCCAAATCTCTTCACCCCTTTCGTGGGTGAAACTCGCAAGAATACATGGTCACTAACAGAGAACCCCAGAGGTCTCCGTCTCCAATCGGCATAACTTTTTTGACGATCCTGTGCCTCTGCCATCCTTCATCTAATAGTATGGACCAACTCTGCCTCATGCTGAGCTCTCTGGGGTCCTAGCAACTGGTCCTCCCAGTTGCCCCTGAAATCCATAACAAAAGACCTCAGCAAGTCCTCTAGTGTCTAAATGGCCCGCTCAGACTATCCATCGATTTGAGGATGGAATGCTATACTAAAACGGAGCTGTGTACCTAAGGCCTGCTATAGACTCTGCCAGAAACGGGATGTGAACTGAGGATCTCTATCTGATATAATGCTCAAAGGAACACCATGCAATCTGATGATATCCCGACAATATAACACTGTCAAACAATCCAAAGAGTCGGTCTTCTGAATTGCTAAGAAGTGCGCGGATTTGGTTAGTCGGTCAACGACTATCCAAATCGCATCATGGCCTTGACGTGTCCTAGGCAAACCCACCAAAAAAATCCATAATAATATGCTTCCACTTCCATTCCAGAATCGGAATTTCCTAAAGCATCTGTTCCTTAAACTAATGCAACTCCAGAAACCATTATCCTCCTTGGTGTCAGAGACGGGGAATTATCTTTGCACACGAGAAGTCAATCTACCGTCCAAAATCCACTCCACCACACACTCTATAAGTGCATGGGAGGCTATCGCGACCAAACTTCTTTGTTACAACCGTTCGTGTTTCAGCTACTCTATAGTAGCTATCCAGTAGCTAGTCAAAACCCCATGAGCATTCCTGCTCCTCACCTTTACAAAACAACATAATCACCGCTAAGTCCACGTCATATATATGACGGCTTATCTCGTAATTCTTTAACTGTCGTAAGCTTAGGATACGTCTTATTCAATAGCATCGAAATCTCTCCGATCCCCGAAATGATGCATCCGTGTACACTACCCTTCCATACACACCAGAATGATTAACTAAAACTGATGCAAAAGTCAACCATCGTCTGAGCCCTGAAACTAGTTTCACAAGCTTCAGACCAAGTAAATTCCATCACCTTCCTGGTCCAACCAGTTAGCGATTGTAGTGCCGCTAGAGCATCCTATCCATATCTATGGTAATAACCAAATCAATACCAGGAAACCACCATCTACAGTGTTTGACTGCGCAACTCCAACTACCACAACTGATCCAATCGTGTCCAGAATACATGACTTCCCAAATCCCTGGATGACTAAGTCGTCAATAAGTCTAATAAGATATTCAAAAGCTCATACAATTCATACCAAGTATAACATTGTCGTCGCCACACACCTGCATTCTCTTTACTCTAGGCTGATGATATAACAATCATCACAACGACAACGATAATTGTATGACACCATGTCACTATAATATCATCATACCAATCATAAATCAATCCTAGAGCACACACAGGTGTCCTATAGCTGATCTAAATAAATCCTCTATCCACAATGAAGGATATTCATTTCCTTCTACAACTACTGCATTCTATCATCGATAGTCGATGCATAACCTCAAAGGTCCATCTCCCTTTTTAACAAAGAGTTCTGGATCTTCTCTAGAAGAAATACTGGGACGGATAAATATCCCGTCCAACACCTCCTATAATAAGGTAAAACGATCTTTCATCATCTTGACCGGTATAGGTATTCACGCCTTATCCATAACCAAATCACTAATAGTAGGGATTGATATTCTCTGAGAGTTTACTCCTTGTCCTTCAAATCGGTGGCTAGCAACCAAATCCTTAGCTTCCTAATTCGACATCAGTCAGCACCTCTAAAGAGTCCGTACTTCTGAAATCATCATTAGATTCCTCAAGGTCAATACATCGTCGAACTCGTCCACGACCATGAGTAGGGGCAATTTTCCTAAGTCGATACTTTTACTAACCACTAAAGTACAGTAACCACTAAAGACAATACTTTTCCTATAGCTCAGAGATATCCTTCAGCTTGCCTGGTTCCCAAAACACGAGAACTCCCAAAAATCCAAGGAAAAGAAAATCCTCGAAACACAAAACCCACAATCCAAAATCGCAAACCAATAAAATTGTCACGTCCTGGGGGCAT